>OU461586.1:3354751-4049751 GCA_911812115.1 Pristionchus exspectatus | reverse complement strand
GACTACACCCTCCGACGCTTTTCTTTTCAATCTACCGTAATCTTTCATTCAAAATGTTTCCCTTTATAAATAATTGTTTTTAATATATTTCTACGCAAAATTCAATATTCCTGTTTTCATAGATTAATAAGTAAGCATACTGAGCAAATATGAAGCAAGATGATATGCGTAAAAGTGCAAAAGCAAGCTCACACAGAGGCGAAGAAAAATGCTGAGTTTTTATAATTTATCATTGAGACTTTATCTTTTCAGAATATATCAATTATGAGCCCCAGAAAACGAAAATGTACGTGAAAATAAAAGTAAATTAAAATTCTTCGAAATTGAAGTCGCCAAAGTTGAGCATTTTACCGTTGTAAAAATGAGTTTCAATGAATTTCTCAAAAACGGCCTAGAGATTCTTCTCCATTTTTTAACATGTTTTTATATTTCGCATTTAACATCGCCCGAGAAAAAATGAACAAGAATCTCTAGGCCGTTTTCGAGCAATTAATCATTGAATATTGAGTTACCGTAACCCGTTGAGTACTTTGCTTCCTATTCGATGTATGGGCTCTTCTATATTGTATGTAGCGTGTTAAAATATGCATTGGTAATTGGAGAAGAGACAGATAACATTTTCATACTATAGAATGGCATGATAATAGTACTTTTATATATTCACTGTTTTTCAGTTTGCGATAGTTTGGTAAAAAGGTTGACAGGCGATGCGCTCCGCTTGAACTCAAAACGTCGGGATTCGTACCTCCTTATTTTGCTGTTTTTCTCTTTATTTTGATATTATTTTTAAAAAACTAAATTGAAAACATGAAATGGGGTAAGGTTAGCTTCCTTTTGCACATAAACTTGTGAATTGTTTTGGTCATCTGTAAACATCGTCGCCGTCCCTAATAAATTTGACCACTCATAGAAACGTCTCTTATCTTTGATCTTCCAAGGCCTGTGTTCAGAAAACTGTCCCTGCTGTCTTTCCTCACTCCGCAGAATACTCACCGATCTCTGATCTGACTCGATCTCTCGTCTTTTTGAGATGTAGCCTTTGCCAACTTTCGTATTCGCACACATCCATCCTCGATACTTTAAAAACGTTCATTTCACTACAACGGGAAAATTGGTTTGTCTCACAACAGGGATGCGACGAAAACGACAACAGAAAAGTGCGGCACATCACAAGTAACGTCTTAAATTATCCATACTGGAAATCTATAAAAAGAAGGGGCCATCTTAGAGCGATTTATGAAATATAGAAAACGAGCAAAAGTCGGTAATCGATAAATAAAAGTGGGTGTGATTCAGCAGATAACGATGGGGCGATCAGACAACATGCTGGTACGGGTGTAGGGGGGGGGGGGGCAAACTATCAGTATTCAGCGGGTAAAGTATCTTGAGGAGTGAGAAAAGCTCGGCGCGCGCGTAACAACTGGATGAATAGATCATAGGGAGACAATCGATGGAGATACGGTATGATGGGGGGTGGGGTTACTGTAGGGTCGACTATCGTATCAGCCTAGTCCATCTCCATCTCGGCGGGTTCCTGACTGGAGGCGGGCGCGTCTCCGGCCGGCTGCTCACTCTTCGTGGCCGTCGCATCGGGCGCCTTGGGCGGCTCAACCTTCGGCTTCGGCCGATTCAGGATCGGGTTCACCACATTCTCGAATTGCTGTAATGGATAGAGTTAGATAATCGATAGCTACAGTATCACAATTTACTACGGTAATCACCATTTATCGATACACAGCTACAGTAACTTACAGTACCCCCACCCCGTCCTACCGTAATCCCACATTCATCGATCGATACACTAACTTCAACCGTTACCCACAGTGACTCTTGACCTACAGACTTACCGTATCCATGTGCTCTCCAATACACTCGCTACCGTAACCTACCGTACCCCCTCCCCCTCGACTTACCGTGTGCTGTCCGATGACCTCGTGGACGAAGACGGCGGGCGCCTCGGTCTTGGGGCGCGTCTCCTGCTTGTGGCGCGCCTCGTCCAGCCACTTCTTCTTCTCGTCGATCGCGTTGATAACCTGCAGTGGGGGAGGATGGCATGATGGGGATGTTTGATGTGTTCTCGGGCAATCAAGTGGTAACATGTTCATGATTGGCGAGCTTCACATTGAAATTTTTCCTAGAGCCCAAATTACAAACATCCGTGAAGCCGGGAGCCACCTGCTTGTTTTTCACGACCATGTTCGTTGTGTGATTTTGTGTTGTTTTTCCCTTGGCATCAACGTTCTTGCACTTGACCCACTCATGAAACCCTAGATCACCATACAATGAGCTATTATCATACGGTTCCGAACCCCCTCACCTTCTCCATGTCCTTGGCTTCATTTGTGAAACGTCGAACGCCTACACCACACCACTTTCCCTCCCCCCCCTCACCTTCTCCATGTCCTTGGCTTCATTTGTGAAACGTCGAACGCCTACACCACACCCCACTTTCCCTCCCCCCTCACCTTCTCCATGTCCTTGGCTTCATTTGTGAAACGTCGAACGCCTACACCACACCCCACTTTCCCTCCCCCCTCACCTTCTCCATGTCCTTGGCTTCATTTGTGAAACGTCGAACGCCTACACCACACCCCACTTTCCCTCCCCCCTCACCTTCTCCATGTCCTTGGCTTCATTTGTGAAACGTCGAACGCCTACACCACACCCCACTTTCCCTCCCCCCTCACCTTCTCCATGTCCTTGGCTTCATTTGTGAAACGTCGAACGCCTACACCACACCCCACTTTCCCTCCCCCCTCACCTTCTCCATGTCCTTGGCTTCATTTGTGAAACGTCGAACGCCTACACCACACCCCACTTTCCCTCCCCCCTCACCTTCTCCATGTCCTTGGCTTCATTTGTGAAACGTCGAACGCCTACACCACACCCCACTTTCCCTCCCCCCTCACCTTCTCCATGTCCTTGGCGTCGATGTGGGCGTGGGCTGCGGTGCCGGCCACGTACTCCTCGTACGCCTTGCGCGCGCGCAGCAGCGTCGTGTCGAAGCGGTCGAACGCGCCCTGAAAACGGGTGTTTCGTCATGATTATGCAAATCAATAAGGAACTTGAAATTTTTATCGAGATAAACAATAAGTATTATACTCTATGAAACTCATCGATCAAATAGAGGGATTGCAAGACAGGTATCAATCATTCGCGAAACCTCACTACGCTAGGTGCACAATTTCATCACAAGATTTTTGTTCGGTTCGTGCGCCCTTCCTATCACTAAACCTAGCCAATCAACTACTATTCAATCACTGTAGTAGCCCTAATCATCCTAGTCTCGAACTGTTTGGCATTTGCTCCAAAAAAACCTTCAATGCTCAATCCAAAAAAAAAACTTTCAATCCATTTTCGTTTTTCGCCTTTTCCAATCATCACTAACTCACCGTTCTCTTTCCGGCCTCGTTGTACCGCTCGACGACGGGATCGCCGAGGGCCTTGAGCGCCGCCAGACGCTGCTCGTACACCGGAGTCTCGCAGTCCTGAACCATCACATCTCTCATTTATGCCCGATACATAAATATTAAGTCAGTCATCGATTCAACCAACGACTACCGTAGCCGAGGACAAGTCGATACTGTCATAATTGTAGCTGCCGTACCAAAAGTCGAAAAATTGATAAATAAATCAGTCCTCGATCACAAGCTACCGTACCTCTCCTTCGTCGTACAGCCAGTCCTCGGTGGACTGCAGCTGCGCGCGCAGATTGTCCGCGTCCTGCAATCAGCAATCAATAATCATTATAGAAAAAAAATCGATCCCAGCTGGATTGAATGTCCCTAACCGTAAGAGGTAAATGAATGCAAAGAAGCACAGACTCTCCTAGTCAAATAAAACAAATTATGATTTTTTGTTTCAAATGTCACTGATCAATCGAAAGCCTCCAAGCTTTCACAGGAAAGTACATCTAGAGAAGCACAGACTTGCCTAGTTCAAATCTTCTTTTTAGTCAAAATACAAGTTACACTCTGCACCAATCAACTTCACAATAGGGAAAGTGCACCGTACTCACCGCCTCCGTGATGTAGTCTCCGAGCTGGTCGCCCAGCTTGTCCCTCATCTCGTACACGTACTCCTCCACCGCGTTCTTCGCGTCCGCCTTCCGCTTCTCCAGCAGATCCACGCGCTGCATCGCCTCCTGCAACAACGCATTTATTAATATACTAAACATAAAAAATAATAATAACAAAAAATATGCTAAAGATACTAAACAATAGCACAGTGATATTGCCTCGTAAGTAGGTTCTAAATTGTATTGATTGCTTGGAAAAAAAATTATGATCAGTGCTCCACGGAAATCGGCTTCGCCATGGCATACCCATTCATAAAACCCAAACATTCCACCAAACCGCCTGGTTCAACATTTCCATTGTTTCATACTCATCAATAAATCGATATCCCCCCTACCGTACCTCGGCGGTCGTGAACCGGACCGTGTCCACGTGGACGGGCAGTGACTCCACGATGGGCAGCTCGATCGCCACCGTCTTCGTCGTCGTCTTCGGCTTCTCATCTGCAAGCATTTATTTTACTTTATCAATCGGGAATCGCCGACTAATTTATTTTCAGCTACCGTAACCTAAATCAGCACATTTATTGAGCATGCCTATCCAACGCGAATAATTTCGAATTTTGAATCGACTGATCTACTTTCAGCTGCTTAACAAAAAAAATGGATATTTATGCCTCGCCAATCGCAATCTGATTTAATATCAGCTACCGTAGCCCACCATCAATCGATGAATATCTGCACCACCAATCGCCAACTGGCTGGCTGGCTACCGTACCTGCTGCAGGGGCGGCGGCGGGTGCGGCCGGCTGCTCGGTCGGAGCTGCGCCATCGGCTGCTGCTGCTGCCGGCGCCGGGTCGACCTCCATCTGCAATCATCCTACTTTCGTTACCGTAACCCTTTTACAAAATCGATAACCAGACCCACTGCTACCGTAGCCTCTTCATAAGTCCAATCAAAATATCCGTCCCAATTTACCTCTCTGCGGTATCCAACTCGCCCTACCGTACTCCAATCAATAATCTGAACTACCGTATCCCCCACGCTACCGTACCTTCTCCTCCTTGATCTCCACCGTCTGCACCTCGTACATCGTGGCGGCGCACACGGAGAACGTGCCGTTCGGGTTCACGCGTACCTTCACCTTCACCTGAAACAGGGGGATCAACAATAGCCGATGAAACAGAAAGGTTCCGGGTTAAGGAATGACCGAAAAAAAAATCTATCCAGTATTTCCAGTATCTATCCAGTATTATATTGTTTCAGTAGATGCAAAAAAAATAGAAAAATCAATTACAGAAGCATCGCTTGCAAATATAAATGTCTGACGAAACCTAAAGAAACCTGGTTTCAATGCGTCTCAGGGGATACAATAACAAGCAATCAATACTCGAACTACCGTACCTTTCTGGGTCCTCCATCCTCCTCCGGCTTCACGTTGTTCACCTGCCACGAGCCTGCAAGAATAATTTATTTTACCCCAAGCCCTCACATCGATCACTCGATCCCACGATGCAGCAAACTTGGCTAATACGTGCAACATTGATTCACCACAAATTTCAGCAGAGAAAATATATACGAGTCCTTATACGAGTCAGAGCTTCATAGCCAAGCCCGTACTTTACTGTTTCATTAGAGTCCCAAAACCCGCTCACCAATGTCCTTGGCCGTGTGCGGGACGGTGGCGGGCGCTGCGTACCCGGCTGCGAGCGCGAACGGCCCCGTGCGGTACAGCGTGAGCATCTTCGAGAACGGGAACTCGTCGCCCTCCGCGAACACCTCCGAATCGCTGTAACGAATCATTCTTTTTTTTAATGATTTTTTTTCTTCTGAAGAATCTCTTCTATCGCAATGATTAGCGCATGGTGATTAGCGCGATTAAAGTGCAATCCCTGCAGCACTAGTCCGACTGGGGAAATATTGAAAATGGGAAAAAAGTCAACAGTCGCTCTTTTTTTTTTGCACTTTCATTCAACGACTAATTGAAGTACTCTCACCAACTTCCTACGACTACAAACTGCGTAACAGCAGACAAACTGTGGTTCGTTGTTTTTCACTCATCAAGGGCTAACACTTTCCAATCATCCAAGCTACCGTGTCCCCCTATTTGTGGCCAACCAATCAATTAAGTCAATAATCAATCGTCGCAAGCTACCGTACCCGCTCTCGCCGCCCTCGCCCGTCCAGGTGAGCTTGATGCCGTACGGCTGCTGGTCCTTCACTGCAAAGTCGCGCACGCGGAACGCCGGCGAGAGGATCGCGCACTGCATCGCCGCGCCTGCAGCAAAATGATTATATTATGTTTATTAAAATATGAAAAAATGCCACTTTTTGAATTCCTATAACATGTAACTTTGCAGTTTCAACGGCACTCCTTAACAATAGCGCTGCACTTTCTTTAACAGTAGTACGAAATATAATCGAAAAACAAAAAACATCCCTGCAATAGTCCGCTCCCTACCATACACCCCACCCTCTCAGGACAAAAACAACGACCGTACTTCTCCCTCGATAACTACCGTAAATCGATAACGACCGTGTCCCCCTCAAATCAATCAATAATGCCCCCAAACCACCGTACCCCCACCCCCATTCCAGCCAATCAATAATAAACTACCGTACCCCTGGCGACGGCTTCGTCCTGGTTCATCGTCGTCTTCGCGTCCTTGCCGAACATCTCCTTGATGATCTGCTTGACCATCGGGATGCGCGAGCTGCCGCCCACAATCTCCACCTCGTCAATCTTCGACGCCTGCAAAGAAATAGTGAGTATATTAGAAAACGTCGAAGCCCGAAACCACCGGGAGAGAATTTATCAACAAATAAATTATCTTCTACGAATGTTCGCTGTACCATCAGAAAGTATGAATTTAGCACCAATTGGCCAATCTTCGAAACCCGAAAACAACGGGTGGACTTTCTTTTACAAAAAAAAACACAAAATTATTCAAATTGATCAAGAAATATGTAGGCAATAAATGAAGTGATAGTCTCGAAAAAATCGATAATCGCTTCTCGATTACGGTATACTCACATCGAGCTTCGTCTTGGCGAGCAGATTGGAGAGGAGCGCGCGCAGCTTGTCGAAGATCGGCTTCGCCAGCTCCTCGAATTCGGCCCTGCAAGATTATCGATGGAGGAACGATTTACTGTCCCACTTTGCCATGATCTCTCGCGTCTCTGACTCACGAGCGAGCAGTGGGAAACGAGAGAGTCAGATGATTGCAACAGCATAAATTTCCGTCGATCGTCGATGACGTCATCGGTATCAATGGATTCCATTGTCTTCGCTAGTGATACTACCGATGACGTCACTAGATTCCTTCAGAAACATTGCCATCGGCTAAAAGCTACCATAGTAGCATCATCAAATGACGTCATGAGATACCGTACCCTGATACCCGATAGCTACGGTACCTCTGCATCTTGCCGGAGACGTCCTTGTCGTTCATGAAGCACTCAATGTTGAGCGGGATGGGCGTCTGGTTGGCCGACATCTGCTTCTTCACCTTCTCCGACTCGTCCAGCAGACGCAGCCACGATCTGCAATGCAAATGAGTATTTTAGGAGGGCCAGTCATATCAGCCAGTCAGAAATAATGGAGAACATATCGTAGCAGTGAAACGCAAATGCAATTTGTTGCTATTTTTAAACGAGCACGTTTCGAATTACCAATGACTAAAACCCAGGCGAGATACAAAATGCAAGTGATGCTCGGAAGTAACTGGTGATCGTTGAGTAAACTTTTTTCTGATCCATCAATAAATACAGGTTGATTCACAAGATTAGCCAATATAATTCCAGTAAAACCGAAAACCACAACGACGGCAATTTTCTTACCTGGGCTGGTCCTTGGCGTCGATGCCGAAGCGGGTCTTGAAGTCCTGACGGAAGTGCTCCCGGATGCAGTCGTCCAGCCAGAGACCGCCCACCGACAGCGAGTACGACGCGCCCAGCATCTGCAGCACATAATTCTTACTATTATACAATTATCGTTTCACTTTCGTTTCTTCTTGTTTTTAGTCGTCGTATGTGATTTGTAAATTATTATTTTAACCGGCTGCATATGTCGCAAAGTAAATTATCAGCACACAAAAACATTGTTTGTCTACAAGCTACGGAGTGAGTATGTTTACATGGATTCTGGTCAAAAGTGCAGTCTCAGTGCGAGCGCCGCCGTCCCGCCCTAGTTATTTCCTGTCAACAACTCTCTTGTGCCACGTAATGGCAGGGTGATTTCGCAAGTTCATAAACGTAGCATAGCTTTAGGACGGTGGGCATAATTGCAGCGGAAAAAGGCAGTTATTGATTTCGCAATCCACCGCTTATGGTAGGATTGTTATGAGCGAGGAAATGTCAGAAAAGCTGCGTAGCGTTACACATTCACCACGAATGCATATCAACATTCGAGGTGAAGAAAGTCAAAAGTCGATAGACCAAACCGTGCACTTACCGTAAGCTTGCCCTTCTGGAAGGCGGCGACCGATGCCTGCGTGCTCGAGTGGCCGAGGTCGACGAAGAGGACACGGCGCGGCGCCTCTTGCTCCTCGGGCAGATCCTGAACGGAATGCTATCGTAATGATGAAATATAGACGTGATGTGCCCTATGGTAAACGTCGTCTGTCGAAAAATCGACAAGATCGCTCAAATTGGTAATCGTCGTCCCGATCGCACCAACCTGCTTGTAGATGCCGTAGGCGAGTGCGACCGCCGTCGTCTCGTTGACCACGCGGAGCGGGTTCAGCTTGGCCGTCTCGATCGCCGACTGCACGGCGCGTCGCTGGGCGTCCGTGAAGAAGTAGGGAACCTGCAGGTGGTGTGGTCATTGGGAATCGTCGCTTGTTGAGAAATTGACAAGGAATCCGAAAAAATGGTAATCGTCGACTCACCGACACGACGCAGTCGGCGACCTTCTTGATCTCGGGCACGCCAGCCTCGATGGTGGTGCGCAGCTTGGTGAAGAGTGCGGCCAGCACCTGCTCGGGCGTGAACACCTCCGACTTGTCGAGGTACGACACCTGAATGCGGCTGGTAAACGTCGCCCGAACACGCTACCATGAGAAAACGATCAATTTTTCCTCGCCTTGCATCCAATGTCGTCGCCGGGGAGCTGCACCACCTCGCAGGGCACGAAGGGAATAAACTGCTGCGCGATTGGGTCAGAGAACTTGCGTCCGATGAGGTGCTGAAAGCAGTGGTGTGGTCAGTGGGAAAGGCCGCCTGTCGAAAATTCGACAGAAGGCTCGCATTGGTAATCGTCGGCAACACCCACCTTGAAGTTGATGATTGTGCTCTTGAAGTTGGAGTTCACGGCCTGACGAGCGGCGACTCCCATCGAACGATTCTTCGATCCGAAGGCAACACATGCCCTAAAAATAACGATTTCTATAAGTATAATTAAATCAAAAACATGAGAATTCTAATTAGAAAGGAGCATAACTCACGGGGTGGCATGAAGAGAGTAGTCATTGGTGATGACCTCAATACCTCCCTGTTTCGCGATCGCGATGTAGCAGTTAAGGTTACCTGCAAGGTCAACGTTTACGAACCGAACAGCTGCACCAAAGCCAAAAGCCAAAATCTTACCGATGTCGAATCCTACGACCGACATTGTGTATTACGCAAGAGGACTGTGGAATCTGGAAAGAGCGAGGTGAACGGGGGGATAAACAAGCCTGATTCCCAACGTAAACAACGCGGAGCAATCGATCAGAACCGGGTTGGGCAGAGGGGGGAAACGGATGCGGGCGAAAGGGCGGAAAATGTGTGAGTGGGCGCCGCGTCTAGGCCAAAGTCAAACAGAGAAACAACATGCCAGAGTAATCCGTGAAGGGTGTGGTCGTTGGGCAAGTCAAGCGGCAACAAAAGGAGAGTGTACGGCTAACTTTTCTAGAGTGAGATCTATGAATCATCGAGATTTCGAAAACAGGCAATGCAAGTCATCATAGGAGAAATGGTCCATTACAACCGGGAAACTGGACGAAAACAGTCAAAATGATGAAGCCAAACAGCTTACGGACGAAGGTATGCAGCCATGCAACAAAAAAGCACAGAAAGTTCAAGTTAACGTCCAGAAAAGGCATTTCGGCAACGAATCGCTAGAAATTTCGCGAATCTTCTTTGGGGTAGGCGGAGTTTCAACGTTTGAACTCCCGCAAGTACCGTATTCGAGAAATTTCAGGCGTCGTGTGGTGGGATAAGGAAGAATTTGACCAATTTGCGTGTGCCCATTAAATTACGGTAGTTCCTTGGTGAGGTTTCCCAATTTTAGTTTTGAAACAGTTCGCGCTTCAAATCGCCTCATTGCTATGGTTTTATCGATTTTTTGTTCCAATCTGCCTTTCATATCGATGCTCCATACTAGTCTACACGTATTGGTCGCATCAGTGACTATTTATGCCCGTTCGCTCGCTCTCAAAACCTGTTTATTCACAGCCTCTCACATTCGCTTCCTTTTCGAATCTGTTTAGTTTGTTGTTTTATTGTCGATATAGTGCTTTTTTGCAGAGAATGTACGACGAAGATGACCAAGATTTCGCCGATCAGATGGAGGAGGAAGAGGAGATCTCTCCCGATCAGTGGCAGGTTCGTGTTTTCCCCCGATTTGTAAATCATCATTGACCTGTTTCACAATGTAGTTATTATTTCGATTAGTTCTTGGTATATTTTAAATGAATTTCGCTTGCAGGAAGCATGTTGGGTGGTTATCTCCGCCTACTTCGACGAGAAAGGTCTCGTTCGTCAGCAACTCGATTCGTTCGACGAGTTCATCCAAATGAATGTTCAGGTACGTTTTAATGATTTTATTTGAATTTGAACTCCCGATTAAAATGGTATCTGTCCTCAGAGAATTGTCGAGGACTCGCCTCCCGTTGAGCTTCAGAGCGAGGTCCAGCACTATGCTGGTGAGTCCGCAGTTTGAGTCTAATTTTTGCTTAATTGTTTTTGTAAAACTACTCTTAAAAATTGAACAATCTTAAGGTGATCTCGAGAACCCGACCAAGTTCATCCTCAAGTTCGAGCAGATTTACCTCTCGAAGCCAACCCATTGGGAGAAGGACGGAGCTCCCACTCCCATGATGCCCAATGAGGTCAGTCCTTTTCAATTATCTAAGACGCATAGAATTCGATGGTTCGTATCCCTTAACTTGATCAGCGTTTTTAATAGCTGAAACTGTTGTTTATAAGAAAACCTCACCTTAACTCAAAAAACAATTTACAACATTGACTTGGCTTGCGGATACAGAACATTGAACTCTATGTGTTTTTATATATTTTTTTGCTTCCTTCTCAGTTTTTTGTTCGATTTCCCACCATTTCTGGAACCTTTCTTACATTCTAACATCGAAATTCAGGCTCGTCTTCGCAACTTGACCTACTCGTCGCCGCTCTACGTCGATATCACCAAGCAACGACTCAAAGTTAGTTTGTGTTTAGTTTTATCAATTTACTTTAATTCTTTTAAATAGTAAAAATTATTAAATATTTTCTCAGGAAGGCGAGCAGCCGAGCGAGCGCAAGTACGAGAAGGTGTTCGTCGGCAAGATTCCCATCATGCTCCGGTACGATATTCTACTTACAATCAGTGGTGGGCAAATACCCGCTAGATGGCAGGAGGCTCCGCAATTTTCTAAAAAGTTCTCTTAGGGGGCTCCGCAAAAAATATTCTGTGTTTCTAGGGAGCTCCGCAAATAGTTACCAATTTCTCTTACGGGGCCCCGCTGCCTAACGGTCTAGCGGGGATATAGCCCAGCAGTGCTTACAATTAGTTTATTCCTGAAACCCACCATGGCAAAACTGGATGTGAATCATGCAGTATTCCTTCACTTTTTGTGAACTTTTCCTTCACCATTCATCGCAGCTTGACTGTGATACTGGGCATTCCCAAATAATAAAGACCCAATTGAAACCCAAATCACCCGGTGCCTCGCAGGTCCTCCTACTGCATGCTCTCCAACATGAACGACCGTGACTTGACGGAGCTGAACGAGTGCCCGCTCGACCCCGGAGGATACTTCGTCATCAACGGTTCCGAGAAGGTGAGATTATTATCTCATTGAAACGCGAACTCGCCCTCTCATCCCACCGAGCTTGGTCGTGTAAAGGCACATAATACAAATTGAAGCAAGGAAGCAAATTTTTGAGCATTTTCATTGGAAAATTAGTAGGTGATTCATTTATTTCATTTTTAAAACCATTTTAATTATTTTTAATTTAATTTAATTAATGAATTACAGGTGCTGATCGCGCAGGAGAAGATGGCGACGAACACGGTGTACGTGTTCAGCATGAAGGACGGCAAGTACGCATTCAAGACCGAGTGCCGGTCCTGTCTGGAGAACTCCAGGTACGGTAGTTATTGATTGACTCGAAGTACGGTAGTTATCGATTCATTGGCTGGGGACATGTTCATTGCGAGAATATTGCCCGGTTGGGACAAATTGACATGTGAGGAGGTTACGAAACGAAAGTGCTCGTGTTTTGTTGTGGCCTCTCTAAACTTCTACTCTATTGTCTTGTCAGTGGACAACAGTGTTCGTAGTTTATGTGGGACACAATTGTGCCGGTAGCATTGATGCCACTCATTCTTGTTTTTTTATTGGCTCCAAAGCTAATTTCATATGATTTCGCATCAATATGATTTTGAATATTCTCAGTCGTCCCACCTCGACCCTGTGGGTGAACATGATGGCCCGATCGGGAGGAGGAGGAGCGAAGAAGGCTGCGATGGGACAGCGAATCATCGCCGTCCTGCCCTACATCAAGCAGGTACGGTATGATGTGATGGCGTGGTGTGGAAGGACGACGTTTCCGAGTTGTTCCAAACAATCATACATCCGAAGTTATTGTAAGAAATAAATAAATATACCATCAACCAAGTGAATTGAGCTCTCTGCAATTCGCTATTATTGTACCAGCTATTACACTGGTTATATCTCCTGCGAGTTATAGAATTCAATGATTTTAAAATATATTTAAAATATAATTTAATAATTTTTAAATATTTAAATTCCAGGAGATCCCGGTGATGATCGTGTTCCGCGCGCTCGGCTTCGTCTCGGACAGGGACATTCTCGAGCACATCATCTACGATTTCGAGGTGAGATGAAGAAGTATTAGTGAACCAGTGAAACCTAGAGTGTGCGGGTTTGCATTAATATTTTTTTGCTAAGTTAACCCTGAAAGCGCCAAGCTTTTTAGTTCTAAACGTGCATCGAGTAATATTTATAATGAACTCATCAAGAGTTGATTCGCGCGTGTTACTTTCGTGCTCTATCAATGAATTATGAAACAACAAGTTTTTTCTATCGCATGAATTCTCATTTCATACTTTCCCGATAGATTGTTACCGTAATTCCTCCTTCCTCTCAGGACCCCGAAATGATGGAGATGGTGAAGCCGTCGCTCGACGAGGCGTTCGTCATCCAGGTAAGTGATCTTTGATCTTTGTACTTTGTTCTCTGATCTGTTTGGTAGTTTGCAATCTGATCTTTGATCTTTGCAGGAGCAGAACGTGGCGCTCAACTTCATCGGTTCGCGTGGAGCCAAGCCGGGAGTCACCAGGGTACGGCAAACGCATTTTATAGTACCTAGAATGTTCTTTTAAATGTAATGTATACAATTATAATGTACATATGTAACCCATTTTGTTATCATTTTTATTGGACGTGTAAATCGTCCAAGTTTGTGTTTCAACTTTCCTCCTAGTAAATGTAGTGAAAACGTAAAATAATCGATTGAGAAATCCGATTGGGAAAAAGATTGAGAAGAGAGAAAAAGAGAAATCTTATCCCGATTTCATCATATTCTGACAGATTGTTTATCTTGTGTGGTATTACCTCATTAAAATTGTGGCCTGTTGTTTGATCTTCATGCTTTGTTGTTTGTAGTCTGATCTTTGATCTCCATATTCCATAGTCTGTAGTCTGATCTTTGATCTCTGCAGGAACAGCGTATCAAGTACGCCAAGGAGATCCTGCAGAAGGAGATGCTGCCGCACGTGGGCATATCCGACTTCTGCGAGACGAAGAAGGCGGTGCGTGTAGTTTGTAGTCTGTAGTCTGTTTTTTGTAGTTTATAGTTTGATCTTTGATCTTTGCAGTACTTCATGGGCTACATGGTGCACCGACTGCTGCTTGCCGCGCTGGGCCGCAGAGAGCTCGACGATCGTGATCACATCGGCAACAAGGTACAGAGATCAAAGAGCAAAGGTCAAAATGGGACGGCTGTAGATGATTAGAGGAGAAGGGGTTAGGGGTGGAATGATAAGTGTTCCTAGTTATTGACAACGCTTATCTGGACAATTGACACATGAACTGTTCACTGCCTATTAAGGTTGGATAAACGATTACGACATAGCAACGTTGCAATGGTAGGGAGAGGGTTGCAACGTTGCAACTCGTAGCAACGTTGCTACCTCTCTAGGGAAGGGCAGAGATAGGCGAGAGAGCGTGCGAAAACGAGAGGGTCTTCCGTTCTCTCTTTGCAACGTTGTTACGATCGTATCAACGTTGCAACCCTCCCCTACCCTCGCCTCTCCGTTGCAACGTTGCTACCTAGGGAATCGTTATAGCAACGTTGCAAACACCGAAATGCCAACCCTACTGCCTATTATAAAGCTGGTGAAACACGAATGCTCATTGTGCAAGATTAGTAACTCTACATGGTTAGAAGGATCAAAGGACACGACATTGGTTAATGCTGTCCAACTCGCGTGTCATAAAGCGAGTGAAACACGAATGATGCTCATTGTCCAAAATAGACCATTTTAAATTTGATAGCACTACGCAATTTAAACAAGTCTATTATCTCATCTATCATAAATAAGATGAAACATGAATTCTATTTTAGCGACTCGATCTCGCCGGTCCCCTGCTCGCTTTCCTCTTCCGCGCACTCTTCAAGAATCTACTCAAGGAGGTGAGGGATCAAAGATCAAACTGTGGACTATAAAGATCAAAGATCAAACTACAACCCCCTCCTTTCCAGATGCGTCTCACCGCGCAGAAGTACATCAACAAGAACGGTGACTTCTCGCTGGACGTTTGCGTCAAGGTGTTTTTTTATTAATTTAATTAGCTAAATTATTTAAATTAATGACCAATAGATTCGCATGCTTTTTTTAATTAAAAGTAGCAGTTCTGACCTATTTTTGACGTAATTTGAATTACAACTGCTTGCCTGTTGTGAGCATCCGCTCAATATTTATTGTGCATTTATTATTCATTAAATTTAAATTAATTAATTAATTAACTAACTAATTATCAGACGTCGACGATCACGCGCGGTCTCGCGTACTCGCTGGCCACGGGCAACTGGGGCGACCAGAAGAAGGCCCATCAGAGCAGAGCCGGCGTGTCCCAGGTATACGGTAGGGAGGGTTTGGTAGCTTTGAGCGGTACCGTAAGCGGAGATTTCGATAGCTAGGGATTTATGGTTTTTAGACGAGTTCGAATCCTGGATTGCTCTATTCATTTTTGTCCAGATTACGTAGAGACGGTGAAACAGAAATATTCTGGGCATTTTTGCTTTTTTTTAGTTAATGCTTTGAATTCTACGAGTTTTCCAGATTACGGTAACAAGGTTATTGCTTGCAGGTGTTGAATCGTCTGACGTACACGGCGACGCTGTCCCATCTGCGGCGCGCCAACTCGCCCATCGGCAGGGAGGGCAAGCTGGCCAAGCCGCGCCAGCTGCACAACACCCAGTGGGGCATGGTGAGCAGTCTATCTATGGATTGAGTGAAACGGGAGTGCTCCGAGTTGGATAGGGATAGAGGGCTCTTTCAGAGCTTTTGTTGTTAGTGTAGCCATATTCGCTTGTATTGAGACCACGTATCGCTGAACCTTGGTTATTCCTCTTTAAGCAATCTGTTTGAAACGCGAACCTCTCAAGCTTGTGTTTTTTGACTGTGCGCGTTTGTTGATCCCATCACCTAACGCGTCAAACTATTTTCTATATGATCACAATGAAACTCTGGACTCGCTAGTGTCTTCTTCCTCCTCTTCTAAAATTTCTAAAACTTAAATTTCAATTTTTAAATATTTTAAACAATAATAATAAAACAAATACTCCTTCTCAGGTGTGCCCGGCCGAGACGCCCGAGGGTCAGGCGGTGGGCCTGGTGAAGAACCTCGCCCTGATGGCCTACATCTCCGTCGGATCCCTGCCCGAGCCCATCCTTGAGTTCCTCGAGGAGTGGAGCATGGAGAACCTTGAGGGTACGGTAGGGTTGCGGGTTACGGTAGCTGAAAATATTGCGTAAGATTGGTTGAACGTTTGCGGTGTGACATGGAGATAACAGGTTTCAACGGCAGCATGAGTTGACGGTGAACCATTCTTATTGATAGCGCTGACATGAGACGTGTTGGTTCAAATAGAATTATGAGCATAAATTTTCATTGTTCCTCGGTTGATGCAAAAATGTTCGGTTACGGTAGTTCATGAGATACGGTAACACGACAAGGTACGGTGATGACCGCTTTATTTCTGCAGAGGTGGCGCCGTCGAACATTGCGGACGCGACGAAGATCTTCGTCAACGGCTCCTGGGTGGGCATCCATCGGTGAGGGGATTTATTGATTTTTTTTGGTAGTACGGTAGGACCGGGTTACGGTAGGAAAGGGTTACGGTAGAAGGAAGGTAAAGCCCTTACAGTAGTTTATTGGTGAGGAGATTTTCGATTATTGTTTTGTTGTTATTGTTTATTTAAAATACTAATTCAGCGACCCGGAGAGTCTGATGTCGACGCTGCGCAAGCTGCGTCGCCAGATGGACATCATCGTGTCGGAGGTGAGGAATATTTTTATTATTTATTTATCTAATTATTCATTATTTTTATTTTAAAAACTTGGCTGTATGACTAGGGGCGCATCCTCGCTTGCCGATTGTATCGTCGAATATTCGAGCTAGAATTAGTAACATTGTACGGATGCATTGTGGAAGGCGAAGGGGATTTACGATCTCACACGCTGTGTATGGCTCTCAGCTGTCCAATAAAAAGTTAAAAAAAATCAAATCGAATGCTAGTAATATAAAAGCTACTTTATTACTTGATTGATTAGTGTTCCACTCCTAGCGCTTCTACTGGTCGCACTTATCGCTTTAATTTTTCTTCTTTGATCATGGCGTTATAGCGCAAATACTTTTCGTTAATTCGGTGCATCAATTCTAAAAAAACATTCTAGGTATCGATGGTGCGTGACATTCGGGATCGCGAGATTCGCATCTACACGGATGCAGGACGTGTGTGTCGGCCGTTGCTCATCGTCGACAAGGACAACCAGAAGCTCTGCCTCAAGAAGGTTGGTGGACGGAGGCGGAGGGCGAGTGCTAGGCGCGCCGGGTTTTAGAGGCCAAACAAATATCAACTAGGCTATCCGTTATTGTTCGTAACCTGGCGAATTCAAACCTCATTTCCGCTTTAAGTCGTCTCGAAAGCTTGGATGTGCAATGTACACGATCTGTCGATCTGTAGTAAAAAATTGGAATTAATACTTTTCACGATTTATCAATATTTTTCACGATCAGACACTAATTCACTGCATGGCGAACTCGAGTATCAATCGCGACTCAAGTAGTCTCTGAAACGTGATCACTAGCGCGATTCTGCGTGCATTTTTACAACCTATCTAATTCGGGTTGCGTGGGTTAATCATATTTTGTGGAATCTCGGTCATGCGATAATCTTTTATAAAATTAATAATTAAATAATTAATTTGCAGTCGCACATCGACAAGCTGAAGGAGCGTGAGTCCGGCTCGTCCTACTCGTGGTCGGACCTCGTGGCGGGCGGAGTCGTCGAACTGATTGATGCGATGGAGGAAGGTAATCAGAGTATGAAACATGAATCATCCGGGAACCAGAGTAAATGGATAGCAGGGAACGTTAGTTGAGTAGTGAAGGTAACTAGAACGGAAAGGGAAGGGATCAGAAGAGACTCGTGGCGGGCTGCGTGGTGGAGCCGATTGATGCGATGGAAGAGGGTACGGAGCAGGGGTGCAAAGGGAGACAGCCGAATTAGGGCTTTTCGAGTGGACCTGTAGAAAGGGATAGAATAATGAAAATATATTTTGATGGAACAAGGACGCTTGATGTTGCAGCAAGTTGATAAGGCTAGTTGACTTTCACCAAAGTCAATTGCTGTAGGGTCCTTTGCATATAATATTAAAATTTCATGCCTGAAGGGCTTGGCTATGCGACTACTTAATTAAGAATAACTAAATATTTACTTAATTAATTAATTGATTAATTAACTTGACAGAGACGTCAATGATCGCGATGATGCCGGAGGACCTGGAGCAGGGCGGGTACTGCGACACGTACACCCACTGCGAGATCCATCCTGCGATGATCCTCGGTGAGATTATTAATTTATTTATTGATTTGAGGGTTGGATACGGTCTAGTTACCGTAGTACGCAAAAAAAAAATACAAGTTCCAGTCAACCGCGGTCAGCAAATAGATTGTTGAATTTATTTTTTTATCCCGATTGCATACTTGAGTGTGAATTGGATGTTATGAGATGGCTGAAACACGGACCCGAAAGTGCCTCCCTTCTTCGATTTGGTTGTATCAAGTACGCTGAGAAAGAATTACCACTCCAGTTCATTCTTTTAGTTATAGTGTGGCTGAAACCTAAATTCTGCTCTTCTTTATTTTTATTTTTAAACTATTCCCATTTGCAGGAGTGTGCGCGTCCATCATTCCCTTCCCCGACCACAACCAGTCGCCGCGTAACACCTACCAGGTATGATCTTTGTAGTTTGAACTGCTTGTTTGGGCTTTGAACAATGTATCAGCTATTTTCATTGTTAAAATGTTGATTAGAAGAGGTATGATGGTTTCGGCTGAATGGCGGATACACTGTTTTTTTGTGTCATGAAGTTTTTTGCATTCGTATGGGTTCTGTAGTTTGTAGTCTGATCTCCCTTTCATTGCAGAGTGCTATGGGCAAGCAGGCCATGGGCGTGTACACGACCAACTTCCACGTGCGAATGGACACGCTGGCGCACGTGCTCTACTACCCGCAGAAGCCGCTCGTCACGACGAGAAGCATGGAGTATCTGAGGTGAGCGTGCGACGCAGGAGAGCCGGGTTTGAAAGGGGGGGGGGGAGAAGAGCAGCAGGATGAATCAAGCCCGAAAGGTATCTTGTTGTTTGTTGTATGCCAGATTGAGAAAATAAAATGTTACTTGGGGACCGGCAGGTGATTTAGAGTTGCGAAGGTGGGCTAAATGCCGGGAGATGGTTGGCTTTCCGATATATCTGTGTTGTTTCACCAACTATAAAATCACACAATGATTTAAATTTATCTATTTTGTTGTTTATCCCAGATTCAACGAGCTGCCGGCGGGCATCAACGCCGTCGTCGCCATCCTCTCCTACTCGGGCTACAACCAGGAAGATTCCGTCAGTTGTCGATTCGTTTTGGATGGGTTACGGTAGCTCTAACGAAAAGACTCTCTTTCGGCCCAGACAAAGCGCGTTTCACCCAATGTACATCTTGTTACCCGCACTCTGGTCTCCAGTGCGATTTGGAACTGCGAGGTTAAAAAGGGAGGATTTGACAAATCAATTCAGGTCATCATGAACCAGTCGGGCATCGATCGCGGCCTCTTCCGCTCCGTCTTCTACCGTAGTTACCGTGATCAGGCGAGTGCAGATATCGATTATTTCCACACTCGATTTGGACAGTAAAAAGAAGTCACGAAAATGTTAACGCCTTTTTATAATGTGTTACTGTCATTGAATACGCGAATGCTGATTTTTTTTATCTTCTTGGCGAAACGAGGTTGCACGAGTGGGTTACGTTAATGTTGATGGACTTGTTCTCGATTTTTGATTTTTTTTGTGTTTTTAAACAAATAAAATAATAATTCGATTAAAATATTGTGCAGGAGGCGAATCTGGACAACGTGAACGAGGAGCTGATCGAGAAGCCGTCGCGCGACAAGTGCTCCGGAATGAGACACTCGCTGTATGATAAGGTGAGCATTAGACGCGCCGGGTAAGCAGAGGGGCGAGGCATGAGACACTCGCTGTATGATAAGGTCAGACTGAAACCGTAATCTCCCAAGTACTGGGAGATTGAGTCTATTATACGCGCCGGATAAGACTGAACCAGTAAATGGCATTCGCTCTACGAACTACTAAACACCGTCGATCATCCCGTTGTCAATCAGCACTGCTCATTATTTTGTACCTCGGTCAGCACTGTTTCACGCGGTTCTGAAAAGCCCATAGGATGATCTGACGGCGGTAATCATTTGACAAAACAATAATATTTATTTGTAATTATTATTAATAATTTATTAATCTGCAGCTCGACGAGGACGGCATCATCTCGCCCGGTATGCGCGTCTCCGGCGATGACGTCATCATCGGCAAGACCGTCGCCATGCCGGATACGGTAGGATTATTGATTTTTGCTCCTTTGGCGGGAAATTCAAATATTGGGGCTTTACCGTCGCCATACGGTAGGAATATTGATTTTGTGGCGTTTTGGCGGGTGTTTCAAATATTTGTGCTCTTCTTGTCGAAATTTCGACAGTGATGTCATTTTCAGTATTCTTTGGCGCGAAATTCAATTTCAAATATTGAATATTTCTTCTTCAGGAGGACGACCTGGACGCGCAGGCGAAGAAGTACACGAAGCGCGACGCGTCCACCTTCCTCAGGAGCTCCGAGACGGGCATCGTCGATCAGGTACGGTAGATATTGGTTACGGTAGCTGGACAGGGGTACGGTATCGATATAATTCATTTTGATACAGTAGATATTGGTTTCGGTAGCTGTGTTCGGTAGCTGTACGGTATCGATCGATAAAACGATGATGCGGTGGATCTGGGATACGGTAGATGGATGGAAGTACAATGTCTATTACTGTTACGGTAGAGCTCTTGTACGGTAGCAATAACGGCAGTTATCGATCGATTGCACAGGTGATGCTCACGCTGAACACGGACGGCAACAAGTTCGTGAAGATTCGCGTGAGATCGGTCCGCTTCCCGCAGGTGAGCAGTGAGCGGCGCGTTGCGGTCGCGTCGCGGCTGGACGAAGAAAGCCGCGACGCGACCGCAACGCGTTGGGAATCATTTTCTAATCACTGTTACTTGCAGATTGGAGACAAGTTCGCGTCCAGACACGGGCAGAAGGGAACGATGGGCATCATGTATCGACAGGTGAGGGAGGGGGTACGGTGGGATTACGGTAGAAGACGAAAAAGAGACGCCTAATAGGGCAAGCAGCAGGATGAATGAAGCAGTTCTCCGAAGGTCCATAAAATAATGAAATCTGAAAATACACAACCCGGCCATTTTGCGAATCACCTATACTACAACACTGGAGGGCCACAGTGCTTTACGATCGGCCTTCGACACCTATCTAAAACTAATGCCAAATAATTTCTGACTGTTCGCGGATAATGATAATTTGCATTTGTTTTGATTAATCTCTTATCTTTGATCTTTAATCTTTGTTTTTTGATCTTTGATCTTTAATATTTGATCTTTGATCTCCCTCTTGCAGGAAGACATGCCGTTCACGTGCGAGGGCATCACGCCCGACATCATCATCAACCCGCACGCCGTCCCCTCGCGAATGACCATCGGCCATCTGATCGAGTGCCTCCAGGGCAAGGTACGGTAGGGAATACGGTAGGAATGGGCAGGGTACGGTAGAATGACCATCGGTCGTTTGATCGGGTGCATCAAGGGCAAGGTACGGTAGATGTACGGTTGGAATGGCCGGGGTAGATATAGCTATTGTATACCGATGGTTCATTGGCGTGCGCCGATTTCCTGTGTGTAGTAGTATTGATGAAACGGCAGAAAAACTCGAAATATTCATTGACCATTTGCAGCTCTCGGCGAACAAGGGCGAGATCGGTGACGCGACGCCGTTCAACGACACCGTCAACGTCCAGAAGATCTCCAACCTGCTCTGGGAGTGAGTGCCAGTCGGGACTAGACTCTAGTTTGATCGCCCGGAGTCTGTAGCTTGTAGTCTGATCCCTCAGCTAACATGTAAGACACAGTGTCCAGCCTGTTCTGACAATGAGAGTGCCAGTCGGGGCTAGACTATAGTTCGACCTTTGAGGAGGTTGTAGTCTCTAGTTTGATCCCTCTACTACTATGACCAGTATACAATCTGCTCTGGAGCGAGTAAAATTCGGGACTTGACTTTTGTTTGGCCATCTAGCACCTGGAGTTTGTAGTCTCTACGATGACAAGTTATCTTTGGATAGGTATAAACCGATAGTCTACTCTAGTCTGGTCTTTAGGGGGATTGTAGTCTGTGGCTTGGTCATTGCTGATTATAGCATGTAGTTTGATCACTGATGTCAATGATGCGCAGGTACGGCTACCAGCAGCGCGGCAACGAGGTGATGTACAACGGACACGTCGGCATCAAGCTAACAACCCAGGTGAGGCAGGCAGGGAGTGTAATTTGTAGTTTGTAGTCTAGACTTTGTAATTTTTTGTTTTGTTCTCCAGCGACTATCCACGCCGTATTGGTTGTAGCTAGCCTGCGATCTTACGTAGTAATAGCTGACCAGTGATTCACCGGGTCCAATTTGAAGTTGTGACTCGGAAAAGCCAACTCAAATTGCATATTTTCTTATCTTTGATCTTTTTGATCTTTGATCTCTCTGGCTGTCAATATCGGCTGATATACGCAGGTCTTCCTCGGGCCGACGTACTACCAGCGCCTCAAGCACATGGTGGACGACAAGATTCACTCGCGCGCGCGCGGTCCCGTCCAGATGATGAACCGACAGCCGATGGAGGGTAGAGCGAGGTACGGTAGGGGGGGGGGAGGGTGCGGTAGAATGGAGTACCGTAGTTGATAGGAGTACGCTAATTGGGACATAGGCTGGTGGACATTTATTAGTTTTGCCTCCGTTGAGTTGCGCGCCTCGCCAGTGAGTCATAATCAAGAATGATGGAGCGGGTTTCGTTTGATGAGACCATGAATTGAGAACAAACTTTTATTATACCAGCCCTAGACACTGAAGATGGAAGGGATTATATAAAATCGATACAGTAAGTTTCGGTTACTGCAGATTACGGTATCGATTAGTACTGTAGATTACGGTATTCCTCCTTTGCAGAGACGGAGGTCTGCGCTTCGGCGAGATGGAGCGCGATTGCCAGATTGCGCACGGAGCCGCGCAGTTCCTGCGTGAGCGTCTGTTCGAGGTACGGTAGAAGAGGGGATCGCGGAGTGGTTTTAATATTTGTTTACGAAGCATATCGGGCGAAAATTGAACTTGTCTAGTCCTCAAACGATCGTGCTCTTATTAAAACGGAATATCGCCGCATTCAATCAATTTGTCTATTTTGGTACTGAAATCCGATGAACTAGTGTACCAAGGATATTTCATAGCGTTATAGAAGACCACAGAACAATGTTACTGAACAACGAACGGCGAATAATGTTATCGCATTCGTTTTGGTTTCTCCCGGGGAACTGCTGTACCGGTAGTGCTTCGTAGTGTGATAGAAACGCCCTTTACCAATGTATCCAATCTCTGCAACTCACAACCAGATGCCAAATTCCTAACGAAAACCACCTAAAACGTCAAAAATTCAAATAGTTTATATGTTTCATTACTGATCTCCTCCTTTCAGGTCTCCGATCCGTACCACGTGTACGTGTGCAACAACTGCGGCCTCATCGTCGTCGCCAACCTGCGCACGAACTCGTTCGAGTGCAAGGTACGGTAGGAGGGGTGGTGGTGTGATGGGTGCAGTAGGATAGGCGACGTTTGTCAAAGGAGATATCCTTGCAACCTCATCTCACCTGGTTGCAACAATTTACGGGATTGAATAATTTACGCTCGCAAGTGTCTCTCAAAGAGACATACAAAAAAGGTAAAGGTAAAGGAGTATCCACGTCAAGCGATTTTACAGTCGTGAGACAACGCTAGGTGGGACCCACTGGTAAGGCCAGCTGTTAGACGGACTACATACCCGGCTGTCCAATGCTTTCTCGGGTAGCCTTACCTTTCGCAACCGAGGTTGCTACCAATTTGCCGACCCCGGGGGGATAGCAAGGCTTGGTTGGCCTCAGAGACATACAAGCGATTATTTATTAATTGAGATGATTAACACAGTAATTAGGCTAATTAATTAGTCTAATTAACCATCTTTGCAGGCGTGCCGCAACAAGACGCAGGTGTCGGCGGTGCGCATTCCGTACGCGTGTAAGCTACTCTTCCAGGAGCTCATGTCCATGGGCATCGCTCCCCGACTCATGGTCCATTAACTCGAGACTACACTCTAGTCTCGACTACTCTCCTCGTTTTTCACACTATCTCGCCCCCTGTCCAACTAGCTAGAGATTGTGTGCACTTGAGAGAGACTGGTTGTAGAGCAGAGCCCACGCTTTTCCAGAGAGCCCAAAGCTTGGTTTGTGTGCCCTGAAAGACGTGTGGTTGTCTGGTCTATAATCGAGAAAAATAAAAGTTCATTTTGGAAACCGGTAGCGGTCCGCAACGATTCACTAGGATGTCATGTAATTTATCTCCTCGTTATTAGTATTTTCGTTTTGTAATTCTTTAATTCTTATAAGTTTGCAATGTTTCAATAAGTTGATGAGACGCGCCCCATCCGGTTGTTATTGTATTTCGCGCTCGGAGCCCTGTTAATTTATACTGAATTAATCTCAGTTTACGATTCACATTCTAAGTGTATCTCACTCTTACCGTAGTCCAATCATCGTTTAAGCTATTGATTGTTACCCTCTTTCCTAATCATAATCGAGTCCACAGTTTTCATTTTTTTCCGTTTTCGTTCTTTTGAATCGCATAAAGTTGTTTTTCTGAAACGTTAGTTCCATCTGTGTGGTTGGAAGCGTTTTCGACGCTTTTTCCATATCTGAATATCAATTTTCTCGAGTTTCTCCCTCTAATCGATAAGTGCAGCGGTCGTACCGTATCCCCGGGACCAGCTGCCGATCGATAGCCCCCTCCGCCCCGCCCCCAGCTACCATAACCCCAGTCGCGATTGAGGATGTCCGGCACGCAATCGGCCTCGGATACGGCCCGCAACTCGCCCACCAACCAGGTATACGGTAGCTCCCTTGCAGTTATCGATTGACAACGGTATCCTTGACCTACCGTAATCCATCTACAAAATCGATATTCCAGGCCTACACGGGTCCGCCAGTGGACAGGGTAATTTATACCGCGTGATTTTCTGACCGTAGTCTCGCCGTAGTGGTTATGCTGAATGAGGGCTGTCAGAATAAAAGCACATTAAAAACATTAAAATTTAATTTTTATTTTATTCTGGCAACCCGAATCGATGAAATTGCTCGCCTAGTGTGTGCACGGTGAATGTAATACCAGAGGAATTTATCGTGGACGGATTTAAAATAATTGAGATATTGAAAAAATGGTGAAAATCCGCGCCTGCCTTACCCGGTTTGACTTATCTTTGATATTTTCTTATGCCGAAATCCGGCAACATCGTAGCGTACTAACACCACGCAAGAGAAAAGTATCGATCGAGACTGTGCACGTTGTCTACCGTAATCCCGGCCCCCATGGCCTACCGTAACCCTCACCTAATTATCGATCGACCCTTCCAGGAGGAGCTCTTCCAATGGATCGAGGACCTGTCGAACCCGGTGCGCCGTGAGACGGCCCTGCTCGAGCTCAGGTGAGTGCGTGGTGTGGTGTGGCGGTGTGCGGCTACGGCAGCCGACGTTTTCAAAAAGTCGCTAATCAATTTATCTTCAGCAAGAAGCGCGACTCGGTGGCGGACCTGCCGATCTGGCTGTGGCGCAGCTTCGGCACCGTTGCAGCCCTGCTCCAGGAGGTGAGTGTGCGTGGTGTAGCGATGTGGTGCGCCGAGTGCGGCCAAGCGCGGCGTCGTTTCCACACGTCAAGGGTGTGCTGTGCGGAAGTGTAGTGTTGTGTGGTGCACCGAGTGGGTCAATAATGACGATGTTTCGTAAACGCCAAGGATGTGGTGTGCCGAGTGCGGCCCATGCTCGTCGCCGTTTCCCAAACGTCGCCTTCCTTCGTTGCAGGTGATCGCGATCTACCCGGCGATCATGCCGCCCTCGCTGACGGCCATCCAGTCGAATCGCGTGTGCAACGCGCTCGCCCTCATGCAGTGCATCGCCTCCCACAAGGAGACGAGGGGACCCTTCCTGTCGGTGAGTGAGGGGCACTGATTCTTAAGAATGTTGTGGAACGCTAGAGTACCGGGCTGAATTAGCAGCGACAGGTAGACGAATGGGATACGGTAGTACCACTTTAGTGTAGAGAGAAGATGTTATGAGACCCGAGGACCCTTCCTGTCGGTGTGTGAGGACTACGGTAATCCTACATTTTTTCACGCGATACCGGTTCATTGAGAGGTTCGATGGTTTTTTTTTCCTTTTTGGATAGCACGGCATGATCGAATCATAGAATTGCGGATTGCCGTAATTTAGGGAAAAACTGAAACATGAAAGAACCAAAAAAAGTTCACATTATTTCTTTCTACTCCAATTTAGAGGGCTGCCTTTTCCATTCAGGCGCACAGTATGTTGCTCCTCCTGTACACTTTCCACCACATTTGACAATGTGGTGTGCCGAGTGCGCTCACGATAGCCGACGTATCCCATTCAGGCGCACATCCCTCTCTTCCTCTACCCGTTCCTGCACACGACGAAGGCGTCGCGTCCGTTCGAGTACCTGCGCCTCACGTCGCTCGGCGTGATCGGCGCCCTCGTGAAGACGGACGAGAAGGAGGTACGGTAGCCGAGGGTGATTACGGTAGGGGTGGGGATTATCGATTAATTATCAGACTGAACCAGACAGTGGAGGGAAATAGGGACACGGTTAACATGTTTTATTTTTGTAAAATATGCTTCAGGTGGTCGTTTCAGGCGTTTAGTTATTGTTTGAACGGCGGAGTGGACTTGTCAGACCGCTGTAGTTCGGTTACCACGGTCATAGTCACTAGTGGAAACGGGAAAATGACGGGTTGGCATTTTTTTGACAATCGGAGCTCGGAGCTGAAATTTATTGATATCGTATAAATTGTCAGGTGATCCAGTTCCTGCTGTCGACCGAGATCATCCCGCTGTGCCTGCGCATCATGGAGCAGGGCACGGAGCTGAGCAAGGTTGGCAGATCGGGACTAGAGTGTTGTTGCGATTCGAAGATGATCAGCCTAGGCTTTAGTTCACAATTCACTGCAGTGGATAGAAAATTCTAGTTATAGAAGGACACGGTTAATTTGTTAAATGTTTTGAAACGAGCCCCTGGTGATTTGATCCTCAATCAATAAGAATTATATGTTCTCGAATTGAATCGGCGATAGTAATCCTACAGTGTTTTGTGTGGAAAATAATGAGTTGCTGGTGGTGGTAGGAGTGTGATCTTTTTTTGCAATGCACATTCTAATTGTAACAATCAATCAATCAATACTTTATCAGGATCATGCTCTAATTGTAACCAGGCAAATTTAAGTTCAGCTGAGTTTCAACATTATCGAACCACGAGCTGGGAATGATTAATTGAAGACATGGATTTTAATAAAAATAACTAATTAAATAATTTAATTAATTAATTAATTAAATAACCAACTTGCAGACGGTGGCGACGTTCATTCTGCAGAAGATCCTGCTGGACGACACGGGCCTCGCGTACATCTGCCAGACGTACGAGCGCTTCTCCCACGTCGCCATGATCCTCGTGAGTGACATGTCGAGACTAGAGTCTAGTCTCGATACTAGAGTCTAGTTTGATCTGACGTAGCGAGGAGTCTAGTTTAGTTTTACGACTGTGAATAGAGCCTGTAGTGCATCTGACAGACGTCGCCATGATCCTCGTGAGTGACATGTCGAGACCAGAGTCTAGTTTGATCAGAGGGGCGAGATTTGATTCTAGTTTGATCGGATGGGACGAAAATTTCATATACTGTAGATAGATCAATAATCAACCTTGTATATCGAATGCTACAGTCTAGGTTGATTGTCAATAGCTGAACCAGAAAAAAACATGTATAAAAAATAAGATAAATAAATAAAATAACATAAATGCTTAGGGCAAGATGGTGCTGAAGCTGTCGAAGGAGCCGTCGGCGCGCCTGCTCAAGCACATCGTGCGCTGCTACTCCCGCCTGTCGGACAACCCGAGGTGAGCAACTCGAGACTAGACTCTAGTTTGATCCCTAGTCGATTGGAGGCTGTAGTTTGATCCCTTGTGGTCTGTGGACTGTAGTTTGATGAGGATCCATTGCAGAGAATGCTGTACTTTGGTTACGGGTAGTTTGCAGCTTGTAGTTTGTAGTTTGTAGTCTGATCCTTGATCCCATTGCAGAGCGCAGCAGGCCCTCCGCCAGTGCCTGCCCGACCAGCTCAAGGACGAGACCTTCAAGGTGCGGTAGGCAGGGGGATACGGTAGATGGATGAGTATCTATTTATCGACGAAATTTTTGAGATACGGTAGCTAAAGTAAACGTAATACGTTTGAACTTTTGCTAATGGAATGTATTATGACTTTATCCAAGCCTTTCCCACTAGGAAAGATTGGAAAATGCCCATTTCTTTTCACTTCTTTCCCGTTTCACGGAGCGTTTAGATCAAATAACGAGTTCTTTATTTAGTTAATCATTGATTCCGTGCATAAAAATAATTGCAGCAACACCTCGACGAGGACCGCAGCACGAAGCACTGGCTGAAGCACCTCCTCTCGAATCTCGGTGAGCGGGGGCGTTGATCTTTGATGTTTGGACTTTGGACTTTGATTTTTTGTACTATCAGGAAGTTGTGATAAGGGCAAGATGAGATTGTGCGTTTTTTAAATTTTTGTTGTTGACAAAGTTCGCGAATAAACAATCGGCATCGACTCTTGCGCAGGATGAAATGGAATCTGTGAAACCGAAAAGTGACTGGTCCTTAATTTCAATGAAAATGTTAAAGTGAAAAATGTCTGCAGGCTACGAGCAGGCGGCGAACGGCGTGGGCGAGTCGGGCAAGCCGTCGACTCCCGTCACGAACGCCTGAGGAGGAGTACGGTAGCCCGCCGGGAGTATCGATCGATCGATCCGAGGCTCCGCCCACTTCCCCTTTCACCGTACCCCCCCCCTTGTCCACCCCTGTCAGTCTCCATCCACCCTCCTCCTCCCTCCCGCATGTGTGCATAAAGTTGCAACAAAATCACCGTAGCTGTAATAATAATATCCCGTTTGTGAACACAGGTTACTTGGTGTGTGAGTGTGTGTTTAATGATATTATGCCAGAATTAGACTTTGGAAAGTAGAAAAATAACTGGTTATATAATAGCTACCGCGTTCAGCACTAGAGAAAAAGTGTAGCGTGAAAAGCGATTTGCCCATTATATAACTAATTACGTTGCTCCGTTACAAAGTCTAGCCAGAATAGTTATTACTTTGCTGCAGCTCCCTCGATCATCATTGTCGTATATATAGTATCTTTCTTTGTTGTGCTAGGTTTTATTCATCGAAGGTTTCGCCCACATTTTCCCCATTTGTTTCGCATATTTTGACCACCCTAAATCCAAAAAAAAATGTAAATTTGACCTTATGTTCTCTCTAGTTTTTGTGTGTGTGTGTGTGCGACGTGTAGGCGACCCTTGTACACTTTGGGAAAGGGCGACTATCGTACCCCGACCCGACCACACCATTCGCCTGTACACCCCGCCACCTTCCTTGAATCGTTATTATTGTTAGCCACCGTTCCTTAGTAACTGTCTGACTCTCCGCTTCTCGCGCACTCTCTCGCCTTCTCTGATCGACGAGAGAGCACGAGCAGTCGAGAGACATCCCGCCCTCGATATTCATATTCTATGCAAGTGCTGCACTCCTTTCTCTTCCGTTCCTAATGGTCTATTTTATCCCCATGATGTTATTCATACATTTCCCCAGTCAATGTGAAACGCTGCGTTATAAAGGCTTCAGCAGTAGTCAATACATCCAAATGCAAAAAATACATACATATTTATCGGAATCTTAAAAAAGAAGACAGATGAACTTTGAGGAGCAGTTGACAAATGGATGCACCAAAAGAGTTTACGGAAAACGCGAAAAAACACTCGCACGAAGTTTCCGGAGCATACTGCTTCTTTGCTACATGCCGTGTTCAAGAGAGAACCAATCAATCATTTATCATTCATCATTATTATTTTATCGTGGCTACAATAGAAGTCATCAATAATCTTCTTATTTATTGATGCTTTGATTCTCGTAGATACTGAAGACACAATCACTTTTATCGAAAGAACATTAGTGCCATGAGAAGCAACCAGATCAGAGGGTAGAGTTCGCGTATCTAAGACAAAAAAAATATCATTTGTAAAATCTGATAAAGAAAGCGTAACGTAAAAAAACGAAAAACGTTAGAAGGTAAAAAATAATAATGAGACTTTTTGTCTAGTTTGTTTACTTTTACGTATTTCGCCTTTTGAAGTATATAAAACTTCATACCGCTCCTCTAAGTCTCTCCTCTACAGGCACTTTATTCTGTGATTCCATTGGTTCCTCTGGTTCCATTTGAATGATATATTCCTTTGGTTTCATTGATAAAATTGCATTCTTCGGTACCATTGATTACGACGTTTGTTCTGAAAAAAGGAGGCATCCACCACGGCAGTAGAGTGCGCAATACGGGCCGCCGTCTCTTCATTTTACACACTCTCTCGACAGGTCTAGTGGCGAGAGAGTATTTGAGATGAAGAGACGGCGACCCGTATTGCGCACTCTACACGGCAAGTGCTTTGACATTTTCTAGGCGATGTTTGGTGGGGAAGAGGTGTGCTTACGCGATGCGATTTAACAGTCCTACGACAACTCTAGGTGGCACCCACCGGTAAGGCCGGCTGTTAGAGGAGCCACAATGTCCAATGCATTCTCTAGGTCTCTAGGATATGTTAGATATCTACATTTCGCGGCCAAGGTCATTAAAAAACTTGGTGGAACTCTCTGGTATTCTTCTCAGTGATTGCTAATCATTTTCGAGAAGCATCAATGTAAAGCTAAATTTAAAAAAATAAAAAAAAATAAAGAAGCACAGAATGATATATAATAATATTAGAACGAAGGTTGCATGCTGGCAGAGAAGATTATCCCCCCCCTCCTCCCCTCTTCGTGTTGATCTTATCCTTAGTGCTGACCTTCGCAGGAGAGAGAGTGTGGTCAAGGCTAGACTGTAGGTTAAAGAAGGCTTCCCACGAATCGCGCGGGCGATAATGCAAAGTGAGGAGTGAGAGAGCGCACTCTCCTCATTTCACACGCTCTCTCGCTCGTTGCCTGCGCGCGCAAGGTCACCTGGAACGCAGCCAAATGCTCATATCTCAGTTAAAACGAAATTTTAAAACATGGGAGTTTCGAAAGTGTTATCGGGTAGCCACGACCCACCATCTTACATCGAGAACTCAGTTAGTCAGAGATTCATGGGACACCTCCTTTATGTTGTGGGCAAGACGATCAGGGTAGCTAGCAATTTTTTTCTCATTCTAATGACTATGCCGGATAAGAACCGTCAGATGAGAATGTTGCGTTGTTCATCAGATGCTGCGAGTGTTTAATTTTGGATCTAAATTTATGAATCAGCCCGTTAGCAGAATTTACCTGCTGCCTCTTGACCTCAACTCTTGGCTCGCTACCGTATCCTACACAATGCAATTCCTGATTGTTGTTTGGATGTCAATCAATAGATTAAAAAAACGAAATGCAAAAAAAAAGAATAATCTTCAACTCTTTCTCATTCTCACTCAACAATCCCTAGATTTGCCTACCCGAATTGATGCAGAATACTTCATTTCCCTCTCCTCGCCTCCCATTCCACCCTATAAAACCCCATCCCATCGGTCTCCTCCTCACACCAAGTCGTCGACATGGCCCAGTCCGTTCCTCCCGGAGATATCGCCACCCAGCCCGGCACCAAGATCGTCTTCAACGCTCCCTACGATGACAAGCACACCTACCACATCAAGGTACCGTACCCCTGATCCGATCTCCCTTATCTACCGTCTCACCTTCTTCACCTATTAGGTTTTCCGACCTACCGTAACCCAGCCTCTTTTCAGGTGACCAACTCCTCCGCTCGCCGTATCGGATGGGCCTTCAAGACCACCAACATGAAGAGACTCGGAGTGGACCCCGCCGCCGGAGTGCTCGACCCCAAGGAGAACGCCCTCATCGCTGTTTCCTGCGATGCCTTCGCCTACGGACAGGAGGTACGGTAGATATCCAGCCCCCGCCCTCTCCCCCATACCGTACTAATTCCTCCCTTCACAGGACACGAACAACGATCGTGTGACGATCGAGTGGACCAACACTCCCGATGGAGCCGCCAAGCAGTTCCGCCGCGAGTGGTTCCAGGGAGACGGCATGGTCCGCAGAAAGAACCTCCCCATCGAGTACAACCCTTGAATGGGACCTCTCGGGGACACGCATAAATTGTAATTATGTTGAATTTGATTGCACATTGCAACTCATGAAATCTGATACAGTATCCTGGGGTGGTGGAAGATAGATACAGTGCTCTACTCTTGTCGTCTCTCTTCTTGGCTTTCTTCAAATATAACACGGACAAACAATTGATCAATATCGGAAGTGTTGGAAGGGAGAGCGATAAAAAGAATTACGGTAGCTTCAGCTTCTCTTCTGATCGTCTCTTCTATCACTACACGTATTTGAGAGCGGTTCTTCATCTAGTTTTCTCAGTTTGTTCTGGGTTGGCTTTTGAAGCAAAAGCATTAATGAATGCAAATTAAAAAAAAAGAAACTGCAAAAGCTTTTGCCGCCAGCAGGGGTCGAACCTGCGACCTTGGGCTTATTAGACCCACGCTCTAACCGACTGAGCTATGGCGGCGGATGGCCGAACGAATCTTCGAGCTACTGATCACGTTCAACGCTAGAGTTTGAAATATAAAGAACTTGTTCCTTCATTCCTCAAATTTACAAGTTGGTTAGTGGCGAAGGAACTAGTTCCCTAGCAAAACAACTAGTTCCTTCATTTTCATTCGGCTCGCTCTCTCACTCCAAATCTGCCGCTCGCTCAACTCGCTCACTCTCAAAAGGAACTAGTTCCTTTCAGTGCTCAAAGGAACTGATAAACAACGAGTGAACTAGTTCATTCGAAATGAAAGGAACTAGTTCCTAGTTGCGTAACTCGTTGACTTTCAAAGTCTAGTCAACGCGCTCCCGGTATTTTTTTGTCTACATTTAGAAAATTGGTGAAATGGTGCTAGAAGAAGAAACGCTGTCAGGATGATCGCTTCGTGTATTCATTTCGCGTGCTCGCTCTTCACTCTAGACGAGTTGAGAGTAGAGTTCGTCTCTGCATTCTTCACACTCTCTCACAACATGTAATAGTGGCGAGAGAGTGAGCGAAATGAAGAGACGATTACCAGTACTTCGAACTCTAGAATGAAGAAAAAGACTCTTCATCCTGTTCAATTGTCCTCGGAAGAGACGCCTAATTTTCGCGCCAAATTTTCAATGCAAAATGCGTCTTGTATATGTAAATTGTTCTGATTTCAATTGATTTTGATTCCCCACTAGAGCGTGGTATCAAGAAAGGCGATTTTCGGCGAAAGCGATTTTATTTTATCTCATTGAATGATTAGCCTCTCTCAGTTCGCAATGTCCTTCCGTTTCTGCGACTGACGAGAGACAAGAAAAATGAAGAGACGCGAACCTTTTAAAATGAATTTATTGTTTTTGTGTCACTGATCGAACATTTAAAATGTTTAACAGTGCGAGTTGAAATGAAATTGCTCTTCTCGATGTAATCGTGCATCTGCTTTGAATATGTTGACCCCCCCCCCCTACACAATATCTAGGGGCCTTCTAAAAGTCTTTTTCCGGAAACTTTGTTATCGTTCATTTGGAGCGCATCTTGTGGTAATGCTATTTCAGATTCTTTTTATGGATGCGCTCAGCTCGATTATTGAATATTTTCTGCCGAAAAAATGTTTATCTACGTTTGTTTCCATCGAAAAGGCAAGTGCACTGGAGGGTATTCCACCTGAGAATTCCTCTCCTACAAATATCGTACTTTCAGACTCCTTACGTCGACCTAACATGTATTGATTTCGATACCGGGATAACCAAATTCTGCAGTCGGGCAGTGACTTTATTCTTCGGGAGTGAAAAAGTCACTGAAAAGAGTGAAAAAGTTGGTATTCAGATTCTCTATAACTTCATAACAGACATCGAACCGGGAAGTCAAGCGGAGAAGGCAGGACTACAGAGAGGAGATCAGATCCTTTCCATTAATGGAGTAGACTTGGAGGAACGAACGATACGAAATTGGAATAAGGGAGACTACATTTTTGATACAGTACAAGGAGAGGCACAGTTCATAGTTCGATACGAGCCTATTTGTTATAATTACGTTATGAAGTTAAGATACGAAAATAATTAAACAAAATTAAACTATGTAATTAGCATTTTTACATTGTAAAATCGTTATTTTGATAAACTCAAATTTCCGAAATAAAGAACAAATATTTTAGCAATTTTTTATCGTAACAAATAAAGAGACGGGATGATGGGGGTTGTGTTCGTCGAGTACTTATTATCAGAGAATAATGCCAATCGAGAACAACTTTTCACTTCATTTTTTTCAAATACCATTTAAAGTTTCATTGAGCGAAAGCACAAGAAACAGACGTTCATAAATTGTAAGAGACTTCCTCTCACTGACTCGCAGTTTCCATCTCATCTTCCTCTTTGAGAACAGGAGGAGCCAGCGATGGACCTTAGCAGTATTCACATTCGCGGTTGTTCATTTATGTTCGTTTATGAACGCAACGTATTGACAGTATTCTCAGAAGTAGGCGTACACGCATATTCCCTTATGCTATCGAACGTGACCCGCCCCCATATTCTATCTAACATGTTCATTTTTATAGCAACAGAAAAAAGAGACGGATAATTGGATAGTCCATGATTATTAAATTTCGAATATTTCCTTTCTTCTTGACAAATGCTTGATTAGAAGGAACTTCATGGACTCGTATGAAAGCACTGAAATTAAAGATCGAAGAGATTCGGAATTAAAATTAAAGATCAAAGAGATTCGAAAATTTACGATAAACATGAGTGCTTCTGACGCGCTTTTTCACCGCAAACTTTTGAGGTCAAAGATCAAAGATCAACGTGAAAATGTCTCAGAAGCATTCACGATGCATTTTTTTTAACCTTTCGGGGCATTTTGAAACATTGGGCTTGTTGGGGGCTGTCCCGTACTTACAGAGACTACTTTTTTGATAATAGTATTCACCTGAGATTTCATAGTCGTTTATTTTGAAGTCATGCGACGGTGTGATTTTGTAGCGATTACTGCAAGTTGCTTCGAACCAAACGTATTTGTCGATCCTTGGCAGATGCTGAAATGGTCGATTTTCGATCTTGTTAGCTTATTCATTGTTGTCGGCTGAATATGTGCGGAGAATCGCTCGGTAATAGGTCAGTTAAGCAGAGAGTTTTCTCAATTGCAATTTTCAATATTGAGAACTACATTAGTCATATCTTGAAGCAGGTTTTGAGCCACACAAAGTGAGTGTATCCTGCGGTCTTTGGCTATAACTATTTAAACTATTTTCTATTTAACTAAAATCTTATTCTTATCTCTTTTACCTCTTTTAGCGCATCTGCGCTCTGATCCCACAGATAGTCAGGGAAAGCGCGATTGTGAATACACAATTTGTCGAGTTTGTTTGTGAACATTTTCACAATTATCGGCGCCCAGTCAACATTATTCACACCGAAAAAAAATCGAGGATTGGCGTAATTTCCAGCAATTGGCAGTAGTGTATATTGTACTCAGCTACATCTTCCAAAATCGATATTTGGAAAAATGTGGCTGAGTACAATATCAGTGGAGGGGGGGGGGAAATCTCAAACTCACCTGATTTTTAACAAATTTTTTTTTAATTAGCCGGATCACTTTCAGTGGTCATTTTTTTTCGTTTTTTTTTGAAAAATCACGGGAAAATGAGGGAAAAGCGAGGATTAATTAAAAAAAGGGAAAAATCAAAATAAATCAGTGCAAGTGCGCTGTAGCCCCGCCCCTTACGTCTCTGCACTACCCACAAGGAAAGGAGAATTCACGGGGAGGGGTAAGAATTGAGGGACCAACATGATAATAAATAGAAATAAATCGAGAGCTATAGAGCGACACGACCGCACGCGCAAGCAACTTACCATCCGAATGAAGTGGTGAGGGGGAGGAGTGCCTGTTGGAGGCCCCGCCCCTACCCGCTCTCCCTACGCACGCTGACGCGCACACGCACGCGCGTACTTTTTCATTTATATGATGATTGGGTCCCACCACGAAGATCCTGAAAATCATCCCATTGGCGGTTAATTCAAAATACATTTCGCACCCATTAGCGGTTAATTCGAAAATACATTTCGCAATATCTCTATCTGACTATTCATCGTTGCAAGAGACATGTCGTACGAGAAGCTTCCTACTATCCTCTTGTGTTAACAAATAAGAAGTGATGAAATAATATTTATCAGAATAATAAATAAAATAATACATAGAAGTGATAAAATAATATTTACCCTAACGGATATAACTACAATCGAAACTATTCATTTTCTTCTTGATCTTCTACTAATACTTCCTCTTCATCCTCAACATCATCATCATCTTGATTTTCCTTTAGCTCTTGAACCTTATCATGAATATTCTTAATTGCGATATTGAAAAACACACTCTGACTAGCACGCCTATTGGCCAGAACACAACTAGGGCAAAGGGGTACAATCAGAGATCTAACTCCATTAACAGTTTTGATACCCTCAAATTGGGCCCCCTTCGACTGGCACATGTTACACTGATAAACGATAAGAGCTCGTTGCAGCTGTGAGAGGTAGTATTGGTTGAACTCCGCGGCTTCATCACCCTTCTTCGGTTTGGTGTACGGCCACTTCTCCAACTGATAAAAAGAGTATGAGTTGGGATCACAGAGTGAGAGAAATGTGCAATTGAAATATATTCACCATCTCACTCCCGGGGACTTCAGACGAATCTCCTCGACTCTTCTTAGATTTGAACTGCTGAGACGTGAACATCTTCTTATTCTTCTGGGGGACAGGCTTGGTACGGACCATAGCGTTGCGGTGGTTGCTGTTGTTGTAAGCTTACGTTGAATGCGCTCCTCTAGGTGTAGTCTTTCCTTTTATATGCTATATGCTAAGGGCGTGGTTTGCACCCCAACTTTCTATCTCTAATTCTCCATACCCTCTCATTCACAATATGCTCCGCCCCACTCTCATTCATTCAAATGCCTTCATCATCGCAAGCCGCTTCTTTTCCTGATATGGCCTCTAACAAAGAGAACATAGCACCTAATGCTCCCACTAATTTCACGAATTTCGCCAAAGAGATTAAGAACATCGGAATTATCGACCCAGACATCGCTACCCGAGCTCCAAAGTACAAGATCCACGGATTGGTATGTGTACTCAAGCGGACCCTTGCAGTAGAAATCATTGATTATAGATTCTGATTCTGATCATGACGTTTATAGACACGGAGACAGTGGACTTCGGGAGTTCGAGGTATAACCCTGCTCACCTGTACACCGTGTAATAAGCGTTTCCGTGAAGAGGAAGCCAGACTTCTAAGCTCAAACGAGGGTCAAACTCTTGTGATACACTTGTGCATGGATTGCATCACAATCAACAGAGCCCATCGCTTTGATTAACAACTATATGTACACATGTTCTACTGATAAATTCATTCATAACTTTTACATTCCGAGATAACAGTTGCATCGTCGGACCGCTCTCTCCCGAGAAACAATCAATGAACACATTAGAAATTGATGCTATTCTGCGTAGTGACCCGGTGGCGGGTCGATACTACATTGGTACGTACGCGTGTGACACGCTACCAGACCCAGCGCTGTTGACACCGCCATTTGCACTCGTAGCGAACACTGATCACAGCGACTCGTTTGGCGAACATTGGATATCGATATTCGTTCGGGCAGACGGCACGTGCTGCTACTTTGACAGCTTCGGTCGCGAACCGCAAGGGTTGATCCGTGCGTTCTGTACACGCTTCCGTCGAGTGTGCTTCAATCGAATCAAGCATCAGCGAGCGACCGCGATCACCTGTGGTGCTTACGCCATATTTCACATTCACATGCAGTGTAGGGGTCATAGTTTTGGTTCGATTGTAAACTTCTTTAAACAGATTAGCAACGATGATACCGTCGTTGCTACCTGGTTACGCCACGCCCACAATTATCAGTTATTCAATGAATAAACTTCGTAAGCACCGGTCGTTTCTCGAACGTCTCTCTAAAAACCCCGATATTATTTCCACCGCGTCACTCGCTGAACTGAGCTGTGTGATAGAGATCTTATTTAACTTGGGACACATCCCCTTCACGAAACAGGAGAAGAGCACCGTCTCACGACAGTTGGGTGTTATACGCCAGATTGCCAAGTGCTCACGTGAACGCAAGGCCCGCGCAGGACTTGTCCAGCACGGAGGCGCGTTTCTCGGTGCCGTTATCCCCGCAGCTCTCGCCCTTCTCACCACTCTACTAACCAGACAACAGAAATGAACAAGTACAAACTCGTGCCCTACCTCGTTCTCTCAAAAGATGACGCCACACTCGAGCTGATGCAGGAGGAGCTCACCAAGCTCCTGCTCGACAAGAGCATCGATCCGACGTTGAAGAGAGCGCTGTACGAGGATCTCATGCACCGTATCAACCGCTTCAAAGAGGAACAACAGCACCACGGAGATCAGCAGCGTACCCTTCGTCTATCACAACCCTCTCATCACATAGCACCTCCTCCGCCTCCTCCTCTTCATTCAGAGTTTCCTGTTGATGACATTTCAGAAATTCACACTGATAAAACAGCAGCCACTCTACCGCCGCCTCCGCCTGCCTCGGTAGATGGGAGCGTTCACACGGCCAAAGAAGGTGACGCTGGTGATGATGATGGTCTAGGGCCGTTCACTACGGTCACGCCTAAAAGTGAAAAGAAGAAGGAGCGAAAGAAGCGCAAGGGACCCGACGTTACACCACGGCAAACCCTTACGCCGTCCTCCACGCGAACGGGTCAGAACTTCCAGCGCTCATCGCTAACCCCGAACCGCCCGCTACAACCGAGGAACTCTTGGGCTCCCACGACAACAGCGCCTGCGGCAAAGGTGTCGAAACCAGTCTGGAGATCTTGATTTCATTTGTGTTGTTTTCCTTTCATGGCGAAAGCACGTCGTATACATAAATTATATTTTGATTTAAATGAACCCACTGCGTTTACATCGGCTGCACGCGTGGCCAAGCGGGCGCGAGTGCCCACGGCAGAGGTCGATGAGTACCTCGAGGACAAACCCTCGCATACGCTATTTAAAAAGTTTCGCAAACGCTACCCCAGGCTAAAGACCGTAGGCCTCGGGCTGGGTCAGACCGTACAAATGGATCTGGCTGATTTCCAAACTTTACGGAAAGAAAATGATAATTACGCGTATCTGTTGCTGGCGGTGGACGTGTACTCGAGGACCTTCTTCGGCATAGCCGTCAAGCAAAAGAGCGCCGGGGAGATGCGGCGAGCGGTGGCCGAGCTGCTCGAGCAGGTGTACACACGCTTCGGCCACTACTGCTCCCGGTTGATCAGTGACGCCGGTCTCGAGTTCCGGAACAAGCAGGTGCAAGATCTGCTCAAGTCGAAGCACATTGCACACCACATCCCGCAATCGGATGTAAAGGCGTCGGTTGCCGAGCGTGGCATTCAAACGTTCAAGCGACGACTGTTCAAGTACCTAGACCACACGGACTCGCGACGCTGGCTCGAGGCTGCACCCCGTATAATCGCGGGAATCAATCGAACGGTCTGTCGCACCACCGGACTAGCGCCGAGCAGTGTGCGCGAGGGTGACGTCGATGAGGGCATTGTTGTGCTACACGACAACGAGGAACAGAAGAAGAAGCCCAAATTTGAGGTAGGAGACGAGGTGCGTATCAGCAAGGCGAGAGGTGCATTCGCGAAAGGGTACACCGGATCTTGGACGATTGAAATTTTTATCGTAAAAAGTGTGTGGCCAAACGCACGACCGCCGTTTGTACGATTAAAAGATCGAAACGGCGAGGACATCGAGGGTGTGTTCTACTATGAAGAGGTGCAAAAAGTTCGCGACACTGGCATTCGCAAGATTGAGCGTGTGCTACAGCGGCGAAAGGGTCAGATTCTGGTCAAATGGCTAGGTTATCCGTCAACCTTCAACTCATGGGTGCCCGCAAGTGATTATGTAAAATTGTAAATACTCTTTATCGATAAATAATAATAATTAATACACTGTTGCGTTACGGTCACTGTCCACAACCAGGTTGGTAACAGCCTCGCCGAGACAGATGGCATAGAGTCCGTTGGCGGGTGTATCCTGAGCAAAGGTTAGCGAGATGGTCGTCTCGCCGACGCGCTGAAGCGCAAACGTATCGGCCGTGGCGCCGGACGTGTCGAAGCAGTACACACACATGTATGAGCTAAAGGCCGTGGGCGAGATGCCGTTGCTGGTGCCTGTGCCCGCCACGGCCACACCCTCCATCAGCGCGAGGTACGCCCGCGAGAACAGCCCCTTCGAGTAGTCGAGGTTCCACTCGGAGAAGGGCAGTATCTCACCGCCCGCGTCCACACGTACGTTTTGCAACGCGTTCGGCTTGAAATAGAAGGGATTGGTGTAGTTGCCGTTGTACGCTGCGGCGTCCACGAGCGTAAAGAAGATGCGGCGGGGAATGTTGTTGGCGAACACCTTGAACGCGGGGAACGTGCGCACCGAGGGTGGAATGAAGAAGGTGCGAACGTTGGTTGCGAGCGAGCTGTACGTGATGGCGCCGCGCTGCTTGAGCAGACTGTCAAACGCGACCACCGTAGCATCGGGACAGTGCAGCTCGCGAAGCATCAGACTCATTCCCAAGATCTTGATCTTATACTTCTCAGCGCCCATCCTCCTGTCGATGCAGAATTCGTTGGAAGACGGGTAGCACACGATGCGCAGGTCCACGTACGGCAGGAGCGCCTTGCTCTGCGTGGCCGGTTCGAACCATAGCGGTGTAACGGCCTCCATCTCCTTGGACTTTGCGCACGCCTTCACGCGCTTCATGTACTCTGCGTCCGACTTGCTGCCGGGCGAGCTCTCGTTCGTGAAGCCGGTGACGCGCAGGAACGTCTCCTTGTACTCCTTGCTGTACGAGAGCATGGCCGTGAGGTAGCAGCGGTACGGGTAGTTGTCAATGTCGTAGCACAGCTTGCCGTTCAGGTACACCTGTATCTCCTTGAACTGGGAGCAGCCGAACAGGTTGACCGGCGCGTACAGGTACTTTGTCTCGTCCTCCATGACGATGTCAGCGCCATTCTCGTCGACAATCTTGTACTTGGTCACAATGTAACTGCGCTGCAGGTCGAGGAATGCCTTGCTGTTCTGGACGCGGAACTCGAACGGACGAATGTCCGGTCCGGAGGTCAGCGAAACTTCTGTATATCGCGCAGTCTCGACGCCAGTAGTTGTGCTATTTGTATTGAAAATGTCGAGACTTGGATGAAGAGTCGGAGCAGATTTCTCAACTTCACTCTTGAACATGATAATAATAATAATATTGAAGGTGCGGGTACTCTGTATGAACACAGTTTGAAAGAATGAATCGTTTATCTGTCAGAGAACAACAAGAGATTCACAGACGTGCAAAGCTCCGCCCCTACTCGCCACAAGTGGGAGCTCGGTGTCGGGCGCGGAACCGAGGCGGTCGTACGCGTGGCGGTACACGGTGGTGCGGCCGTTACGCGTGCGAATACAGGTAAAATGGGTATCAAGCGAAACGTGGGTATCATACAGAACGGGCGGGGTATCGGAGTGGGCGCCTCCGGGCAGCTGACGGCACGCGCCCACGACGCCAACGTTGATGGTGGGCAGGATGGTGTGCAGCGCGTGCATCTTCTCCCGGCGAGTCAGCAACCGCCAGTACGGGTGATGGGTATGGATGAAATCGAGGAGAGGAGTGGTAACGCACATCTTGGCTTGAGAGCAAACTAACGAATGAATGCCCGGCGCACGGGAGGAGGAGTGAGCGAAGAAGCGCCAGGCCCCGCCTTCCTTTTGATCGGAGCCGGCGGAGTGCGCAGGAAGCCGATGGCACGCCCGCGTGTCACGCCAACCTTGCGCGGTCTCCGTCTGCTGCCCACACCCGTGAGGTTTCGTACGCCCTCGCGCGCGTGTGTCTTGAGCGAGTCGCGCACCGAGGCGCCCTGCCGAATGTCGCTTGCGACGTTGGCGCCCGCGTTTATCAGACTCTGCCCGACGGGACTGCTGAAGAACGAGGGAATCAGACGGAGCAGCGTGCGCAGGATGCCGCCCACACCCGAGCCGAGCTGGGGTCGAGCGCCAACAAAGTGTTGGATCTGACCGAGGCCTGATTGATTGGTGCAAGTCGCTGTGAAAAGGGTAGACCAGTTTTGCTTGCTTGCGTCGTACACTGGTCGGGTCATCAGTAGCGAACGGAGAGAGAGAGCGTTAGTACACGCAACCGTTCACTGTAAAAATAAAGTATATGAATGATCAATTCTGACCTCTTATCTTAAAGCCGATGACCCCCCGCCTCACAGTGTCCTGCACAATTTGTGTCATTAAGTGCTTGATCATTAGCGCGAGCATGTCGGATTTTTATGTTACTCTGCCGAGTAATCTAGTCGGCACAACGACCAACTCGGATTACACAACCCGCCTGCCTGAACCGTTCGTCTTTCGCAACAAGTGGACCGTGGGGTTGCACGAGGTGCTGGTGGCCGGCGAAATACTCACCGTGCCTACGCCTCTCAAATTCACCGTAACCCACGATGATGGGGTGGCGCTCGAGTGTGCGCTGCCCAAGGGCTCGTACCACACGCCGCAGGCGCTTGTTTACGCGCTAAACGAGGCGGTCCTCACGGAACCGTCCGTGAAACGGGTCCGAAGAGCCACCGCAGACGACACGACCACTACCCCAGCGCCACCACCACCCTCAGGCGGCGCCCTCCAGGTTGAAGAGGACGAGTTGGAGGGTCTGAACGTACAACCAACCCAACCACCACCAGCTACCTCTGCTACACCCGCTACACCTGCCACCAACTCCACACCCCTCCCGGTTGATGAGGATGAGCTGGAGGGTCTGAACGTACAACCCACGCTGCCAGCGCCCACCACCACTACTCCCGCACCACCCACCACTACCCCAGCACCCGCCACTACTCCAGCTCCAGTTACTACCCCAGCACCCGCCACTACACTAGCACCCACCACCACTACCCCAGCACCCACCACAACTACCCCAGTGCCCACAACTACCCCAGTGCCTACCACTACCCCAGCTCCCGCAACTACCCCAGCACCCACCACAACTACCCCAGTGCCCACAACTACCTCTACCACTACCCCAGCTCCCGCAACTACCCCAGTGCCCACCACTACTCCAGCGCCCGCCACCACACCCACACCTCCTTCAGTTATTACCGCTACAACCGGCGCTCCTATTGAGGTCGATGATGTCGAGTTGGCGGGTATGAACGTGCAGCCCACACTACCACAACCACCAGCCACAACCACTACTACTACTACCACTGGACTTGCGGTCGATGATGAAGAGGTAGCGGGTATGGATGTGCGGCCCACGCTGCCGCCGTCCGAAGGCACCACCACCACCACCACCACCACCACCACCACCTCCGGGACCACGGTCACCGACGAGGAGTTGGAGGGCGTAAAGGTTCAGCCCACACTCGAGGAACAGGAGCGACGCACCAAGGTGCAACAGGAGTTGCGGCGGCAGAAGGAGAAAGCGGAGCAGGAGGCGCTCGCGTACGATGCCATTCTAAAAGCCTTGGAAGCGGGCGCACAGGTACCGGTGCTTAACCTTGAACCAGGCGAAGAGGCAGGTGCGTCGTTTGTGCCCTCAGCCGGCCCGCAGCGACAGCCGTACGCCGTGGACTTTGTGTACAACGCACAGATGGGTCGGGTCATGGTCAATCTGGGGTCGGGCGTACGCTCGATCGAGCTTGACCCCGACCTGCGGTACATGTGCGGGCTCTCGTCCACCACGCTCACCAACAGCACGCTCGCCGTTAACGCGCCCGATTGCACGAACGGCAAGAGCCTTCTGATGATCTACTCGGACGTCGTGGAGTTTAACCTTGTGGGCGGCCAGAAGACCAACCTGCTACGCGTCGTGCCCTTCCCCAAGAACACGTCGCAAAATTTCCAAAATATTAGATATGTTGGCGTGCGATCGGAGATTGTGAACTCTATTCGCATCCAGATTCGTGATATTCTAGGGCGTGAGGTCGCCATCACCGGCTACGTTTGCGTTGTACTTCACTTTAAAATGTCTGGTTGATAGAGATAAACAAATCATTTACAATGTCTACGCCCATAGAGAGTGGTCCGTTTCAGTTCAAATGTGGAAATTACCTAGTTGTCGGTCAGAGCCAGAGCGGTAAAACGACCCTGGTTCTGGACCTGTTGAATCGTGCGAGTCTGTTCGAGCAGCCCACCGACCGGATCCTCTGGTTCTACGGCATCGCCACCGAGCACCTACCCACCGGGCCCCGCTTCCAAACGATCGCCGGCCTGCCCGATTTGGATATGATCCAGCACTTGTGCGGTGGTGACCGACAGCACAAGATCGTGGTCATTGACGATCTGCTCACCGAATCACTGGCGAACAAGGAACTGCTCACGCAACTGTGGACTCGTGTGAGCCATCACATGAACATCTCGCTCATACTACTCTCGCAATCCCTTTTCGAGATCCCGCGAATCATTCGCAATAACAGCCATTACATGATCCTGTTCAAGTCGCTAACCGATAGACTCAGCGTGACGCTGCTCGGTCGTCAGCTGTTCCCGGGCGAGAGCGGCTTCTTCCAGCGGGCCGTGGCCGATTCAACCAATAGAAAGTACGGGTACATCGTGATCACGGCGCACCCACGCGAAGAACACGAACATTTTCGTCTCACTACCGATTTGCTCGGTGTGCCCAAGTGTTACATGCCAAAGATAACGAGATAAAACAGTTTTATTACATGTTACATTGTACATACAACATATTAACTTGCAAATATTACATCGCTGGGGAGTAAAGAGAGACACACACGTGTTATGTGTGTGTTTGTGAAGTAAGCGCACTATTGTAACACTGAGTGCCGTCGCCTTGTGATGATGATTCGGCTCGGGACGCTAGCACTCTGCTAGCTATCGAATCTTGAGATCCTTTCAGCGAGCTCTTGCCGCTGCTTGCTTCCTCTGATCGGTTAAGTTTGTTGAGAAACGATGCGGGCGTGCACAGGACCGCTACCATGAACAGAGCACAGAGGCCGGCCGCCACGATCGTAGGGGCAACGAGTGGCCAGAGCGGGCACTCGTGCATGATTGGAATAAACGGAATTGAGTGGAAATGTGTGCCGTACTGCACACCATCAATCAGCAATCGACCGTCCGTGGTTAGCACCGCGCGTACGCCGTTCGTCACCTGCATTCGGTGGCACCTGACGCCGCTACGCTCACACCCGTTGTACGAGCACACCCGACCATCGCCGTCCTGGGCCCAGTGCAGGTTGCGGTGATAGTGATCAAAGGACACGCAGTGCACTCCGCCGGATGCTACCAGATAATCACTCGAGCCCGCCGCCGTATCACCCACCAACCGATGGAACATGCTACCATTACGCGTATAGTAGTACTCCTGTTCCGAAACCACCTCCAACTCGTCAGCCGGAAAGTCGAGCGCGTCTATGGGCGTGTGATTGAAGTAGACCACCCCGCTGCGATCTTGGCAATACGAGATGAACGACGAGGAGTCATTGGTGAGCGTGTGATTTCCAGAGTTATCCGGTTTATCAATAAGCACATAGTAATTACAGAATAATGAGAGGAAAATAGCGTACAACATGCTTGTGGGAGTTGACAATTGAATAATGGACTAGTCGCTGATATAGCCAAAGGGCACTTTGCACTCCTCCGCTCCCTCGCCTCGGGTGGCACGCTTCCGGGACACCACCTTGAACCGCTTGGTCTGCGGCGCACTAGTGATCTCGCCCATCTTTCTCTTTATCTCCACCCGAGTGATGTCGAGGTGCTTCGGCACACCAGGCTCATCCTTACGCGTCACCATGCTCACAATGGTCGCGTGTTCGAGGATGTCGATCGCGTTCGCGTCCTTTGTGAAGCCTCGAGACGCCAGCTTGTATCCTTCCTCGCCGGTAGCCGTGTTCTCCATACGCATCGAATAAGCCTTGCCTGTAATGCACACACACATCCTTCACACTCACTTTTCGCATAGTATAACTCACATCCTGCAACAGCGACCTCCCTGATCTCCCATCCCGCCTTCACTTCGTCACTGAGCTTCCCGAACCGGCCGTTAAGCATATGAGCGAGCGGGTCCGCTCCACCACGCGGCATCTCGAATACCACCGAATCAGTGTCGCAATACGCCAAGCCGCTTCCCGCAGCGCTGAGCACGTCGTAGAGCAGGCAGCGAGCGTACGAGGTGACAAATGCAGCGTGTACGACACTTGAGAATCTGCAGATGAGAGTGTAAGCTTACTCTACATACACACACTTCGTTACCTGTTTGCTCGAACGGTCTCCTTGATCGGTCGATGGGTGACAATTACTAGGCCGTCCAAAGAAGTCGCCTTCAGCCCGGTTATCTCACGAGAAGCATCCAATCGCAGCTTGAAGTATTCCGCAAGAGGGAGGTACTCGGTTTTAGAGTGTAGCGGAGACTTAAACATACTTGTTGATGAATTTATGTATTATTATTACACTGTCAAACCTCTGCATGCTTTCCCCATCCAGAATTGGCGCCGAGCTTGGCCACAGTGCGTCCTGGCGCAGAGACGAAGATGTCTTCTGGTGTGAGCGTGACTCCGATGTCTTCCGAGACCATCTTCAGATACTCCACCTTGTCATCGTAGCTCTTCACGTGAGAAGGATACTCGCTCGCAGCATACTGCAAATTCATCGTAACCAGTCCAATAGTATAGACATACCTTTAATTTCATGAAATTGGAAATGTAGTCTTTGTAGACCTTGTCGCAAAATCGATCCCATGTCCACACCTCGATGATCCTGTTGGAATAATTTGTGACTGTGTGTGCTTATTTGCTGCGTAGCAATCTTACTCTAAGATACGATATCCGAGTCCGAGAGCCTTCTCAATCTCAACCGTGCAATAGGTATCGACCCATGCTCGATCAAGCTCGTTCTCGTGTGTACAGTGCTGCACCCTGCAAGAATTGCTGAAGCAGCGTATACACTGTTAAGCTCACTCGTCATAGATGCACTGCGCACAGTTTCCAAAGTAGAGACAGTCTGCATGTTTCATCGGAAGAAGTGGAAGGGAGAGATGGCGAGGCGCAAGAACTCGGAGCATGATGAGCCCTTTGTACGGTAGTTTGCAGCCGACGATTGGCAGGAAGTCCTTCACGATAACAGTAGGATGACCGAGAGGGAACGACCTAAAGAACAGATCATTGTACACGTCATACGATTCATTTAAAATCAACAGTTCACTTACATTGAAGATTGGACGTACGGATACATGCTCACGATCTGAAAATGATGTATGTTTAATCGAATAAGTTGTTCAAGTTACATCATAGTATTTGATCTCCATATCCGCGCTTGCTTTGAGGTACGGACGAAACACCTCGACACGTCCACCAAAGAGAGCATCGCGAGGTTTGAGACGAGCATAGATCTAGATATCATGTTAATTCGATGAAAATTCGTATTACTCTTACCTTTACATCTTTGAAAAACTTCTTCATAACGGGATCACCCATAATCTTCTTTCTGATCTTGCACTCCCATTTCACCTTCACTTTGTATTTAGTTCGCAGATGACCCACACGATCCTTCGCTCGTTGATAAAGAGTCGCTGCAGTCTCACCTCCCGATAGAACTTGTCCCGGCAAGTAGCAAGTAGGGCACCCATGGTAACTGGGAATTGCGTATTGAGATAAAGAAACCATTTGAAAACATTCTTACTAGCATCCATGAATTTCGATAATCTTCTTATCATCCTCAATGCAGTCGACAGAATAACGCTTCCCGTGAACGCTTACCACCTTAACAATAGTGAGATAGATGGCAAGTGTAGGAGCCTACTCACCTTTTCCCCGTAGGGTGAACGCGCGTGCTGATACGTCCTCTCTGGGTGCGAATGCTCTAGCCATTTGAAGTAACGCATCGCAAGATCAGATTGATTAAGCGCTCCATACCCCGCCTCGGGTAGGTACGGGAAGTCTTTGTGGTTCAGGTAGTTCGCTCTGAGAACGAACTGAACAAATCCGGCCACGGTATTTGCTGCGATGAAAGGTGACCACCCGGTTAACTCCGTCATGATCTTGTTGTACTTGAGACAGCCGTGCATCAGGATCACAACGTCTGCCCGGCAGTACTCCACCAGACACTTGTCCTGATCCCACTCTCCCTTCAGAACTTCAGCTTCATACCACTGATCGAATTTCTTCTGATCAGCGGGTGTCTTGTTGTTGTAACCGTAGTATCTACGGTCAGGCAGTGAAGGCCATTTCTTGCCCCAATTCGCTCTTGAATTGGCCAGATGTGGGAAGATACCTATGTTCAATACGTATTTTATAAACTAATGAATACTCGTCACCTTTTTCTTCACAATTGAGATCGAACGCACTATTGAGATTTCCGAGGCCCATTGGGATGATACAGTAGGAGTCCTATGAAAGAATATGGTTAAACCGGATGAATAAGTTATCATACCTTAAGAATGATCCGCTTTCGACCTCTCAACTTGAACTCTGCCTTGATCACTGTGGTCCCTTTGTTCAGCATTGAATGAGGGGGTATTCCTAGTAGAAGCATGCCTTCGATGATGAGATGTGTGTCAAAACGACCTGGTAAAAAGGCTTAACATTCATGCTTAAGGATAAGGGAACCTCCGTTATGTGCGTATAGATCGCGTCCTGGTATTGTGCTATCAGTAACGAGATGATTGCAGAAATCCTTGACAACCTGGGAATATTAAATAAACATTTTCCTAATTTCATAACATACTTTGTATACATCCTGATCCTCGAGAGTGTAGCTGAAGACGACCTCACGAGTGTGACACTTCACGCAGTAATCAGAAACCGGCTTATCGTAACATAGATGGCACACCTGAAGAAATCAATAAAAGAAATTTGATTGGATTTGGGCATACTAAGGCTCACCTTGATAAGTACAATGGTAGTGCAATAGTGTCTCCTGTAGGTAAATGAGCCATCTTCATTCTCATCACATTGACTAGTTTCGATATCATAGAATCCGAAGCTCCATTCCGTTTGACGTCTAATTAACTGAGCTCGTTGCTTATCAGTTACCGGAGCCCATGTGCACTCGTGTTGGTTAGGCACATGTTGATGACAAAGTCGGCAGTAGACATTGATATCATCGCAATCGTGCGGTCCGCGACGTGCTTGATAGTTCCTTCGACATCTGAAGGGGGGGGGGTTGATAATCACATAAACTTGTTTAACTCTCAATAAAACAAAATTTTTAAAATCATTATTGTAAAATCTTACTTTTCGCAATATTTCTCTATGTCACACTTCGACCCGTATCCACGTCGGTGCTCGTGTTTGTGCCTCGCATAGCATGACTAGATGAGTTTTTTATTTGAATGTTTGATAGATGAATAAATACCTCATTTTGGAAAAGGAAGTTACAATCCTCGCATTTCCGATTCAGAGTACCGATGCAATTCCCGGCTGATTTCATGGCGTTGCAAGATGGACATTTGTACTCGCATCTATTTGAAAACTTTATTGCATGTGTTCAAATTAAGATACCTGTGGTTAGTGATTATGTGAGTGGTCTTGAGACAATCACGGCAGAAGTATTGGCCTTCGAAGATTCCGCTCGTTTTACTTGCAACATCCCACTTTTCACCATCGGTTATCAAGAAGATGTTTTTCGCTGAGACGGCTCGGAATGCTCTCTCCACGGTACACAATTGAGATTTACTATGCTGTAATGGATATCATTATGTAAAGCGCACATTGACACGCTCACGTAATTGAATAGAATAATCCGGTAGTGATCTTTGAGGCACTCTTGGATAGCCTCCAGGTCGTTCTTAGTAGCTAGAGCTTGATCGATATCGAATTTTTTCCAGAAATCTTCTATTTTCTTGATTTGTGTTGTAGGTGTTCGAAGAATCTACCAAAATAATATTGAGACAGTCATTACTAATAAATACATACATTTGCCAGCGCTTTCACGACTTTTTTATATTCTTCTCTTTCACTTTCATCATCGATGCGATGGTAGTCCTCGACACCCATCCCATATCTTTGTACTCGATACGCCTCGCGATCAGCTAGCATGGCGCCTATGAGGATGCAGCGACGAAGAACGAGTGCATCCTAAGAGTGTTACTATACAACTGTATAAATGATAAAATATAATACCTGTGTGATGGTAGGGAAACCTTCGATACCCTTGAAAATTGACTTGTTCTTACGTATTCCTGACATAATGTAGAGAGAAAGCTAAAACCTGAAAATATATACTTGTTTCACAAAATCTAGAGCAAACTAAAACCCAATCGGGGAATACGATAGTCAAAAATCTGACCCAAGGTTAACCCTGACCCAATGAACCTCTGGGTATACGGTAGTCAAAATCTGACCCAAGGTTAACCCTGACCCAATGAACCTCTGGGTATACGGTAGTCAAAATCTGACCCAAGGTTAACCCCTGACCCAATGAACCTCCGGGTATACGGTAGTCAAAAATCTGACCCAAGGTTAACCCCTGACCCAATGAACCTCCGGGTATACGGTAGTCAAAAATCTGACCCAAGGTTAACCCCTGACCCAATGAACCTCCGGGTATACGGTAGTCAATAAACTGACCCAAGGTTAACCCCTGACCCAATGAACCTCCGGGTATACGGTAGTCAAAAATCTGAACCAAGGTTAACCCCTGACCCAATGAACCTCCGGGTATACGGTAGTCAAAAATCTGACCCAAGGTTAACCCCTGACCCAATGTACCTCCGGGTATACGGTAGTCAAAAATCTGACCCAAGGTTAACCCCTGGCCCAATGAACCTCCGGGTATACGGTAGTCAAAATCTGACCCAAGGTTAACCCCTGACCCAATGAACCTCCGGGTATACGGTAGTCAAAAATCTGACCCAAGGTTAACCCCTGACCCAATGAACCTCCGGGTATACGGTAGTCAAAAATCTGACCCAAGGTTAACCCCTGACCCAATGAACCTCCGGGTATACGGTAGTCAAAAATCTGACCCAAGGTTAACCCTGACCCAGTGAACCACAGGACGGTAGTCTAGATTTAACATTTTATCTAAGGTTAATCCCTAATCAAGTGATTCTTAGGTATACTATAACTCAAATCTGATTGATAATGATACAGGAGTTATGAATCTACTTCAATAATGATCTCCCTAGAGTGAAAATACAATGGGAGGTGATAATTACCACAGAAAATAACAATAATATCGATGATAACAATGATAACAATGATAATAAGTACCATGAACATATTAGGAATACCTGGAGAAGGTGAGAAGTTGAAACGTCGGTAGAGATGATACGGAGTGATTTAGAGTACGATTCCAAGTAGAATAATGTAGAAGAGTGATAGAGTAGCTGCAAAATTAACAATAATAGAGTGTGATAAGATCTTACTAATTATAGTATATCATTTCAAGATTGTACATACCTGAAGTAAAGAGATAACGTTGAAACGATGAGAGCTTGATGTGAAAGGAGCGGTGCGCCTGCCACGAACGGGATGGTTTGAGGAAGATCTTGGCTAGAGTCTTAGGAGAATCAAGAGGGTACAGACGGTTAGGAAGGGGAGGAGCTAGGCGTGACGCCTGGTACGCCTGGCACATGCACCCACTATGCACCCGTGAGATGTGTGGGTAGGCGAGGGGCCGGGGTGCTGCCTGGTACGCCTGACACATGCACTCACTATGCACCCGTGAGATGTGTGGGTTGGCGAGGGGCCGGGGTGCTGCCTGGTACGCCTGGCACATGCACTCACTATGCACCCGCGAGATGTGTGGGTTGGCGAGGGGCCGGGGTGCTGCCTGGTACGCCTGACACTCATCCCCGCTAATGAACCCGAGGGTCCCCAGAGACCGGCGAGGGGTCGGGGTGCTGCTTGGTACACCTGGTACCGATTACCTCTTATCACCGCTGATCACTTTTCATCACTTCTTATCACTGCTTATCACTCCGGTCACCTTTATCACTAATCACTTCTTATCACTTCCAATCACTGCTTATCACTACCGATCACTTTTATCACTTCTTATCACTTCCAATCACTACTTATCACTCCCGATCACTTTTATCACTAATCACTTCCAATCACTTCTTATCACTTCCAATCACTGCTTATCACTCCCGATCATTTTTATCACTAATCACTTCTTATCACTTCTTATCACTTCTTATCACTTCTTATCACCCTATCACTTTTATCACTTCCAATCACTACTTATCACTACCGGTCACTTTTATCACTAATCATTTCTTATCACTTCTTATCACCTTATCATTTTTATCACTTCAAATCACTGCATATCACTACCGATCACTTTTATCACTGATCACTTCTTATCACTTCCAATCACTGCTTATCACTCCCGATCACTTTTATCACTAATCACTTCTTATCACTTCTTATCACCTTATCACTTTATCACTTCTTAGTGAAGTTGTGAGGGAACAGATGAGATCGTGAAATGTATTTTGAATTAACCGCCAATGGGATGATTTTCAGGATCTTCGTGGTGGGACCCAATCATCATATAAATGAAAAAAGTACGCGCGTGCGTGTGCGCGTCAGCGTGCGTAGGGAGAGCGGGTAGGGGCGGGGCCTCCAACAGGCACTCCTCCCCCTCACCACTTCATTCGGATGGTAAGTTGCTTGCGCGTGCGGTCGTGTCGCTCTATAGCTCTCGATTAATTTCTATTTATTATCATGTTGGTCCCTCAATTCTTACCCCTCCCCGTGAATTCTCCTTTCCTTGTGGGTAGTGCAGAGACGTAAGGGGCGGGGCTACAGCGCACTTGCACTGATTTATTTTGATTTTTCCCTTTTTTTAATTAATCCTCGCTTTTCCCTCATTTTCCCGTGATTTTTCAAAAAAAAACGAAAAAAAAAAAAAAAGTGATCCGGCTAATTAAAAAAAAATTTGTTAAAAATCAGGTGAGTTTGAGATTTCCCCCCTCCACTGATATTGTACTCAGCCACATTTTTCCAAATATCGATTTTGGAAGATGTAGCTGAGTACAATATACACTACTATTGGCCATTGATCGATGTGGAGCGAGCGAACCAGACTTGACAACTCGAGAAGGATCGAAGCTTAAAAAACGTATATGATTAAAATTTGTGAAATTGAGAGCGCATTCATGAAAGAATCGGACACATTTTGATGGTTTCGACACCGTAAAAATCAAATTCATGAAACTTTGGAGCTTGAGGTCTTTAGGGCACAACATTCTGATCCCCTTTCTTCTCTCCAAAAAACTTAAACAATGCAAAATTCATTCGCGCCAAAATCACGACGCGAAAGAACTGCAATTTAACGGTCGATTTAAAAAATATTTCCACGAACTGTTAAATGTTTCTGAAATTTTCCAAGCTCAGTGAGTAACATCGTGCCGAAGGAAGTTTTTGTAGAAAAATCAAAGAAAAAATTCTCACAAAGTTTCATGCATTTGATATTTTTTGATGGGCCGAATATTGTCTGACTCTTGGGCGAGCGAGCTCTTTATCTACTTTCCAACTTCAAATTGCTGACCTGGATCGGAAAAGGTCACATTGTGCACTAATAGCGATAATTGATAGACTTTGTGATTTCTGATTGATTGGAAAATAAGTCTCCTGAAAGCATTTTTTCGGGAAAAATATTGACTGAATATTTACATCTCGAAATCTGTTAACGTTCTTGCGACTATATTCAGTCTTTCGAGCTGAATCGTTCCCAGAATACATGTAATATTAGCGATACGCGCGAGCGAGCCGGGATGCTCGGCCACCTAAATTGGATAGAAATTATCTTCCGCGACGTTTTCGTGGATCTGTCGAAAGAGTACTAGATCGGATGACCACCGTCGGACAACAATGAAAAAAATAATGCGACGGTAAAATTATAATGTTTTTATCATCTGGCAGTCCTTCGGTGATCATCCAATCATTTATGGTGTCCTCCCGCAAGTGGGAATTAAGTGCGTTTTGGGATCCCACAAGTTGCCTCCAAGCATGATGGATAACCTGTCAATTCCACATGCTATCTCGATTTCTCTCTTTCCCTGGATCTCTCGCCCAACCCCAGAAGGTGGAATCAAGTTCTTGTGGGAAGCATTGCAGGCGAGAAAGAGTTAGAGAAAGAGACAAGGCTAGAGAGTGTAAATATCTAAAATTGAGGAATTTGTTCCACAAGTTGTATTCAAGTTTTATGGCAACTTGTTTGAGGAACACCAGAGTAGTATCCACTTAATAAACTGCAATATTCGTACCACTGTTGCAACTTTTCCTATGCGCTTTCCAATCACATTTCGTACGAGCGGAAGATCTCTTTCGGTGAAGATGAGACGATAAGTGATTCCTGCCTTCCTATAGCATTTCAGTTCCGATTCCATAGCACCATGTAGCTTGTAGCGAAGTTCAAACAGTTTTGACTTGTGGATATCCACGTATAGAGTGATGTCGAACAAATTGTCCTTGAATTGAAAGTTCAGAATTGCATGTTTTAGGTCTCGTTTCATATTGTCATTGGCACTATGGCGTTGTTGCATGAATTGTTCACTCGGCTAGACCACAGTTTTTTTATATGTAGGCTCACCGAAGATGGAGTCGGACTTAGTATCGCTTTTGAAATAGTTATACCTTGGACCAGTATCGACGTCAGAGTAAAAGCAAATGCGTCAACTCGTGTTCGAATTGAGTGAGATACCTGAAAAGTAAAAGATTCTGATCCTTTTCTTATTGCAATCACAATTACGCTCAGAAAAATGCGATAACAAAATATCATCAAAGTTAAAGGAGGAGTAACATGAATATTTTGGTGACTAATCTGTCAACGTCAGATGATAGCAATCCATTACCATATCAGACATCTGAAACTCCCATGTCTCTACGACACCAATGAACCGAGTTATAGCGATTTGGCATAGTTCCAGAATTCCCCTCAATCCAGGCAACGGCGGGGAATTTGAACAGAGGATTTGATTAAGCGTGCGCTTTTGATTTACATACGCCTGTCTTCCTCCCCTCTCTCCCCTCCCTCCCCTTCCCTCATTTGACTACGGTTTCTTGCAAGTCCCGGGTTTTCCGTGTGAGAGTCACCAACATTCTTTCCTGTTTCCCCTCCTTTAAATATGCTTGCCAGTCTCAAATCGTGTGCGGAATCAGGCGCATATTCGATGATAATCTCCAGTAATTCTTGAGGCAAACTCTCAAAAACTGAAAGTCCTTCATGAGAATCCTGGTATGGAACGGTGATTTTCATTCTACTTTGTTGATTAGAATACGAAGAAAGCGACTTTGCCATTCGCTGCAAGCTGCCACCCATATTGAGGACTGAAATGAATATAACACATGCTCAATAGAAACAAACAAATCAATTCGAGTAAATTAATTTTTTTTCAAATAATGTGGGCTCTATCAATAAATGCATATAAGAAGTTGAATAAAGATACTGTATGAGGTCTCAAATGCGTAAGTTCGCGGCATGCTCAATTTTGAAAACTTTCTTTCCACGCTCGAGAAATACCTACCAGAAGGTACGCAAAACACTTAGAGTGCATCCACGAACAAAAACAATATAGCTACTAGCCCTAGCCTTATAGATTTTTTAGATATATATTTGGTTGTGTTTAGACGCTTGTAAATGGAGCTCACGCCAAATTCTTAATGAAAAATGCGTCGTTCGTTTTTAATTTTTCAGTCGCTTTTCTGATGATTTTGTGTTTTTTTAAAGCGCTTGCGATCGAGCTTACTATTACTAGAATTGAATTTAAAATTGTAGTTGTTGAATAATTGTTCTCCCCTAACACAACAAGGACTATCCAATAATACTATCAAGCTCTTTTTCGACTGTCCATTATTCCAAAAATTTATTCGATTCGTGGGCGACGTGCATGTTCGACATTTTCGCTGCAACGCAAAAAGACGCTTGTGCAATAAAACATTTTTCAGATTCTTTGACATGGATATTAAACTGTTTACAAAGAAAAAAGTTCGATTTGTGTGTGAAGTTTCTACGGAAAATCCTAACATTGAGGTGAGTTGATTGGGGGTTGCGTTTCTGTTTGTCTCTCAACCGTTACCATAAAACACAGTTTTGTATTTGCAACAAAGCTATTACGCTTCTCACCGAACAGTAAAAAACCCGTATTTTCATGACCCCTACGTCGACTTATCATGTATTGATTTCGACACCGGGATAACAAAATTCTGCCCACGAACAGTGACTGTATTCATTGGGAGAGAGCAAGTTGGAATTTGGATGACCTATAACTTCATAATCGACATCGAACCGGGAAGTCAGGCCGATAAAGCCGGTCTACAACGAGGAGATCAGATCATATACATTAATGGGGTAGACTTGGAGGCACGAACAGGGAAAAACTATTATAAGAGCTTTTCAATGGTTAGGAAGGCACGAGGAAACTTACACTTTATTGTTCGATTCGAACCTGTTTATTACAATCTCATTATGAAGGCATACAACGAAAAAAATGAAATAAAAATCTTTAAAATTGTTATGTTACGCTATATCACATTTTCGATCCAATGAATAAAATATGTGAAGTGTCAATCCTAATGACTTTGATAATGATTGGCATTCGATCCAGGCGCTCTTTTCTCTCATAGCATCACTCGTGTTAGAGTAAACATGGAGGGATTCTGTGCACTTTTCGAAAAACGCCAAACACAGACCGAAAAGAATCGAGTTAACCATAATAATTTTTTTTGAAAACGTTAGTCATTTGTTGTAAATTGTCATTTGTTTTTTGCAAGGATAAAAAAATAGGTTATCGTGCGTTTGAAATGCTCAGCAAATGAGATGTTCTGGTTAGCGAGCTATAGATTGTCTGGGAGAGAGGCAGGGGGGGGGGGGAGGAAGGGGGAGGAGGACAAACGTGATCTACCGCCTCCTCCCGGACCCTTCCTTTCTCCGCCCCCTTGAACGTTCGTCAAAGGTCAGCTACGAGTGGAATGGAAAATATTCTTACGATATACAGATGGACCATAGGAGGTCGGTTTTGTATCGTTTTTTTGGGTGAAGATATTATTTTTTCACGTCCTGATTAATCATCCGTTTTCTCAAGCATCATTTTTAAAGGCGGAACGCGTCTTTGCATATTATTCTACCTTCTGGAGCAGATTTAGAGCGTCTGGATAGTTTTGAAAACAGGCGTCTACATTTTACGACGCGATCTTTCTGTTTCAGGTACTTGTTTAAAAAAATCATTCTCCCTGTCCTGATTTAATTTGATTACAAATCACTTTCAGTTCTCGAAATGGGTGCCGACTTGCAGCGAATGAGAGCGTCGCTTCCATCTTATTCAAATCGACGAAGAAAAATGAAAATTACTGTTCCTAACGTGGAATCAGAAGAAGGACTTTCACTTTTTGAGAGTTTGCCTCAAGAATTATTGGAGATGATAGTCGAATATGCGCCTAATTCTGCACTTTATTTGAGACGAGTGCGAACAGTTGACTTTTCTGAAATTTTTTGATGTTGTATTTTTCTGGCAGTAAGAATATGACATCTGTGACATTTCAGGTATCTCAATCAATTCGTTTACGAGTTGACGCATTTGCGCTCACTCCGACGTTTATGCAACTTGTCCGAGAGATTAGTATCTGGCCAGTTGCAGCGGATCCAAACACGGTGAGCTCCTTTTTTATAATTCTCAGCAATGACGTGGATGTATTTTTCGAACAACGAAATCGAAAATAGCTCAATCAATTTCCTTGAAATGCCAAAAAAGCGAAATTGTAATGTTTCCATCACCCTTATTATCCTTTTGCCCCAACACCGAATAAATTCGAAAAAGGGAATAATTGCAATTTTTATTTATGCTAGGAATTATAAATAAAGAGTAAAAATTTTCAATTTAAGGGAAAACGGTGCAGCATTACGCTCTGCGTACGAAACGACAATTCTAAGCTCTTTGAGCTTCGTTTCATAAATGCGGCTATTGGATGGAAAAAGCACGTGAAATGCAAAAGAAAGAAGGACAGCGCAAAAATCTTGAAATATCATTTGGTCTTCACCGAACTATTTCTACCCTGCTTGCGCAATGTCATGGGCAGGAGCATTGGAAAAGTTTTGATAGCGGTATAAACATTATTTGAGATAGCAAAGGTTACTCTAGTGATTACTCTAGTCATAGCCTACTCGGCTATGACTAGAGTAATCACTCAGATCTAAACTATTCTGATAGCGGTAGGTATTTTTTTTTGTGTTCTCAATTACATCACCTCCAGATAGATGCGTATTGTCTTTGATGATTGGGTCAGCAAGATAACTCGTAGGCCCCTTACGTGTGCACACCACCAAGTGTGGCCTCTCCATCAAGGCTGTAAACTAGGGTCGGCTAAACGATAAGGGAAAAGGGCACTTTACAACACGCGCGCTCTAAACGGACCTGTTTGGCTCCTCACCGGAAAGGTTACCCCATTACGGGCCCGATTAGCTCGTATTGCCAACTCTACTGTAACCCCGCTTTGATCGTGGACCATTCAGGAAGACAGAGAACATCTGGTCTTGCGTGAGCGTATTGCATGTATTACAAATATGCTGGGATCAATCCAACTCGGAAAAGTATGTATTATCGCTGCAAAGTTAACAGATGTTGAAATGTAAGATTTTACAACAATTATGTTGGATAAAATGTGCTTTAAGGAGTCTTATTATTCAAATAATCAGATTTCATAAAGTCGATCAGTTATCTCTTGCAGTGCGCCAAGTAGATTTTTCCGAACCAGGTTGGACATGAGTAGTAGAAAACTCGGTAGATTTCTCAGTTTTAAATCACGAACATTACAATGAAATATGGAATTTAAGCTTCGATACTTCTCGAGTTGTCAAGGATGGTTCGATCGCTCGAAATTTATCAACGTGCCATTTCATCGATAAGTGATCGCAGTGAACGATTGTTTTTCGGTGCCAAAAATATTGACTGGGCGCCGATATTTCTGAAAATGTTCAGCAACAAACTCGACAAATTATACATCCTTAATCTCGCGTTCCCTGACTATCTATTTGATCATAGCGCTGATGTACTATCAGAGGTTCGTTACATGCAATTGTTATTTCAAAGTGGAGAATGAAAAATTAGGGTTCCAGAGAACGAAATCTGTCCCTTGTAGGGTTGTCCACTCGAGATAGGTTTCGGTATTGCCAATCCCTCTGCCCTCATCCGCCCTTCTCTATCGCACGTCCGATCGAGAAGAGAGGAGAAGGGAAGGGCGCTCAAAAAAAAACCGAGACAGTCAAATTTTTTGAGGGGTCTTCTCTTCTCTGCCCTCCCTCTCCTCCCCCCTCTCCCCCCTACTCACAGAATAATCTCTCATTCATTCGTATGCCATTCTCTGGACCTCTGGAGAGAAGGCAAGGCACTCAGTGAGCTCGGGATTGCCGATCCCGAATGAGCAACCCTAGTCCCTTGGAAAAAATTTCGCGAAAACCGAAAAAAGCGACTAAAAATCAAATTCATATTTTCTGGAAACGAATTATAGAAATATATAAATCGAAAATCGTCCATTTCAGCATCTCCCAAAGATTGGCAAAAACGTTTTGTTCTCAGCTACTTGCAGTAAACGCTACGTCAGCGAACTCCCATATGATTTCAAACGTCACGGCCATTCAATCAATGGTTATTATTAGGGATGTCTAAACGGAATTTATTCCGTAGTTCCGAGTCGATTTCCATATTTCTCGGAACTATCTCGGAACTCGGAATTCCGTCATCCAATAAATGAATTAAAATTGCATTAACTCAATCATTTTCGCAATTGCGATGAGAGGTAAGGCCGGCATAGTTAAGGGAGAGACGGAAGAATGAGAATGACGGAATTCCGAGTTCCGAGCTAGTTCCGAGTGCGAAATGAGATTAATCGACCGCATTGCGGAATGAATGAGTATGAGGAATGAAAAGGAGGGAGTTCCGAGTTCCGTTTAAACATCCCTAGTTATTATGTCGCATCAATACCTAATTCATTCCACTCTAATTTCAGTGATTTCCATCAACGATTTCTCAAATCTCATTCAAATCAAGCATTTGTCGAGAATTAATGAAAGTTTCTAAATTTAAATTAAATTATTTAATACACAAGGAACGCGATGCGACCTGTTCTTGTTCTTTTTTTTTATTGCGATAGAAATCACGTGCTAGAATATTAATTCTTTACGTCGGAAAATTGAGATAGCATCGTGCTAACAAAATTTTCTACTTCACAATTAATTAATTAATTAATTCATTATTTACTTACCAGCCGGAGCCGCGCGCCGTACATCCGCCTATTTTCAAATCTTTTTTTTTTCTTTTTTTTTACCTTTTTTTTATCGTAATTCCATGTATCTATACATTAACTTGACGGAATAAATAATAAATGAATGAATGAAAGAATGAACAAACGATAAGTCTATCATGGTCCTACGATTCTCAAGCGTCACACAGCATTCTCCTTCAACAGATAAGGGGGAGACCTTTACATATGAGGTCGTTTGCGAGAGAATCGAGCAAGTTTATCTAGATCTAGCACAGCCCAAAAATTTCAATTCTCAAAAGCTTTGTGATCTGGGGTTCTAGAGGGTGCTGAAGACGAGGAGTATATCTTTCTTGCACGTTGAGCCTTTGTTGGCTCCAGGCGACATCACGTCGAAATCGGGTTTTGCGCGATATCCTTGTTGTTTTTGTTGCTAAAATTAGGCGGATAAGGCCCCTAGGGTGAAATTACACGCTGATGACGCCGGTCTTCTTCATTTTTCATGATTCTCAAAAATAAATTTAAAAAATGGAACTTCTCTTAGAGGCCCGTGCAAGTTAAGCAACCAACATAGATCGGACCGGCTTGAAGAGAGGAGTTTACCCATAAATTTACCACATCAAGGTACCGTACCCCCAGACCCGATCTTAGGAACCTACCGTAACATCTCCTCTCTAACTCTCAGGATCTTCCGACCTACCGTAACTCTTCTCTCTTCAGGTGACCAACTCCTCCGCTCGCCGTATCGGATGGGCCTTCAAGACCACCAACATGAAGAGACTCGGAGTGGACCCCGCCGCCGGAGTGCTCGACCCCAAGAAGAACGCCCTCATCGCTGTTTCCTGCGATGCCTTCGCCTACGGACAGGAGGTACGGTATTCGTCCCCTGTCTGTCTTTCGATACCCAGCTCTGGGCTTACCGTAGTTGAAGAGTTGTACCTAACTTTACTGTGATATTGCGTCTCGATCTCAAACTGCATTCGTCTTCAACGCCTTTGATACCGTACAAATTCCTCCATTTTCAGGACACCAACAACGACCGCGTGACCATCGAGTGGACCAACACCCCCGATGGAGCCGCCAAGCAGTTCCGCCGCGAGTGGTTCCAGGGAGACGGCATGGTCCGCAGAAAGAACCTCCCCATCGAGTACAACCCTTGAATGGGTCCTCTCGGGGACACGCATAAATTGTAATTATGTTGAATTTGATTGCACATTGCAACTCATGAAATCTGATACAGTATCCTGGGGTGGTGGAAGATAGATACAGTGCTCTACTCTTGTCGTCTCTCTTCTTGGCATTCTTCAAATACAACACGGACAAACAATTGATCAATATCGAAGTGTTGGAAGGGAGAGCGATAAAAAGAATTACGGTCGCTTCAGCTTCTCTTTTGATCGACTCTTCTATCACTACACGTATTTGAGAGCGGTTCTTCATCTAGTTTTCTCAGTTTGTTCTGGGTTGGCTTTTGAAGCAAAAGCATTAATGAATGCAAATTAAAAAAAAAGAAACTGCAAAAGCTTTTGCCGCCAGCAGGGGTCGAACCTGCGACCTTGGGCTTATTAGACCCACGCTCTAACCGACTGAGCTATGGCGGCTGATGGCCGAACGAATCTTCGAGCTACTGATCACGTTCATCTTTTCCTTCAGTCAACGCTAGAGTTTGAAATATAAAGAACTTGTTCCTTCATTCCTCAATTTTACAAGTTGGTTAGTGGCGAAGGAACTAGTTCCCTAGCAAAACAACTAGTTCCTTCATTTTCATTCGGCTCGCTCTCTCACTCCAAATCTGCCGCTCGCTCTGCTCGCTCACTCTCAAAAGGAACTAGTTCCTTTCAGTGCTCAAAGGAACAGATAAACAACGATTGAACTAGTTCATTCGAAATGAAAGGAACTAGTTCCTAGTTGACTTTCAAAGTCTAGTCAACGCGCTCCCGGTATTTTTTTTTGTCTACATTTAGAAAATTGGTGAAATGGTGCTAGAAGAAGAAACGCTGTCAGGATGATCGCTTCGTGTATTCATTTCGCGTGCTCGCTCTTCACTCTAGACGAGTTGAGAGTAGAGTTCGTCTCTGCACTCTTCACACTCTCTCACAACATGTAATAGTGGCGAGAGAGTGAGCGAAATGAAGAGACGATTACCAGTACTTCGAACTCTAGAATGAAGAAAAGGACTCTTCATCCTGTTCAATTGTCCTCGGCAGAGACGCTTAATTTTCGCGCCAAATTCTCAATGCAAAATGCGTCTTGTATATTGTTCTGATTTCAATTGATTTTGATTCCCCACTAGAGCGTGGTATCAAGAAAGTAGATTTTCGGCGAAAGCGATTTTATTTTATCTCATTGAATGATTAGCCTCTCTCAGTTCGCAATGTCCTTCCGTTTCTGCGACTGACGAGAGACAAGAAAAATGAAGAGACGCGAACCTTTTAAAATGAATTTATTGCTTTTGTGTCACTGATCGAACATTTAAAATGTTTAACAGTGCGAGTTGAAATGAAATTGCTCTTCTCGATGTAATCGTGCATCTGCTTTGAATATGCTGACCCCCCCCCCTACACAATAGGGGCCTTCTAAAAGTCTTTTCCCGGAAACTTTGTTATCGTTCATTTGGAGCGCATCTTGTGGTAATGCTATTTCAGATTCTTTTTATGGATGCGCTCAGCTCGATTGTTAAATATTTTCTGCCGAAAAAATGTTTATCTACGTTTGTTTCCATCGAAAAGGCAAGTGCACTGGAGGGTATTCCACCTGAGAATTCCTCTCCTACAAATATCGTACTTTCAGACTCCTTACGTCGACCTAACATGTATTGATTTCGATACCGGGATAACCAAATTCTGCAGTCGGGCAGTGACTCTCTTCTTCGGGAGTGAAAAAGTCACTGAAGAGAGTGAAAAAGTTGGTATTCAGATTCTCTATAACTTCATAACTGACATCGAACCGGGAAGTCAAGCGGAGAAGGCAGGACTACAGAGAGGAGATCAGATCCTTTCCATGAATGGGGTAGATTTGGAGGAACGAACGATACGAAATTGGAATAAGGGAGACTACATTTTTGATACAGTACAAGGAGAGGCACAGTTCATAGTTCGATACGAGCCTATTTGTTATAATTACGTTATGAAGTTAAGATACGAAAATAATTAAACAAAATTAAACTATGTAATTTTTTATGTAAACAAAATTAAACTATGTAATTGCCGATCGAGAACAATTTTTCACTTCATTTTTTTCAATAATATCAAGTTTCATTGAGCGAAAGCACAAGAAACAAACGTTCATTAATTGTAAGAGACTTCCTCTCACTGACTCGCAGTTTCCATTTCATTTAGCTCTTTAACACGCGTCTTCTGAGAGATTGCAAGAAAACAACCCCCCCTGAGGAACTAGGAGCCCAAAGTTTGAGCAATCTCGATGAAATTTTTATGGTAGCCTATATTGGCGACGAGAAAATTTTTGTAACACAACTTTTGTCCCAGAACCGGCTTTTAGGTATTGTCCGGTTCTGGACCCGGCTATGTCATATCTCAGCTCCCAGATTAGCTAGAGACCTCCAGTTTTGCTTAAAAAATTCGGAAAATTATTCTGAACAACTTTCAGTTCACATGGAAGAGGTTGGACAACTATTCCATTACTGAAACATTGAAAAATCGTTTTCGAAATCAAAAAATAATTCCCCCTGGCTCGGGGACCCCCCATTTTAATAATTCCTGAATTCATTTTTAGAATCTACATACTCGAGTTAGTTTAGGAAAAATTCAACCGAAGGGCCAGGCCCATGGCCGGAGGCGTCCGGCAACAAAAATGACCAAAAACTGCCTATTTTTCATAGAAAGTCAATTTTCAACAAGTCAGAACTGTAAATTTAAGAGCTCTTCTGAGGCATATTTATTTTAGAATTACTTAAATGTACCCAAAGAACATTTCCTGTGCTTTTTAAGGCACTCTGCGCAAAACAGATTTTCATGATTTTTTTGATTTTTTAAAGAAATAAATCAAAAAAAATTAATTTTACTTTTTTTCTCGGGTTGCTCTGAAAGTGTAAGAAATTGAAATATTGATCCAATGAAGTAATTTTCTGAAAATTTTGCCAAGATTGACATCGAAAGTCAAAAGTTATGAGACCTTAAAAAGTCGATTTATCTGAAAAATAGGCAGTTTTTTGTCATTTTTGGTGCCGGACGCCTCCGGCCATGGGCCTGGCCCTTCGGTTGAATTTTTCCTAAACTAACTCGAGTATGTAGATTCTAAAAATGGATTCTGAAATTATTAAAATGGGGGGTCCCCGAGCCAGGGCGAATTATTTTTTGATTTCGAAAACGGTTTTTCAATGTTTCAGCAATGGAAAAGTTGTCCAACCTCTTCCATGTGAACTGAAAGTTGTTCAGAATAATTTTCCAAATTTTTTAAGCCAAACCGGAGGTCTCTAGCTAATCTGGGAGCTGAGATATGACATAGCCGGGTCCAGAACCGGACAATACCTAAAAGCCGGTTCTGGGACGAAAGTTGTGTTACAAAAATTTTCTCGCCGCCAATATAGTCTACCATAAAAATTTCATCGAGATTACTCAATCTTTGGGCTCCTAGTTCCTCGGGGTCCTGCAATCTCTCAGAAGATGCGTGTTAAGAACAAGGTGAGCCTGCGAGGGACCTGAGAAAAAGTATCTGAGAATTCGAATTAAACTAAGAACTGAGAATTCGCGGTTGTTCATTTATGTTCGTTTATGAACGCAATGTTTTGACAGTATTCGCAGAAGTAGGCGCACATGAGTATTTTTTTGTATCGTACGTGACAGAAAATTCAGAGCGACGGTAAAAGGATCAATTTTTCCTAAATTGCTAATTCAATGACTGTCCCTCCAAATTGTTCGATTCTTCGACAACTCGCCCCATATTCTAGATATTTTACAAGTTCATTTTTATAGCAACAGAAAAAAAGAGACGGATAATTGGATAGTCCATGAGTATTAAATTTCGAATATTTCCTTTCTTCTCGACAAATGCTTGATTAGAAGGAACTTCATGGACTCGTTGTAGGACAGCACTGAAATTAAAAGAGATTCGGAATTGAATTTACAATAAACACGAGTGCTTCTGACGCACTTTTTACTCCAACCTTTTCAGGTCAAAGATCAAAGATCAACATGAAAATGTCTCAGAAGTTCAGAGGTCAGAACCATTCCTGGTGCATTAGGACTACCCAAAAAAATGCAGCTCGATCGTGGCAGACACTTCTTTTTGACAATAGTATTTACCTGAGATTTCATAGTCGTTTATTTTGAAGTCATGCGAGGGTGTGATTTTGTATCGATTACTGCAAGTTGATTCGAACCAAACGTGTTTGCCGATCCTTGGAAGATGCTGAAAAGGTCAATTTGCTATCTGGTTAGCTTATTTATTACTATCCCCTCCACATGTGCGGAGATTCAGTCGGTAATAGATCGGTTGAGAACTACGGTAGTTAAATCTTGGCACAGGTTTTGAACCACACAAAGTGAGTTAATCCTGCGGTCTCTAGACAATAGCTATAACAAACCTCTTTGAGCGCTTCTGCGCTCTGATCCCATAGATAGTCAGGGAACTCGCGATTGCGAATGTACAATTTGTCGAGTTTGTTTGCGAACATTTTCACAATTATCGGCGCCCAGTCAACGTTATTCGCACCGAAAAAAAATCGAGGATTGGCGTAATTTCCAGCAATTGGCCATTGATCGATGTGGAGCGTGCGAACCAGACTTGACAACTCGAGAAGGATCGAAACTAAAAAAATATATATACTTCACAATTGTGGGATTAAGAGCAGGTTCGTGAAAGAATCGGACAAATTTTGAGGCCGATTACGGTTTTACGGTGCCAGAACCCTAAAAAAAGTCGTATTCATGAAGCTGTTGAGTTTGGTTTCTCTTTGGAGTTTGGGATGGCAAAATGCCCATTGTGTTGTCTAAAGTCATTTCGAACTTTTCGGACCGGTCGTTGTCTCAGACAATAAATTGTCTCTGACAGAGAGATACGGATATTATTTTATACATCGCGACGAATGTTTCATGAATTGGACCTTTTTTGAATGTGCCTATCATTGTGCGACGCGTATGCGAGTGAGGTCTTAACCAAGATTTTAACCAAATTTCTAACCTGGATCGTAAAAGTTTGCATTGCACACGAACAAAGATAATTGATAAACTTTGTGATTTCTGATTGATTGGAAAATGAGTCTCCTCAACGCATTTTTTTTTTGGAAAAATAGTGATTCAAGAACTCACATCGCGAAATCTGTTAACGATCTTGCGACTATATTCAGCCTTTCGAGCTGAATCGTTCCCAGAACACATGTAATATTTGCGATACGCGCGAGGGAACCGGGATGCTCATCCACCTAAATTGGCTAGACATTACATCCTCGTCATCTTTAAAAACCAGGAAAAAATAATGCAACGGAAAAAATATTTTTTTTCTCATCCTGTGGTCCATCCAATCTAGGATCCTCAACAGCAGTAGTATCTGCAATGACTACATAAAAATATTCCCACCTCGATTGCAACTTTTCCTACGCGTCTGCCAATCACATTTCGTACGAACGGAAGATGCCGTTCGGTGAAGATGAGATTATATTCCATCAAGTATCGAAAAGCGCTTCCTGCCTTCCTATAGCATTTCAGTTCCGAATCCATAGCACCATGTAGCTTGTAGCGAAGTTCAAACAGTTTTGACTTGTGGATAGGCACGTGTAGAGTGATGTCGAACAAATTGTCCTTGAATTGAAAGTTTAGAATTGTATGTTTTAAGTCTCATTTCATATTCCCATTGGCAGTATGGCGTTATTACATCACTTGTTTACTCGGCTAAACCATAGTTTTAATTATTTAAATGCACACGCTCACCGAATTCGTACAGAGTATCGCTTTTGAAATAGTAATTTCTTGGACCAGTATAGACGTCTGAGTAAAAGCAAATGAGTCAACCCGTGTTCGAATTGAATGAGATACCTGAAATGCCAAAGATACCGGCCATTTACTTATTGCATTTACAAATACGGTCAGAAAATGATCTAACAAAATTTCATCATACATAAATATGCTAACCAGTCTCAAATCGTGTGCGGAATCAAGCGCATATTCGATGATCATCTCCAGTAATTCTTGAGGCAAACTCTCAAAAACTGAAAGTCCTTCTTGTGATTCCCGGTAAGGAACGGTGAGTTTCATTCTACTTTGTTGATTGAAATAATAAGAAAGCGACTCTGTCATTCGCTGCAAGCTGCCACCCATATTGAGGACTGAAAATGATATAGCACATGCTCAATAGAAACAAATAGTTCAAGTTCAAGCCTTTTCCAGATAATGAGTGCTCTATAAATAAATGCAGAGAAGAAGTTGAATAAATATACTTTATGAGGCCTCAAAAGAGTAAGTCCGCGTCAAATATCTACATAGGCCACGCTCAATTTTGAAAACTTTCTTCCCACGCTCGAGAAATCCCTACCAGAAGGTACGCTTAACAATTGAAATGCATCAACGAACAAAAACAAAAAATCTACTAGCCCTAGTCTTATAGATTTTTTTTGGTCTCCCCTAACACAATAAGCATTATCAGCATTATCAGCTTTTTTTCGATTGTCCATTATTCCAAAAATTTATTCGATTCATAGGCGGCATGCATGTTCGACATTCTGCGCTGCAACACAAAAGCAGCATGTGGTAACAAAACATTTTTCAGATTCTTTGATATGGTACCGCTCAGCTCCATTATTAAATTGTTTACGCAGAAAAAAGGTCGATCTGTGAAGAATAATGATTCTTTGATATGCCATATGTCTGATTGTGAGGCGAGTTGATTGGAGCGCTTTCTTTCCTTGTGTCTCATTATCATTACTGTAAAAGTACAAAAAATGCGGCGCCATCACGCTCCTCATCGAACATAAAACAACCTAATTTTTCAGGACCTCTACGTCGACTTATCATGTATTGATTTGGACAACGAAATTACAAACTTCTGCCCACGAACAGTGTCTCTATTCCTTGGGATTGAGGAAGTTGGAATTACGATGACCAACAATTTCATAATCTATATCGTACCGGGGAAGTCAGGTCGAGAAAGCCGGTCTACAAAGAGGAGATCAGATCATTTCCATTAATGGAGTAGACGTTGAGGCAAGAACAAAGAAAAATTATGTTAAGGGCTCGTCAGCTGTTAGGAAGGCTCAAGCACACAAAGGAAATGTGCAGTTTATTGTTCGATACGAGCCTGTTTATTACAATTTCGCTACGAAAATAAGAAATGAAGTTCGACAGTAACGTACTATCTACTTTGCCTTGCTATCTCACATTGTCAAACTAATGAATGAAAATTCACGCACTTTATTTTGTGTTGCTACAGAAAATTAAGCCACGGTGTAAAAATTCCGGCACATTCGATAAAGGCTCTCTCGCTCAATACCTGATATCGTGCGTTTCAAATGCTCAGCAAACTCAATGTGCTGGTTAGCGTATTGATTGTCTGTAGAGAGAGGAAGGGAGGAGGTAGGGGGAGGAGAGTAGGTAGATCACTAGCCTCCTCCCTCCCTCTTCCTCCCTCCTCCCTCTACTCAATTCGTCAAAGGTCAGCTACGCGTGGAATGGAAAATAATCTCACGATATTTAAGATTTCTAGTTCACTTTTCGTAAATTCCCAGACACATAGTATTAATCATAGTTGATTAATATTTTTCATAAACTATTGCCGTATTACAGGCGAGAATTGATTGAATGAAAACCATCATTTTTGGGTGCGCGATATTTTGTCGGAGTTGTCTAAACATCGCTAGCGGAAGAATATTTTTTTGTTCTTTTCTGATGGTTTACCAGTTGTGTACCAGCTTTCTGCCAGTTTTGTTCAAGTATTTTCACAGGGAGATTTTAAAAAAAAACATAGCTCGTACGAGTATTTCATTCATCGAGTCCCAGTGTATCGGTTAGAACCGATAGGAGATCACGATCGATTCTAGCCGATACAGTTTTCTCGTGGATGGTCTACATGGCGGAATGCGTTGTTCATTATATTCTACCTTCTGGTAGAGATCTTTAACGCGTCAAAAAAAAGTTTTGAAAACTGGCGCTGATACGTTAACGACGCGATGCTTGATTGTGAGACACTTATTTATATTTTTAAACACTTATTTATTTTTATTAATTTTTATTTATATTTTTAAAACTCCTCCCCGACTGTATTTGATCACAAATCATTTTCAGTTCTGAATATGGGTGCCAGTATGCAGCGAATGACAGCGTCGCTTCCATCTTATTCAAATCGACGAAGAAAAATGAAATGTATTGTTCCTAGCGAGGCTTCACAAGAAGGACTTTCACTTCTCGAGAGTTTGCCTCAAGAATTACTGGAGATGATCTTTAAATATGCTCCTAATTCCGCACTCGATTTAAGACTGGCAAGCCTTTGATGAACTTTTTTATGTTGCATTTCTCTGACAATGAATGTAATATGTGACATTCCAGGTATCCCACTCAATTCGGTCTAGAGTGGACAAAGTTGGACTGACTCAGACGTGTATGCAACTAGTCCAAGAGATCATTATCACAACTGTAAATGCCGATTCAAAGATGGTGAGCGTCGTAATAATCAGCACTGACGTTATTTTTGAACAATGAAATAGAAAATAGTCAGTTTCGGGTTTTTCCTGAAATACCTTCAAATTGTAATGTCTCCCTCACCCTAGATACCCAACATCGTAAAAAAAACGATAAACTAAATCAAGTGATTAATAGCAATTTTCAAATTCAACAAAACCAGGAATTATAAATATGGCTAAATTTCCAATTCCAGGAAAAATTAATCAGCATTACGCTGTGCGTTCCATACGACAAGTTAAAGCTCTTTGAGCAGCTTCGTTACATAAATGTACCTATTGAATGGAAAAAGCACGTGAAATGCTACAGAAAGAAGAAGAGCCCAAACAAATATCATTTGATTTTCACAGAACGATTTCTACCGCAGATACGGAGGGTAATGGGCAGCAGCGTGGGAAAGATTCAGATAGAGGTATCGTGCGTTTCAAATTCTCAGCAAACTCAATGTGCTGGTTAGCGTATTGATTGTCTGGGAGAGAGAGGAAGGGAAGAGGTAGGGGGGAGGAGAGCAGGTAGATCACTAGCCTCCTCCCGGCCTCTTCCTCCCTCCTCCCTCCACTCAGTTCGTCAAAGGTCAACTACGAGTGGAATGGGAAATACTCTCACGATAAGAACATTGTAAAAGGTAAAAAAAAGGTAAAGGTGTATCCACGTCAAGCGATTTTACAGTCATAAGACAACGCTAGGTGGGACCCACTGGTAAGGCCAGCTGTTACATTGTGAACATTGTGAACAGAACATTGTCGTTTACACTAATTCTTTGTTCTCCAACGAATTTTTCCAGCGTTTATTTTTTTGCTTTAAAAATCAATTTTTGTCCATCAACTGTGAACAGTCGACTAGTGTTCTTTAGACAGATTATTTCATAAATAATTTCTCGCTAATTTAGATTGACGAGATGCCGGGCTCGCTCGCACGCATTGCGAATATTACATATGTTCTGGGATCGATCCGCCTCGAAAAACTGAATATTGTCGCAAAAACGTTAACAGATTTCGATATGTGAGTTTTGAATCAATATTTTTTCCAGCAAAATTTGTTTTTAGGAGACTAATTCTTCAAATAATCAGAGTTCACAAAGTCTCTCAATTATCTCTGTTTGTGTACAAAGTGACCTTATCCGAGCCAGGTTGGCAATTTGAAGTATAACTTGATGAAGCCTATCGTCATTTTATAATCATTAATGCAATTTTAGTTTCGACTCTTCTCGAGTTGTCAAGGAAAGTTCGCTCGCTCCACATCGAGCAATGCACAATGTCTCTTCTAATTGATGTCAATACCCGATTGTTTTTTGGAGTCAAAAATATTGATTGGGCGCCGATTTTTCTGGAGATGTTGTCGAATAAACTCGACAAATTATACATCCATAATATCGTGTTTCCTGACTATCTATTTGATCAGAGCGCAGATGTGCTAGCAGAGGTTAGTTACATGCAATTATTACAAAGAAATGAAAAATAGGGTTCATATTAGGGTTGGTAAAATAGGGGAGAGCCGGTCGGTCGGCTTACTTTCGGGAGTGAAAAGTCGGAACGGGAGTCGGTCCTCGGATGACTCGAAATCCGACTTGTTTCGATTGTTCCGACTTTTTCCGACCCTAGGGAAGAGGCTCGATCGATTTGCATGAGGGAAAGGCATTGTTCTCCCTCCTCTCTGGCTAGGTAGATCAGAGATCACTCTTCCCTTCCCCGGGAGAAAGAACAGTCGGAACAAGTCGGATTTAGAGCCACCCGAGGACCGACTCCCATTCTGACTTATCACTCTCGAAAGCAAGCCGACCGACCGAATTCCGATTCCGACCAAGCCAAATCTCTTAGAAATATTGTCGCATTTCCGAACATCGGTTTGGCTTAATTTTTTACAACCCTAGTTCACATCCACGGACCGAAATCAATCATTTATCAGAATCATGGGAAAGGTGTTATGTCACATGCTGATCTATTCTTGCTATTAAAGGAGGCGTATCATGAACTTTTGAAATTAAAATGTTGCGACTCTTACAACGATATGCCGAGCCTTGCAATATTTTGGAAAATTGCCAAGGTTCTTTTGGCAAATCGCCAAGGAGTAGATCAGTTTTTGTCGATGGGAAGAACCTGCGGGAACAAAGAAAAATCCCTTTCTAGTCAATCAATAATGGGCGAGACAACGATGACCTTTCGATCTATCCTTCTTGATCTACCTTCCCTTCCTCCCCATTGGCGCTGCGTAAAATTTTTGAATTTTCGCGGGGTTTTCCCTGTTCTTTCCTGATACTTTGGACGGGGATATCTCGTCCCAGAGTGGACGTACAACTTTCAAACTTCGGCTTTCTAATATCGTTCTGGATTCCAATCGGATCATGATCTCAAGAGCATGAACTGATTTTTCATGATACGCCTCCTTTAAAATCAAACATGGTTTATGAGACGAAAAGATTAGAGAAACTGCTAGGAAGAGACTAGATAATAAAAGACTTCCTAAAGAAATGCGGTTGGATGTTTCGGTCCATTGGGTCGTAGATGTATTCATCTGGTGAAATCGACCACCAGTCTCTTCCGATTGTAGGCAGTGAATCTCTCCACCGGGTTCTTGGATTGCCTTGTAATCGTTTATGGGAGTAAGGAACCCATGTCGTGAGAATTTTCGTCCATCGGGATTCATCCATTTGTCTTACGCGATTGGCCCAATCTATTTTCTTTCGTTCGGCTAGTTGAACCCAGTCGACTACTTTTGTTGTGTCTCTGATCTGCTGGTTCGACCATCTATGTAAAAGCGAGATACCGAGAATCTTCCTTTCCATCTTCAACTGAGCTGTCCGTAATTTTCGTTTGTCTGATTGTCGAAGGGACCATAGCTCGGCTCCGTATAGCGCAGCAGGTGTTATTAGCGGTACTACCCCGAGTTGTAAATTTTTTTTCGGAAGTAAACCGCGACGCGACCGCAACGCGGCGCGAGCGCGCACATCGGTTTGGAAGTAATTTTCTCATGTTTACGGTCGCTTTTTGTATCAATTATGTGTTGAAATAATTATAAAAAGTGCGGGGAAGCCGAATATTACAAAATCAAATCAGAAAAGAGCTTAAAAAGATGAGCGTGTACTCACGATTTATTTACGCGAAAAATTTACGAGAAAAAAATTCCCAAAACAGACTTCCCAATGCGTATTTCCCAAACCATTTTTACAGTAAAACTTTTCCCAAACATAGTCTTCCACAAATAATTTTCTCAAAAATTTTTTTATGAAAAAGTGATTTCCGAAACTGAATTTCCGAAATAAAATTTACAACTCGGGGTAGTACCCCAGGAGCCCCAAGCGCATCTAATTCTCCTGTCGATTTCGTCTGAGGTATTCAGAGGGAAAGAAATGGAAGTTCCAAGATAGGATGCCTTTTCAACGAATTCGTATTGATCCATCTATTACTATAGACCGAAATCTGCCCCCTTAATAATATTGGATAAATCGAAAACCGTCCATTTCAGCATCTCCCAAACATCGGGAAACAAATTTGGTTCGCATCTACTTGCAGTAAACGTAACGTCAGCGGACCACCAAATGATTTCATGCGAAACTACCATTCAATCAAAGGTAAATATTTCAAATCATTACCGAATCCCTCCCGTCTTTAAATTCAGTGCTTCCCTACAACAATTTCTCAAATTACCTTCAAATTAAGCATTTGTTGAGAAGGAATGAAAATTTCGAAATCTAAATACACAAATCATACGAAAAAAAGCGATCCTCGATCACCTATTTGGCCTGTTAATATTCGTTATTTTTGTTGCGATAAAAAATACATAAATTTCGTCTCTTTTTTTCGTTTATCAACTTCATAACAGCATTGTAATAAATTATATCATATCGAACAATACGTTTGACGTTACTGCATTTTATCAAGAATTGTCATTCCCTTTTTAATATCTTGTGTGGTTCTTGCCTCCAAGCTTACTCCATTAATAGAAAGGATCTGATCTCCTCTATGTAGGCCGACTTTCTCGGCCTGACTACCCGGCATGATGTCGATAATGAAATTACTGCACGTACGAATTCCGACTTTCTCAATCCCACGAAATACAGTCACTGTTCGTGGGCAGAAGTTTGTTATACCAGTGTCCAAATCGATGCGAGTTGTGTCAATGTAGGGAATCTTAAAATCTGGTTTTCTCCTTACAATAAGAATCGCTTCCAATTAAACGACGAGGATAGCCGATTTGTTTCTGTGTGGCCAAAAATGTGCTCAAACGGTTCCCTGTGGTCCGGTGGTAAGGAAGTGTTATTTCCCATTTGTCGCTATCTACAAATCAATCCTACACTGAACTTGCTATATCAAAAGAAATCAGGGTAGATGCTTCCTTTTTCGGAATAAAATATTCAATAATTGAGAACGCAATCATGACAATGAATCCGAAAAACAGTTCGGTATTACCACATACTCGTACCACATCGATTTCTAACATGAATCGAATAAACTCTTATACAATGAAAAATCGAAAAGGCGATTTAATTTACATACAATAGCACGTGCTCACTTTTCACGCTCACAAGTGAGAGAGGAACGAAAAAAAGGACTCTACATCCTTGGGATGCCGATTCAATGGCGATATCATCGCAAAAGTGGTTGACATCGCAAGAAAGGAAGAGGATGCGATGACATCGCCATCGAAACTGCAACCCTACTACACCCTGATAGTCCTATTTTATTGATCCATCCCTGCTTTGCCGATGATTGAGAAGCCTGAATTCGCGCCAAATTCTTAAAGGACGCCTCGTTCATTTATTAATTTAAAGAAGGAGAGGCACGAATAGCGCCGATATGCAAAGTGAGGCGGAGCGCTCTCCTCATTTTGCATGCTCTCTAGCCCGTTGCCTGCGCTTCAGGGTGACTTGGCAATCAGCCAATCGAGTATATCTCGGCTTAGACGAAAATTGAAAACATGGGAGTTTCGAAAGCGTTATGGGGTGCCCATGCCACACCGTCTGACATCGAGAACTCTGTTAGCCAGATATTCGTGCCACCCCTTCTTTAAACAATCTATCAATGATTGTGTGTTCTCCCATCACAAACTACCCTCCATTAAGTTCATTTTCAATTTTCCACTATGCCTGAGTTTATCCAACCTTTACACGCATGCTAGATGTTTTGTGCAATTGTAACAGGAAGCGCTCGGTGTTAAAGGGGGGATAGGCATCAATCAATGTAGCAATGCACAGAAAAACTGGCCGCAATGCCAAGACTCCGGACACTACGCACAGATATTCGATTCGATTAAAGCTAACTCGCTCAACACTGCTGATTTTTTAAAAAACTATTGTGGAGGGTTCTATTCCACTGCCAGATGCACATAAAAATTGCCAAATTATTCATTGTTGATAATTATTCTTTAATCAACTTTTTGTCATTTGTTGTAATTTCTTTACTGAGATCTTGAAAAAAACACACACATAGACTATGTGACGTAATTTGCATGAATTTAGATAGATTTGTATGAATTTAGATAGCTTCCTTTTATGAATTTAGATTTTGTTTCTTTTTTTTCGAAAAAAAATCTCGATACTTTTTCTCAAAAAATTTTTCAAGCTGTTTTTCAAGTATGGTTTCTAATGTAAGGAGAAACGAGTCTCTCCTTAATTGAACAAGTTTCAGATTTAGAGGAAAGGTCAAAGCCCTTAAAAGTAAAACCGTTTTTTGGTGAGTTAAGGTTTGCTTTCTGGAAAACTTGTTACCAGACCGCCTTATATTTTAATACCTTCTGGAGGGGATCTTTCGGAAGAGTTTGAAAACAGGCGTCGATGTTTGGTGGCGCGATCTTCATGTTTGAGGGACTCATCCATGTGTATTTGTATCAACGCTTCCCTTTAATTTAATTTGACATATCAATTTCAGACCTCAATATGACCTCAATATGGGCCAGCCTGCAGCAAATGGTGAAGTCGATTTATTTTTATTCCGATCAAGGAAGACGAATGAAACTCACCGTTCCTTACAAGGAATCACAAGAAGGACTTTCAGTTTTTGAGAGCTTACCTCAAGAATTACTGGAGATTATCATCGAATATGCGCCTAATTCCGCGCTCGATTTTAGACTTGTGAGAACAGTTTTCTTGAGCAACTAAAGTTCAGCGATGGCATTGGGGTGGGGATGAGGTATATCGTTCTATTTCGACACTGTGCGGGCTCTCCTCTTTTCCCTTCAGGGGACCAATCAATTGCGCCCCACTCGATCACTATCTGTGAAATTTCAGGTATCCCACCTTCTTCGAGTTCGGGTTGACAACGTTTGCCTAACTCAGACACATGCTCAACTAGTTCAAGAGATTTGCATTACAAAAGTGACATCCTGCTTGAATTCAAAATCTGCGAGCGTTAGTTTTGAACTCATTTCGCATTTTCTTGTGAGAAATTTATCGAAGACCTAGCTCTATAAATTTGTCGGAAATCCCCGTTTGGTATAATAAAGCCACTGGCGACAAAGATAATGCGAAATATGCCCTGGAAAACAATCAATTTTTCACGTTTCAATTCCAGGAAAAATCGTTCGACATCACTCTATGCGTGCCATTGCACAAATCGAACCTGTTTGAGCTTCGCTACAAGCTCCATGCTGCTATGGATTCCGATCAATCTTTGACATGCCATCGAATAACGGACAGCGATGATCGAGACATGGCGAGATACCAATTGATCTTCAACGAACAATTTCTGCCTTGCTTACGGCGTGTGCTGGGCAGGAACGTGGGGAAAGTAGCTGTCGAGGTAGGGAGAGTTTGGTGCTTACATAGCACTATCTATTATGGAAAGATATGTACGCAATCCAGTAGAACAAGCTATTTTTCGCCAATTTGTTGGTTTTTTTTTGCCTCGCAGCCGTATTTATTTGTGTACACCTAGCGACTTTTGACAACTGTGACACTGCTTTCATCGTTGACCTTTTAGCTTGATGCACATCCGGGTTTGCTTGAGCGTATTGGATATATTACATATATTCTGGGATCCATTCAGCTCGAGAAATTTCGTGTTGGTGCTGAAATGTTAACTGATTTTGAAATGTTAGTTTTCAAATATTTTTTTTTGGATAAATATATGATTTAAGGAGGCTTATTATCCAAATAATCAGAATTCACAAAGTCTCTCAATTGTCTCTTGTCGTGCGCACAGTAACATTTTCCGATCCAGGTTGGCAATTGAAGTAGAAAACTTGATCAGTTGATAACCATTGAAATTAAAGCTTCGGTTCTTCTCGAGTTGTCAAGCATGGTTCGAGCGCTCCACGTTGATCAACGTCCAATCTCAACTATACATGATGGAAATGCCCGATTGTTTTTCGGTGCCAAAAATGTTGATTGGGCGCCGATTTTTCTGCAGATGTTCACGAGCAAACTCGACAAATTGCACATTCGAAATGGCCTGTTCCCCGAGTATCTATGGGATCAGAGCGCAGATGCGCTATCAGAGGTTAGTTGCGTGTGCAGATATTACATCATCAGGGCGCTCTGGGTCGATACTTACGTTTACTTTCACCTTCTTCATTCCCTATCTCTCTCGTTTTCCCCCACTTGCGAAGGGCGTCGTACTGACGAGGTCCACCCCTCGTGAGGCGGTTGGGTGTTTACGACCCAATGGACCGAAACATCCAATTCTTTTTCTTTTCTTTTTTTCTTTATTATCTAGACTCTTCATAGCAGTTTCTCCAATCTTTTCGTCTCATAAACCATGTTTCACTTTAATTACGTGAGTCGCGTGATATGTTATACGCAATTATAACAAAAAAAAGTTGGCAAAAACATTGAAATGAGTTCTAATAATATGAGATCGCAATATTCGTGTTCAAAAGATATAATTGCACGAAATTCGGAAGAGCTAATAAAATTCAAATTCATACTTTTAAGATTATTGAAATATATTGGATATATCAAACATCGTAGAATTTCAGAATCTCCCAAATATTGGCAAGAAAGTTTGGTTCGAAGCTACGTGCCGTAAGCACTACGTCAGCGGACTCATACATGATTTCAAACGAAATGATCATTCAATCAAAGGTGAATATTTCAAATTAATACTAACCCTCTTCTCTCTATAACTTCAGTGTTTCCCTACAACGAAACCTCAAATTGCCTTCAAATCAAGCATTTGTCGAGAATGAACGAAAATTATTAAATTTAATGTGCAACGGACTCGATCCACTACCCGAAATGTTATTATTCGTTATTTTTTCTGTTGCGATAATAATTACATATTAGAATATTTAAAGAAGGAGTTCCGCGAACTGCGCGGGCGGCTATGTAAAGTAATGAAATGAGAGGGTGCGCTCTCCTAATTTCGCACGCTCTCTCGCTCGTTGCCTGGGCGCGCAAGTTCACTTGAAACGCAGCCAAATGCTCATATCTCAGTTCAAACGAAAATTGAAAACATGGGAGTTTCGAAAGTGTTATCGGGTAGCCACGTGAATGTCGCCAAAAAATTAAGAAAAATAAAAGTGTGAAGAATGAGGACACTATAGGAAATCTATTAGTGTTATTGGAAAATAATTTTCCAATAAGAGAACTCTATTTATTTCAGCATGTTCCTACAACGATTCCTCAATTATTTTTAAAATTAAAAATTTGTCGAGAGGAAAGATTCGAAGATTCGAAATCTAATGCACAAGAAACGCGATCGTCGATCTCCTTTCCTGCATGTTATTTTTCATATTTTTCACGCAAGAATCGACAAACTCTGCTATAATGAGAATTAAAAAAGTGGATAATAGTTTTTTCTTTTGTTTCGATAAATAATTAGATACATTGAAAAATATATTATATTAAAATAACACTTATTCTGTACTTTGGAGATTTAAACATGGATAACGACAAATTCAGATTTGTATTAATTTGAATTGAGCAGGAATTTAATTCATCTCATCGTTTCTTAACTTCATAGCGAAATTGTAAAAAACCGGCTCGTATCGAATAAGTAACTGTGTGTTACCGTGTGCATATCTAAGCATTGTAATTCCTTTGTCAAAATTTCGTAACGTTCGTGCCTCCAAGTCCACCCCATTCACGGAAAGGATCTGATCTCCTCTCTGTAAACCAGCCTTCTCGGCCTGACTTCCCGGTTCGATGTTGATTATGAAGTTATTTGACACCAGGCATCCAACTCTCTCAGCACCAAGGAATATTGTCACTCTCCGTGGGCAGAATTCTGTTATTCCGTTGTCCAAATCAACACGTGCCAAGTCAACGTAGGGATACTGAAAGTATGAAATGCTATCTACCATACAATATGAGGGTGATTGTGAGGGAGTCAACCAGTTTGTGGTGGTGCGTTAATTTTTTCAAAAAAAAAGCGCGTAATTGTAAGTGTTTTAGGAAGTGCTCATTAGGATTGATCGCTCGGCATTCCTAACATTAGAATGGGAGTGATCAAAATTACCTCGTTCCGGAATAAATTCAATTATCTAGCTCTTCGGAACGAGTTCGGAAAAAACAATGTCATCTGCGAGGACTCTCATTCCGGAATGAATCAATAATTTGATCAAAAGTTGGGAATTTCGTTGTTACGGTCCGAATGACCAGCCCTAGTACTACGGAAAAGTTACAGATAGAAAGAAACCCGTTAAATTAACTTACCTCTTCATCAGAGAGACTCAGTATAGATGCATTTTTTTGTGGCAGAAAATATTCAATAATTAAGGTGAACGAATCCATGACTAACGAATCAATAAATTCATGAAAAAAACTTAGCATGGGGTACATAGCCAGTTGATAACAATAAAATATAAATATAGATGACGCGTATTGCTTTTTTTTCTGAATTTGGCGCGAATGCGAATTACCGACGTCTCTGGAACATGTTGACGCAAAGTTGTTCCACATTTATGTGGAACAACTTTTTTGTCATCACTGTTTTGCAAAATACCACGCAGAGGACACGCAAAAGAAAAGCGCCGCTGGAGTTAAGATAAGCAGGGCGAAAAGTTCGCGAAGCCGCGCGTTTGTTTCGGCAAGTGCAATTTCCGGATGTGATTCCGGCTCCCATTACGAAATTCGCTCGGGAATCATTTTATACATGTTAAAGTTATATTTAAATGCTAGTTCCTGCTATGAATGGACTTTATATGATTCTCCATCGACCGAAACCGAGAACAGGTTATTTTATTGCGAATTCGTGGACATTAGCTCGATGCCGTGTTTTCACAGGAAACATGTGCGCTCGTGTATTTCCTGACTTTTCCTTGTATTATTTCAGCTGTTTCATATGATCTAGCACCTAAATACATCATTTGCGCTGAAAATTAAATAGAAAGGGAGAACTTGGTTACTCGCGACGAAAATTTAAATTAATTTAAAATTCGCGCCACCGGTTCTGCGACGCGTCGTCCAAATCTTGGAATTTTTCCAAAACGGCATCTGTCCTCTCCGTGATACGTCATGGCAATTGATACAGTCCAGCTTGATTCCCCCGTGAAAACAATCCGCCCCGGCCGGGCCGGGAAGGTCCCTGACGGTCCATGGCCAATTTGTGGCTCAATTATAGAAAAATTTGGGCCATTCTCGGCAGCTTTGTAAAGCTCGTGTAATATGCAATCGATTACCGTTGGCAGAATCTAAAATAAATCATTCGTTAATTTGTAAATTAAAAGAGAAGTGTCGGCAGTTTTGAGAAAAAAAACGAAGCGCTAAGTATACGGTAACGAAAATCGTCAAACTTTTTTTCAACTTTTTCGCAAAATCTTAAATACTGCTGACACTTCTCTTTTAACGTACAAAATAACGAATGAATTATTTTAGATTCTGCCAACGGTAATCGATTGCATATTACACGAGCTTTACAAAGCTGCCGAGAATGGCCCAAATTTTTCTCTAATTGAGCCACAAATTGGCCATGGACCGTCAGGGACCGTCCCGTCCCGGCCGGGGCGGATTGTTTTCACGGGGGAATCAAGCTGGACTGTAGCTCTCCTCATTTTACGCACTCCCTCGCTGATCTGACTGATGAGACGAAATGAAGAGGTGGGGTGCCGTATATTGAAGTCGAACTCCAAGTTCATAGTTTGTCACTAGCGTTCGATCCGGGCGGTAGATACATGTTGTAGAGTAGCATGATCAGAGTGACGAAAGCTAGCCTGATTGTATTATTAATTATTTTTTACGTCAGTTTGATGGCATTCTGCCACATCTAATAATCACTGCCTCTTCTAAAAATAGTCTGCGAGTAGTCAAATTATTCGGAAACTTTTGAAACACACAAAATCGCTACTTTCCGTTCTGATATTTACTTTTCCGATTTCTAAATCTGACGATGGTTTTACAGGAGCCTTCGCCGCTGTGTGTAGATTCAGTTGGACCATCCTAAAAACGACAAATAAGTCGCCGTATTTGTGTAACAGCATAATTTCAACGGAAACTAGTTTATAATCGCGGTATAATTTGGATCATGCCTGGAGGTAGACAATGTTGATACTAGCTCACTTTTCGATTTTCTTCGTTCAATATTTCGGCAAGAGTGCAGTAGGTAGACGAGGTAGAAAGAGGTTGAGGCAGGTAGAGAGAAGTGTGTGTACTTCTGGTGAACCCCTGTGTTTGTGGACTATCTCCTGTCTTCAATCTTACGCTTGTACAGTCGAGGTTGGTTCCCCAGTGAAAACAATCCGTCCCGGCCGGCCCCAAGCGGCCCCATGCCTTTTTGTGGCTCGTACAGAGAGAAATTTGATATAAACTCAACGGCGTTGTAAAGCTCGTGTAATATGCTATCGATTTTTGTTAGCAGAATTTTAAGTATTTCTCTCAATACATAGTAAATTGATGAGGAACTGTCATCAGTATTGCGAAAAAGTGGTCGCAAGATTACGGTAAGTAAAATCGTCAACCTGATTCTTTTCAACTTTTTCACTTTTTCGCAAAACTGACGACGCTTCCACATCAATTTACTATTTATTGAAAGAACTATTTAAAATTCTGCTGACACAAATCGATAGCTTATTACACGAGCTTTACAACGCCGTTGAGTTTATATCAAATTTCTCTCTGTTTGAGCCACAAAAAGGCATGGGGCCGCTTGGGGCCGGCCGGGGCCGGCCGGGACGGATTGTTTTCACTGGGGAACCAACCCGGACTGTATCTTCATTTTGCCTTATCTCTAGTCGGTTAGAGACGCGAGAGAGCATAACGAAATGAGAGAGGCTCTCTCATACTCTTCATCACTCACCATGTGTCCCGATATTTGGTATTGATATCATATCGTGAAATTATTTTCCGTTCCACTCGTAGTTGACCTTTGACTACCGTTCGATGGGCGGAGTTAGGAAGAGGCAGGGAGGAGGCTAGTGACCTACCTGCTCTCCTCCGCCTTACCTCTTCCCTTCCTCTCTATCCCAGACAATCAATACGCTAACCAGCACATTGAGTTTGCTGAGCATTTGAAACGCACGATAAACAATTGATGCAAATTAGCTCTCGTCGGCTCTTATCTTGTATATTATGAATTTATCAAAATCCTATTAGAAACAACACGTTTGCTATCAGTCTGATTGCGAGTTAAGTATTCATCACCATAATTTTCCCAGGTCGAGAGCAGCTAAAAAAGGGATCTTACACAATGCAACTAAAACACGAAAGGGATCAATAATCACAGTATTTATGGATGCATTCAACCTCCACCCTTCCTTAAACACTGAGTATTTTAAATATTTAAATATCTATCCTTATCGCGACGAAGCAGCCATCAGAAGCAAGAGAGCCAACACGATCAGCAAGAAGTTATCGCCGTCATCAGTCAGTTATCGCCGGGTCGAAACCCCCCCCCCCCCCTATCGGGCATGTCGGAATATTTTTCCTAGGTGTGGGTGAACTAACTCTATTATTGTATGCAATAAAATTCCCTGAAAGTTAACTGTGTGATACCGGGAGAATTAATTTTACAGTTTTTTAGGGCCTGTGAGACTTGGTTTCTCGACAACAGCTTTCGCGATTTTCATTTTCCGGTCTAGTTTTCGACATAAATTTGTTTGATACTCCATTTCGAACATTTTGAGACCGTTTGCAGCTTTATAGCTCATTTCTGGGCTTAGATACATCAGAGCCGGCCTCAGAACCGGATTTTTCCTAAAAGCCGGCTCTGGGACATATCGACCGGATATATCAGAGTCTTATCACTAGTGTATTAATCCACCATAGTATGGTTGATTTTAAACGTGTTTGAAAAAAATTGTTCTCAGGTTGCTTCATTCTCTCGCGATACCTATGTTACAAAGAAGTAATATGAAGATTTTATGATAAAATAAAAAAAATGAAAGGAGGATACAAGTTATGCCAAGTTTGTGGTTCACTTTCAAGTTTTTAAACCATTGAGATGTAAAAAAACACATACCGATTGTGTACTTCCTTCAGAGTTTTCATCCTGTGGTTTCTCTGGTTCCATTTGAATGATGAATTCTTTTGATTTCGCTGGATCTCCCGGGGGCGTTTGCTCCATGTTTGGCCTTAAGTGAAAGTCGTTCTTAGATAGAAGCAAAAGGCCAACACAGATAGTGAAGGAGCTCGAAAACAAACCCCGTAGCATATGATAGTCGACCGAAAAATCTTAGCAATAACAGTAGTAGCAGAAAAGATACATTGTCTAACTTCCTCCCTTACTTTATCGACCCCATGACCTTTGCAAGCGAAAGCGTGGTCAAGGCTGCACGATTGAAGATTTTCACGATTTTTTCGATCTCTCATTTCGCAATGATTTTTCGTTTGCCCTGATCGGCATTTCAAAGTATGAGGTCGAGAAAGTTGTACCCACCCCTGGTGTGGAGGAGGGTGTTTGGGCGAAGCTTTCACACTTCATTATTTACTTCTCGAGGAAACAGTGAAATGTTGAATATTACAGCAAAGCCGTAATTGAACTGCAAAAAAAAACAAAATAAACGATATCTATCAATCTGTGTTTCTTCTATCAGTCAATAGTTAACATCGAGACCTATTTCTTTTTTTCTGGTGAGAATTTGATTTCTTTCTGGGCACTAGATCACGTAGGGGATTGTGATGATTATTCGGTTCTTGATACTCTCCACAATTTGCATGCTGTCTCGCCTGTCTGAGTGCGTGCGGTGAGAATGTCCGTGCAATGAATAGATCATTTATTTTGAACTCACAACAACAAAAATGCAGAGCAACTGAAGAAACTAATAGAATCAATCTTCTTAGTTATTGACGCTTTGAATAGTCTCGATTGATATCTGCATTTAGAGCCAGGTCTGTGTGAAAATTACCCACACTTCTCATTTCGCAATGTTTTCTCGTCTGTTAGACAGAGCGAGAGAGCATGCAAAAAGAGGAGTGCGGGAATTTTTTATTTATTTTTTTATCTCATGGACAGAATAAGCAATGGAATTACAAAGATCATAGCGAATATCTGAGCCTGAAAATAATTATTTTAAAACAAAGAAAAAAAAGTAACATACCAATCGTCTGTCCTCCTTCGACATTCCATCATACGTTTCCATCGCTTCCATCGTTTTCTCCGGCTCCATTTGAATAACAAATTCCTTTAACTTTGTTGCTTCTTTCATTTGATCGCTCTCGCTCTGAAACATTGGTGAAATGCACACACTTCATGGGAGAATACAGTAGTACTAGAAAAAAAAACGATGTGAGTAGTCGAGTTGGCGATTGTATCCGTGAGTTATCGTATTCCTCTAGCAACAAAGGAGCAAAAATAAACTCTAGCATATTGCTAATGACAACAGTGATAGCAGCAAAATAAGATCGTCTCTCCCTCTCTCGACCCATGACCTTTGAAAGCGAAAGAGAGTGGTCAAGGCTGCACTATCCGGATACTTGGGATGCCGATTCGATGGCGATGGCGATGTGATCGCCCTTGCGATGACATCGCAAGAAGGGAAGAGGACGCGATGACATCGCCATCTAAACTGCAACCCTACTGGATACAATCCGGATATATCCAGTGGATAGTGAAACCCGATAGTCGATACTCTCCTCGTTTGCACGCTATCTCGCCCGTCTGACCGGCGAGAGAGCACGTGAGATGAGGAGACGATTCTTTTTTTTTCAAACTTATATTTCAACATTAAAATGAGCTCTTTATGATGGATAGCACGTATCTCCTCACGCAACAAATTTTTCATTATCATCATTTTAGCGAGTCATTCAAAAACGAAACAATAAGAGAAACGAAGAGAATCGATAGTCATTATGATCCTGGCCTATCTCATTAGAGCATCTTCTCTCGCCGGCCAGCAAAGGTGAGAGATCACGAAAGGGTGAGAGGGTAATTTCATTTCTCGTTGCCTGGCATGATCGGGAGAGGGATCGCCTAGAGAATACATGTGTGGTAGATAAATATGAGAACTAGGGTTAACCGTTCGAAAATCGGAAAGGCCGAAACTCAACTGGCAAAATCACTCTCTTTCCGGAATGAGAGTCGAACAATGGACAATGGAGTTTCGGTCAAAGGAATAGTTTCGGAAGAGTTTCGGAAAGTCCATTGTTCGACTCTCATTCCGGAAAAAGAGTGATTTTGCCAGTTGAGTTTCGGCCTTTCCGATTTCCGAACGGTTAACCCTAATGAGAACCACTGATGAGATCAGTAGTGATGATAAAGCAAACATCATCAACCCTTGCACTATTACTTACTCTACTAAGAAGACACCATGGTGAGATGAATTTCTTCCAGATTAGTGGTGTACTGTATGAAGAAATCACGTTGGAGCTCCCAGCACCGGATCGTTTTTGCCCGATCGATTGCTGGTCCTCTGATTGTGAGATCCACTGTCCATACGAATGACCTAGGAGGAAGAGGGAGGACCGACACAATCGTCTCTTTCTCTCATTCTCTCATTTCACAGTGCGCTCTCATCGGCCAGACCACAACTCGAGGGACCAGATGTACCAGAGGTATGAGCACCAGAGGGAGAATAAACGTATGTAGGCTACAACTGACGCGCCAGATCAGCTTCTATTGGCGCGTCATTTTTTGTGCGGGTTGTCCCTGATTTCCTATGTTTAGTACTTTCGGTTTCCATATCCTTACAATTAGAAAAATCATCCCATCAAATCAATTAAACCTGAAACTCTCATTTAAAAATATTCCATCCGATCTTGTTGGTCGCGCACAAGCTTTCAGAGAGCGATAGAGGCATGGTCTGACTCTAGCAATTTCCCCTGCTCTATCGCTTCTATGTTCGCCGAAATGTTATTCGAATCTTTCAGATGATCCTCTTCACATTCACCTCGCCCTCTACTGCAAGCTCAAGAAGATGCGCAAGAATTCTTGATATCCGTTATCGACTCATATATTCCCTTGTTTTTTTTTGAGCCAATGATTAATCCTGCCTCGATGTTCTATTTTTTTAAATAAACTTACTATATCAACCGTTTTGGTCAGAGCATAGACAGGAAATGCCAGACAGTGGAAACACAAAAATCCAGCAATGAACCCCGGAAAGGGTCACTCTACCCTTTGATATTCCTTTTATTTTCACGTGCCGTATCCGGAAAGAGTAGGCGGAAGGAAGTAAATATCTTGGGTCACCCCAATATTCACCTCGACGCTTCAATTTCGGGCCCCTTTGATTCCCCTTTGATTCATCTATTCTATTATCGTAAAGCATGAGCTCATCACGTCAATAACACACGAGAGCCGCGACTTTTTATGATCTCAAAGTCATAACTTTACGACTTTCGAGCATGTGATTGGAAGGTTTGGGGTTGCAGCACAGATCAACCCGTACTTGAGCCCGAAAACAACACGATGAAACTAAATGAAAAGTTATGGCCAGGGAAAGAATCTGTAGAGTTGAGGATCAAGGAGGACTCAGCATGAGCAGATGACATGAGCCGCCATAGCTCAGTCGGTTAGAGCGTGGGTCTAATAAGCCCAAGGTCGCAGGTTCGACCCCTGCTGGCGGCAAATCGTTTTTGCTCTCGTTTCATCTTCATTCATCTCACATTAGCCATACTGTGGTACATTTTTTTCAGATCCCAATTATTTTCAGCTTCCAAATTTTTAAGAAGTTTCCAAATGCAGTCTTCATTATTCACCTTCGTCGTCATTACTAGGGATGTCTAAACGGTACTCTAAACGTGGCACGTTTAGCCCCCCCTACGCTCTATGCCCCTGAGATCGGAAGCACTCTCTTCATTCCACATGCTCTCTCGCTCGCAACTAGGGAAGATCTAGGGGAGGGGGAGCAAAACGTGCCACGTTTAGAGTACTGTTTAGCCAACCCTAGTCATTAGTCGTCACTATGAGTAAGCAAACGTGCTGATAACCGATCCTGGGAAACACAATTGTCGTGGGTGAGTATTCGACGCGGCTAAATATAGTCATTGGTGGTTTGATAATAATGCAAGCCGACAAGATTTCGGGGTCCAATCATCGGGAAGTTTCCGAGTACGGACGTCCCTATCGCTTATCTCGCCGAACTCGCCCCCATTTCCATGTGTTATCAGGTCCGAGACGGTTAGAGACTGTGTGATATGAAGAGAGTTCAGAGAATGAATGGCCAGCGCGGCTCGTTTTATTGCACTGAAGCATGGCCCGGCTGTAATAAAAATACTATAATGACCCCGCGGGATCAGAGGACGGAGGATGCAGTGATCGATGTATGATCTGAGTGTTCGATGAGTGTTTGAACTATAGGGGTGGCTTGGCAAGAATTGGTCTCCTTACCGGTCAGAGAGGCGAGAGAGCACGCGAAATAAGGAGGGGCATTTCTTTCCAAGCCATCCCTAATTTGAAAACAATGGTGGAAAATTTTCAATTTTTGAGTCTCATAACTTCATGTTTTCGTTTTTTTTCGATCAGAGGACGGAGGTTGACACATGCAGTGATCTTATGCATGAACTGAGCGTTCGATGAGTGTTTGGACCAAGGGTGAATTTGGGTGATTTTTGTGATTTGTGTGTTTCATAACCTCATGGTTTCGTATTTTTTCCAATCAGACGACGGATAATGCAGCGACCAATGTTGAATAATTTCCCAATTTTTGTGTTTCATAACCTCATAATTTCGTTTTTCTTTTCCATCAGAGGTTGAATCAGGACGAAGGTTGGTTGACACATGCAGTGGTGGATGCAGTTCCTCTTCTAGCGTTTTCTAGATACTTCAGCAATTTTTCTTGCTGTGGGAACTTTTTCAAGGATGTCCCCGCATCCATGTGCCCCCTTGAAGTATCATTGGCTACCGAGAATCATTATCGCCCCTCTTATTCATCTTGCCGTCTTTTTCATCTTCTCAGATCGATTGAATGAAATGGGGACCCTCGTCGAGATTCAAGTAGTGAAAACTCGACTATATAGATCGACTCGAATCCCCCTCCTGAAGGGTCGATCATCACACATCCGTAGCTGTTTACCCCAGTAAAACATGCTTGACTGACGCAAAATTGTGCCGCGCTTTCACTTTTCTGCCTCGGCTTATCTCGTCGTCACCCGTAGGATCAGGCGAATTTTTATAGTCGTGAGAGGCGAAAGCACGAGACAGAAAGAGGGAAAGCCGACGTGTTGACTTGAATGTGATGAGTGAGCGGCAGAGTTGCACGGTCGAAGGCATCAGAAGAGAATCTCATGCAAGTATTCCATTTAGGAGATCTTAGGTGAAATCCTGATAAAATAAGGTGATCGGCCATGATCGGTCGACACTAGACTTTCAATCGTAACGAAACAACTAGTCGTTTAATAGGGAAATGCACCGCCTTCTTCACGAGAGACAGCGCGGAATGAGGAGAGCGATGGGTGACTCGACACTGCTCCAGCGTACTGAACACAGCATTCTGACCCCCATTGTTCTCTCCAGAAAAGGGTGAACAAGGGGATTAACGTTTGAATTTTCCCGCCACACCGTAATCGGACTGCACAAATTCAAAATGAGCGGGGAGAGCGGCCGCTCCCTCCGCCCAGGTCTTGTAGTTCGATTCATGCAAAGTGCGCAAGTACATATGTAAAGATCTCCCCCCTTCTATGTCGGAGAAGAATGCTGTGTGAACAAAGCACAGAGGAAAAGAGTGAAGGTGTGACGAGCCGGGCAGAGTAGCAGCTTCTTTCAGTCGAAGCTTCCTTCGGCTATCTGATGGGTACTAGTCCCGCCCCGGTCTAGATTGATCCTGCTGAAGTAATCAGCACATCCCAGCACGCTGATAGTGCGGAGGATTCCCTCGCAATTGTGAGCTTTCCCTCTACGCCCAATCATTTGCAGACATTGCGGAGTGAATAGGGGCTCTGATCACTAGTGCAACACTGCTGTCTCTTCCTTTCTCCCACTACCTAATCGAGAATCTGGCCATTCCCTGGCCATTTCGTGTGCTCCCCTTATCTCGCTTATCTCCCGGGTAGAGTTCGACCAATCTCTTCATTGAGCGCACTATCTCGACTCAGTCGAAGCAGACATGAAAGCACCAAATCGAAGGTCCGCCTGCGTTTTTACCGGGCAGAAAGAACACCCAGATTCTCCGGCTTTTTGCTCTGTGGCCTGTTTTCCAGGCAGCCTCTCATCGGCTCGCTGTTTATCCGGATACATGTGATCTGTGCCAGTCTGTCAGAGAGGCGAGGCAGTGTGTGAGATGGAGCCATCTTCCGTATCTCTCGTCAGCCAGAAAATCTAGAGAGTATTGCGAATGAGAGAGAGACAGACCATCCGTAGCGACATGAGGATTCGTGTTACCCACTGTTATCTCTAGGACAAAGTGCTGCTGACGGTGCGCAATCTTATCGGAATCTTACCCACTTTCACTCTCTCGCACGGCAATTTCCCCCCGTTTACACCCTCTCGATTTACCATGATCTCTCGTCAGTTAGAGCGTGCGAGAGAGCAGGCGGAATCGAGAGAGGCAGGTCGATGCTCCTGACAAACACATTTGCATGTGAACCGCATGCACCGATAGACTAGAGAATACGGTATCCACGGTGTGTAAAGTTCGAAATTCAGAGGACTTTTGTTAATTTTGTATGTAAGGCATAATTTTGCATGTGCGTTGCATGTGCTGGTGCCATGTAGAGTTCGAAATACGGGTCGCCGTCTCTTCATTTCACACACTCTCTCGCCTCTCTGACCGGTGAGAGAGTGTGAAGAATGAAGAGACGACGACCCGTATTTCGAACTCTAGTGCCATGTAAGGCAACATCAGAACGGAACAGTTTAAACAAATTGTAACCTCATCATGAACTTTTGTGTGCGGTAATGGTGCCATATCGCTACCGGATACAGACATTTCGCCGGAACACACATCGTAGGCGGTGTGATTCAGAACTGCATATATTCTGAATCATCCAAGGAGAATGTTTCATGCGATTAGGGGATCCTCTTGCCTTGCATAACTGCCATGAAAAATAGGCAATAACATTTGATTCTCACTTCGACACATTACGACGCTAAGATGCCATGTCTGAATTCGGTTTATAACTCATTTCGAGTGAACAAGCTTCATCAAAGACTCCAATCGGTGTTGTTGTGTGCGAGTGACAAGCGAAATCTGCCTACTCCTTGTCAGTCCGGATTAGGTGTATTTTGCCTGTATTTTGTCGACCCAACACAATCGAGATGACGCATGGTGCGCAACGTCCTATGCTATTATCTGGGCAATAATGACTTCTTACAAGGAAATTGTATTTCACACATGTTATGATTTGGTATCGCTACCGGTACAGATGGAAGTCATCAATGTGTTTACGCAAAACTCATGCACAATCAGATTTTCTACATCAAATTGTGTGCGTGCGCTTCACATTGTGTGCTGCTTTCTGCTGTTTACGAAACGTCGCCTCTGCTCGTTCACGTGTGCTCCGGGGGGCAGCCCCGCGTGACCACAATCCGGGCGCCCCGCCTCCTCCTCTATTCTGACCCCCGATCACCCGTCGCCTATATAAGCGCCTCACCATCTCCACTCCACACTTCACAGCACACCGCCTGTCACAAGGTCCCTCACCCGTGATCAACACAAAACCTTCAGAATGCTTACTCAGCCCAGCAACTCCAACAACTCGGTAAGTACCTATCTAGCCCTACCGTATCCTAACCCTACCGTATGCTACCGTACTTACCGTATCCTACTCCTACCGTAACCCAACCCGCTTCCCTTCAGGACCTCTGCTATGAGAACCCGCAGATCCTGGCGAACACTGGCACGCGCGTCGGCGACAGCTATGTGAGTACCGTACTCCTACCGTAGCTTGGGGATACCGTAGGCTATCAACAGGATACCGTAGTTGAAGGCCGATCACTAACTAACTCTTTTCAGGTTCCCGTGAATGTCGCCAGCGGCAGCTCCGTTTCCATTCGCAGCACTTATCAACACGTAAGTGTAATCGATATGATACCCATTAGAGTTCGAAATCCAGCACTACCCGAGTCCACGGGTACCCGTCAATGACGAATGATAGGGAGAATTACCCGAGTCCATTCGTCAAAATCGCTCAATTACCCGAGTCCAGAGAGGCAAAAATGCTCGTTTTCTCTCGTTTAACGTTCTGTTTTCGAGCGATTTGGATCGTGAGATAGATATTATTCACCATTTCTACCACCCAGCCATCTAGTGAGTTGTTGCTCCCACATTTCAAGTTTCACGTGTTGCGTTTTTGACTGTTGTTGAGGTTTGAGCCTTCTTTCAAGAACTTTTATGGCTTGAAATTACTTCAGGAAGTCGAGCCTATTGAAATGGAACGTATTCATCACAATAATCCGGCGCTAATGACCGTTTTTGAGCTTCCGAAATCCAACATTAAACTTTGCTATTTCGTATGAATTTTGGCATCAATCGAAAGAGCATTGAAAGTTATGCTGGCAGCCAAGTTTGTGTCTGATTTGATAGTGATTCGATGGTTTTATAGATGCTTTATTACTGCGAAATTTGCCCTGGACTCGGGTAATTGAGCGATTTGAAGCAAAAGTCTCGGGTAATTTCATTCCTCATTTTTCGCGCGCGCGACCCGGTGCGAGGCCGAATTACCCGCCCCGTATTTCGAACTCTAATACCCATGATACCCCATGATCATCCGTATCTTCAAGTCAGTCGTCGCTCAGAAACCGTAGTGATATGCCCGTAGTCGGGGCCGAATCCGTCGTACCAAGGCTAGATACGGTTGAGCATGGCTTTATTTTGGATTTTTTTCGCATTGGGTACGGTAGTCTAACCTGGATACGGTATCTCAATCGATTACCTTTCAGATCGAATCACAGAACGCCTGTGGCTACCTGCCCTACGAGTGTAGTGCGCAAGCCGAGTGTCGCGTTTTCGGATTCGGCCCCGACTACGGTCATCACTACGGGTTCTGAGCGACGACTGACTTTTTTCCCGCCTACCTTCTTCTACGGCGGCCCTAGGATATCCAATCACCAACCGATTCCTCATCGCATTTACTGGTATTTCTCCACATAATTAGCCCACATCAATTCAATCTGTGCGTTGTGATTACTTGTAGTCAAGAGAACTGGTCAAAAAGCCGAAAAAAAGAACTCGGCGAGAAATAAACCAATTTGTTGTTAAACCAATGTGTTGTTGCTCTCAACGAATACGAAAGAAATGCAATCGAGAGAAACAACACGAGAGAATGAACGAATCATGCAAAAGAATTTGCCGCCAGCAGGGGTCGAACCTGCGACCTTGGGCTTATTAGACCCACGCTCTAACCGACTGAGCGGCCGATGCAGAGGGCTCCTTCTGGGTTCTCTTTGAACCTCATCACAGAATATTTTACTTGTCCATGACATTTCGCGTGGTTTCGTCGCTTTGTTTTCGGGTTCAAGTACTCAATGGTCTGTGCTGCAACCTCCAGTCTTCCAACCTTCCAATCACATGCTCTAAAGTCGTAATGACTTTGAGATCATAAAAGTGGCGGCTCTCGTGTGTTGTTGACGTGATGAGCTCATGTTTTACGATAATAGAATAGATGAATCAAAGGGGAATCAAAGGGGCCCGAGATTGAAGCGTCGAGGGGTGAATATTGGGGTGACCCTAGATATTTACTTCCCTTCCGCCTACTCTTTCCGGATACGGCACGTGAAAATAAAAGGAATATCGTGTGATGAGCTGACGTGATTTGTTCACCTCCTGGATTGGTCACTGCATACGAAAGGATTGCGTGTTAGGTGTCCGCACTATCGAAAGTGGACTTCTCCTGACCTCTCGCAGCCAACGCAATTTTAGCGTTATGAGAGGACAACTACGCCGGTTTTGTTAGTAACATTTGTTGTTATCGTGAAATTATTTTCCGTTCCACTCGTAGTTGACCTTTGACTACCATTCGATGGGCGGAGTTAGGAAGAGGCCGGGAGAAGGCGAGTGATCTACCTGCTCTCCTCCGCCCTTCCTCTTCCCTTCCTCTCTTTCCCAGACAATCAATATGCTAACCAGCACATTGAGTTTGCTGAGCATTTGAAACGCACGATAAAGTTGGCGGTGAACACGGGCAAGGACGGATCTGCAGCACAACACCGTGAGAAATACCAAAATCGAGAGTGCTTCCACGTTGACATTCTGACAATCTGATCTTGATAAATTTCCGCAATCACGATGACATACTATACTAGTGCTCAAAATTAGAGAAGCGGACTCTTCATTTCACACACTCTTTTTTCCGCGCTAGGGTTGAGAGCGTTTGCGAAGTCAAGAAACAGCGGCTAATATTTCGAGATCTACCTCCTATCGAAAGCCCTTCTCTCCTCACCATCCCTATTGCCCCCGGTCAAGGCTGCGCGAGAGATATGAGAAACGTGTCAGAGAAAGCTTGACCTTTCGAGCAACATCCTCTGTTTTGTCCCTCCCACTGGGTTGCATGCGCGTTAAAAATGAAAAACCCACTGGAAACCGTAAATTCATCCATTGCGCGATGCTAAACGTTGTTGTGAGAAACCAGCGACTGACATCCGGATTTTCACCCTGGCGCTATTTTCGAAATGTTTTGTTTGCCCATTCGGAAAATTGTGAAATCCATGGCTACGCCCTCCTTTTTATTTCATGATGTATATTGTGCTACTCTTCAGGCCGAACGGAGATCAAAATGGTAGATAGAGATGAGCGGCCAAAAGAGGTATGATATTTGTGTGATTAGTAGAAACATTGAAAGCCGTCGCATTTCGACTTTTACGCACAATTTATCTTGATCATGTCAGAATATTCTAGATCATTAGCCTGAAAAAAGGAAAAAAATCTCATTTGCTCACTCCCAAAACGAATCGTCAACAAGACGAAGTTCCGTCACTCAATTCTATCGAAAACTCAAAACTTCTTTCGAAGATGCTTCTTGGATAGCATGATAGATGAACAATTGCATGATTGCTATTGTAATTTGGACCACTCCTCAGGATTAGAGTTAGAAATACGGTCATTTGTCTCTTCATTTCACATGCTCTCTCGCCTTTTTGCGCTTTCTCGCCCAATATGATCGACAACAATTGCCAAAACATTTGCCGCCAGCAGGGGTTGAACCTGCGACCTTGGGCTTATTAGAACCACGCTCTAATCGACTGAGCTATTACCCCGTATTTTATACTGTGTTCAGGACAGCTTCAAGCAGTGCGTGCTCATTTTAAACGGAGTAATGCTGTTAACGGTCATTCTCGTGGTGCCCATAGTGGATTTGATTCAAACTTTTCGGAGTCTCGGGAGCTCCGAACTGTCTGCGAATGGAAACGACATCGGCAACGTAAAGGTGAAGAAAGGTAAGGTAAATGTAGGGCTAGTGATGACAATTAGTCACGCGCGTCCCCTTCAATTTGCATATACTCTCGCCTGATCGGCGATAGTGCATTGAAAACGAGAGAGGAACATGTCGACTTGCTTAGAGCAATTTGGGTACTGATTCGAAAAAATCTAACGTTATTTGAGGCCCACAACATGCAGAAAATAGCGCAAAATGTAGAAGCCCGGCTAAGCTCGGCTAAGTGTGCGGGATCTTAGTCCCATGGTTAAAACTAATGTATGCACTTGCGTCCTGAGATCACTGCAATGCCGGCTATTATTCAGGTGAATCAGACGGCATCATTTTGTACGCAAACAATGATGGCAAGTACGGACTGGTGATGCGAGGCAGCATCGTGCAAGAGGTGATCTCGAATGATCTTCTCATTTTCACTGATCCGAGTTGTTCGAAAAAAAAAATTCCTAAGTAGGTGCCACTCGAGTAAACAACTTTATTTATTTCGCATCAACCTAAATTAGTTATCGAACATCTCTGGTAATGAATCAGACAGTAGACCTAACCACAACTATCATGAGATTATTTCCCATTCCACACGTAGTTGACCGTTGACGAACTGAGTTGTGGGAGGAGGGAGGAAGAGACCGAGAGGAGGCTAGTGATCTACCTGCTGTACTCTCCCCTACCTCTTCCCTTCCTCAGTCCCAGACAATCAATGACTCGCTAACCAGCACATTGAGTTTGCAGGAGCGATCGAAACGCACGATAGCTAAGTATTTTAGGTGCTTCCTGGAGGGGCTGCAGCAGTGCAGGCGTCGATCAAAGAGGGCGATGAGATCATGCGAATCAATGGAGTCCACATTCACAGCTATTCAACCGAGGAAATCCGACGATTGTTCAAGAAGGCACCACACTTCGCGCACCTATCAGTGAAAAACAATGCGGCGCTCTTTGTTTGAGACATTTTTATATTCCTTGCCGTTGTCACGTGAATTTTCGATAAAGCCGCATTTTTGTGCATTTCCATGAAGATTTTCTTACCATTCCATCCATTATCTACGTAAAAATTGGAAATAAAGGTTAGAATGGTAATGACGTTAGAATAGTCCATGACATTCATCGATCATGATCGGATACTATAGGAGAGGAATCGCCAGAGAATCGACCATTTGAGAGGGGTAGCGGCGGTAGAAATTTCATGTCTTCAATCTGGCTCAAAAATTGAACAAAGGTACTTCGAATGATGCTCTATCAAGCTGCGCTTGCCGAATTTGCATATCGTTACTCATTTCCGGATAATATCTGATCGGAGCGGTCGCTCTGAACGATTTCGCTCAAACTGCGCGTCATCAAAATGATCATAACTTTCTTCAAAATGAAGTTATCAACAATTCGAAAAAAAGGTTCGATTGAGGGGATCAAGGGGAAAATTTTCTCTCTTAAGCACATCATTCCAGGACCAAGTTCTGGTCCTGGGCGGTCGTTTTTATGAAAAAGTAGTGGAAATCTCCTAATCGGAAAAACCCATGAAAGCCACTATGCGCATTTAGTAGTACCTATATGTGCCAAATAATTCCCAGAAAATCAGCCGAATCGGTGATGGGAAACTTTTTATGCGCTGACTTTTGTGTATCGGCCTGGGGCCAACTATCGTAAATCATCCCTTTTAACACCTCAAAATGCGTTCCCTAATGCTCAAATCTCTTGAAAATATGTTTAAAATGTGTTTGAAAAAAGTTGTTTCCGTACTACATGCTTTGTTTATTCGAAATAGGGCATTCGAGCTCATTCTGCCTTGATACATGATTTCGAGTGAAGATGACGAAATCGATCGGCAATATGGACCCTACTAACACTAATCCATTTTATATAATGTAGAAAGAACCTTCGTTACTGATCAGCAAAAATGCTCGGGTTTAAATGGCTTTTTAAGACTCCCCGAAAAGAAATAACACAGCGTTGAAGAAGTCATCTTTAACATCCGATATGGACATTCGGAAAAAAGTATGTTGTAGAGTTAGGTGGCCTGAACATTTTGTCTGAAGAGTGCAAGTTCATATCTTCACTTTCCGGCGCGCTACAGGACCTAGAAGTAGAGTGTGTGCTCGCACGACGCACGCGCGAGAGAGTGTGGGAAGAGGAGAGAGTGCGAGAGACAGGCGAGAGAGGGCACACCACGAGAGAGCGCAGACGACGAGAGCGCGTGCGCTCTTTTAAAATACGACCAACTTCTAGGTCCTGTAGCGCGCCGGAAAGTGAAGATATGAACTTGCACTCTTCAGACGAAATGTTCAGGTCACCTAACTCTACAACATACTTTATTCCGAATGTCCATATCGGATGTTAAAGATGACTTCTTCAACGCTGTGTTATTTCTTTTCGGGGAGTCTTAAAAAGCCATTTAAACCCGAGCATTTTTGCTGATCAGTAACGAAGGTTCTTTCTACATTATATAAAATGGATTAGTGTTAGTAGGGTCCATATTGCCGATCGATTTCGTCATCTTCACTCGAAATCATGTATCAAGGCAGAATGAGCTCGAATGCCCTATTTCGAATAAACAAAGCATGTAGTACGGAAACAACTTTTTTCAAACACATTTTAAACATATTTTCAAGAGATTTGAGCATTAGGGAACGCATTTTGAGGTGTGAAAAGGGATGATTTACGATAGTTGGCCCCAGGCCGATACACAAAAGTCAGCGCATAAAAAGTTTCCCATCACCGATTCGGCTGATTTTCTGGGAATTATTTGGCACATATAGGTACTACTAAATGCGCATAGTGGCTTTCATGGGTTTTTCCGATTAGGAGATTTGCACTACTTTTTCATAAAACCGACCGCCCAGGACCAGAACTTGGTCCTGGAATGATGTGCTTAAGAGAGAAAATTTTCCCCTTGATCCCCTCAATCGAACCTTTTTTTCGAATTGTTGATATCTTCATTTTGAAGAAAGTTATGATCATTTTGATGACGCGCAGTTTGGGCGAAATCGTTCAGAGCGACCGCTCCGATCAGATATTATCCGGAAATGAGTAACGATATGCAAATTCGGCAAGCGCAGCTTGATAGAGCATCATTCGAAGTACCTTTGTTCAATTTTTGAGCCAGATTGAAGACATGAAATTTCTACCGCCACAGCGTGGTCGATTCTTTGGCGATTCGTCTCATAGATATTTTTGTAGAGAGCAGACAGAAAAATATGATTGACAACAATTGCCAAAACGATTTGCCGCCAGCAGGGGTCGAACCTGCGACCTTGGGCTTATTAGACCCACGCTCTAACCGACTGAGCTATGGCGGCTGATAACTTTTGCAAGAATTGAGAGCTCCGTAAATTGCACTCCAACCGCATTGAATCGCCGTGTGCATGACTCTCTCTTTTTTCAACAGAATCGCCTAGCACCTTCGTCCCTAGGGAGCACAGCGTAGTCATCCCAATTAGGGCTGTCAGGGTGAAGAATCCGTCTCTTCATTCCGCGTACTCTCTCGCCCCTCTGACCGGTGAGAGAGCATGCGGAATGAAGAGACGGATTCTTCATCATGACAGCCCTAATCACAATCTGTGCTATACCTTCATAGGTGATCGGCGAATGCACGATTTCATCTATAGGATTTGAATATATATATATTTATCCATGACGGCACAAATAATATTGCATAGATGTCTTAATTATACATGTAGAATTGCACGGCGCCATTATCCATAATGAGTCCGGCGTAGAATGTATTGTCCTTCATCTTCTCCTCGATATCGTACTGCATATCTGGAATAAGGGAAGTGGGCGGAGCCTGTGGTCACTAAACCTAGTAATGTGGTGGGCGGAGCCTGTGGTCACTAAACATATAGTAATGTGTAGAAAGTGGGTGAAGTGGCTGTGGGCTGTGGTAATTCAGCGGATTCTTCGGCCAAGAAATATATGAATACCGCAAGTGGGCGTAGCCGCAGTTGACCCACAACTAACCCTCGCTGTAGTGGCATCGCCACCTCTTGATCCCCCTCGTCGCTCCGCAAGCTCCGTTGACGATGGACACCCAACCCTGCTTGAGACCGCTCTGCAAAGATTCATATATGATGACACTACACCTGGTCCGTGAGCAGGCCGACTTTCCTTTACACCGCTCTACAAATTGGTTTTCAGGATGCTTTCGTTATGTAAGTTCGTGCGATGATCGTGTCACTACAGGCGTTTAGGCGACAAATACAAGCGAGCTTACTCCGCTCAGATTGTGTTCGTAGTGAAGTCCAACTTTGGTGAAGCCGAGGTTTCTCAGATGCGCCGACCCGGTGGGGCAGGCAGCTCGCACTGCTGCGATGGCATCTTCCCGAATCGCACGGCCAATAGTTCCTGGAAAAAAAAAGAAAAAACCTTTGGTGCAAGGTCACATGCTACTGGCTAGCGTGTTTTGCTCATTTTTTTGTAATAGAGAAAAAGATTCGCTTCTTGGCAACATGTGCGAGCAAGCAGATACCTGAGTACGCGTCATTGATTCCGTATCCGATTCCATTCGATTGAATAACATCGATACACGATTGATCGGAGCAAAACGCATGCAGAATGCGACCGTAGTTGTAGTAGAATCTGGATATATTAAATTATTTTTTTTTTTTACAATTTAAATTCTGGTACTTGAGCTCCCAAAGCTGATTGTTGGTCGGCGGGACGTCTTTCTGAAAAAGAAATCATTATTTTCGTCTTCTTCGTGAAGAAACGACAAAGCTTGAATACAGATATGGTCCAGCACGGTCCTGGACAGCTCAGTTAGATAATAAATAGCGATTGCTCACCGGAACAGCGGTTGTCGTTGCTGCCGTTGAAGCGGTCGTAGTTGTCGCCAGCGGGCAGACAACAGCATCAACGTTGTCCAAGCCGCAGAAGAATCGGCTCGCCTCAGCTGAAATACCTCAGATAAGATTCTTCTGTTATTCAAAGACTGATGATGTTTGCGATTGTTTGTTCTTTTGCCATTGCAAATGAGATTTACCATTGAAACTCTTCTTGTAGGGCAGGTTGCAATCCTTCGCAGGGAATGCGCACAGGGCGATGCCGCACGGTCCTACGTCCTCAGAAGGACCGCTGAAAACGGCATTATCATTGCATGTATGACAACGAAATCCTACAAACATAGTGTCTAGTGTAGGGATAGATTTGCGTGAATCAGAGATGCTGTTCACTCGCTCATGGGTAGTTCACATGTCTACAATCACAAGGAAGAGCCCAAACCGTCAAACGTCGGGACAAATATGAAAGAAAATATGCAGTGCACCCACTCACATAAACGTCTCAACATTTCTTTTCACACACTTTACGTCGGAACATGATCCAGAAACAGGTATTCTCCACTAGACTTTCAATCGTAACGAAACAACTAGTCGTTTACTAGGGAAATGCACCGCATTCTTCACTAGAGACAGTGTGGAATGAGGAGAGCGATGGTTGATTTTGTCTATTGTCCACTCACATGCAGGGGCAGTTCTCTCCACATTTGTTCGTGCACGTTCGATTTCTCGCAGCCGTACTGTACGCGCCGCACGTTTTCGCGCACGTTCCTGCAGTATAGTTTTCATTGCGACACCCCCGCCCTGACCCTAATCGAATGGCGGAATGGAATGGGCTGATTTTTCATCAACATGCACAATGCACCTACCAGTGACCGTCCACTCGCTCCACGCTCCTTCTGGTGGGCAGTAGGCCTGTAGAAAATAATGAGTAGAAAATGTCGGCAACCTTTCTTTTTCGCTTTGAGTCTAGCCGAAGTCGTTGGATACGCTACTGGAGGATGATAAACGGCTTACCGGCAGGGTCGTGGTCGTGGGCAGCGTCGTCGTCGTTGTGGTCGGGCCGGCGCACGTTGTCGTGCACACGCCTGGAAGCAAACGTGCGTCAATCGCGCTTGGCCACGCCCACTTTTGGGACACGCCCATTATTGAACAAAAGTTAGCGTAGGCGGTGTAAGCAGAGCTATTGGTGCGCCTTTGCGTAGCTTCCTCCATTTTTCTTGTTTTTATCTAATAAGAATTGTGCTCGCCTGGTCCACACTGCAGCGTTGGCTGATTGGCGCTCGAGTACTGCACCTTGCTGCCGTCTTCCTTTTCGATCTCGAGTCCCGCATCTGACATTGTGAGATTTTCATCATCAAAAGACATCATTTCTATAACCCCTAATGAAAGTTTTTTTTTTAGTTTTTATCCAACTCGAAAATGACTCGAGTACAATTGCTCAGAGAAAAGAAGACGAAACTTACCTGAGCACTTCAGGTCCTTGATGGCCGTTCCATCAGCGTACCCGACAATTTGTCCACTGGGACAGTACTGTTCCTTCCCGGGTTCGAGCAGCAGATTCTCCAAGGTTCCACTCGTTTTCTTGTTCTTGATCGGGCAGGTGGCTGCAAATAACTCTTGTAAAGCACTGTTTAATAATTTCTCCAACCAAATTTGAATTGCACACGGAAGAGCATCAAGAGCTGTTATCAAATGCACAAGAAGATTGTGTTGTGAGGGGTGGGGGTATTTGAAGTTGTGGGAAGCGAATGCTTGATTGTTGTAGGAAGTTTACCAGGAATATCTGAGATCGGAAACTGAACTGACCGACACACGTGAGCGTGGGCACGCTTGGTTTCTTGAACGAACTGATGCTTCCGTCCTCGGATGTTATCTCCAGGCCGGTATCTGAACGATTCCGTATTTTATCTTGTATTCAACTCATGTACGATGGACACTTTTAGCAACGAAGCCAACTATCGAATAGCCGGCATTCGAAAGAGGAACTCAAAAAAGACGTACCTTTGCACTTAATATCCGCAATCGTTCCTCCCACAGCGAACTTGATGATAGTCCCCGCGGGACAGAACTGCTCACTGCCTGCCGCGAGCACATTGTCCTCAATTGCTCCGTCCGATCGCTTGTACTTGATCGGGCACGTGGCTGAAATATGTGAGTGACTCATTAGCAGGTTATTCTTCTGATATTATCTGCATAGATTGTTGATGTTCATGAAAGGGTGAAAGGGGTCGAAGTGATATTAAGACGAATAGTGAAAGCATGAAAAAGTTGAAGGCCTATCCTTCATAGGACTATTGGAGTACTTACACGCAACACACTTGAGAGCAGGAGGACAATTGTACGTATTGACTTGGCCGCCCGTGTTCTCGATTTTGAGACCGTTTTCTGAAAAGGAGTGTATGCTTCGACAATCTTTCGAAATATTTTGGGACTTGGATGGTATGTACAGTACCAGTGAACACTGAGCCCTTATCGTAGTCAGACAGGAGTGGACCCTATCTATCTATGTCAATGAAACAATCTTCTGCACACCTTTGCACTGGTTGCACTCGATCCCGGTGCCATCACTCCACTGCAGACTCTCCGCGGGCGAGGGACAGGTCTGCTTGTCCCCGACGGCAAGAGTCTTGCTCTCAGTGATCCCGCTAGTGAGCGTCATGTCGACGTTGCAGTAGGCTGCAAACACGGAAGCTCAGCTTAGAATTGTATAAGGAAGTTGTATCGCATAGGATTGATTTGGAGAAGCATTCATGCGCGTTGTCAGAACTATTTCGATGCATTAGGGTGGATGATAACTACGTTCTCTGATCCGACAATGTCTAGATAGCAGGAACAAACATACGTTTCACGCACTGCAGCGTGGGCGGGTCGTTATTGGGGTACTCCCAGCCGTGCCCGCAGCCCCAGATGTCAAGTCCGCGCGGATCGTCAACTGAAATGCTCAAGGGCCATGGTACAAACTCTCTCGTTGTGTGCGACTACACATTTCCGAGGATCATGATCCATCATTGTTCTTGGGTTATGTGAAAAGCAAACTAGACGTCCAGTCCGCTCGGAAGTTTTTTCTTTCGATGGACGGAGTTAGGTGGCCTCTTTATGTAAGTGACGCTTGGGCAGGATGAGATTGTCGCCCATGACCCCCATTCAAGGCGACGCGCGGCCATCAACCACGACATTTAGGGCCAAGCTCGCCGCCTGTGCTGGACACATATGCTTCAAGAGGTTTACCTGTAACATCTTTGCACACGATCGAATCCAGGTGCGGTCCCTCGCTCCAGTCGAACACGAGACCTGCGAAAGGTAAAATGGTAAAGGTGCATCCACGTCAAGCGATTTTACAGTCGTAAGACAACGCTAGGTGGGACCCACTGGTATCTAAAGCCAGTTGTAATCTTGCCCTTCGAGTAACGGTAGAAATAACTGTCTTTCCGTTTCACACACGGTATCTCCGAGAGAGCGCGTATAAGGGACGGCCGTCATACTATTCTCTTGTCTCGTGTGCTACGACAAAACAATGAAATTAAATGGAAGAATACTCTACCTGCGGGGCAGTATTGCTCTCCGCCGGGGTAGATCTTCACATAGGCTGCAGCGCCGCTTGCCTGCTTCGATAGGACGATGCAGTGAACTGCAAAACGAGCTGACTCTTCTCTGTTGTTGGCCCTTCCTCTTCTCTAGACTATACATTATTCCCCGTCACTATCCTTTCTCCTTCTCTGCTCTCGAATAGTGATTATCAGCAATCACCATTGGTCGCAGGTGGGACGCCGCAAGTGAACTGAAAATGCGATTATTTTTGTAAACTTATTGGAAATAAAAATGAAAATGCACTAGCAAAGCTTAAATTAGCTTACGAGTGGAGGCGCCTCGAATCCGTCCACGCGGATCCATCTGGAAAGGTGCGTTTAGTGGAAATTGAGGAAAAAATTCGGCACGTTCCGAAAATTTTCGGCATTCTGAAATTTTCGGCATGCCTAAAATGGAGAAAGAATACCACCCCTGATACAAATATCAGGAGGCATCAACCTTGGTTGATTGTAACAACTTAGGTACTTCTTCGTAGCAGCGTCGCAACGGAACGATCCGTCGAAGGTAAAGGCTTTCGCGCCGACGCCAAGTTGCTGAATTATTATTTTATTTATTATTATTATTATTAATCCGCACTGATGTTAGAGTTGTGGGGGGGGGGGTAGGTGTGGAGAGGAATCAATTTTCAATTAGTTTTAATTTAAAACAAGGTCAGTTATTCAAAAAAAAATGGAGATACTGACCCCAATCATCTCCTCGCCGTTGCCGCACTTGACCACGTCGTCGGCTAAAGAGAACAATTATTTTTTAATTTATTAAATATATAAAATCCCTCACTTCCATCATTCGATTGCTGCAGCGCTCCTCCCTTCGTCCACGAGGGAGGGTAGAAGGAGGGCGAGACGTCGGCGGGAAGAGGGCAGGGTGCAACAGCTGATGAAAGAAGTCGGTGCCAAGTAGAGTTCGAAATACGGGTCGTCGTCTCTTCATTTCACACACACTCTCTCTCACCGGTCAGAGAGACTAGAGAGTGCGTGAAATGAAGAGACGGCAACCCGTATTTCGAACTCTAGTGCCAAGGTGTCCAAGGGATGCTCATTGGACCCCTTTTGTATCCATTGGGTTTCCGAAGGGTCCATTAATAGCCACAAATCAATTCACCTTTGAGCGGGGCGCAGTAGAGAACGAGAAGAAGAAAGCGAATCATTGCCCCCGAATGATTTCGAATGAGCATTTTTGCAGGAATTTATACTCATTTCAGGGTGCAACAATGACAGTTTGACGCCCACTCTCGAGTGCCCGCGCGCACTGGAATCTCTGCCTTTTCGGCAGTATCTCGTCCTTTGCATCGAAAAGAAGGTCCCAAAGTGTCATGCTCGGGATTGCGAAAGCAAAAGAAAGAAAAGTTGGGAACGTTTCTATTAATAAATTTCAAATTTTGCTACATTTTCAACAACAAAAAAAAACAAAAGATTTAACAAAAGAAAAATAAAAGAAACAAAGTCGGGCGTTGCATTTCAGCTCATCTCTCGCCTTCACACTTTCTCTCGATGGCTTCCCTAGCTTCCCCTCTCAAGAGCTTGGTGAGCAGGCGCATGTAGCACGCGCAGGAATAAGTTACCTCGAGACTCTTTCAAATGTCGCTAACCGCAAGCCCGTGTCGCGAATGCAACGCCCGTGCTGAGAATGGAATATGGCTTGGCAAAAGATCATCAATTACGCATTGGAGGGCTTACGCATCAGCCGCCATAGCTCAGTCGGTTAGAGCGTGGGTCTAATAAGTAGGGTTGGCAATCCAATGATTCAAGGACGCGCCAAGGATGCAAAATGCAAATCGTCTCATTTTTCATTGTGCAAGGATGAGAGAGCGGAGCATTCCTTGCGCAAGGATGGGGGAGACCGGTCATCCTTGCGCAAGGATGAGAATCATTGCGCAAGGATGACGCGGCAAAAGAGGAGATTGAGAGGGCAATTGGGGAGGTTCGCGGGCCTCTGGTTTCTCGTGACCACTGGTACCAGTACCAGTAAAACTGGGCGGACTTTACGCTTATCACTGGTATACCTGTACCCTGACCACTGGTATGCTAGCAAATCTTACCCGACGCGTCCAGCTCGTGCCTTGCGTAGAAGGAGCCCTCCAGCCGCCCTAGGAGAACGGCTCTCGAGCGTGGATGCCGTCTACTGCAGTCCCCTCAGGGAACACCTTTTGGAAGTGATTGCCTTACAGGGATACTATGAGGTAACTCATGTTAACAGTAGATCAAATATTCTCAAATACCGAACCTCCGTGACCAGGGGTTGACCCGTACTTGACCACTGGTATACCAGTACCTTGACCACTGGTATGTATACGCCCCTAACAGTGGTCAGCGTAGTGGTATACCAGTGGTCACGAGAAACCAGAAACCCGCGAACCTCCAAAATTGCCCTCTCATTCACCTCTTTTGCCGCGTCATCCTTGCGCAATGATTCTCATCCTTGCGCAAGGATGACCGGTCTCCCCCATCCTTGCGCAAGGAATGAGGCGATTTGCATACAATTGAAAAATCGACGCAAGGCCTTGAATCAATCCTTGGATTGCCAACCCTACTAATAAGCCCAAGGTCGCAGGTTCGACCCCTGCTGGCGGCAAATTGTTTTGTCGAATCTCTTTTCAATATTTATTTTAGCTAGATCTAGTTAAATCTTCATGTCATTGTTATCACCTGTGGCATGGAATGGAAATACTATATATTACATGCGAGATCTTTATTGTGACGAGAAGCGAAAGTAAATAAGCTGGTTATCAACAGTAAACAGCCGTGCTGACACTGAGATTGACTTTGCGAGGTCGAAATGAGTTGCATAGAGATCAAAGCTCAAAGATAAAAGACCAAAGGGAAAGCGAGAAAGGGTAGCAAAAATATCAGAGATCAAACAAAATACCAAAAGGAAGGCCAGGATACCAAAGATCAAATATTATGTCGAAGGATAGCTCAAAAATCAGAGATCAAAAATCAAGACTCAAAGAGCATTCTTCGTCGAGAAGTGAACACAAGCGAGAAATAGAAGAGGATGATGATGATGAAGAGGAGAAAGCAGGAGCACCAAGTGTGCACGTCGGCTCTCCTGAAATTGTGAGCATCAACTTGAGACAAGTGTTCATTCAGCGCTAGAGTTCGAAATACGGATATTCGTCTCTTCATTCCACACACTCCTTCACTTATCTGACAGGTGAGATAGTGTGAGGAATGAAGAGGCGAATACATGAAGAGAATAATGAAGGAATGAAGAGGCGAATATATTTAGAATTTTATTCAGCGCAGTCTTATCGATAGGTGAATTTCCCTCAAATGATTAAGAGGACCGCAATTTTACGAAAAGAAAATCCCACAAACCTTGCTCGTGCACGGCATCTTCTTGCGAGATTGGGATTGTTCACGATATTCGGCTGCATTTGAGAAGATTGGAAGCTCTCTGAAGATTGCAGAAGAGGTATTCTTTTTAGGGTCTTGTATTGAGAAAATTGCAGCAGTGAGTAGAGAGAAGACAAAGATCAAAGGACGAAAACGTGAGATGGCGAATAATGTAGAGAAGGGAAGGACAGCGCTAATTCTGAGGGTGTTATCCATGCCATTAGGTGATGAGATTTCGCACACAGTGAATGGAATGGGGATGGAAATAAAGATAGGAAGGAGAATGAAAGAAGAATGAAAGGAAGAAGAAAAAAATTGAAAAAGATAGGAAGAAGAATGATGGAAATAAAGATAGGAAGAAGAAAAGAAGCCTTGAAGGAATAAAAGAATTTCTCATTTTCACAAAAATGATAATGATGAGGACTCTTCCCAACGAATGTTCGTTTCGAAGCAAGACGACTATGGTATTCGAATATTTTAGAACCCAAATTCTAGATGCCATAGTGAATCAGACACAAAAAATAATTTAAGTAAAAAACAGTTTTCGCTCGCATACATATGTTCAGTTACGGTAAAGGAAATCATCAAACTTATTCTTTTTCCCGGTCCATGAGCCGGTTCTGAAAGGATATTGTTTGTGTTTTCCCCCGAACAATTTCTACCATAATTAGCCTTTGTTTCTATTTATTTCAGTTGCTTTCTTGTTCTAAGTTGTGCCTATTGCAGCATTCCGCAACGATGGTCGTGGATAGCAGCGCACTGGTCAGTTTTCCGCAGCATTAAATTTAATTTTTTTTTAATTGTTCAATGAAGTATCCCAAATTTGTTGTTCAGCTGGCTAAGTATCTCGGCGAGAAAGAGGGAAACTCGCTCAAATTCATGCAGCGCATGATCTATCTCATCTTCTCTGAGGTTAGCTGCCGCTTATCATAAATAAACTGAAAAGTTTGAAAAGTTCCAAAAATATTCGTGCAGTGGGCAATTTTAAACGGGCAGTAGAACAGTTTTCTCTCGTTTCTGTCAGCGTTGAAACATTTCTTTAAAAATACACACTGTCTATTTCACTTTGTCACTACTTCCGCAGGGCCATGGGCAGTCTTGTGTGTTGTGGAAGGTGCCCTCGAGGGTCCCAAAGTGGTTTTATAGGCTTTTTATCAGTTATTGCTATAATTTGTATTATTATTTGATCGGTATATTTATATTTCAGGTAGTCTACCAGCGCGAGCTGCTGCCGCGCGACCACTTCACAGAGAAGCACGTATTCGGTCAGTCGCTCTCATCGCACATGTTGTTTTACCAACATGCTCGCACACAATGCATCTATCCAATTGTTCTCGATGATCTGCTCAGAATTGGGCTAAATTAGTGAAAGAATTCAGACGTTCCTCGAATATTTTCGCTTGCGATTTTGATAGTTATCGTTATTTCGTTAAATATTTGTTTTTATTTTATTAATTAAATAAATAAATATTCAGGCTGCGCGCTGCACGTGCCGGACACGAGCAGGGATCGTCGCCAGGTCGCCCTTCATAATCATCTCAAAGGTATTTGTTCAAATAATTTAGTTTATAATTCTTAACCGTTGATACCATGTTGTTCCTATTCAACTAATATAAAAGAGTCATGTAGAGGAACACATGTCCAACACTCCGCAAAGACCTCAAATGTATTTTAAAAATATTGATAAGTATTTTTCATATTTCTCTACAACAATCTCAAATCTAGTTTCAGCACTTTTTAATATTATGCTAGGTGAATTGCTGTTGCATGAGCTTAGTTAAAAATGCCAAGCGCAAGCTGAACTGATTCAGTTGGGTTAAATGACATAATAATTTAAATTATTTAACTGATATTTTAATCATTAATAATTTTTATTAATTAATTAAGGCGCGGCGGCTGCGCTAACGGACAAGAAGCTGAAGCAGTACCATCTCATGGTGCACAAGTGCAGAGAGGTACGCATATTTTGACTTACTTATTTTCGAAATCAATGCTTCAGACTTTTGTTAGACATTATGCATTCAGGACCATTATTTGAGTGGAAATGGACTATTATTTCAATTAATATTATTTTAATGTTTTCACCGCTTATTTCAATGAATTTGCATACATTTTATTATCATCATTATGTCTATACTCTATAATATCTTTTCAGGACCCGTCCGCAGCCGACGAAGTCTTCATCATGGACGTCGTCTATGCAGAGGATGACGGCGACGATGCGAGCATGCACATGTCGTGGTGAGATATGATAGAGCTGATTACGGTAGAATTTCGATTGAATCGATAAATGGATCATCTATGTTGTACATACACTTCGTGGTGTACTACGTGCTATAGCTATAGAGCTTTTTTGAAAATATTTTTTTTATTAATTCAATAATTAACAATAAACACAGTGGCGAGCTGGCGGAGGTGCGCGTGCGCTACGGCGGCGTCGAGGAGCTCCAGAAACAGACCAGGGACGTCTTCAGAAGTCTGAGGAGGTTCGTTGCTGGAGGATAGGGGGAAGAGGCGTGTGCTGGTCGCGCCGGATTAGGCAAACTAAAAAAAGTTAGTAATGTTCATTTGTTATCGCTAACTTTGACTTATTGCGTGAGATCATTGCTAGCACTTTATGTAGAACTAAAATTGCTAGTGCGCATATTACGTTGCTGAAGTAGAATCTCTGAAACACAAAGCATGCAGAATTAATTCGCTGTACTTTTTGTCAATCTGATTGCATTTTACCACGAATATTCGTTTTCAATGTTGGCAAACATACATGAAAAAGCTCGTGGAAAACTACCTGGAATTTGAAAACATAGGCCGCAATTAAGGTTTTCGTTTACAAGGAATGTTACTTACGATTCGCAAACATACACCGCATTCATAGAATTAGTCGGGTTCCAAGGTCTTTTTCATAAACATACGCCGCTTTCGTAGGATTTTGCCACATAACTTTTTCATGTATGTTGGCAAAGTTGTGTTTCACAGATAGTACTAAAGCACGATCAAATGCAATAAAGATGCAGTAGCAGATTTCTGAAGAATTTTAAATTTAAAAAAAATTAAATTTTTTAAAACACTATTTAAATACTTTTAATAATAATAAGCAGAGGCCTGTCCACGCTCGAGCCGATCACGCGCAACGTCTCCTTCTCCTTCTACATCACCTATCGCGACGGTAAGCATACCGTACTCAGTAGATACCGTAATCTAGCTACGACTCTCCTCCTACGTTTGTGGTACCTAGATGATTACTTTTTTTTAAATATTTTTTTCCTGAACCTATATTCTAAACTGTCGTAACGAGAGCGTTTATCGATGATATTTTTTACCGTATTCCTTCCCTTCAGGCGTGGATCGCGCGTACCACCCGGCCGGATACGGGCAGGCGGCGCGCATGTACGACCTACCGCAGACTGCAGAGATCGGCGACATGGGCATGCTGCACGCGAAGGAACACGCGTGAGTACGGTAGGACTAGGCGGGGTACGGTAGGTTATTGATTGGGTGGTACGGTAGGCCATGGTTGGGTATCGATTTAATGGGGTATCAGAGATATTACATTGTTGCAGGCGTACGTACGCTAGAATATTGATAGGACTGGGGTACGGTAGATTATGGTGCAGTATCGATTGGCTAGGACTGGTAGTAGGAGACATGGGGATGCTGCACGCGAAGGAACACGCGTGAGTAGGATTGGGGTACGGTAGGTTATTGATTGAGAACGGGTACGGTAAAATATTGATAGGCAGTAGGGTTGGCTAAACGGTAACGGGATAACGGGCCCGTTTAGAAGGCGCGATTCTAAACGGGCCCGTTATGGAGAGGCCGTTATGTGCTTCCGATCTCGCGGGGAGAGAAGGAGGAGGAGGGTAGGAGGGAGCTCAACGGTACCGTTTAGGAATACGGGCTCGTTTAGCCTCCTCTCCCCTCGCCTCTCCATAACGGGCCCGTTATCTCTTCGCGCGAGAGGTCACCCCATTACGGTTCCGTTTAGACCGTATTGCCAACTCTAATAGGCATTACAAAAGAAAAAGCTATTGTTTAAGACGGGTACGTTTTTCAGTCCAATGGCGAAAAGACGGACACGTATTTACAAAACATCAAATTCTTACCACACATACCCCTATTTTCCGAGTCTGCTCGCCTCCGGCGGGCATGTTTTATGTCCAAAATCAGAAAAAGCGGGTAGGGTAAGTTAAAATTACTGTACTAGTTGACCCCTGGCGCCCCCAAAGAAGACGACGCCAGGAACAAAGTGGGCGGGTGGGCGTCAAAAGGAGACGACGCCAGGTACAAAGTGGGCGGGTGGGCGGCAAAAAGAAGACGACGCCAGGAAGTAAGGGGGCAGGTGTGCCCCCAAAGAAGACGACGCCAGGAACTAAGGGGGCAGGTGTGCCCCCAAAGAAGACGACGCCAGGAACTAAGGGGACAGGTGTGCCCCCAAAGAAGACGACGCCAGGAAGTAAGGGGGGCAGGTGTGCCCCCAAAGAAGACGACGCCAGGAACTAAGGGGGCAGGTGTGCCCCCAAAGAAGACGACGCCAGGAAGTAAGGGGGCAGGTGTGCCCCCAAAGAAGACGACGCCAGGAAGTAAGGGGGCAGGTGTGCCCCCAAAGAAGACGACGCCAGGTACTAAGTGGGCGGGTGGGCGGCAAAAAGAAGACGACGCCAGGAAGTAAGGGGGCAGGTGTGCCCCCAAAGAAGACGACGACAGGAACTAAGGGGGCAGGTGTGCCCCCAAAGAAGACGACGCCAGGAAGTAAGGGGGCAGGTGTGCCCCCAAAGAAGACGACGCCAGGAAGTAAGGGGGCAGGTGTGCCCCCAAAGAAGACGACGCCAGGTACAAAGTGGGCGGGTGGGCGGCAAAAAGAAGACGACGCCAGGAAGTAAGGGGGCAGGTGTGCCCCCAAAGAAGACGACGCCAGGAAGTAAGGGGGCAGGTGTGCCCCCAAAGAAGACGACGCCAGGAAGTAAGGGGGCAGGTGTGCCCCCAAAGAAGACGACGCCAGGAACTAAGGGGGCAGGTGTGCCCCCAAAGAAGACGACGCCAGGAAGTAAGGGGGCAGGTGTGCCCCCAAAGAAGACGACGCCAGGAAGTAAGGGGGCAGGTGTGCCCCCAAAGAAGACGACGCCAGGAAGTAAGGGGGCAGGTGTGCCCCCAAAGAAGACGACGCCAGGTACAAAGTGGGCGGGTGGGCGGCAAAATGAAGACGACGCCAGGAAGTAAGGGGGCAGGTGTGCCCCAAAGAAGACGACGACAGGAACTAAGGGGGCAGGTGTGCCCCCAAAGAAGACGACGCCAGGAAGTAAGGGGGCAGGTGTGCCCCCAAAGAAGACGACGCCAGGAACTAAGGGGGCAGGTGTGCCCCCAAAGAAGACGACGCCAGGAAGTAAGGGGGCAGGTGTGCCCCCAAAGAAGACGACGCCAGGTACAAAGTGGGCGGGTGGGCGGCAAAAAGAAGACGACGCCAGGAAGTAAGGGGGCAGGTGTGCCCCCAAAGAAGACGACGACAGGAACTAAGGGGGCAGGTGTGCCCCCAAAGAAGACGACGCCAGGAAGTAAGGGGGCAGGTGTGCCCTCAAAGAAGACGACGCCAGGAACTTAGGGGGCAGGTGTGCCCCCAAAGAAGACGACGCCAGGAAGTAAGGGGGCAGGTGTGCCCCCAAAGAAGACGACGCCAGGAAGTAAGGGGGCAGGTGTGCCCCCAAAGAAGACGACACCAGGAAGTAAGGGGGCAGGTGTGCCCTCAAAGAAGACGACGCCAGGAACTTAGGGGGCAGGTGTGCCCCCAAAGAAGACGACGCCAGGAAGTAAGGGGGCAGGTGTGCCCCCAAAGAAGACGACGCCAGGAAGTAAGGGGGCAGGTGTGCCCCCCCAAGGAAGACGACGCCAGGTACAAAGTGGGCAGGTGTGCCCCCAAAGAAGACGACGCCAGGAAGTAAGGGGGCAGGTGTGCCCTCAAAGAAGACGACGCCAGGAACTTAGGGGGCAGGTGTGCCCCCTAAGAAGACGACGCCAGGAAGTAAGGGGGCAGGTGTGCCCCCAAAGAAGACGACGCCAGGAAGTAAGGGGGCAGGTGTGCCCCCAAAGAAGACGACACCAGGAAGTAAGGGGGCAGGTGTGCCCTCAAAGAAGACGACGCCAGGAACTTAGGGGGCAGGTGTGCCCCCAAAGAAGACGACGCCAGGAAGTAAGGGGGCAGGTGTGCCCCCAAAGAAGACGACGCCAGGAAGTAAGGGGGCAGGTGTGCCCCCCCCAAGGAAGACGACGCCAGGTACAAAGTGGGCGGGTGGGCGGCAAAAAGAAGACGACGCCAGGAAGTAAGGGGGCAGGTGTGCCCCCAAAGAAGACGACGCCAGGAAGTAAGGGGGCAGGTGTGCCCCCAAAGAAGACGACGCCAGGTACAAAGTGGGCGGGTGGGCGGCAAAAAGAAGACGACGTCAGGAACAAAGGGAGCGGGTGCGCCCCCAAAGAAGACGACGCCAGGAACAAAGTGGGCGGGTGCGCCCCCGTATTCTTAATTACGTTTTTTTATATTATTTTTTATTTTAATTAGCATAATTCAGATGCCTCCTCAAGGTGAAGAGCATGATGCTGGAGGACGGCTTCCAGCTGATGCAGCGGAATGTCGCCACGCAGGTATTATTATTGTTATTTTAATTAATTATATTTATTATTTTTAAAAAGAAACGGAATGATGTTTTGACGACTATGAAGTTTAGCGTTTCAACGTGATTGTAGATTGTAGTCTTCGTTTAGAAATATCCAGCTTATAGATTCGAGGAATTTAAAAAATTTCTTGACTAATTCCAGTTGCAGTCTCTCTATGAGTTGTTGCTACTTGAATTAGTATTGATTACCTCTAGGCTCATTTTTAAAAACACAACATTCTGGTAGCTCGGGCAAAACAAGCTTCAGTAACGGATTGATTCGATTCGACCACTCTGGTACTTGTGAAGTTTCGTGTCTCAGCCAGTGATGAGCACCATCCTCGGACAATTGCCCAAAATCGGGGGTTCGACAAGAAACCTGTTGAAAATCGCTGGATTTGCTACCGGATTCGGGGGTTATTGGCTTACTACAAGAGGTCAAAATCGGGGGTATGGTCCAATATCCGACATCGTGCTCATCCGTGGTTTCAGCAAGATTCATGATAGCAGTTGTCGATTAATGATCATACCTGGGCCTCAAAGTACCTAGGTACTAAAGTAACGGGCGGCCGACTACGGGCGGCCGACTCTCGTTTTCCGCGCACATACAGAAAGCGCGTGCTCTAGCCGAGACGGGTTAGAGAGAGGCGAGAGAATGGGGCGGAGCTTCGGGAGCGAGAGAGTACGGGTAGCCGCCAGGTACGTACTTGACACAGGTTTGATTAATGATTACGAGTGATCCGGGAACAACCATTTTTTCTTGGCTGGTAATTTGCAGTTTCAGACAAGCTATAAGTTCCCGCGACTCGCATTGCTATTTGATACTCGTAGGCTGCCCTGGAAAAACAAAATGGTTGACTATGTCAAGTAAGACAAGACAAGTCAAGTTAGTTAGTTTTTCCAATTTTATTAGAAAGATGCTGCACTATGTATAATTACAATTCAATTTAAATTTAAAGTTCAATTAAAAGCAACAAAAAAAAACAATTCCAGCGCGCGGACGCTCAATCAGTTCCTGCATTAGTCCAATTATCATAATTATTATTTTTTAAATACAATTTAAATATTGTTATTTTTTAAAACGCTAATTATGCTAATTGCAGCGCACGAACTCGCAACCGCTCTCTGCGGACTCGTCGCAGGATGGCTCGGCCGAGCTGCTCAGCAGCGACAAGGTTGGAAGATTGGAGTTTGTATTTTTTTACTTTTTTTTTTACTTTTTGTATTTTTTTTTAGTAGAATTGGAGTTTAAAACCGCTACGTCTCACGAGCCAGTGTCGCTACATCTTTAGAGGGGGTATTCTAGACGTGCCGGGTTCGAGAGAGCAGAGGAGGGAGAAGAAAAGGGGGCGGAGTTAGGGAGGAGACGTAGCGACGTGGTATGGTTTGAATTTTATAGCTGAATTTTATAGCTTGGGTGGTCCGTAGTCAGTGGATCGATAAATACGAGCTTCATAGTCAGACAAGGTGTAACGGTGATCATTTTGCTACTCATTGCCCATTTATTCCACACAAAAAACTTCCCTTGAGAAAGTGTCCATTGTCGATAAGACCTTTGATTTATAGTTTCCCATCTACAGAACCATAGATACTGTATGAACTGCGCGCGTTCAAACGGCAACAAGTAAAATTGTAAACTACAAAGATCAAAGATCATCACTCGCAGGCGTCGTCGTTGGGCGTGTTCGACTATGCGAGCGAGTGGGATGAGTCTGAGAGGCCGACGAAGGAAGATCAAAGATCAAAGGATAAGAAAGATCAAAGATCAACCGAGAAGAAAGATCAAAGATCAACGGAGAAGAGAGATCAAAGATCACTCGGAGGAGACGCGCCACACCGACAGGAGAGAATGGAACAGGTACGATAGAGTTGGGTGCGGTAGATGCGAGATATCGATTGCTTTGAAATTCTTTTTTTTATTTTTATTGTTCGTGGAGGTTTGCGGTTTCATGAATGGAATATGAAGTGGATATTAGCGAGACTAGTGATTTGAGCGACGAACAGGTTTAATGACTGAATTGTGAAGAGGTGGTGGATTTATGTTTCATACATGGCTAATAGCAGGATGTGACTGGTCTCTATAATAGCATGTATACAATCTTTTTTTTCTAATATAAATACTTTTCATTTAGTCATCATCCTTTCTTCATGCCTCCCGCTGTTTACTCCACTCCCTCTTTGTTACTCCACTCCCTCTTTGTTACTCCGCCCTCCTCAGACCACTGACCTTTTCTGCTCCGTCCCCCTTTCTACCCACCTCCTTTCCATTCCCAGCTCGCCTTTTCTCGTATTAGAGCGAGCATACACCTAATTCTTAGACAATCTTGAGACTAAGCCCCTTTTTGGTCTTGCCCACTGTTGACTCCGCCCCCCCCCCCCTTCTAACGGTGTTTTTGCAGTCCCCGATTTCCGCCGAACGCTCGCTCTTCTCGGACGACAGCGAGGCGGCGAGCTGGGAGTTGGGCACGGCCACCGCCGATGATTTCTTCCACGCGTCACAGGGTACATGTGATTAATTTTTATTTTTTTAATATTCGCTCAAAACCGCGCAAAGCATGGTAGTTTTGCGTATTTATGCGTATTTCTGATGCAATTTTACATGGGGGCAAAGTTAGGGTTAGCCGAAATGCAACCGCCGATGACTACTTCGACGCGTCACAGGGTACGGTTTTGATCGTTTTGTACTACTAATTACACTATTTTTTACTAGATTATCAATATTTTTATCAATATCAGCGAGGTTTATTGCTGTTTTTGTTATGGAATACAAACGAAAATCATTTCTGAAGGGGTGAGAGATATGGGCAGAGGGGTGAGGAAGCGCGCATAGAGCTGGGCACGGCCACCGCCGATGATTTCTTTGACGCGTCACAGGGTGATTACAGTAAATAAATGTCTGAAAATAGAGATTCGATCCTAAATTGGCGTTTAATGAACGGAAAAAAAATAATATTATGCCTGTGATGAGCGCAAGGAAAATAACAACGGTCGCAGTAGCCCGAAATTGGGTCATGGTTTGGGGGTTGAGAAAGAGAGAAAGTGAGTGGGCATTGAACTAGACACGGCGATGGCGAAAGTAGTAATAAAGTAAAAATTTGTTGGCTAAAATGAAAGAGAAAAAGATATGAGTTGAAATGTGGAAGGCAAGTTAGAGATGCACCAATATTTCATAAGGTGAAATGTTCTTTTCCGTCAATAGTTCTTTATCGACAATCGCGTTCATTATTCATAAAAACGTTAGAATTTGAAAAAAAAATTACCTAACCTGTTCTTCATTCAGGTGCTGCATCCGCGCTCGCCCCGCTGTCGCAGCCTGCAGCAGCTGCAGCAGCTGTAGCCGGAGATACGACTGCGGAGTCGAATCCGATTGCGAGTACGGTAGTTTCGAATAATTATTAATAATTATAATTTCGACTGGGTAATTTTGGGCTTCAGACTTTGCTCATATTCTCGGGGAGAGATTCGGTTAACGATGTGTTCTTTTCTGGTACAAACAAGCATTATTGTTGTTCATATTAGTATATTTGTTGTTGTTGTTGTTGTTATTCTTACCGTATCCCATTGTAGCCTTCGCGAGTACGGTATCGATCGTGACGAAGAAGTTGGCGGCGGCGGATAAGAGGATGGAGGAGGAGGAAGATGAGGAGGTGGAGCAGAGGGAGAAGGTGGGTGGGAAGCATATTAGGAACTTCTCTGTTTTTTTGGCCCGTTCTACAACAGCTCTGAATGTGAATGGGGTACGGAATGAGAATGATAGGGATGGAATGCTCTGCGTGAAATTGCTGGGCCAAAAACAGAGAAGAGCCGCTTATTGTCAGCTGCAACTTTAGAAAATGAAGAGAATATCGGAAGGTGGAGGATAGACAGACAGGCCAACCTTTTTTTTTTAAATTGAGCTGCGCATAGCAAGGGTGCATTTATTGAGGAGACTTTCATCTACTACAGTATTTCATTGGAAACGCGAAACTTGCAGGAAGCTAAATGGTCTATTTCGAAAATTCTTGTTTTTTTACGATTAAATCGTAAATTTTGATAGTTGCAGGATTCCTCCGCGCCGTCCAATCCCTCCGACGTCAGTCAGGCATCGTCCGTCGACGCATCCTCCGAAGCATCTGAGGTACGGTCACAGTTGAAAAGGGTAATTTCGACCTCCAAAAATTCCCATAGTTTTGGGTTAAAAAAATCGAAAATTCCAATGGTATGAGCCATTTTTGGGTTAAAAATTCTCATGGTATGAGACATTTTGGTCCAAAAATTCCCATGGTATGAGTTCCATACCATCAAAAATTCCCACCCATTTCATCTGTGTATACGGTAGTATAGGATTACGGTAGTTATTGATCGATTGAGAGGTATACGGTTGTTATTGTTTAGCATTGTAAACGCTAGGTTGGACCCACTGGTAAGGATAGCTGTTATGAGGTGGATACGGTAATTATAAATGAATTATCGATTTTCCTTCCAGAATGCGCCGGAGCCAGTGCGCCGAGTCTCGCTGAGAAAGCGCCTGAGCCACACCAAGGTATACGGTAGGGAAGCGAGACAGTACGGTAGATGATTGAAATATTGATTGATCCGGCTGAAGGAAATTATTTGAACCAGTGGAGATTTATGTTTCAGGCGAGTAAAGTCCCAGAAAGAAATGTTCCTCTAATGGATCTTCGAAATTTTATTTTTTTAATGAAAAAATGTTAGCTTAGTTGCGTACTGTAAGTGATCTATATCGGTTGAAAGGGGTACGGTAGCGAACCGATTATCGATTGGCAGGCGCCCGAGCCGAGCACCACTGGCAGCAGCGATGACAGACCGACGGAGGAGAGCGCCGAGGTACGGTAGGGGGCGACTATTGATTGGGTTGGGGAATTGATGCTTCACTTCGTGATTAAAGTATCTGGATTAATGTACCATTGCAGCGTGCGGATCATGATTACTGTATGTGGGAAATGTATAGATGTCCTTTCTGTGAAAATAATCAATACCGTACCTACCGTAATCCACTTCGTGCCAGGACCCGAAAAGCCCTCCGCCGGCCAAGGCCGCCAAGAAGGCCAAGGTGCCGTTGAGCAGCGCCAAGGAGGCGGACAGCGAGGCGTCCGCGGCTACGGTAGCCCACACGGTGAGCGAATCGAGAACTGACTTTATAAATTAAAAAAAATCATTTCTCGAGTGCCTACTCTATCGCATTTCCTGAAATTTTTCACTATTGAATGAGCCTGATTACGCGGATAAAGTAGGCATCGATAACTGACTTTCTTGCGATTATGGAACGATATCTTTCTAGAGTGGAGGTGAGAGGAAATGGAGATGGTTCGATAATTGACTTTATCGATTAATGAGTATTACGGTAGCAGATTACCTTTTTGAAGAGAGGGTTTTTTTTGATCGATAAGATTTTTGATCGACTCTATTGATTGTTGGAATATATTGTAGGTGGTGATCGAGCGGCGACGATCGGCCAGAGGGCGTGCATCGATGGACAAGTCGGCTACCGTACCCGTGGAGGAGGCGGAGAAGGAGGTACGGTAGTCGGATGGATTATTGATTTTTGTCAGTACGGTAGTCCTTTTTTGTCGCCTGGCGGGACGGGATTGAGGAGGCGAAGTGGTTAGCGAATTATTGATTTTATTTTTTGCGTATTTTTTGAATTGTGACCTGGAAAAATGTGTGGCATTGTAGTGGAAAGTTTCGCCTTGATACGTACCGCCGTAGAAACACGCACCTCGCGGGAAAGATATATGTTGTGAATTATTGAATTATTGAGGCGAATTATTGATTTTGCGGAGTACTGTTATCCTTCATTGGGACTAGTGTGGGTTATCAATCAATTAGTAGTGTAAGTAGTAGTGTTCCGAATTTTTCTATGGTAAATTGATTTTATCGATTTCTTCCAGATTGTGGCTCCCGCAGCGAAAAAGCCGCGTGGCAGGAAGTCGAAGGATACGGTAGGTGGTGATTTATCGATTAATTTTTGTTGATGGGTACGGTAGCCCAACTGATACCGTATCTCTTCGCTACAGGAGACTGCTAGTGAGAAGACGAGGGGTCGCAAGGGTCGCGCCGCGAAAGCCGCAGCCAAGGATACGGTAACACCGCGCGAAGAATCGATGGACACGGTAAACACTAGGGTTGGCTAAACGGTAGCGGTATAACGGATCGCTACGGAGAGGGAGGAGGTAGTGGCCCGTTATTACCGTTATTACCGCTACGTTTTCCCGCTATGCGATCTCTAGAGAGGAGTCTCTAGACGCGCCGGGTTAGAAAGACTAGAGGGAGGGTGATCGGAAAGGGGCGGACCCTAGTAAAGACTGCTAGGCTATATTCCCGCTTGATTATCTGGGTGCGGGGCTCGCAACAATAATTTTTCGAAAATTTGAGGAGCCCCTCGTTGTCTGAATTTTTTTCGCGGATCCTCTGGGAGAGAATTTTCGAAAATTGCGGAGCCCCTGTCCATTTAGAGAAACTTGGTCCATCAGTGACGGCCAATCGATAATGCCTCGATTGATGAGTACGATAGATCGATTGATACGAACTCCAAATTTTCGTTTCAGGAGTCGGCAACCGACAGCCAGAAGTCGACTGGTCGCAAGGGTCGTGCCGCGAGAGGCGCAGCCAGGGAGAAGGATACGGTACCGCCCCAGGAGGAGAAGATGGATACGGTAAGTCGATCGATATTGATTTTATTTTATTGTTAGAGTAGATCATAATATATCTTGCCCGCGAGGTGCGTGTTTCTACGGTGGTACGTATCGAGCCGAAACTGTTTCACATCAATGTTAACGGATAGAGACGAAAATGTTTAAAAATCACAATTTTCACATTACGCAAAAAATACAATTTAAAAATCGCCTGATAGGCCAAACTAGCTTAGAAAGGGTTTGAGAAATCCTGTCACCGGTACACCTTACAAGGGAACCGCATAACCTTGCTATCTTTCCCGTAACCTATCTTTCCCGCGAGGTGCGTGTTTCTACGGTGGTACGTATCGAGCCGAAACTTTCCACTACAATGCGACGCATTTTTTCAAGTCACAATTTAAAAATTACGCAAAAAATACAATTCACAATTAAAAAATCGTCTGATAGGCCAAAATAGATTAGAAAGGGTTTGAGAAATCCTGTCAACGGAACGATACCGTACCCTTCGTTTTCGTTGCAGGAGGAGAAGTCGGGCGCGCGCAAGGGCAAGGCGAAGATTCTGGACGAGACCCCGAAGAGGGGCACGAAGAGACAGCCGGAGGTACGGTAGTCAGAGTGGGTGAAGTGTGGTAATGAGGGGATACTGTAGCAGGGAGTGGGTACGGTAGCCCGATGGAACGGTGTTTGATTATGCGTATATGATTATCGATTTCAGCCCCCGAAGGAGCACAGAACGCCCGGAGAAGGAACCAAGCAGGTGAATATTTATATTTATTCATTTAATTATTTTATTATTATCATCATTGCTCTAATTATGTAGAACGTGGTTATTGCATGTAGAGGATCTGCGGGAAAAAATAAACTGACTGGTTTGAGAACAAGAGTCCTGGGAAAATTACGATAGTCTGATCGATAAATCGATAATTGCAGTACAAATACAGTCAAGACCGCGCAACGGTCGCCGAGACGACCATGTAAGGCTCCGTTCTACGTGATACCGTCTAACATTTGATCTTTGATCTTCGATCTTCGAACCATAATGCTCGTCCAGTTTCCCTGTGCAATGTTCTTGTTATTCGCTAATTTATTATACGTTTTACTTTTGTTGTTGTGTTGTTTCGTTTTACTGTGAGAAATGGATAAAGATACTGTTTGGATAAGATAAAGATAGTATATCACTGGAGATTGGAAAGCTATTCAAAATTCGATAACCTGTATTAAAAAAGATTGAAAATAAGCGAATTATCCAGAACAAAAATCGAAATAGGATTAATGCACAAATTGAGCTCCTTTTACATACGTGGTCGCTTTACATACTCAAATTCTCCTCTCTCTCTCCCCTCTCCTCTCCTTCTTCCTCCATTTCGTCTCTCCTTTTGCAAGCAGTGGTCGAATGAGGTATGCCGTCCCTCCCCTCTCCCCTCCGAGGTCTCCCTAGACACCCCCAGTACCCCCGTCGATACCCGTCAATATTCTACCGATACCCCGTCGATGTTCTCCCTACCCAGGATCCTCACTCATGGTACCGAGAATGTCATGGTTCTATCGCATCCTGCAGCACCCACCCCCCCCCCCCCTTCATCATTCGCGGGTCCATACCGTAACCAGCCGACGCAGGGTACCACTACCGTGCCCTACCCCTCATGGTACCGCTACCGTACCCAACCCCTCTCATGGTACCCCTACCGTACCCAACTCTTATCAGGATATCCCTACCGTACCCAACCTCTCTCATCCTACCCCTACCGTACCCAACTCTTATCAGGATACCCCTACCGTACCCAACCTCTCATGGTACCATACCGTACCAAACCTTTATTAGGATTCCGCTACCGTACCCAGTCTCACTCATGGTACCGCTACCGTACCCAACCCCTATCATGGTAGCATGCAGTACCCAACTCCTCTCATGGTACCCCTACCGTACCCAACCCCTCTCATGGTAGCATACAGTACCCAACCCCTCTCATGGTACCCCTACCGTACCCAACCCCTCTTATGGTATCGCTACCGTACCCAACCTCTCATGGTACCCCTACCGTACCCAACCCCTCTCATGGTAGCATACATTACCCAACCCCTCTCATGGTATCGCTACCGTACTCATCCTTTATCAGGATACCTCTACCGTACCTAGCCTCTCTCATGGTACCGCTAACGTACCCAACCCCCATTCATGATACCATACCCGGCCCATCCCTATTGGTACCATACCGTACCCGGTTCCGTATCTTATGGCATCTCTACCGTACCCAATGCCACTCATGGTACCGCTACCGTACCCAGCCCCATACAGGGTACCATGCCCGGCCCATCCCTAATGGTACCATGCCTTAGCCGGTCCCGTATCTTATGGTATCTCTACCGTACTCAATCCCACATATGGTACCATATCATTCCGGGCCCATCCAATATGGCACCGGTACTGTATCATACCGTACCCATCAATAAATACTCAATGTATCCTTTACAGATAACGATGTGCTCCAGAAGTCTCCTGCTGATGTTGCTGCTGTGTGCGCTCGCCTTTGTGGAGGTACGGTACCTAGTAGGTAGGGTTGGCCTATCGGGAACTGACTCTTCATTTTGCACAGTCTCGCTTATCGGATCGGCTTGAAAGTATGCGAAAAGAAGAGTCCGTTTTCGACAAGCCAATCCTACTAGTAGGGTTGCAGGTTCGGGACTCCAGACCCTCTTAAACAGTCTCCCTTTCGCCTGATATTTCTCATCTCTGATCGTCTGGCGCGAGACGAGAAACCAGAGTCCGATCCCGACCCTGTAACCCCAGTACGCAGTGGGTGTTACCGTAACCCGGCACTGCTTTACATCCCGGGACCAGCTCAAAATTAAATGATGTTCGCGTTCCTTAGCCTGAGCAAACCCCTAAGCTCTAAGCCCTAAGCCGGAGCAATTTTGCTAAGGATGATAGCTCCGTAACCCTACTTTCCATATTCAGGTGTCCTCTTGGCCAACTCCTCGCCTGCCTCTTATCGAAGACAATATCGACCTAACGAAATGTGTTGCCACCATGAAGGGAAACAATCAATATGTGAGTTTATGGAAATATACCCAGATATCCGGCACCTCGACTAATTATCATTTAAAAACTGCCAAGATTATACTTCTCTGGTGTTCGAACCCAAGTTGGATCCAACGAATTTCCAAGTTGCGACCAGGCCTGGGGAACATGGTTTTTTGCCTGGATCCAGCTTGGAATTCTACTTGGATTCAACTTTGGAGCGGCGGTAGCCCATTATTTTATTGATTGATAATATGAGATACAGTAATCTCATACAGTAATCTCACACTTTAACCAAAGGCCCCGCACGGTTAGAACATGTCGGGCTGGTCAAATCCAAAATACGGTACTACTGGGGACCGTAGATCGCACTCGTGATGGGAGTCAAAACAGAGCTGCGAAAAGGACCTTATAGGCTAGGTGTGTGCTAGACGCGACGGAGCAAGAACTGCTTGGATCCAAGTTGGGTTCCTGCTTGGATCCAACTTGGGAACCCGAGGCCGATGTACTGTACTTGGATCCAAGTAGTGGGCGCACACCAGAGTTGTATGTAACGTTAGGACGTATGACGTTGGGCTGAATAATATGTTTATTTTTCCAGGCATGCTTTCTCAGGGGTAGAGATAAGCACATAAAATGTTTTTATGACCATCAATTTGTGCAAGAAAAAAATTCAACGAAGAGACACCCACCACCAAACCTTGACGTAGAACATGTATGCGAATTCGGCTGTACGATACGGTTTGTTTTGTTTTTTTTCTTTCTGTTTCGCTCTCCTCATTTTGCATGCTCTCTAGCTCGTTGCCTGCGCTTCAGGGTGACTTGGCAATCGGGTATATCTCGGTTTAGGAAAATTTAAAGCATGGGAATTTCGAAAGCGTTATTTGGTGCTCATACCACATCGCCTGACATCGAGAACTCAGCTAGCCAGATATTGGTGACACCCCTTTAAGAATTTTTCTTAATGTGATTATCTACGCATGTAAAATTTGCAACCAAAAAAATTAAATTAATTGTTATTAAATTAAATAATTTAAGCCCTCTGACCATGTATGCGTGGGAAATTGAAGTCCTTTTTTTCGAAAGCGATGAATGTTGGTTGCCATCACGATTTTAATTAACTGTCAATACTGTATTCAGATTTCATTTTTGAGTTTCTATCGGGAGGCGACTCGTCCTTTATTAAAGTCTCCCTTGAAACACAAACAAATGAGTTTTTAATAAAATCAGACGATCCGACATCGGCATCCCGTTACATACCCACAATAAAAGAAGTTGTGGTGAAAAAAGGAGGAGCTGGGGAGCTTGTCGACGCTCCAGGTGATGCTGTGAAAATGTTCGACGTAAATTATAAAGGTTCATAAGACTATCGTTCATCAAAATATGGTTGTTTTCAGACCCTGGAACGACACGGGACTACAATGCAGCGCAATACAATAAAGTATTTGTGAATACAACCGGATATCACCGATATTACATTCGCTTTCGTCTCTTCCGGGGAGGTAGTCCTCTAAGAAAGGTATTTACGTCATCCGGAGAATAATATTTGTATTTTTTAGTTCACCGATTTCACACAAGTTATCGCATCGATGCGTACAGATGATCCAAAACACACTTACCAAATCGCCAACGCCAAGCTAATTAATGATTGCCACCGCGGAAAATGTGACGCCCAGATTTACTTAAGTAAGTATTGAACTGACTTTACTGGAGAAATATTCAACTACCGTTCAGATACCTGCGGGCAGATGGCGCAAATGGTGTATCGAAAGAAATATGTGTCTGGATGGAGCCAACTCACGAAAGCTGTAAATTTTATTTTTAATACTAATTTTTTTTTACTAAACTAGATAATAAGCATTTCAGCCCCGAGAAGCGTTTCACCACAACGTGTACGATTTCACTCAAATGTGCACCCATCTACCTAGATACAATCAACCAGACCAAGTCTTCTATCCCTAGTAAGTAACTTTATTTTACTTGATTGTATTTATCGTGTTCTAACCTACGGTAATATTGCAGCCATGTCGAAACTGGATACGAAATAGTGGCCATCGAATGCCTGCCCGAACATGAAAAAGATTACTCAGCCCTAGCTCCGTGGGTTTCATTTTTTATTACCTTTTTGTACTTGAACTACGCGAACAAATATAGCCTTCACCTTCACCTATTAGAAATGCGGGAAATCGTCTCATCATTTCTTACCTCGTTTCTTTTTTTTGAGAGAACACTAGAAAAGAAGAAACAATTACATGCATGTTGAATTCTAATCAACCTTGAATACTTCAGGAGAATTCCGTATGCCATCCTCCGTAATGTAAATGGCACAGCGATGCCGTACAACAATTTCAAGAATAAATATCGAGACGAAAAAAAAGTTAACTACCAATTCGTTGAGGTCACTTGCCGATCCAAGGAAGGTAAATGGAATTTTTTTTTAATTGAAAAAAACGGAAAGTTGTTAAGATATCTGCTTCTACTGCAGCGAGCCGGAATGGGTAAAATTACTTTTTTTTAATTACTCGATTTTTTGACAATTAGTTAATTATTGAATAAATTCAGAACAAAGACACGGCCTCGCTTCCGAAGGATCTGGCGCCGATGATCTTCACGGCGGGACAAAATGGCAGCTGCGCGACGCTCACGGTTGGTCGAGTCTGGAACCATATCCCGGTTCTATCAAGAACTGCGCTGAAGCACCACAAATCGTCACCCGACGAAAACCAGAACCAGTGGCCCATCGCTGGTTCCGTAGAGCTGGACCCGAACCGGAACCAACCGAACCGGAACCAACCCATTGCAGTGCCCGGCGGACAGTCTGCCGTACTACCCGCACACTCGCTTCACCTCGCTCGAGCCGCCCCGCTGCGAGCACAATGCGGTGCGATTTTCTTGCATTTATTAATTTATCTTTACGGATTTATAAGTTGGGGGCGATCAGCATGAATATCTCTCAAACGTGGGTGTGGCATCAGTGTCTGGCTAGAGAGTTCTCGATGTGAGATGAAGGGTCACGGACACCGGATGACCCCTTTCGAATCGAAAGCATGAATACCTCTGAATTCCGTTCCGTCTCGTCAAGGAATTAACAATTGGAAGAAAATTCGTTAATTTTATCCGCAAACATCGCTAATTTCGAAAATAAAAGCTGTAATTTGTGAAAAATTGCAGGAAAAGGACGCTTTCGAGTGGACGTTCAGCTTCCAGCCGCCCACTCAGTGGAATCGCGTCCGGCGACCGCTCGAGAGGGGCTACTGCCGAAAGAAGAGTAAGGCTCCAGCCGTGGTGTCTCCACTCTGTATTCCACTGATCAAAAAATACGAGATTACAAAAGGAGAACAAACAAGTGCGAGCTCTGTTGAGATTTCCTATCGGATTTTTGCTAGTCTCCTGTGGAACGAGAAAAAATCAGCAGAACCCTTGGCTCCGCCCCCTTCGAGAATCCGCCCCTGGAATCGCAGCCCCATTTGCAGCCAATTGCCCGCCCTTCATCGAGTCGATGCTCGAGTGCCCGGCCACCACTGCCCACATGCCCTGGTTCACCGGCTGCGTAAGATAATTTTATCTTATATTTCATATGCCAAAATAAAAGCTCTAAGTGCTGGCCTTATCAGAGGGTCCCACCAAGCATTGTCGTACGACTGTGTCAAATCGCTTGACATGGGCACACTTTTGCCTTTTTTTCTTTTTATAAAAAAATTGAAATATTCAGGTGCCAGCAAATTACACGAACGTTGTCGCCCCTCGCTACTACTGTGATAATTCGACGAAGCAGCTCTAGTAAGATTTTGATCTTTGATCTTTGATCTTTAGTCGCTGACCTTTGAACTTTGAACGATGAAATGCAAATTTTCGCAGTTTCGCCATCTCGAGACGCATCCTACAGAAGCCCGCGATAGGGGTCCTATGCAACTATGATACAGGTTTGATCTTTGATCTTTGCGGGTTGATCTTTGATCTTTGGCCTTTGATCTTTGATCTTTTATTCTTGCTCGCAGGCTTGTACGAGGCGCACTTGCCAAACGGCAAAATCCAGACTGGTTTCACCGAAGAATCTTGGGTCGTATGCAGAGATAAGCGTGAGCTATTGTTGTTATTATTGTTTTTCGAGTGAAACAAAAACAATAACAAACAACATAACGACAACATTCTCAGCCATTCGCCCGAAATTCGACACGTATTGGAACATCAAGCCTGAATGGTTGGCCAGTCTTGCAGGAGGTCGGTCTTAATTTGATTCATTCAACAGTTCAGTTATAAGAAAATATTGGTTGCGAAGCGTACAACCAAAGCGATAAACGGTGAATGTTCCTGAGAAAACGCGGTTGGAACTTTAAAGGAAGGGGCGCCCGAATATTATCTCATTTTAAACAAACCTGATATCTTGCGTGACAATGGCAAAGCGTTTAGTTTAATATATTTTTAAATATAATAAATCTAATTATTTAGGCACAGCTGTCGGTGTGCTCATTCCTCTTCTCCTTGGTCTCAGTTTCATCGGCCTTTACTACCCCATTGCTAAATGCGTGGTGAGCCTATTGTTATTGTTTTTTTGTTTTGTTATTGTTATTGTTTTGCAGAGGGTGCAGACGGAGAATACGCTGCAGCCGGAGCAAGTTCGCAAGAAGCCCGTTGAGAAGAAGAAGGTTCCGACGATTGAGGCAACAGAAGAAACAACGAGGAAAAGAAAAGAAGATGGAGACGAAGGTTCGAAATTGCACATTTGTATTATTACTGCAAACAAAGGATGATAATTATATTATAAATCTACGCAGCCACGGCAGTTACTTTCAACCGAGTGATCTCTGCCGGCCTTCTCACTAGAGTGCGCAATTCGGCTCGCCGTCTCTTAATTTCACACACTCTCTCGCGACTCGACTGGCGGCCGAGAGAGTGTGCGAAATAAAGAGACGATTGCCCGTATTTGTGTTTTTGTAATTGTTGTACCTAGTGTGAATAGGATCACGAGGTTACGGGGCCGGCTCAAAACTATTTCCATGTTTAAAAATTCAATAATTTTTTCAGATGAACCGCGTAAGAAGAACGTGGACGAGGATTATGCGAAGGTCTTGGTAAGGAACTTGTTATTGTTATTGTTATTATTATCTATTGTTTTTGTTATTATTTTCTATAGTTATTGTTATTATTATCTATTATTGTTATTGCTGCTATTTCATATTATTTGCAGGAGGCGAGGAAAGAGATGGCGAAGAGAATGACCGAGAAATTTGTAGTAGTGGACCACAATAAGGATGAGAAAACGGTCAGTCTCAGAGATCAAAGATCAAAGATCACACTTTATCGCAACATTCAACAGCTCAGTTTGGACAATGACAAAAGAATAGCCATTACTGATTGTATCTGAAATTCTCGTTACTGGGGTCATAAATTGAACATTTTACGATAATTATTCAATAAATATATAACATTTGTTATTGCTGTTGTTGTTGTTGTTGTTATTGTTATTGTTATTCAGTGCCGTCTGCCGACTAAGAGTGAGCAAGAAAAAATGGACGAGATGGACCGACTTGCGGAGTGCACGGTGATTAATTAATTATTACTTTTTCACACGTTTTGTAATTGGTAAAAAAACGTCACTTTTTTCCAAAGTTTAAAACTTAGATATTTTTAAATTAATAAAATAATTACTTAATTAATAATAATTAATTTTAGTCGGAGACCGACCAGACGGGCCGCGAAGTGAAGCCCATCGAGAGAGAGGCCGAACCGGAGAGAGAAGTAAAAGTGAACAGACGATAATTGATGTAGATGAGGACTCGAGACGGGGAAGAATGACGAATGTTCCTCGATGTAAAAAGCCTCGATGTTCCTCGATAAAAAAGCCTTTGAAAATGCACTTGCACGCAAATAGAACAAAAAATGGGCAAAAGTTGCGACACTGGCGGGACTGGAACCTGCAATCTTCGGATCCAAAGTGCGTCGCCTTATCCTTAAGACCACAAGGCCCGTGCTATCGCTCGCTTCCGTTAGACACATGGTGAAAGGAGTAGAGTACTATTTAGAACGGCGTCTCTTTTACTGGAATGGGAAGAATGATTCGACAAAAAGGAGAGAATTGACGTGATGGAACCCATCGGGAATGCAAGCACTTGATCTAAAGTAAACAAATACTGAACTCAGCGGTTTTCGCTCGTCCTGGTCGGTCACTTTATTCACATTTATTGATTTATTTCCTGTGATAAATGATCGAGCAAAGACTTGTAATCATTGAATGTATGATTGCCCGTTTCATCAATCATGTTGCATTGCGTATCTCACTACAAAGAACTACTAATTTTCCTTTCGAGCCGAACGCTTGTTTCAATGATCTAATATTTCCTTGTTGGTGAATTCTGGAGCGTGTTGGAACGTCTCACTATGGAATTTTGAATAAGTACTTGCCGTCTGGATGACCTACTTCTGGACTCAAGCCATCAACTAGGGTTGACGAAACGAAACGGAATTCGGAATTTCCGATTAGCTAATTCAATTATCTCCTCTTTTCCGGAAAAGAGAGCCGAACAAAGACCTTTCCGAAACTATTCCGGAAAAGATCATTTTTCGACTCTCGAGATTAGAGAGCGGTGTGAGATGATTCTGAGTTATGTTTCAGATGAGAAATAAATATGAAAAATCGGGTCGAAAATGACTTCGTTAGTTCCGATTATATTGAAAATAGGACAATTATCTTGTCGGAAATTCCGAATTCCGAACGGTCAACCCTACCATCGACTAAGCGCGACTGGCCATCGACAACAACAAGCTATAAGAAGATAGATACCATCCCTTGACCCTTTGATACTGAGTACGAAGATCCCAATCCCCTCCCTTACGATGTTTCTTCCTGCAGGCCCATTACCTTGATATCAGAATAAATCTGTAAATCTGTAACTTTCCGTCATTTCTGATAATGCATGTTCGCAATTATGTGCACAAGAGAGCACACATGTGGAATCTGGACTCTTCATGCAAAAAAGCGCGCCGCTTTTCAACTTTCTAATGGTTTAGGATTGCAATAAGTGCAAAAATTTAATTAGAACTTTTATTTTCAATTAGAAAGTAGAGCGCTGGGTCAGATTTAATTGTTAGATGACCTTTCCTTCAGCCATTCTCTGTCCAAATTTCCTCCTCCACTCGATGGCCTTCCTGTCCTTCGAGCAAAAAGGGCAAAAGTTGCGACCCTGGCAGGATTCGAACCTGCAATCTTCGGATCCGAAGTCCGACGCCTTATCCATTAGGCCACAAGGCCGATGCTACTGTTCGCCTCCGTTAGACACATGGCGATGAAGGAAATTGTTCGCTGTTTAGAACAACATCTGTTTTGCGTATTTCTTTGCAACTATTATGTTTTCTAGACTTTTCATGCTTATTCAAGACACAAAGCAGCTGGTAAACTCATCCTACTCCCGGAGTAGAGCTCGAGAAATAATACCGCCGTCTCTTCATTTCACACACTCTCTCGTCGGCAGAGTTGGCGAGCGAGTGTGCAAAATGAAGAGACGGCGGAATCATTTCTAGAGCTCTGCTCTGTGCGCGATTCTCGGAAATTGGCTCAATAATGTGAAGGGTGGGGAGTCGATTTGCATTCGCCCGCCTCTTCGTTTCCCTTCTCTAGCGCTCTCTCATCATTGGGCTTACTCAGGCACTTCTAGAGTAGCACTGACAGGATGAAGAATCCGTCTCTTCATTCCGCGTACTCTCTCTCGTGACTCTGACCGCTAACTCTGACTCTGATTACTTGTAATGAAGAGACCACCATGGCATTCCTATTCTAGAGCTCGAAGGGGTCTCGAAGGGGGTCTACATTAGGGCTGTCAGAGAAAATTTCAAATTCATAGATGGCTGTAAAGACGCGAGTGCGAGATGCTCACATCCACAAGGAGAGAAGAGTGCGCAAGGAAAAGCCGATCAACGTGGAACCCTGGTATCGTGAAATTATTTTCCATTCCACACGTAGTTGTCCTTTGACGAACTGAGTGGAGGGAGGAGGGAGGAAGAAGTCGGGAGGAACCTGGCCTCTCCTCCCTTCTTCTTCCCTTCCTCTCTCCCAGACATTCGACTGCTCGCTAACCAGCAGATTGAGTTTGCTGAGCATTTGAAACGCACGATAGGAGCTAATGAGTTATCATACTCACTCGTCAATCTGATTAGCGAAACGTCATTTTAGGTTTAAAAAAGGCTATTGCGGATTTTTCTTCGCTTGAACACGTACAAAAAGTAGTTTTAAAAAATAGGATCCTTTATTCATTTCTTCGTGCAATAATAATTTTCTTTTGTGAAACTTCATTTTCGATGACTAAAAAATCCTTATTTTTCAAATTTGTTTCCAGGCGGGAAACATCTCTCGATTACATCACTGGAATCTACTACATAACCCTGTTCGTTATCTTCTACTGTGCATTCCTACTGACGTTTCACTGCGGAATATTCGGCTACGTATACGGTATTTTTTTAATATTAAATTTATTTTTTAATCGTTTATTTTTTTTAAATACAATACAAAATACGTTATCGAAAACATTCCAGGTAAGATCTGCCTAATGGTCGCATTCGTCACCTCCTATTTCTCTTCCTAAGTTATCCTGCCGTTAGCGTGGAGAGAGGCGACTACGCGAAGAATATTATTGATCCCCTTTTTTTCTTTTTTTTCTTTTTTTGATTTCCCTTTTCTTTGTTCTTTTTATTGTGTGATCCTAATTGTATTTTCCTCGACCTGGATAAAATGATGACGATGATCATTACTGTATGCGCTGACATCCCTTCTTCACCTCTCTTATTTATTCAATTCGAGACAGTATTCCCTATCATTCGTCCCAATTTTTAGCTATTGATACGATAGATGGATGACTTTTATGGCTTTCTCTGCTCAATTCACGATCTGCGTTGTAAAATAAGGTACATTGGGTGAAAGTTACAAATCACTGTCAATTTTTGATTACCAACAATGAGGCAGGATGACGGAGGCAACAAACGCCACCATCACTAGGAAGATGCTGATGATGACGTAGTGATAGTAGTCGAAGAAGGGAATGTGCCTGAAAAGCGACTAATTATTTTTTGTTTCAGAAAGCGCATGAATGCTTGCACCACACGTTTCTTCCCTACTATCGTGCACTATTCATTATTTTCAAGACTGGGAAGTGTGAATGTGTTGTGTGAAATTAACGCGTTTCTTATTATTTAGTAATTAGCCGACGAAACAGACGATAAGGCTGAGCAAGGACCAGCAATTTACAATTCACCAGCTTTTTTTTAAATTATTACTTTTCGCTCTACCCTATCTCGTAGTGCAAATAAGATTTAAATAAATGTGAATGGATTTCGGACAAGTCACACCGCGGCGATACCTTGATTTCTCTGAAATAAGACTCCAAACTGTAAACAACAAATGCTCATTGTCAAGTGCTGCATAACGAAACTATTATTACAAATATGTATGCTGTAAAGTACTACCATAAATCTTGCCTGTCCCTTGGAGTTCGGCTGATCTGCCTGTCATTTCCCATATAAATGTGATTCGGTTTGGGATTTACGGCCCGCGTGAGCTTGGACATGGAGATGAAGAATGGAAATAGCTCGTACAGCTTTGAACTGAAAGACCGAGGAAAACTAAAAAAAAAACAAAAAAAACTCAGAGGATTGCTGTGCTATATTGAAAACAGGCGACATTCTAGCGTATCAGAGTCGAGGAGATATGTAAAACGGAGAATGCGGAATAGACTTCTCAAACGTACAACAAATGAGCACGAGGAATGAAGAGACGAGCGAGATAAACTTTGAAATGGCTCGCCATCAGGGATTGCCGAAATGAGGGGGTTTTCGATCGGAGGGGAGAATGAGGAGAAACTGATGATAGGCTCTAGAGCAATAAGGAAATGCGCTGGAGTGCACAATATTTCGGGCGAGAAGAAAAGAAGAATTCGACTCTTTATTTCAAGCAGAATGAAGAGACGGATTCTTCAATCAAACAAGGGCCCTAATTTGGGCGACAGTCTCTCCATTTCGCATGCTCATCCTGCTGCCGAGAGGAATGAAAGAAGAAAAGAAGAAACGCGAATACTTCAATCCGAGTGCCCTGGATAATAGGTAGGTGCTCAACATTTCACTCCGGAGAGAAATGGGATTCGGGGAGACGTGAGGTTTAGAAGGGAAAAGAGGAAAGAAAAATTGCCCCTCCCCTCTTCTATTTCGAGTCGTTTCCTCCGATTAAAAAACACTGAATTAAGGCTTTCGGTATGGATATACCGTTTTTTCCACTGGTTAAAATAAGCATGCTGAGGGATTGGTGTAGATGGTCTGACTATCTCAATACCCCCTGATCTCTTGCTGCTCTAACCGACGAGAGTGCATGGAGAAATGAGAGAGAGAGTGTGTGTAATTGTTCGCGGTTAAGTAAGTAATTCTTGAGAAGCAAGGCCCATAAATATGGGGGAAATGAGTAGGAAATGCATGTCTGAGATTCTAATGGAATCTATTCTCAGAGATACAACTAGTTGGGAGAGTTTTACAAGACAGTGTAAAATAATCGATGTGCTAGCGATAAACACAGTATTATATAGTAAAAGAGTACTGTTCGATACGGTTTCCTCGATTGGGACCGCACTGTATGCGTGCATTGAATAAAATTCAATGTCATTGTTGTTGAATGCAGGAAATTGTTCACAATTTGTTTTGCCTATTTTTGTTTTTTCTCTGTTTTGCTCACTTTACATCAACCTAATCTCATTGTCAACAACCCTCTTCCCCCTCCCCCATTCCTCCTCCCCATTCGTCCCACTACACTCGCTCTCGTACGGTCTTCCCCTCTCTACCGTCCTCTATTCTTTCTCCTCCCTCTGACCTACCGTACCCTACCGTAGCCCTCACTTGCCATGGGCAAATCGACAGATGACGTCACGGAGCCGGCCATAAACAACAACAAGAAACGCAGCGGATCGGACCAATCGGATGTGTAAGGGTTACTGTAGTATTGGTTTACTGTAGGACTACGGTATATTAATGTATTTCGTGGGTTACTATAGCAATGCCGTTGTCTTACGGTACGAACTGGAATACTCCAGAATGAGTACTGTAGGAGTGCGGGTGATGTGCCTACGGTACGTAGGTTACGGCCGTATACGTATACGGTGGTCACGCGTGTACGATTACTGTATCGACTCTATCAATTCCTTTTCTGCAGGGAAGAGAACCCGGTGTTGCACGCCTCCGGTCCGGTAATGTCCACCGCTTCCACGCCCTCGAAACCCTCCAAGAAGCGACCGAAGGATCCCAAGAAGTGAGGACACGCCCCCCTCCCCTCCAAGCCCCGCCCGGTTACCGTACTCGCGCCAATTCAGGGAATTTGGTCTCTCGAACAATCCGATGTATCGCCTGATGAAGAAGCTCAGCGAGGATGCGTTCGCGAAACACGGCGACTCGGTAAGGATTACGGTAGGAGGAGGAGTACTGTAGCTAAGGTTACGGTAAGGACTACGGTAGGGAACTGTTATGGCTTATGGTAGTACTCGATTACTGTTGTTTGGAAATACTGTGAGATTGGAAGTGTATAGTGATTAGTGTTGCCTTCGCGTTACTGAAGGCATCATGTAGTCCCTTATTGCAGTTCGACTTTCGCTACAGCGACTTGGTGCAGATACTAATCAGGATCAAATCGATTTTGTCGAAAGGTAAAACAGAAAAAAAAACAGAATCTGCTTACTGTGGCGCGCAGGAATAACGATTACGGCAGATGAAGGATTATTGTAATTTATCGATAGATCAAAGATCACAGCAGAGTATCGATTACGAAAGATTATCCATGTCACAGTAATCCTAATGATACCTTCTCAGTGATTATCGATTACGAATCATCAAAGATTATAGGCTACGGTAGATCAAAGATCAAAGATAATCCGTATCCCCATTGCAGAGCCGCCTCTCGTGCGCACGTCACCGCCCGTCGTCATCGTGGGAGACATCCATGGACAGGTTTAGCCGGCTACCGGAACCCCCAATCGGGCACTTCTATAGATTCGCGGGCCATGGTCAGAGGCGCAGCCTAAGCCCTAAGCACTAAGCCTAAGCACTAAGCACTATTCCTAAGCAGACTAAGCATTAATTTTTGACCCTAAACGGCGTAAAAATCATCATAATTGAATCTAAGACTGTTGGAACTCTAGGCTGTCAGCCAGTGGCCCGCGGATCTATCGTAGTGCCCCCAATCGATGGATGCAGTACCATTCGTCGGATCTACGTCGGAAGCCTTACTGAAACTATTCCCCAATCCCCCAATTGAACGATCGATGCAGAACTCCTCTAACCATACCCATACCTTATTCGACACCGTGCACTTATCGATACGTACCCCTCTTAAAGCTACCGTAACCCAATAAACACCGTAATCTCTCCAGTTCTCCGACCTTTGCCGCGTGCTCGACAACTTTGGCAATCGTCACCAGGAGGTGCCCGGATGGCTGTCGAAGAACTTTGTCTTCCTCGGAGACTACGTCGATCGGTAAGGGGTACGGTAGGGAAAGAATACAAGAATACTGAAATTATCAATCGATGAGTGGGCTATGGTGATAAAACTGCAAGAATCGATCGATGAGGAGTAGCGTAGGGATGCTGCAAGCAGTTTTAACGGGCTACTGTGATATTGATTTCTCCAGCGGCAGGCAGTCACTGGAAGTCATTGTGTTCGTTTTCCTCATGAAGATTCTCTTCCCCGATAAGGTAATTAATAAGTTAATTAGCATAATTAATTTAAATTAATTAACTAAATAATTAACTAATTGCAGGTCTTCCTCCTGCGCGGGAATCACGAGTGCAAGCCGATCAATCGTGTGTACGGATTCCAGGCCGAGCTGGCCGAGCGATTCGAGAACAAGGTACGGTATCGTGAAATTATTTTTCGTTCCACTCGTAGTTGACCTTTGACTACCGTTCGATGGGCGGAGTCAGGAAGAGGCCGGGAGGAGGCTAGTGATCTACCTGCTCTCCTCCGCCCTACTTCTTCCCTTCCTCTCTTTCCCAGACAATCAATACGCTAACCAGCACATTGAGTTTGCTGAATGTGAGCATTTGAAACGCACGATAGGAAGGGATACGATCGACGGAGTACGGTAATGGTCGCATGATCTTTGATCTTCGATCTGATCCAGTGTCACAGTGGGCAGAAGAAAAGTTCCTGTAGATAAGGGATTACGGTAGCTGATTACGGTAGTCGATGATGTTTGATCTTTGATATTTTTCAGGAGCAGGGTAGCAACCTGTTCCACATGTTCAACGAGGCGTTTACTCACTTGCCACTCGCGTGTCTCGTCGGTCAGTGGTTACTGTAGGCGGTCGATAACTGATGGTGGTGTTGTTGTTATTGTTGTTGTTGTTATTGTTAGTTTTTTTCGAAAACAACAACAAATATCGTAGTGTGATACTGTAGCCAATCGATAATTGATGGGGTCATTGTAGTCGAAAACAAGAACGACTTCCTACCTCCATCGTGGTTACTGCATGATTATTGTTTAAAAGCTGTTGTTGCGGTTACTGTTTTGATTATCTATTGTTTTCGAAAACAACAACAACGCTCCTCAGGCGGTGTCATCCTGTGCATGCACGGCGGCATCTCGCCCCGTCTCACCAGTCTCGACGAGATCAACAAGGTCTGTTGATCTTTGATCTTTGATCTTTGAACTTTGACCTTTGATCTCTTTTCAGATTCCCAAGCCCCTGGTCGATCCGAACTCGTGCGAGCTCGCGTGCGATCTCATGTGGGCCGACCCCATGATGGGCCTCAAAGGGTGAGAAGTGATCTTTGATCTTTAATCTTTGATCTTCAATCTCTGATCTTTGTAGCTTCAAAGCGAACGCGATTCGCGGTGTTTCCGTCCACTTTGGCGAGGATGTTCTGCACTCGACAATGACTCAGTTGGGCGTCAAATTGATCGTTAGAGGACATCAGGTATATACTGCAGTGGTTGCGGTAGGCAAGGGATCTCTTCCTAACAACTATGGCTGATAAAAGAGAATACTCAATGAGAATTTCCTTTAACCATGGCCATTTTTGTATCTTTGATCGCTTCCCATCTTCTTCTCCTTCCTTCAGATGATGATGAATGGTTACAACTTCTTCGGCCATAAGAGACTGGTCACGGTCTTCACAGCGGCCAGCTACTATCCGGACCGGGTGAGGACCGGGGTATAGGATGGGACCGGTCTACTATCCGGACCGGGTGAGGACCGGGGTATAGGATGGGACCGGTTTGGTACCGCACCTGGAACCGTATGCGGATCCAGTGGTGCCCGGTTTGTTGCGGCCTGGTACCGGGCTCGTAAAGGCCATGTACTGCTATGCTACCGGCCAGATTGCGGAGACGTCTAGTGGTAATTGGCACCAATCTGCAGGAGTTGATCTTTGATCTTTGATGGAGTTGATCTTTGATCTTTGATGGAGTTGATCTTTGATCTCTGCTCAGGCGAATCGCGGCGCCGTCCTGCACGTTGACGACAGCGGACCCATGGGCTTCCACGTACTGTCGCCGCATTCTGGAGGAGGTAAAGATCAAAGATCAAATACTAGAGATCACAAATCGTCATGTGCTTGTGTCTCAAATTTTGTTTTCAACGACGATCAAAGATCAATCGCTAAAATATTCATTCAAATTTCTCTCAGGCCTGAAAGTGTTCACGGGTGAGCACGAAGACGCGAACAGGTTCGATGTCGGCTACATTATGAGCGTCGCCGACGAAAAGGTTGTTATTGTTTTTGGTTGTTATTGTTTTTGTTGTTTTGTTGTTGTTGTTGTTTTTTACACAACAACAGCAGACTTACGTTGCTTAGCTGCGAAACGCTCGGAACGATAAACTGCAGAAGATGACTGGTGGCGGCGGTCGGATGTAATTGGCCCCCGTGCGCCCCATTGTCAATCAAGAAACGCATGCTGTTTACGAAACAAGAAAAGCACTTCAAAACCAACGAATAAATAGATGTAGTGCAATTAACGTTCAGCTGATCAAGGAAAAACGTAACGATAATCAAAACACGCCTTGAAAATGAAAAAAAAATGTTCAAAGATCATGTTTAGTTCGCTAGCATTGAAATTATGAAACGCGAGGAATGGGGGCAAAAGAGGAAGGTCCCGGGGAGATTTGAACTCCCGTCGCAGGATTCAGAGTCCTGAGTGCTAACCGCTACACCACGGGACCGCACGTTTGGCGCACTCTAAAGTGGGTAGAAAAACGCGCGCATTTGCCCTAATGAGTGATTTGTTCTTGCATCTATCGCACAAACTTAGAATTTTACATTTATTTGAGTATGTGAGTTGTGGATTGCGATGTTCTCTTCTCTAAACTCAGAATGAATCTTTCACCATGCAACGCAACTGTAGGCACGGTTAGATTGACGAATTGTCTTTGTAATTTGACACAAATGCCTTCTCCCTTCCGAGTTCCACAGAGCTTCTGTATTACGCGGTGTGAATAGAATGAAGAAAGTGCTGACCATCACACCTGTCTTCTTTACACAAATCTGTCGGCGCCATTTGGGTGACTCATTTCCAAACAGTTGCCCTCTCACAACTCTCATTCACAATAGAACTACGGCGTTTTCACACTCAAAAACCTTACGTTTTCGAAAATTCAATTCTTCAGATAATAATCTCTGTCTAATATTTCGTTCATTTTTAAACAATGTGAAAAATTTTAAAGCAACTGATTTTTTCTCGAATTTCAGTTTGTCCGCTTTACACGTGGACAATCACCCGGCATTCAATTGAGAAAGAAGAAAAATACGATGTGTCTGTTTCTACAATAGAATATTGCTAAAATTAGGCGAGTTCTCTATTCATTCTCATTTCATAGAATGCAAATTATATTCACTCCATCGCGTAATTTCAGAGGAGCTCGTTCGATTGAAGCACAAGATCGAGACAACGATCAGGAACCAGATGCGGGGCCGGAGATTGGGGTCAAGAAGCAGCTGAATCCCTACAAGTTGCTGGAATGAGAAATATAATGGAGGTCGGAGCAGGATTTGCTGTTCGAAACAAAGTCGAGCAGAGAGAACCCCATCGCTGATTATGAGTTACCGGTTTGTATTCGCACAATTAACCTTGCTGCGATAAAGATTTATGTTTGGTAGGCTTTATAGAGCCAGACCACATCGCACCAGTTTGTAATCTAAAACATTCTGCATAAATTCGCAAGTATTGTGCTTCTTGTTTATTCTGATGAATAAAGATTTTGAACGCAATTGCTCTGATGAATGATCTGTTACTTCTAAATTGTAATCTCCCAAATTCAGAAAAAAGAATAATATTTTTTAGTTCAATGAACTGTCCTTCCTTTCATCTTTATTTTTGGTTTTTCTGACAGCGAAATCGGGACAGCGGTATTGTTTTTCTGACACGAGACGAATGGTTCTTCCTCCTCCCTTTCTCAGCAGTCCACACTCACAGCGTTCTGACCCCCATTGTTCTCTCCAGATAAGGGTGAACAATGGATGCAAATTTCTCGCAAAAATCCCGACACGAAAGAACTGCAATTTCCCGCTCGATTCAAGCAACAGAGCGGGGAGAGCGGTCGCTCCTCCCGCCTAGGTCTTGTAGTTCGATTCATGCAAAGTGAGCGAGTAGATGTGCAAAGGTCTCCCCCTTATCTGTCGGAGGAGAATGCTGTGCACTGTGGAGTGACTCATTGCCGTAAGAGTCAAAGGTCTCTCCCCTCACAGTGTCCTTTCAACATTGAGCAGAGGCACTTACGGCCCGAATTGCTCTGTTTTCTGTTCCATTCTGTTCCGTTGTTCCGTTTTTTGTCTCGCTTTCGAGCTTCAGAAGACTTCTGCCTATTTATCGATCTTTTTTGTCTCTATTTTGTTTATTTCGTGAGTCAGGTTGTATCTACCTACTTTTCTGATAGTCTGTTCACCGATCAATATTTTTAGTGCTCGTGTTTTTCGTTTTTTTTTGTTTGTAATAACCGCGTGGGTCATGCACTGTACCGGCATGAAAATAAGCGTACATCCGTTACAGTTTGTCCGCTCTATACGCGGACACCCACTCAACATTCAAACCGAGAAATAATGGATTACAACAAAATGAAAACATTCGAGTGAGTTTACTGCCCTCTTTTTTCTCAGCTTGCAAACATACTTGAATGCATTTTTTTTTTAAATTTTAGTGGTCGCCTTGGCGTCCATTTCAACGACCGCGCGGAAATCACCATCAGCTGGGCGACAGACGTTGAAATGGCCAAGACGTACGTCATAGTCACCATTTTTAGACATCACTTTGACGGTTACTTTTTTAAAAAATGCAATAGTATAATGTCATTACAGCGGCTGGCCGTCAGTCACGCGATTCGTGTATACATGACCTGAGCGATACTCATCGTAGCGCGACGATCATTCTCAACGAGTACTGAAGATGGACGACGAGGGAAACATTCGAGATGATCGTCGTAAGATTTAGTCTGATATTGGGCGATTTTTTCCCATCATATAGACATATTAAGGTAAAGGTAAAGGTGTATCCACGTCAAGCGATTTTACAGTCATAAGACAACGCTAGGTGGGACCCACTGGTCGCTTACCAGACATAGGTATTAAAGGCCAGACATATTAAAGGTGGAGAGAAAAAAAAGAAAAAAAGAAAAACGTTTTCCGTTCAGTACGACCCACTCTACAAGGAGCAGCACGCATTCATTCATGGAGACGACTGGTCCTGCGTCTGTGACAAACGCGATCGATCGTCTATCGATCAATGGCATGCAGCCATGTCGTGTGCATAGACTGTGTTGAGGGCATAGTGAGCTTCTTTTTCTGTTATATTTTACAACTTTTTATCCGTTTTTACGATGTACGTGAATTTGTTGTGAATTTGAAATTCGAAAAGAAAGTGAACAAATTGCAGACAGACGCAGCTGCCGACAGCATCATGACGCCCAGCTGCCCGCACTACCGAAAGGAATGGGCTCTGCCCCTCAAGCGCGTCAATGAGGCGGTGGCGGCAAGAATTCGAGAGGAGAACTAAATTGATTATCATTCCCTACTTCCTCGATTGTTTTCAATTCCTCGATTGTTTTCAATCTCATTTTCCGATTTCCCTCGAACAATCTCATTCGCTGATGCATAAATGTTGTGTCTCAATTTCATCTATCATTTTTTCTCTCGGTGCAGCAGGAATGAGCGTCTGTATTACACCGCGAGAGAATAGAGAATAGTCTGCCCTTTTCACCTTTCCGTCGCTTTCACAATTCTGTCGGCACTGTCCATGTGACTCATTGACTTCTTCTTTCCCTTTCATGCAAAGCTGAATGACATTTTTCAAAGAAACGCGTTTTTTCACACTTGGCCTTTCGAGTTCAGTTCAAGATATTGAAAAGAATCGAGAGGCTCTCCAGTTCTTCCTTTGATCATTGTGATCTTTGAATCGAATCTCTGATCATTCGTTCGTTCGTATTGGCACAATGATTTTTTTTGATTTTTTAAATTTCATTTTGTCCGCTCTATACGCGGACCTTCTTTCGGGTTTCAGCCGAAGATAAACGACTTCTACTCAATAACTCGAGTTAGTTTTTTTTTTAAAATAGAAACGATGATTCCCGTTTGGCTGTGATATGTGAGCCTCCGATCGTACCGCTCCCTCACAAAATTTCTTGTTTATGATGCTTTTAGTCTTTTCAGCCTTCTCCGATGCTCACTCATCACTCAATGACGCAAAGGATCTCTCACAAATACCTCTGGGAAAAAACTCGACAGCACCGCTAATGCTGTACTCAACAGTGCGTTGATCAGTTCAAATCAAGTACATCAAGCTACGAATGATATCTGCCTGGTGATCAGCCGCCCTTTCTATACTACCGCCGCACGATTCAGCCTTTCTGCGCTCTTCCCATCACTCTCGAGAGCTTCCCATCCAGAGACGGTATAATATCGCCCGACAATTCTATTATTGTATCTCCAACCGCTTTTTTACCTTCTATTTTACTTTCTTTCGACTTTCTTGATAAATTATTCCATTGCACGGTCCTTCAAAACATCAGATATTTCCACATTATCTTTTTTCACGCATAAATATAATTCATAATATTATTATTCGATCCCGTATCTGACGTAGATAGAAATCGGTGAATTTATGTATGTACTAAAATGGGATGTGATTTTTATGGTGTGCGCGCTCACTGCTTGTTGTAGACGTTTTCATTATATATTTTCCACTATTCTACCATGAAGAAGGTGCGTGTATTCGCGGGAGCAGTGTTGTTTTACCAATGTGAAGACACACACAGGCACAATAGTATTCCAGATGAATATTGGAGATCAATTGATCTGAATTGGGCCCTTGTGGGCAAAGACAACGGTTCTTTGAAATCTGATTTTTTCGATGAATAGAATCGGGGACAGTTTAGAGCGAGGAGATTTGCAATTTCCAGTTGCAATCTACCCGAAACCTTCTTCATCTCCATGCAAAGCGTAGCGCAGCCGCAACGCGTTCGGCTGGTCACACTTACTACCCGGGTCAATCACGCCTTCTCTTTATTTGTTGCTTATTGTTCAACCATTATTTTTGTTACTGTTTATTATCATTGTTTTTATTATTCTAGCTAGAATGCAACGACCAACGTCATCTTCGAGAGGGGATTCAGACGGCAATGAAGCTGACGGACAGCAGAGATTAGCAAATGTAAGAGTTCCGTTGTTGGTTATTGGTCGCTTCTAACGATATTTTCTCCAATTGCAACTGCTCATTATTACATTTGTTTTGACACTGTTCTTGCAAGAAAAAACAATTTATTTAATTCTTCATTGGTGCTTTTCTCTACTTGGGCAAAGAAAGACAGAAACAAAATGTGTGATATTTCAGAGTGGCTTCAACCCTCCGGCGCCTATCCTTCCGAATCCACTTGCTCATTCGATGGCCACGATGGGGGCCCAGGCTGCGAATACGGCGATTCTGCTCAGGTTATTTTTTACGTAATCAAAAACATTCATCGCGAGAATGATATTATTATGGGTTTGACAGCAATACGCGAACCGCATCGGCTGTGGCAATAGACTGTCACCCTATCATTACTCAATGAAACTCAATTGTTCTATTCAGGTCACAGGGCCTCTTCAATCTCCCGCCGGGGCTGGGCATTGGCTTTGGCCCACTGCTTGCTGCGCAGCAGCAGCAGCTAGCTGCTGCCCAGGCTGCAGCTGCTGCAGCCTTCAATCCGTTCGGGAGAGGTACTTTATTCGGGTCAAACAATATATCAAGCCTAAATGCCAATATACTTGATAGCATAATGATTCATTTGTGAATGTGCTGTGAATTCGCATAATTTCAATCGTTGTTCAGGTTCCACGAGAAATTCATCGACGTGAGTTTATCACTTTGCACTCTAACCAAACAACTAAAGTGACTGTACCGGAGGCTTCTTCGGTTTCTGGGCTATTTTTCATGATATTTCATAAGCCACTTTATTTTGAGATGAAAATCCACGCATTCTTCTATACAGAAGCGTCGTGTCTTTTATATCCAGAATCCCAACCTGAAACCGAAAAAGTCTCCGGACCCTGTATGCACGTTCCACATCCTCCTGCTTTTCACCTCATTTGATGGTCCAGAATTAGATAGTAAATAGTATTGTCATTGCAGTATTCGGTCTTTCGCATGCCTCACTGATGGGCATGTCGGTTCCGACTCCTCCACCTGTGCCTATTCGACCGATGATGGTTTCAAGTGGGATTGGAGCGGGTGAGTGATCAGGGTGTAGTTAACACTTCTTTTCGAATAACAAAGAAAATAGAGTCATGATCAGAGTGGGAGAGCTGTCAAAGAGTTACAGTGAGAGTTTTGAAGAAAAAAACATTGAAAAATTGTGTTCCAAAGAATGTATAGAAGCGATACTGAAGCGGAAACTATCCACAGGCTAGAAAATATAAAAAAAATATCATTTAATTGATCAGTCTGGAGTGAGCACACACGTGAGGACGGTCGAGTGTTCTACTACAATCAGGTGAGTATGTAGAACTTGCCGAACTAATTCGGAAAATTCTTCATTAAATGCTCTTTTTAACGGTTGTTTTTTTCTTTTTAATCTACCAATAGTGTCTGATAAACATGAAACAGTGAAAAAAATATTTCAGGAGACTAAGCAGAGTCAGTGGACGAAGCCTGATGAGCTCAAGACATCGGAGGAGGTATGAATAAGAAATATTTACATTCTCAAAGTCCGCAACATTTTTCTACACTGCCTCATCCGTACCTACATGCATTGAGTGAAACATACTCGTTTTCGCTTATACCTCATGATTCAGATTGGGACTTTCAAAATGAAAATTGTGTCTCTTCATTCTTCGATCTCTCTCACTGAGTGACAAGAGTGACGAGACAGCACGCCGAATGGAGAGACATTTCAGATGGCCTCTTCATCCTCGTCCTCTTCCTCATCCTGGAGAGAGTACACGACTGCTGCCGGGCGGAAGTACTACCACAATGCAGTGACCAGGGAGACAACTTGGACGATGCCGGATGGGTACAGCGGTGAGAATTTACACCCATCCGTTATTTGGTTTCAGAAAAACGGTGCGTAGCCACAGATATTTTGTGCGGAAGTCTATAGTGAAACTGCAGTACGAATCGCCTTGTTGGCTTTCCTCTGCTTTCAAACTCAATGTGAAACATAACATTTTCTTCAGGCTCGGCCGAGCAGAATTCGGTTGAGAAGAAAGGAGAAGTGAAGGAAGGTCAGACCGAAATGGAGCGTGCCATGGCTGCGACGCTTGCTGCCCTTCCCGATGGGAATGTGGGAGTGAGTTCCACCTTTGTTGACAACTGTATTTGAACAAGCGATAATCATGCCGTAACCTATTGTAAATCAAATTTTCTGAAAACATTTCATTGTCCAGATCGCCTCACTCTCCTCCTTACCTCTTCTTGATCCGGAACAGGAGCTGAAGCAGCGGCAGGCTGATCGATTCACGGAACTGCTGAGGGACAAGGTGCGCATTAGATAGGATGTGACGAACAAACTTTAAAAAAAATTTTTGGTGAAACAACGGCTCATTTCAGTACAACGAGGGCAAGATCAGCTCGAAGTGCAGCTGGGATCGCGCAGTGCCGTTCATCCAGGCTGACCCCAGGTGAAGATGGTTGAGATGGTTTTTCGTTGTGCATTCCGGTAATTTACGCGATCAGTGAGTGGAATATCAAACATTTCATCACTTGTTTTATGTTCACTCGGGCCTGCGTGGAATTGATCTAGTAGGATAGCAGCCAATTTATGGGATTTATGAAACCTATTTCATAGATTCAATTTTCCGAATTTCAGATTTCGAATTCTCACGAAAATCTCGGAGAAGAAGCAACTCTTCAATGCATGGAAAGTCAAAAGACAAAAGGAGGAAAGGGTGAGATTGTCGATTTTGTTGGGCCACCAAGTTCACCTTCACTCACTTACTCACGTCTTTATGTGTGAAAAGCTTTCGCGAATATTTTTTAAAAATAAATTTTTATTAATTAATAATTAATTATCCATTTACTGCTAGGACGAGAAGCGAATGACCGTCAAGAAGGCGAAGGAAGATCTCGAGCAATGGCTGATCGCGCATCCGAAGATGAAGAGGGCGGGGATGAACTACAGAAGGTTACTTATTGCAATTCATATCATTTTAGATATGTACCAGGGTAAGTACTTTCCTATTGGATCGGAAAATTCGAAATATTTTGGCGGAGAATCGTCATCATGTGTTTTTTCTTCAAAAAAACATATTCGTGTGCTTAAAAAACTGAAAAAAAGGAAAATGGTTCTTTCAAAGCAATGCAACTAAATAATTGTCATTTGTAGGGCCGAGGACCAGTTCGGAGACGAGGCCATCTGGAAGGCTGTCGGTGACGAGGAGGAGCGGAGGGAGATATTCAGGTACCGTAGTGAAGGGGATTACGGAAGCAAGGGAAGATGGTCCATGCGAGCACCTTGAATGCAAGATAGACGGAAAACACGGTGTTGGAGGGGACAAAACATTATTTATCAGTCGAATTTGAGACACGCTATTGAATGAGATACTGTAGAATAGGCAAGGTACGCTGCTTCCATTGTCCATATCAGGAGGGATTACGGTAGGAAGAAGATGATTACGGTAGGATGAAGGAGGTTAAGGTAGGCGAGCTTTGAAGATTGATTGATTCCAGAGAGGCGCACCTCGCTGTGATGAAAAGAGAAGAGGAGGCGAAAGCACAAGTGGCAATGAGGAATGTCCAAGTACGTTTCACGTGCATCTCAAATGAGCAAAATACTCATAATTGTACTCGGCCAATGAGGTTGCTATAAAAACCCAAAATATTGTTTTAAAAATCGGACAAGAGAGTGGGTAGCTGTCGATTTACTTGGGGTCTACTTTATAGAAGCGATACGATGAAGTGTCGGCGAACATTGCTCAGCCAGCATTTTCAACTTCAACGCAATCACTTGCAGGTGTTCAACTCCATCCTCGAAAGCATGACCGAGATCACCTACAAGACGACGTGGGCGCAAGCACAGCGAATGCTCATTGAAAACGGGGAATTCGCGGCGGATGAAACACTGCAGAGTAAGCATATTATTTAGAATGAACATCAGCCCATACGAAATCAAGGTTAAAGGTAAAGGTAAAAGGTGTATCCACGTCAAGCGATTTTACAGTCATAAGACAACGCTAGGTGGGACCCACTGCTAAGGCCAGCTGTTAGATTGACTGTTATTTTCCCTGATCAAGGTTAACCAGGGAAAATAACAGTCAATTTGGGTTTGGTGAAGGCGTGTGTTGATTTGCAACAAGGAATTCAAGGAAGGATGAGACACTTCAAAGTAATACGTTCAGTCTGAGTAGGGGTGGGAACATGGTCTCGCCAACTATGAACGATATTAGAAATGACCTCTGCTCATAGATAGAAATCGAGGGCAATTATGAAGATGGTTGTTCGATTGCAACGAAATCTTCGAAAAACTTCACACATCGAACATTTCTCAAAGATTGTTGAAGCCACCTCGAGATCAAAGATCATCATCCACTCCAGGCATGGATAAAATGGACGCCCTCGTTATCTTCGAGAAGCACATCAGACGGCTGGAGAAGGAGAGGGAGGAGGAGAAGGAGGAGGCGGAGAGAAGGATGAAGAGAGAGGAGAGGAAGAGGAGGGAAGCATTCGAGGGGTTGCTGAAGGAGCTGCATGAGAGGGGTGAGTTGCAATGTTCTAGTTTTTTATCCATGTGTAAAAGTTTGTCATAATTATGTTTCACGCGGATTCTATAGGAGTGTCCTGACTGACTTCATTGATCGGGTTGAGATGACGAACATATAAAATTATTTCAATGACATCTTTGCAGGAGAACTAACGTCCGTGTCGCTGTGGATCTCCGCTTACACTACCGTATCCTCGGATGCACGGTTTGACCCGATGCTTCATCAGGTATGGATTGTCTGCCCTTCTTTGTTTTGACCTTGTCTTTTTTATCCCAATGAAAACATTCAGGATGGGTCCACCCCTCTTGATCTGTTCAAGTTCTTCGTTGAAGAGCTCAAGGTTAGATCCACTGCGTAATCTGCATAGGAGTATTTTTTAATTTTTAATTTCTTCTTTTTTTTTAATTTTTTTTAATTTCGAGAAGCTGCAATCCATAAATGAGTACGGTAATCTCAGGATCGCTGCGGCGCGGACGGGAAGGTCGTCAAGGCGATACTCGCGGAACGGGAAATATCGATTGGAGTGGACACTACCTTCGATCAGCTGGTCGAATGGGTGCAGAAGGATGAGAGGGGGAGGAAGGTACGGTAAGGGGGATATACGGTTGTCGATATTACGGTGACGCGAGGTTGGGATTATCGATTGGGATAGACAACTTTCGAATAACTGATTGAGCTGGTGCAACAAGAGAGGGGGGATGTCAGAAGAAGGATACGGTATGATTTATTGATCGGTGGGTACGGTATCTCAATCGATAACTGAGTATTCAGGTCGATCTCGGTAATCTCAAATTGTGCTACAACTCATTCATCGATAAGGCGGAAGACAAGGAAAGGGAGCTGGAAAGAGAGGAGGCGAGGACGAAGAGAAGAGCGCAAAGCGAGTTCAGGAATCTGCTCAGGTATCTACGGTAGTTTAGAATGAATACGGTATTTGAGTGGGTACGGTAACAATTGATTTCAGTTTTCATGGATTACGGTAGTCGTTACGGCGATGTTTCAGAACGATCCAACCTCCGATCGAGCGAGCAACCGAGTGGAGTGCAGTGAGAGCCAAGATCGAGAAGGAACCAGCATTTCTGGTAAGAGACTCTCTTCAATTTGCACAATATCTCGCTCTCTCTCTCTGACTGGTGAGAGAACAAGCGAAAATGAGAGAGTCATAGCCGTTAATCTGCTCTTATTATCCGCTTGAAGAGAGACACAGAGATCAAAAAACCACTTTCAGGCAATCGCCTCAGAGGAGGAGAGGAAGGAGATATTCAAGTCATTCCTAGAGGAAAGTGATGGGACTGACATAGCCAAGAAAGGAAAGAAGAGAACGGTTAGACTTATCAATTAGGATCTAATGGAATGCTGAATATTTCGGTATTCGAAGGATTTAATTTTTTGATTGCAGGTAGATGCAGAGTCTGTAGGAGAGGCCAAGAAGAAGAAAAAACACCACAAAGATAAAGAAAGAAGTGAAAAGAAGAAGAAGAATTCGCGTGATTAACCACATTTATCGATCCCCAATCTGCGCTTTATCCGTCGATTTTAATATGAAGATACTCCTAATCAATTTGCTTCTTTGAAATTCGATTCATTTTCCATTAGCCCAGCTCCAAAACATACTCCTTCAATTGTAGCCGAGAGTAGACACTCGTATATCCAATATTTTCATGTATATTTTGATGATAAATGATGATGATAAGGTGAATCTACGGAGTAGCGATTACAAAGTAGGTGGATACGGTAGTGACTCCTGTTGTGGAGATGCGCAACAGAGATGACTGAAAAGAAAATTGATTTTATTATCTTAGTTGTTCCTTACTTCAATTGCTTACATTTTTGAACATTTTTATATTTTCAAATACACGCAATAAATAATAGACTAAATAAAGAAAGATCAAAGCTCAAAAGTTTAAAGCATAGTGAGTCCCGCGAGGAACTCCCTTCCATCGGCGTCAATATTACTGTAGTTTAACAGGCTCCGCCCACTTTCATTTGTCATCTAGTTCAAATTTTCAGCTTCGGTTTTTGTCGTCGCATCGTGTCAATTTTGCTTGTTTTTGCTTGAATTGCTTTTGTATTACTGCGAAATACATCTAAGTAACTCGCTTCCTAGCAGAACTATCCACTTTAATCTTTGAAGCGCGATATCGCCATTTCGCTTGAAGTTAATTGTTTCGAGACCATTATATCTCGTTGTTTTGCTCAATTTATATTCTATGCATTGCATTCCAGTTCAGAATGACTTCCTCGTCCGAGCCGAGCAAGCCGAAGACTAAGGCGGAGAAGATCAAGCAGGTTTGTTGCACTTTTTCAACTTGTTTTCCATTTTTTCGACCATTTTTCAACCGTTTTCTCTTACAAAATGTCCAGGCGTTCACTGATTTCTCCTTTCTAAGTGCAATATTGTTGTATTTCCAGGAGAAGGAGGAGGCGGAGCGCAAGGAGCGCGAGGAGAAGGCCAAGAAAGAGCCCAAGAAGGAGCCAGAACTCATCGCATTCGAGAGTTAGTTCTTGCTTCTTTGTCCTTTCAAATATAATTACATTCTTGTGACACCTATGGAGCGATTCCAAATGATTACTCAACAAACATGAGCTTTTTTGGCGGCGATATCCCGAATTTTTCATCACTCATTTTACCTGACTTCTACTTGCAGCAGAATCACTTTTTGGTGATTGTAGCTATTGTGTCTGTAGTCGATTAGATGATTGATGAGGATTCGGTTTATAGTAAATGCGTGCCAAAAATGCGTGGATCGGCTTGTATTACTTCGATTTGTCGTCAATTGGGGTTTTGAAACGCAAAAACACCAGTGCTATAGGTTCCAGCCTTAAACTCGACCGCGTTTAGGTAGACTAAGATGCTATTTCACTGATGATAAGGATGCTTAGGGCTGACTTTGGGTCTATCAAAACGCTTTGCAGCCGTGCGCGACCACTTCCTCGCACTGGACAAGGGAGACACGCACGTGCTCGGGCGCGCGCTGCAGATGCTGCACAAGACGCGCAAGGCAATGACGCCCGAGGTTTGCCTAATTAATCAACTAATTAATTAAATTATTTAAACTGTTCCTCTTTTTTTGCTTCATTTTTTCAAGTCCCGCTAGATTTGCACGAATTTTACCGTATTTTTTTTTAATTTTTAAACAAGTATTTTTATTAAATATCTACAGATCCTGCACCGTCTGCTGATGCTGCACTCGGCCGGGCCGGTGAAGGACGAGCTCGTCTCGCTGCTCCCGCCCAGGTACCGTTAATTGGCTTATTAAATATACAAAAATTAGGTGAACTGAATGTGAGTCACTTTATTGAAAGAATGCAGTTATTATGCAAAAAAGCGTTATTAGTGTCCCTGCTGAATCAATGTTTCGGCAATGCTATTGATACTTTGATTGTTCATTTAGCATTGATGTAGTAATTGTTTGTGTGCTATTAAAAAATACTGAACATTAAAATAATTTTAAAAAAACAATCGTAATTCGCAGACCGACTCCTTCTGCCGCTCCGGCGACGCCCTCGAAGGAGGCGGCGAAGGAGACGCCCATGGAGGTGGACGGAGCAGCTGCGACTGCGGCAGCTGGCAACGCCACGCCCCCGCCCATCACGCTCAGGTATAGGAACTTGATAGAACATAAAGTCACCCTGCTATTGATGACTTGATGAATTCACGTTATACTCATTTGATTGCCGAACGAGGCCGAAATCTACCGGAATACTATGCGCAAATCGATTGAACAGCACGTTGATTATCTAGTAGTTTTACCGTACGAAAAGTGGGATCATGCCACACTCTAGAATCTCCCGCGGTCGACTGATCGTGCCCGATAACGGTTCCCGTTCTCGCTCGGTTACACCGGTGCCGGAGCCGGTTGTGTCCAAACCGGAGCCGGAACCAGAACCCGAGCAACGGACCTGGATTCGACTCAGGTGCCCGAGTTGGTGTGAGAGTGTCGCGTGCCGTCCATTGAATGCGAATGGTTCTTTTTTTTCTTTCCATTGTGAGAGCCCTCTCCGACTACCGTAATCACTTATCGATTGCGCTGCTAAATACAGTATTCCTTCATTTTCTGTTTTTTTACTACCGTTATTGTATGCCTTCATGCAAACACAACCCTACCGTGTCACTACCGTATCCAACCCTACCGTACCCCAATCTTACCGTATCCTCCTTGCAGCTCTCAGCCGCTGCCGTCGCGCAAGAAGACGGGCGTGCCTCCCCCGCCCGAGGCTGACTGCTACGTGCATCTGCTCGCCCTTATCTACCTCGTGGACCACGGCGACAAGGCCCTCGCCGGAGCACAGAGGACCGCCGAGAGCCTCATCAAGTGAGATTTATTTTTAAATGTAAACATCGATAAAAACAAACGTCTCGAGCTTATTTTAAATCAAATTAATATTACTACTTCAAGTCGCGATGATACTAAAATTGTTGCACGGATTAGCGACGTGAAATACGTGCGAAACTGGAAAGTCTTGGTCAATTACACTAGAATCGAAGCAGCAGTTTCATGTTTCACCATTGATACATGTTTCTGATTGCTTGCATGTATGTTGATAGGAGTCTCATCAATGGAGTCAAACAAAAATATTCATCATTTGATTCGAACACCTTAATAATTTTTGTTTAAAAATGTTATTGATTATTTAAATATCCTAAATTATCATAATTACTTCGCAGGAGACTTGACGAGTTCGATCGTCGGTCGCTCGACGGCATCGCTGCGAAGGCGTTCTTCTACCTCGCCCTCGTCTACGAGCGCCACGCCAAGCTCGAGCAGCTCAGGAGGTGAGAACAAGCAAGCAAGGGCGATTTGGGTTTCAGAAATGATGGTTACTTGTTTTCTGTTATGAAATCTCTGGTCTGCTTGGTGTATTCGAGCTCGAGCGGCTCAATGTCAGGAGGCGAGGGAAATAAAGCAGAAACGGAACACCACCTTGTGAATTTGGGCTTCACGGATATCATTTGTGACATTAGATTCATACCTAGCGATATTTCCTCCTGTTTGCCGTCAATAGAAATATATAATACGAAGATTTTATCCCCCTATGTGATTGCGGGCTTCACAGTTATCATGTTACTGATCGTATCCGTTGCAGCTTCCTGAACGCGCGTCTGCGCGCGGCGACGCTGCGCCGTCACACGGAGACGCAGGCGACGCTCATCTACACGCTGCTGCGCGTGTACCTCGTCGGCCGCCAGTACCCCTCCGCCGCCAAGCTCGTCTCCAAGGTACGGTAGCATTGATTGATTACGGTTGCCAAGAGGGGATACTGTAGGCTGACACTACTTGGTTCAATATTGATTCGGTGGGTTCGGTAGGGCTGATCATAGTTCTCGCAGATTCTGTAGTTGTCCCAATCGATATCTGGTGCAATACCGTAACCCTATGGTATCCTTGTCCAGGTCTCGTTCCCTGAGGGCGCGTCGAACAACGACCTGGCGCGCTTCCTCTACTACCAGGGCAGGATCAAGGCGATGCAGCTGGACTACCCCGCCGCCTCCGGATACTTCCTCCAGGTACGATAGTCCGAGGGGGTCAGATGATTACGGTGGGCGAGTGCGGTGAATCAGATTTGTGATTATGATCGAAACTCGGTTTGTTGAGGCTTCGTGCACACTTCTTTCAGTTGGAGGAACTTGAAACTTACGTACACTTCAATGTTTGAGTTCAAAACACAAAAATGTAAAGTTGCGCAGGGTTTTGCGGTTAATTTAGGTTTCACACGTGCATTACAATGTCCGAGATTCTTGGAAATGTAGTTATGCTTAGGTCTTGCTCCTAAAAATATATTCACATCAATGCCGATTTGGGTTTCACAGATGTTTCATCTATTCAACGCGGGTCGGTGGTTTTGATTTTTGAGCGATTTCTAGGAATAGTACAATATTTTGCAGGCGATGCGCAAGGCGCCGCAGGAGGCGGCGATCGGCTTCAAGCAGAACACCCAGAAGTGGGTCGTCGTCGTGGGACTGCTCCAGGTACTTCGGTAGATTATCGATTAGGGGGATTACGGTAGGTTATCGATTTGCTGATTACGGTAATTATTTGGGTATGGTAGCGCCAAATTATCGATTGCAGGGTGAGATTCCGGAGCGCGGCATCTTCCGCATGCCCATCTACCGCAAGTGCCTCGTCCCGTACCTCGAGCTGTGCCAGGGTCAGTTTTTTTAAATCCAAAAAATTGGTGAAATTTTGAACTTGTTGATTTTGTGATTGACCGCTAGGATAGGTACTGTCCAATTGGCTGACCTTCAATTTGTTTCACAACTCTGTGTCGTATAATACCCCCTTTTTTTTAGTTGTGCCAATTTCCGCGTTTGGATGTTCATTCATTGAATAGATGTTGATTTTGAGTTGATTTTTTAACTCGTTGATTGTGTGTTTGATCACTAGGATAGATGCTGTCCATTACTTGATTCGATCCAATCAGTGTTTCCATCATCATTGTACTTTGCAGCGGTGCGCCTGGGCGACCTGGTGAAGTTCAACGGCGTCCTGCAGAAGTACGGCCAGTCCGTCTTCGAGAAGGTACGGTAACGACGAATACGGTAGTATTGATTAGGAGTTACGGTAGCTTATTTATTTTGAACTCATTGTTGCAGTAGGTGCGATATTACGGTAGTGATTCGATTGGACAGTTACGGTAGTCTTACAGTGGTCCAGATTGGTTACCGTAGCATCCGTGTTTCAGGACGAGACGCTCACGCTGATTGTGCGCCTGCGTCAGAACGTGATCAAGACTGCAGTCAGGTAAGGTGGCCAGTCGACTACCGTAACCTGCCTAGGTGGTTCGGTCGGTCAAACTCATGACACTATGCCATTGACACTGTTTGTCGACGAATCAGTTACCGTACCTCTATGATGTCGTTCGCTGGGTCAGATCCATTGTCATTGCAGACAGATCTCGCTGGCGTACTCGCGCATCTCCATCTCGGACATCTGCAAGAAGCTGCAGCTGGCCAGCGACGTCGAGACGGAGTACATGGTACGGTAGTTCAGGGGGTCAGATGATTACGGTTGGAGGGAGTGCGGTGGGTTAGATAGATGACTTCTGTACCTACGTGGGTCTCAGGATTACGGTAATCAATCGATTGCACAGGTGGCGAAGGCGATCTCTGACGGCTCGATCGAGGCGAGCGTCACGTGTGGCGAGCACGCCTCCAAGGAGGTACGGTAGCAGGCGTTTATCGATTATTGATTTTTCAAGAATTTAAATTATTGAGTATTTTTCCAGAGCGGCCTTCGCTTCATGCAGTCGTCCGAGACGGCCGACATCTACCGCACGGCCGAGCCGCAGACGCACTTCGACTCGAGAATCAGGTACGGTAGACGGGGTTATCGATCGAATTTGGGGTTACGGTAATCGATTATTGATTGAGCACTCATTTTAGTTCCAAACAGAGCGGTCATCAGACCTTCTAAATGTTATCGATTTTCAAGTAATTTGACCAGTGTAATCTCCTTAATTCCACAATTTGTTGTATCCCGATAAGTGCTAGAAATAGCTGCTCTAGAGATACGGTAATTGATTATCAACTGATTATTGATTATTCATGATTGCCTCCGTTCACAGATACTGTCTGGAGCTGCACAACCAGGCGGTGAAGGCGCTGCGCTTCCCGCCCAAGACTGCGGAGGAGATTGAGACGATCGAGCAGCAGAGGGAGAGAGAGCAGCAGGTACGGTAGGGGATACGGTGTCGATAGATCGATCGGGTGGTCCCGTGGGGCAGATTTGTGATCGGTATTATCGGAGGATCGGAGTTACTGCCCTCCTTGCTATGTGGATGATACAATGTAGGATTGAAACAGAAATCCTGGGGGTTTTAACGATCGAGTAGCAGAGGGAGAGAGAGTAGCAGGTACGGTAGGGGAGGGGGACTGCGGTAGTTTGATGGGGCAGATTTGTGATTTAATTTTTCGCTTACATTTAGCACCCGCTCTCTTATTGACCTGCCTGTTTTCTGACAGATGCAGTGTAGGGTTGAAACACGAGCTTTGTTGGAATTTGTTTTTGACGATTGAGCAGCAAAAGGTGAGGGAGCAGCAGATACGGCGGGTTAGGGGTTATTACAGGACAGGTTATTGATTATTGAGGTTATTGAGGATACGGACAGGTTATTGATTAGGAGGGAGGTCTGGTTTAGCTTAAAGAGAAACAGATGATCATTGTTCGCTCAAGCTCACATCAAATGTATGTTCTTGCTGAAACGGAAACTTTATGGTGTACTTTTTTGACCAGACAGAAAAGAGAGGGCAACACGGTATGGAGTGGGAGAAGAGGTTTAGTATGACAATTTATTGATTTGTATTTGCTAGATGCTTCTACCGTAGAAGTTCTACGTTATTGCACAGGCTGTTTTGTGGCTCATACAAAGTAGGACTGAAACACAAACATTGAGGGGTACTTTGAAACTTGCTTTTTCTAAATTGAATAATTAATAACGTTGCAGGAGCTCGAGTTCGCGAAGGGCATGGCCGACGAGGACGATGATGACTTTTGAGCGCCCTTGGGTGCACTACGATTGGGAGTGGTACGGTAGGCGAGGAGTACCACCACACCACCACCACCGCCACACCACCCCGCCTCACAACCGCCGCTCCCTTTCCCATTATCGTTTCCCCTCCTCCCCTTCCCGGCCCCCGCCTCACTAGTGGGGGTGTGCATGCACGGTAGAGTGTATCGATCCGATTGCTCGATTACTGTATGCACACCCCGGTTTTTATCGCACCATAAATTATCGACTGATGTACACCCTTCTCCCCCCTTTGATACCGTTTTTCCCGATGTTCACCACTCCACAACTTGATTTTTACTCGCAGAAGATCGATATTGTATTTGCTAATTTATTCGCTGATGTATCTCTCCCCAGTTTTTTTTCTTTACATAATTTTTGTAATTCATACTGTCAAGATTGCTCTCAAACTGTGTGTGTAACTATATATAAAATGCGGGAAGTCAGCAGAAAACGCATCGGATAAAGCCTATTTATACCGTATTAAATTTTTATGTTTATTTATTTCGCACTACCGTAACTTCGGACTCTGTTATCTAAAAGAAAGAAGCAAGTAAGGATAAAATTCGAGGTCTCCATGGAGATTTATGAAGGACGATTGTTTCACGTGTGTGATTGTTGATTGGCTCGGTTAGTGAGGGTGAATTATCGATAGATTTCGTCGCACTACCGTTGTTATCTGTACAAAAGAAGCATTTGAGGTGGCATGCATCGAAATAAGTGCTGTAATTTGCTTATGAGGAACCGTTGCTTGTATCGCTGTTTCTCGAATTATCGATTGCCCCCTCGCAGATGCTCCGTCGTGCAGTGGCGCGTCTGAACGCGGCGGTCGACGACGTCATTCGGCGCTCACTCGGCGCGCCGCCCCCGCTCGCGCCCGCCATGGCCCTGGCGGCGCCGTCCGCCTCGGGCGCGCTATCCGCCTCCCAAGCGGCCGCCCTCGGCTCGTGGACCGTGGCCGACTGGGCGGAGCAGATGCGCACGCTGTGGGGCGTGCCCAAGTACAGGACCAGTCATCGTGAGTTGCATTGATAATGATATAAATGATGATAATAAATTGTGGGCGTAGTATGTGTGTATAGCCATCGAATATAGGACCAGTCATCGTGAGTTATGGTTGATTAGGAGAAATGCTAGTTATAGAAGATATGCTAATTAAGAGAGTCATTGCTTGATTTGAGATTATTGCCCAATTTGCTATTGAAGAAACGACAACGATCTATTAAAAATGGAAACTTGTGATTGATGTGTTGTCTTTTTTTGCTATGCGCTTTTGAGTTGCACTGATTTTATAAGGGCGAACTAGTGAACAAGTCAGTAAATGTGAGAAAAAATAAAAATAGTAATTTGTAATTTCCAGCCAAGAAGCAGACACGCAAGTTCGCGTACACCCGCCTGCTCACGCCCATCGAGGTTATTATATTTAATTATTAATTATATTATTTTATTTATTTAAAATGCTTTTTTTTGGATGACCAGAGAACCTCTGGCAGAGATAGGGTGATTGTGCGCAGCGACTTAGTCAGTAATTGAGATCGCATTCAAGTTTGATTAGATGTATCGTTCGTGAAACATCGTTTTTCCTATCATAGAATTCAAAAAACTTGTCACACACCACGGAATATAACGTTCCGTTCCAATCTATGGTGTACTTTTTTCGCCACTTTCGCATCGTTTTTCACGCATGATATGTTATTTTTTTCTGTTTCTAAAGCAATAACCGATTATTATAGCGCGATGAGAAGTGATTGCAAAAGAGCGCTTGATTAAATTCGCATTTTCACGCGTTGCCGCGCACAATATTTCTGAAGCCCCGCCCCCTTAGCGTAATAGACGTGTGTCCGGAACGTTTTATTTCTATGATAGGCCGTCTTGGTGGCGAAACATTTTGTGGTAGATAGTTCAGGAGGTTGTTTCACGCGTTCTACTTGTCGTCGCGTTCTACTTGTCGTAGATACGGTAATCAAACAATAATCCACTCAGGACGTGACGACGTGCGAGCAGTGCGGCGAGAAGCACGAGGTGCACACCATCTGCGGCAGCTGCTACGAGAAGGTACGGTAGGGATTGGACTGAGAGGGGTACGATTGGAATTATAGATTGGAAATAGAATGCAGGGGTCGGGAAGGTGTGGTAGGAAAGGGTTATCGATTGATTAATTGATGGGGAAGGATGTACCCCCACTCGATTAGCGAGGAGTGGTTTTAGTTGCGATGCTGTGGAAAGGATACAGTGGGTAAATTTTCTAACGCACCATTGCAAGGGGATCATCGATGCTTCTTCTGATCGTGACTGGATATGAAACGCGTAAAACCGCGATCATTCTTGTCTGTCAGACTCGTCTTTCCAAAAACCATTAGGTTGTTGTAACGAACGTCTAACGTCTTCTCCGAACCTTAATCTTAGTTGAAAACGGATGCGGCGACAAGTTGAATGCGTGAAACATCAACCTTCTTGACCTTCATTTATCACAGTATCGAAGTACCGTGGGTTTGGAGATGTTTAGGGGTAACAACTGCCTCTCATTGTTGGTTTGGATATCATGGACTAGATGATATGCATGTGAAACATCAACCATACCAATAAATTTAAATTATGATTGTATTTCTTTTATTTATGTATTTAACTAATTAATTAATTAAATTAATGCAATTTCCAGGTGCGCCTGCTGACGAACATGATCAAGGAGCGCATGCTCGCGTACAATCCCTACAAGGGCGAGCGACCGCCCAAGGAGGTCGAGGTACGGTATAGGGAAGGGGGATCGCGGACTGATTTTATTGGAGAGTAGGTAAGGGATGGGTCGAGGTAGGGTAGGAGGACATTCTTTGTGCATTCCCGTTTCACCTTCGCTAAATCTTCGAGGTTAACTAGGGAACAGTCGAAGGTCGATCAGGATTGAAATAATAATAATAGAGTAAAAACAATTCGCAAAAAAACGTAAAGCCATGCACATTTCGGTTTCACGTTCTCTACAACATTCTGATTTGAGAACAGTATTTAGTTACTGACAATGACCGTGTTTTACAAAATATAATGGGAACTGCTCTGTTATTTGGGCTGCCCAGGCAACAGCTGCTCTGAATGTAGAAGGGGTAGGGAAAACGTACGATAGGGAGATAGGGAGCGAATACTCTGTGAAGGCAGGCCCCCAAAAAAACGAAAAAGTTTCATAAAAACGATTTCATTAATTATTCGCACTGCAGGTTCGCTTCTCGGACGAACAGATCAAGGCGGAGCAGGAGCGCGTGGAGGAGGAGAAGAAGGTACGGTAGGAGGGGGGGAAGGGGTTACGGTAGGAGGCAGAAGTACGGTAGACTAGGTTACGGTATCCGGGGACAGGGTACTGTACTGTGGTAGTAGTGGTGCTCTTATCAGTGCAGGAATTCTAGAAATCCTCTGCGAAGTTGGTATCTTGTAGATTTCTTGCGATAATTTTGCATCTCGGAAGGCCGTGCGATTTTTTGTTTCACTATCCCTTCATCAGCTAGTGGTGGCTGCAATGCTAATGGGTTCGGGAGAATGTGTTGTATTCGAATATATTATCTTGTCAATCTTCACATAGTTATGACTTAGGGAATGGATCACGGTAGGCTACCGTATCACCCATTTACGATATATGATTACGGTATCGATTTTCTTGCGCAGGGCGAGATCAAGGACGGCGTGCGTGTGGTGGAGCTGGAGCAGCCAAGGCCGAGCTGGTTCCGACGGATCGAGAGACAACCCTGAATCAGGAGCAATGGAGCTGGCACCGTGCCAAGTGTGTCTAACTCTCTCCATTCCGCACGCTATCTCGCTCTGTCTAACTGGCTAGCGTGCAGAATGGAGAGAGATCGTTGTAGTGTATCGATTAGGTAGTTTGTTGTTTTGTTCGAATCTTTGAGTTGTTTTCTTTCTTTCTTTCCATTTCCCTTTTTGATGATTGTTCGATCTGAGAAATGAACTGTTTTGATGTGATAAATGGATGTTTTTGATGGAATGTAAAGTCAATGGAGTTTGACGGGGAAGGGATATTTTTGGGAAGTAATCATTCGTTCTGGAATCTAGGTTTGGGGCTAAATAGAAACAATTCAGTCTCCCATCTCCATTGGGGAACGATTTGTCACCGAATTACGATGTTGAGCAGCTGATGCGTTGCATAATGATGGGCAAGCACATTAACTCGTCAGTTTGTGATAGGATAGGGAGTGGCTGTACAGTACTCGAGTGAGCTTCCATCGTGTACTCTCTAGGGAAAAATGGCAAAAAACGTGCAGGTAAGCCTAAATCCAGGAAATCCCTATCCTTTTTAATAGCTCCCTCTCTGGCCCATCTCAGACATTATTCGCAGACATCTGGCGCGCTGGGAGCACTCTGGTATTATGTCCGGAGGAAGGGGAGATGATGGCCGAATAATGGGGGTGCTTGAGAATGATCTACCTCGAGGGATTACGGTAGGAATTATAGACTGGAAATTACGAAGGAATAATTCCGTGCTCTGATTGGATCTACTACGGTAGTGATGTGTTTGCAATTTTTTGTGATAGGTTGTTGCGGAACGATTTGTTCTTCGTGAATTACGGTAGAAATATGTCGCATTTGCTGTTGCGTTGGAGAATGATTGTGCTTTCAAAGATGATCGGCAGTTTAGAGGATACGGCACTTTCAGCTATTACTTGCTAGTTGGTTGTTGCTTGCACATTATTGCTGCTGTATGATCAGTAGCTGGCAAAAAGCGCGCCAACAATAAGAGTATAGGGGTGAATAGACACAGTATAGTCGTTATCCATCTCCTTCCTGATCCCTCGTTTCTCTACCTCCTTAGAGTTAGAGCAAAAAGCGGAGACATCACTGGTAGAGGGAGGGTCAGAGGGGGGGGGGGGGTGGTGAATGGAAGGGAGGGAATAAGATCATATCCTCATCATACCCTCATATCCTGTCGAACTTTCACTGCTATAGTACTGTCTACTCTATCTTATTCACTTTCGTTTGCTGTGTGGTCTGATTTGTGTGCGCACACATTCCGTCGTTTAGTGTGGACTACAGTAATGAGCGGGTTACGGTAGCTACCGTAGTTAGATGGGGGATATTGTAACAGCTGAGCGAGTATTCCTTCGTTTTACGCACAGTGTTTTCTGTCCCGTAAGGGGGGGATACAGTTGCTTCTCGATCACTTCCAATTTCTGCAGTATCCGAAATAATACCATTTTTTCCGCACTAAATACTAACTGCATGATGTCGTGAGATCTAGATCTGATTTATACTGATGCAAATCCAGAGATCCCCACGAGGCTTTCTTTCATTACCTACCTATCGCCCGTTTCACACCTCCCCCTCCCCCCCCTCTTTTCTGCTCCTTCCTGTCCTCCCGCCCCTCCCTCCACCCTTCTGATAGATCACCATCCGTCCTGAATGATTTGTGTGCGCCCATCTGATTTTGATGGACCGGGGGAAGGTAATCCATTCGTCTCTCCCTCACTCTTCACAGTTTTCGTGCTGTCTTGTCGCAGGACCGTACTGTCTGATATTCACTGTTGTGTATCTTTGACCGAGTAATCATGGCAATCAGTAACCATGGCCATTGGCAATGAAGTTCGAAAGAGTGAGATTCTAATTCGCAAAACTGAAATCCTATGATTGATTTGAATAAAAACGTATGTGATAAGTCACCGCGTTGAAACATATTTGTTCTGACAACGGCCACGCACACAACACTAGAGTTCGAAATACGGGTCGCCGTCTCTTCATTTCACACACTCTCTCACCGGTCAGAGAGGCGAGAGAGAGTGTGTGAAATGAAGAGACGGTGACCCGTATTTCGAACTCTACACAACACATTAGGCTTTTCTCACCTTCTTCCCTCACGTTAAGTGCAATTTTTTTGTTGTTGCTAATAATGCATTTTTGCGTGAGATATATCTCCTTTCTGTCTCCCAAATCTACGTACCATTTTATTTGAAGCCATAAAGATCAAAGATCAAACCTCGAGCCTCGGGCCATGAGTTCGCTAGATCAAAGGGCTGCCCCTGTCTCCTCTTTTCCCCTCTTCCCCTCACCTGGGCTGACAAATTGAGTGCTGATAATGAGATTAACGGGGTGATAAATCTCCCCCCTGGGATAGGGAGGGATTTTCAGGGACGAGAGGGAGAGGTCTTCCGGGAGTTGAGTGAACTCTTTCTTTCCCTTCGGAATTGTTTTTTTCTTACGTTTTGGGGTAGTATTGAGATAGGTGCGTTTGAATTTTTTTTGCAATGAAATTATTGAGCGGGTAGGTAAAATTTCGTGTTAGTTTCCATGATAAAAAATGAAAATATCTAGATAGTTTTAAATTAACTCGAGTTCTTTTTAGTGTCTGATCAACTACATGCGGAAACGATTATTTTCCATTGGCAATAGTGATGATTATGACGCTTTCTTGAAACGTATCCAATAGTTGGAACCTATCAGATCCATTTGTTAAGCCGTCGTTTTGTCTCACTTTGTCACTTTTTTGGTTTTTGAACTAGCCAACACCGACGGTCTATCAATTTTGGAAAGCGACAGTGTTTGTAAAGGTGATGTGAAACACAACCAATTGTTGGAACCTATCAGATCCATTTGTTGAGTCGTCGTTTTGTCTCTCACTCTGCCACATCCGGCAAAAAGCGATTAAAAGATTAAATTACAAATCGAGAGTGAGAAGAGAGGGGAGTGATGTGCTCTACTTGCTGGACGAGCCAATAACCAACGGTCTCTCCTTTTTGCGCTGTCTCTCGCCGGTCAGACAGAGCGAGAGAGCACGGGAAACGAGGAGTGTCCATCCTCACTAACGGTCAGAATGGGGGTCAGAGGCAGAAGAAGTTTCGCTCGTCTCTCGGTTTGTTTCCTATTATAATCCGCTTTCTTTTCACTCGAACAAATGTTTCATTTCGGCTGTTGTCTTGTTTCGCGATCCTGTCCAGAAATCGACACAGATGACGATGTGGAGCCGGGATTTCCCAGTTCCGGACCTATTTTCCGGACCGGCTTTTAGATCTGTCGTTCCCAAGATTAGAGTGCCGGCCTCTTAGGGATCTCCCCGGTTACTGTTTTCGTATGATAAATTGAGACAGAAGGAAGGAAAAAGGAAGATGGGGAAGGAGGAGGAATGGAGAGATGATTGATCTTTGTCAACAATTACTCACTCGTCCTCACCTTTTCTCCTATCTTTCCTCGTCTTTTCTTTGTCTCTCCATCGTCTGACTCTCTCCTTTTCCCCTGCTCTCTCGCCCGCTCTGACCGGCGAGAGAGCGTGTAAAAGTGAGAGACGACGTCATCTTTCCTTCCTCCTATCTCTTTCTTCTTCATCTTTCCTGCCGCGCGCGCTACCGCACTGTACTTTTTACGATATATTGTGACGGGGCGATTGGGTTGGGTTGGCCATACGACTAAGGTTGAGTAAGGCTGAGTAAGGCTGACTAGGTTGGGTTGGCCTTACGACTAAGGTTGAGTAAGGTTGAGTAAGGCTGACTAGGTTGGGTTGGCCATACGACTAAGGTTGAGTAAGGCTGACTAGGTTGGGTAAGGTAGTGCTGCGATGGCGAATGATGATCCCGGCTAGAAGTTGTGACTGCGGCCTACCAAGTAATCCTGCAAACAACGCCATTCCAGAAAATCATGCCCATCCTAAAGTCCTTGGCAGCGTGCCAATTCACAATCCCTCTATCGAATCCAGTTGCAACTAGAGCTGTCAGCATGAAGAATTCGTCACTTCATTCGCCGTACTCTTACTTATATTGGAGAGACGAGATATCACGCGAAATGAAGAGACGACTTCTTCATTCTGTCACAACTTCCCACTCCCTACTCCTCCCATTGTGCGCCAATTACGGTCCTGAATGGAGGAGGGCGGAATCCCCTTTGCTGCCTTATCCCCTCCTCCTGCAACAGCTTCTCTCTTGTAAGATCATCGATCGTCTCTGACTCTCTCCATTTCGCATGCTCTCTAGTCCTCTCTATCCTCAAGTCTCCTCATTCCACATCATTTCTCGCACTGTCTTACCTGGAAACTCTTCATTTCGCATGCTCTTTCGCCTACTCTTACCAGGACTCTCCTCATTTCGCACACTATCTCGCCGGTTAGAGTAGGACTAGTGAGCATGCGAAACGAGGAGAGCATGCGAACTGGTGGGCGGGGCTTGGGTGAGAAACTGAAGAGCTGCACGCACTTAGAGTATCAGCCATAAATCGAGTGGTGAATGTACTATCTGGATGGGTGGAATGAGTCCCTTGCCAGATGAAGGGTTGCTTTTTCTTTTGATCGATTACTGCAAATATCGCGAAATTTTTGATTATCACGACTTCATCTCATTCACAAATACCACTTCTTTTCCTAGATTGTCTGATTCCACTTCCTTGTCTCTAGCTAGATAAATTACTCGATGATTCGTCATTATTCTCAATTTTTCATCATCATCTTCTGAATTCCTTGATGACTTCCTTGAACACTGTGCTAGCTTTGATACACGTTTCTAAAGCAGCTATGTAAATCACCGCCAGGGTTGGCAGAGTGACGAATCCTTGTCTTTATTCTACATGTGCGCATACTAACATTGAGTTCCTCATTTTGACAACCCTAACCGTTATAAATCTGATTTTTTGCGCCCATTACTCGATGACTCGTCTCAATCCCTCTTTTCCTCTCCCCTCTCTCAGGGACAATAAAAGTTTAACTGCTCATATGAGAGAGGAAATGTAGATTTGAAGCATTAGGGGTCTTTCTTGCTCCCTCGCTCATTTCAGAGAGAGGAGGGGAAGAGTAATGTTCAGGACTCTCCGGATTTCGCCCGCTCTCTCGTCGATCAGACGGAGCGAGAGACTGTGCGAATTAGGAGAGTCTGGTCTCTGGGCGGTGAGAGAGGGTGAGAGACAGTGTAAAAGAGGAGGGTCAGACGCGAAAGAGTGCGGATTTCATACGCTTTTCATTCACTCTTTTATCTCCACTTTCCCACAATTTCCCATCATAAGACGAGCTCTAAGTGACTGGCTGACTTCTGTTTAATATATTCCGACGGCGATGATGGTTGATCGAGCCTTCTCGGGGGTTTTCCCAATCACATGTACCATTCATTCATTATTTATCCCGTCAAGTTAATGTACATGAAATTGCGATAGAGTTGTTGGCCAGAGACGGATGTCCGTCGCCGTTGTCGAATCGGTTCTTGGGCCCTTGTTAACCGCTTGATAACTAGATAGTCTTGGGTTACCTCGTCCCATGACGACGTTTCGATTTTGCCACCTCCCCCTCAACTACCCATTCCCGGCAACCCCTTCTCTCCCGTGTCAACTAATGGGCATGTGGCGGTGTGTGTGTGTGAAATTGAATGAGATCGCGAGCCTGATTGAATGTTGATAAACTCTCTCACATCCGCGTGCTCTCTCGCCTGCTCTAACCGACCAGAGAGCAGGCCATTTCGAGAGAGCTACGCTCTCTCGAATCAGTGTGCTCTCTCGTCGTGCTCTGACCGGCGAGAAAGCATGTAATAATGAGAGACACGTGAAAAAGGTTGCCAGTAAATCACCAAATGCTGTTAGGGGGAAACGCTGTTATTCGAGGCGGCTGCAGTAAGGGAGTAAAGACAAATCTCGAGTACCCAGGTATCGTAGTTGTCAATCGATTTTCTACGTCACTGCTACCGTAACCTACCGTACGTCTACCGTAGTTGTTCATTGATCGATCCACACGTTTGCGGTCTCCACTACAGCAACAAAATGTTCCCTTAGCTCTGGTTTAGTCTGGAAAACAGCTGACCTTATCAGTCCCACCTAGCGTTGTTTTTCACTGTGAAAACGCTTGACGTGGATACACCTTTTCCTTTTGCTTGGTTTGGACGAAAGATGCATTTAACAGTTCTGATATTGATTACGTAACAACGCTATCGATTAGGGCTTCAAACTGGATTCCCAATTTCACTTTCCCCTCCTTCCTCCTCTCCTCTCTCCGTCTCTCTCTCTATCTTTTCACAGCTCATGTTTCACACTCTTTCTCGATATAATCCGTCGATTGAGTTGCCAATCGTCGATTTTGGAGAAGGAAGTTTATATTTTTCGTGCTCCCGGTTCAATATCAGCTCCTGATTACTTGAAGTGGAGTTCTCGAACAACTTCTGACCGAATTCTATTTTATTGCAAGTTTCTGTCTATGACTCGCTTGTGTCTATGACTCGCTAGTTAATCCGTCGATTGAGTTGCCAACCGATTTAGACGGGGGAAAGGAAAGGAAACATGATGGGGTCATTTGCATATGTGTTATTTGTTCGCCCGGTTTAATGTTTGGCTGTTTGTGATGGCATCATGTTAGCAGCATAAAAACTTGGATTCTGATGAAACTGTTTCCGTTGATTCTCTCACTATTACCTTCCGAGCCTTGGTTTATTCAATCTGTCGATACCTCTTCGACCCTGAACCATGGATCCGTGGAACAACGCTCCCTTGTACCACGGATCCCGAGCCCATCTTCCCTGATCCCCTCGCTTCCTTCTATTGTCTCTCTCCCCTCACCGACTGTCAATAGAGCATCAGCAACCAGCGTCTCTCCCAATCTGCCTACTCCATGATTGGTTAGACAAAGTGAGAGAAAATGGGAAACGGAGAGAGTAAATGAGAGGAAGGGACTAATCTGTAATCCACTCACTTATGAGATGATGATGTTCAATGAGAGAGGGGAGGGGTGCCAGCTGAGTTGTAAGACTCCCCGAGGGAGGAGGCTACCATCAATGGAACCAATGGAACCAAGAGCTGGATCGTAGATGGACTGATAGGTTATGGTATCACGTTTGGAACTACCTATCGCGCTGGTGCTCGAGACCTTTTTGAAGCTCATTGAGGGAGGAGGCTACCACCAGTGGAACCAATGGAACCAATGGAACCAATGGAACCTAGAGCGGAACCATAGACGGTGTACTGATTGGTTTGGTCTCCATGAGTTTAAGGATCTCGATGGTACTCGAATGCCAGTTTTACGTTTCACTTATTCTTTATCTTCCTATTTCGCTATATTGAAGTTGATTTCGCTGTCGGCTCACTTACAAGACTCATTCTTGCTCCTGCCTCTTCCCCCTCCCCCCCCCCATGTTTAGGCATGCCTCCATCCCCCTCCTCCTCTCTCGAAATCTCCTCCCCCTACCGTAGTTGCGGCAATCCTATAGCCGGCGGAGTCTCGGCCTTCCTCTATCTCTGTCTCTCTCTTTCTCGCTTTTCGGGTCTCATCCTTCCCGGTTTCCTTATTTGGGATGTGATCTCCCTTTGGGTCTTTCTAACTATCAAAATGTTATCATTCACTAAGCAGTTTTTTCATTATTATATTGTTGCGCGATTTTAGCTCGAGATCTTAGCCTGTTTCCTTGGGTTCCATATTTGTGCTAAGATGTCTGACCAAATTTTTATTTTATTCATTTCATTTTGATATAATAATCATACTAAAATGAGCCATAGAGTGCAATCGCATCCGAGCGACAGTTCATGTGCAAATCGAGCGAGCGTTGTTTCGCCTTCTGGAAGTTGTACGCCAAAAGTGCACATGCTTCCAAGCGAGAAAAGGGCAACGAACTTTGCGTGTATAGGCTGACGAGGAAACAGTTTTCTCTCATAATTCTATGGGTAGAGACAGCAATAAGTCAATAACTAGAGGCAGTATATGTGATGCCGAACATAAAATATAAACAATTAGAGGAAAAAGGGCAACGAACTTTGAGTGGTGAAGTACGCGGAAACAGTTCTTTCTCGCGCTAGCTTCTACGTCTCGGACCATATTTGAGGGGGTCCAGATAAAGTGAAAATTTATATCCCGAGACATGTATTTTTGATTACTTACAAGGAATTATCTTTATTTGTACGCACTTCTAAACAAGTAATTGTTTTGCGAAAACTTCAGCCGCTGAGCATTTCCTTGATACGATAAGGAAAGTCGATGTAGGATCCCATGGAAGGAAGTAAATCTTTCCTTCAGAACTGTCCCAATAGATCATCCGCTGTCTCCTCCTCACTCCTCACTCATTAATCTACTGAAGGTCAGGCAGAGTAACCTCTCGCTAATCATTATCTGATCTCTTCTCTCATTTATTCGCGATATTAGGGATAATTCATCAATAACTTCCTCATCAATAGTTTTTGCTATTGTACTCGAAGCTTGATTCATTCTCTGAATCGTCAACTGAAGGCCACAGGAGCCAATTGAATTTCCTTCATCTTCACCAATGACCTAGGAATGAAGAGATCTTGGGGTTTCCCTTTACACGTCGCTTAAACACTTTCCGTCCAGTTTTTCTACTGTGTTTCTTCCAGAAACCGAGACATGTTCACGCGATTGAGCACGGCTATACCAGAGATCATGTTCGAGACCAACCTCAATCCGTTCCGCGCCCGACAAAACCACCAATTAGTCTTCCTTTAGCTCTTCAAGTATCACGTAGTTCCGGAAACCCGAAATTATCTGAACATACTAACTACTAAACTGTCTACCAGACCTCATTTTTCAAATCCTTATGGTTTTGGGAAAAAATTCTTTGTTTATTTCGTCTAAACCCTCCTCGCATTACGTGATAGCATCTCCAACTCCCTCGCCTGCATAAGCGATGACAAAAGCGCCTCTCCCATTTCGAATGCTCTCTTGACGGCCAGGCAGTCGAGACAGCACGCGAAACGAAGAGAGGCACGAATTATCAACCCTACTCTGCATATTCCCACGGTAGCTCAATCCTCGCTTATTCAGAAGGGGCTCCCGCCTCCTCAGATTCCCATCATACATAATATCCCCCATATCTCTGAATCCCGTGACCTACTCAGCGTTGCATAGCGTCATTTCCTTAGATCTCGTTCAGTAGTTGAATAATTTGACCTGAGCATCCAAATTTGCTTCTATATATTTTATATTGTATTCATCGGGCAGGCATCTCATCACAATTTCTACACCTTTAAAACCTTTGACGCATCTCTGAAACCTATCCGATTTACTCCCGCCTCCCAGATTCCCATAATGTCATTTCCCTCTAATGGTTAGATGCTCTTACTTAGATCTCGTTTATTATTGGAAAAATGCACCAAAAATTGCACCAATGGGCTACGTGGTAACCCGGCCTTAGTAGCGCACACATCAAGCGTTCGCGCAGCTTTCCTGAGTTCCAATATTATTATTTTTTCATCCACTATACAGATGCAAGGTACCAACTGTCATTTATCACACGAGCCTTTGACGCAACTCTGAAACCGATCTCACATTCCGTCTTTTCAAAAACAAAAAGAGTCATCCAATTAATTCCTCCTCCCTCCCGCCACTCCTTCATTATGACCTTAGCCCGGAGGGTCAAGGGATTGAACTGTTCGAGAGAGAGAGAGAGAAAAAGAAAGACGAGAGAGTGCGTGATCAGGAGAGACGGCAGACGTCAGAGACGCGAGAGAGCATTCGAATGGAGGAGATCACAGACACAATCTCCGGTTAGAGAGTTGACGAGAGAGCATGGGATTTGAGGAGAGCGTCCGACTAACTGTCCCTCATTCAATTCAGTAAGTACACATAGACCGAGTATCTCATCTCAGAGGCACCCTCCTCGATTCGTGCACTATCTCGCCTGCTCTGACCGTCTCGCACTCTCCTCGGATCGCACACTCTTTCGCTAAGACAACACCGCGAATGTTTCCCCAACTACTGACCGTGGGTGACGGACGGACTTACTGTCTTTAGCGACAGCCGGCCGCTGCCTCTTACAGTCTGTCCACTTTCCTGCGACAGTCCGGCATTGAGCTGCACTCTCGTAGCGCGATATTCATCTATCTAACGATGGAGGAAGGAAAGAGGAGATCGACTCTCATTGACCTGACCTTGTCTTTACATACACATATTTCCTCCCTTTGCTCTCCTCCTCTCTCTGTGATTGATCAAAAGCAACTCATTCGACTGTCTCTCTCTTGATCTACCTTCGATTAAGTGCTCCTTATTTCCCGTTGTATCGGCACTATGATGAGATCCAAAAATTTGTTTTCTTCCGCTTTTGAAACTTAAAAAGTAGTATATCATCCGATTGTTCTCATCCGATTGTTCTCATCCGATTGTTCTCATCCGATTGTTCTCATCCGACCACTAGCGTCGTTGTGCCTACCGTAATCCGGAAACGTCGTGTCAAGACGCGATTATGGTCCGCATTTCCGCTGCTCTCTTTGCCTGAAATCGCATCAAAATGGGCATTCGACGGCGCGTTTCCGCCGCTCATTTTGCGCCAATTTCCTGTTATGAGCCTGGAGATCTGTCAAGCTTCCTTGTGTCAGCTTACTGTCCGAGGACTTCGAGGGATTCTGGGGATACGGTAGCGGATTCGTATTTATCGCGTAGTTTTTGCCACCGATGATTATTTCGGACTGATGGATGGCGTGTGTGACAAGGATGAAGAGTTCGTTGCTTCATTCATCGTAAGTCCTTTGCGGAATAAAGAGACGGATTCATCATTGTACCATCGTAATGCAAAAACCATCAGGAGCCCTTTTGATGTTCTTGTACAGTAGAGTTCGAAATACGCCGTCGCCGTCTCTTCATTTCACGCACTCTATCGTCTCTCTGACCGGTGAGAGAGCACGTGGAATGAAGAGACGGCGACCCGTATTTCGAACTCTATTGTACAAGGTATTCCTTCGCAGGATCAATTCCCACCATCCTCGAAACATGACCCTAGTGCGGTAAATCTAGCTGGAATGGTAGGAGAATCCACACACCTTTTGTACTCTTCCCCCACTCATTCTCATGTGTAACTCTCTCTCTCTCTCATAATTACGGACACTTGAGGAAGGTGTTTCACTCTTGTAATTTCACCCAAAAGTATGCTGGTTTTTGCTTTAGCCTTTCCAGGTCCTGACTGGATCTACGAAAAGGTACGGTAGGTCATCCGATCAATCGATTGATCCTCCCTCCGTCCGGGTCCAGGATCAAGAGTCATACGGTAGCTAGCTGATCCAATCAATCGATTGACTATGTCATGTCATGCTCTTGTCTATATGTGGACATAGGAAACACAGAGAGGAGAGAAGAAGGGGAGAAGGAGGTGGGGGAGAGGGAGGTGGGGGAGAGGGAGGTGGGGGAGAGGGAGGTGGGGGAGAGGGGGAGAATAGACTCTTGAAAATCTGGAGCGCCTTTTCACTCGCCCGCCCTATGGAAGAGATTCTCCCCTCTCCCACCTCCCCTCTCCCACCTCCCCTCTCCCACCTCCCCTCTCCCAACTCCCCCCCCTCTCCTCCCTATTTGTATCTATCGTCTTCTTCTTGACTGTAGAGGTTCCCCCCTTGTACCCTCTTGTCTCCCCTCCCCTCTCCTTCCCTTCCAAACACCTGACAAGATTTCCCATCCTCACCTCCCTCCTCCTTTCACAGAGTTCTTGCTTGTTTTGGATCGTTTCAAGTGGTACCCCCAGAACTTTGGCCACTGACACCTGAGGGGACCCTCAGGCTACCGTACTTGGTGGTCTCCGGTTACGGTAGGTTGATCATCAATCGATATCCTACCGTTTCGTGATCTCCCTTCCTATTCGATCCATGGTCTCATGTTTCATGTTTCTCTCCGGATCTGGCCGGTATTTTGAAGCCCCTCTGCTATTCGATCCATCCTGTTGCTCTTGATATCATGAAGAACTCATGAGCCTTCCGCCGTAGTCTAGTGGTGAACGCGCTTGTCTTGCGTACGTGACGTGCCCTGCTCGCGTGGTTCGCGCCCCAGGCCGTGCTACTCTTTTGCTATTTGCGCTCCTTACAATAACCTCCCTCACGAGCGAGAGCCGCTAGGTCAACTAACCTTGCTACTGACTATGCAACGTTGGTGCGAAATCCTTAGCTACGATCCCCCCTCAGCGCAATGGAAATGAATGGTCTAGACGTTGAATGGTTTCTTTTCGGACAGCTTTCTCCTCTCTAAATCCAGCGTTCGCCCTTTCGAACTTTCTCCGTGGAAGTGTTGAAACGGGGGAGGCGAAACCCTCGTACGATCTTGAGGCACCCTTTCGATTTCGAACCCAGGGGCTTCCGGTACCCAGGCGAGCCTCCGCAGGTTACTCCTTGCTCGCCTCTGGCACCGTCCACTTTTCCGCACTTTTTAACCCTCATTTCTCCATTGAATTTGATCGCACAAGCGGTCTTAGTTCGCCTCCTTATCCTTACCTATCTATTCACCAATTAAATCTTACCTCTTGTCGTTTGATCTCTTTGTCATCTTCACTGTCATTTAGGTCATCTGATTCGGCTAATTCACCTATCGTCTCTGACTCTCTCATTTCGCCCCCCTCTCTCGCTCGCTCTAACCGCCCAGAGACAAGGCCACACGAAGAGACGTACAAATTTGCCTTTTTTTCTTTTTTTTTAAGGTGTTCGCGTTATCTGATTTCCTGCACTCTTTGTGTCACTTTTCCACGCGGAGCCCATGGTCATTTCGCATTCTGCGGCCTGGCGCTTTGATGAATGGACTCTGATTTGGCACAGTGCCTATTCTGCCTGATACCGTAACCTACCGTACCTGGGCAACTTCCACCCGGGACCTAGCACCTTCAAATGTCCCTTCTCCTCATCTCCTCTTGCTCTTCCTTATCCATCTTGATGGTTATCGGATGGAGTTTCCACTGTGAGGAAGAGAGAGCTTCTCAACTCGTTTCGGCCTTCCTACAGGGGCTCTCGCCCCAATTTCCCCACCCAGTCCCTTTTTCGCCCCCACCTTTAGCCTTTTTTTGCGAAACTAGCAGCAAAAGTTCCAGTTTCCCCTGTTGTCCAGCAGTGAATATTTCTCATGCATTTCCTCACACACCCCTTCCTTCCCCTTCCTTCTCCTCCTCCCTATCCCTGGGAGGAAAGGCGCGAGAGTCCTTATGGAGATACTGCCCTTTCTGATTGGCATTGCACAAAATTTGATTGAGTGGAGGGGGGGGCAGGTAGAGGGAGAAGGAGGAGAGAGAGGGAGGGAAAGGGGAGGAGGGACCTGAGGGAACTCTCCCAGCGAAATTCAAAATGAGCGAGTGTTTCTTCAGGGAAAGATCCCGCATGCTGTCCTGTGACTAACCTTATGACTTGACTTATTAGTTATTACTTATTACTTATTATTACTTATTATTAGTTATTAGACTTATGACTTTATTAGTCGGTTCAAAGCACATTTGTTTGTTTATTTATATTTATGTATTTATTTGTTGATATTTTGAGCACATGCTCAGACTCAGAATCATCAGACTCTTCCTCACTTCTTCTTGTAGAATGTCTGAAACTCATCTCTCTCTCAATTTCCAATAACTTGTCATCGTTTATTCAGTTTCGTATGTATGGATGTTTTAGTCAAATGATTATTTAAGTTGACCAATCTTTAAGGGGTTCAACATGTTTCCTTCTGCGATTGAAACCATAGTCATTCATTTTATTATACAAATACATTCGATCCGAACCGACGATCAACAAAATTTTAACTAATTCTTCATGTAGACAGCCTGAAACTTATCATGAGTCATCAAATACTTGCTATTATTTTTCAACCTTTCCTTTTGCATCATTTTAGCTCTTTTCAATCGTCCATGCTGACATTATGAATTTTAACAAACGCAAATACGAACAAAAACGGCAGCGTTTTGTTAGTTTAACTCAGGAGTTCTCGAACATTAATCGTCGTTTCTTTGTTGACACCAAATGAGAGGACAGCATTGGCCATTCGATTCCCATCCTTTCTCGTAGACCGCTTGAAACTCAACTAACATTTGATTGTTTCACTCAAAATCTTTCAGAATTTATCGATTCATTCTCCATTGACTAGGTGTATTAGCAGGTGCTCATGTTCTCACATATCTCTTCCTTCATTGCCTTGCACCCATTGATTAGGAAACACCGAGTGCTTAATTTTTTTCCCACGCGCCAACCACAACCTGTGATTTTTGCGCATACCGATTGTCATTCTTTCTAAATTATTCACTTCTGTTGAAATCAAGAGTCGATTTCTCGCCTGTCAAACTTCTAGTAAGTAAATCTTGTTCATGTTCTGTACCTCACATCCCAAGTGTCCCCATCCACTGACCTCCTCTCCTTCCCTTCACAGATGAGAATACACAGAATGCCCCGGGCCACTTTAGCCCCTTCTTCTTCTCTTCTTCTCCTCTTCTCTCTTCGCACCATCCCATCACCTCCTCTTTCAAGTTTCCGATTGCGCCATGTATTGATCGATTTGCCTTATTATGATTACCGAATCCAATTATTTGCTTATGATTACTGTATCGTGATTCGACTTTAATTACCGTATAATAAAGCTCCTCTGCGCATCCCATTGCGTATTGATCAATCAATATTTACTCGTATCCTATCGTACTCCGTAATCTACCTTTCCCAAACACTGTATCCCACGTTCATTGATCGATAACTACCGTACGCCTACAGTACCCCTAGACTACCGTAACCTACCGCACCCCATCCTCAGGCGGCGAGAGATGAACTCGCTCGTGTCGATGGGTCCGATGCTCGTGATGGACCCGGGCCAGCCGGGCCCGCAGGGCTCCTGGAACGGTTCGTGTAGTTTACAGTTTGATCTCTGATCGTTGTTCTTTGTAGTCTGTAGTCTGATCCCTGATCTCGCTCAGGTCAACAACACCTACCGCCCGGCTTCCACCACCCGCCCCCACACGCACATCCCCTCGCCGGCCCGCACCCCTCGACCGTCTTCAACCAGCACGGATTACTGCTGCAAGGTGAGAGATGGAATCGGGCTCTCAGGGAGCTTTAATGAAGCAACGAATAAGACAATATGCTTGCATTGGATTATGTAAGAGAGATTCGTTCTTCCTATTGAAAAGTGCTGATGGCATGAGATGCGAAAGAAAGGTCGTGTCTAAACATAGAACCAACTTCGCGCACGCACCCTAGCGCAGCAAAGTAGAAAGTGGCGCGCCGCGCGGTCTGACCCGCCGAACTTCCCGCCGATGCGCGGAGATTACGGTATCCGATATGTTGCAGGTGGCCCAACGAACAACTCGCAGATGCCCATCAACGCGAGCATGAATCGATCACAGCGGTTTGTTCTTTGATCTTTGCAGTTTGTAGTCTTGGCAGTTTCCCGACTTTTTGCATGTATCTATCTCCTTGTGCACTAGAAGATGGATTGAATTCCAACTAGGTTGATCGCTATCTTTGATTCCTCCTTTCTCTTTCCTCCTTTCCTTTCGTTGTGTGCTAAGTGTACCATTCAAGATTGATTACATGAGCAGATAAGAGTGGGAGGTGGACTTGGGGAAAGGGTGTGCGGATCCTTGGAAGGTTGTTTTCTCACGGAAATACGGGAACGAGCACGTGAATAATATCAAAACATATTGACTTTGTCCAGCTCGGAAGCAAGCATTATGAAGGCTCAAGAAAGAATACTGCCATGCTAGAATTTTGGCTGATTTTTACTAGATCACGAACATTAATTAGATCTATTTTTGCGCGCTCCTCTGACATTTTTTTCTCATTTCGACAGAAATAGGTATCTCCACATTCAGGTATGATTCCCCGATTCCGACCGTTCAGCTTCAGATGGTTGCGCGTGAAAGACGAAGGCATGTTGGGAAGAAGGGGTGATGGGACCTAGTTGTTGTACTAACCTCCGAGTTTAGGACACCTTGAAAAGTGCCAGCTAGTGGCACCTTTTGAGGGTCCACGTCCCATCACCGCTTAGGAAACATGACATCCGCATAACACTTGGCTGTAATAACCTCGGGACGATTAACTATAGAGATTCAGACAACGAGAAACCCTCGTTGGCAAGGTAATATGGGTCTATCTATCGCATGCCTCTTACCTCTGGCTAAGGCTCGCCATCTCATTAACTCGATGAAATTGAAATTGAGCAGGGATAGCATTGCTCGGGTACTTTGCCTCCTACTCGATGATTGTACTTAACTCTGTCCTGTCCATTCTGCATCCTAGCCTGTAGTTTGATCTTTGATCTTTGTCCAGCCCAACTTGTTAATCCTAGATTGTAGTTTGATCTTTGATCTCTTCCAGATGTGGCGTGTGCCGGGGCTGCCAGTGCAAACCGTGCGGCGCCTGCACCTACTGCCAGGACTCCCCGCAGTTCGGAGGACCCGGTTTGTAGTTTGAAATTTGATCTTTGATCTCCGTAAATTGATTTCGCAACTGATCTTTGATCTTTGGCCTTTGCAGGTGTCAAAAAACAGAGCTGCATCGAGCGAAGATGTCTGCGCGTGCTGGAGAATCGATTACAAGTGAGCGTTTTTGCAATATTTATTTTCGAAAATAGGAAACATTTGAACAACACTCTTGACTTTTTGGGACAATCTCTCGTTAGAGCGAGAGAGAGAGAGGAACGAATGCGCAAAGCTCGCTCGCTTGCGCGTGCGGTCCCGTGGTGTAGCGGTTAGCACTCAGGACTCTGAATCCTGCGACGGGAGTTCAAATCTCCCCGGGACCTTCCTCTTTTGCCGCATTTTTCGCTATTCGGTCACATGTTTTGGATATTTTTTACCACCCAGAAAGTTGATCTTTGATCTTTTCCAGCGGGACGCGCCCACGTTCAAGGCGCGCGTCGGGTGCGCCGGCTGCGAGGACTGCCGCATGCCCGATTGCCAGATCTGCCTTGTGTGCCTCGACAAACGGTACGAAATTCGAATTTTATACCCTCCTGCCGAAATTTTTGCAAAAAAAAAAGTCTCTACAGGAAATGGCCAAGTTTTCGAGTTTGTGAAAAGTTATGGCGCGAAATTCAAAATTTCAAATTTTGCAGGTTTTTCGAGAATCGCTACATGACGGGTGCGATGTGCGCGAAGAAGCGGTGCAATAACGCGACCAGCATTGAGCTGCCGGCTGCAGCTGCTGCAGCGGACTTCCAGCAGCGACAGGTACGACCGGGTGATCATGCTTTCTGTGTTTCATGGTTCATTGTTTGCACTTTGATATGCGATACTGATTCCTTGAATTGGATTCTACTAAAATATGCGATTCAAATCCGAAATGCAATACAATACAATGCAATATTTATCAGTGTCGCTTTCTGGGCGCTGATCAAGATGGGGTATCGGAAGGCCGTTCTTGAAGATAGTCATTTTGAGGGGGGGGTGTGGATTTGTCTTTTTCTTGCCTTGTCACGGCGACTGTGACAAGGCAAGAAATCCGAAATACGACCTGGTAAACCACATGAAACGTGATAAATCCACTCCTCAATCCCGAGTAAGCATACGGTAGATCCCTCCTAATCAATTATTCGTCATGAGATTGCGCTGAAACAATGCCCGAGCATGTGAGGAGGGCATAGATATTGTGGGAGAAATCCCCTCCTCCCACTTTCCTCTCACTTTTCCTTTGTCCCTCCTTTCTCTGACCGTCTGCCCTCTCTCCCTCTTCCTTGTCCCTCGTCCTCAGCTTTCCATCCAGTATCTCATTGAATACATCCGCAATGTGAGAAGAAGGGACCCATTGTACTTTATCCGACCCCATTGATGCATACTACTAGTAATATATTAGTGAGTGGATCCAGTAAGATTCGAATAAGATCCGGGGGTCTATCCTCGTTTCATGGCGCAATACAAATTTGATACAAAGTTGGTCTATAAAGATCTATGTGCTGACTGTTAGGGGTTGATAATTGTCTTTGAAGCAAACGAAGGAAATACAATGAAGAAATTTATAGAAGTTCAAACGCCAAAATAACCACAAGCCATCCTCATTCCAGGCGCAAAAGCGCGCGTACGAAGCGACGATGGAGTTCCACATGAAGCGGCGGATGGAGATGCAGCACCTGCAGCATCTGCAGCAGATGCAGCAGGGGCAGCCGCCCCCGCAGCAGCAGATCACCCCACCCGCCACGACCCTCGCGCAGCATCTGCAGCAGCAGACGCTGCAGCTCCAGCTGCAGCAGGTGTGCATTTTTGCTTGATGTTTATCGTTCATGATTCCGATTGAGCGTTGTTGAACGTTACGATAAATGCGAATGCTAAGAAGTCGACGCAGTTCTATCTGAGGAATGGGTTGATAGATTCAATCAAGGTGCCACATACATGAGAATGATGAGAATCCTACAGGTGCAGCAGCAGCAGCAGCCCGTGCCTCCCTCCCTCACTCCCACTTCCGCCGCCACGCCGCCCGCCCTCGTCGAGGACCACATCTCATCCGGGCCTTCCGACGATGCGGCAGGGACCAGCCCGCAGCAGCAGCAGCTGCTGCAGCTGCAGCCGCAGCAGCCGCAGCAGCAACATCAGGGACTGATGATCGACCCGAGGATCCTGGCGCAGAACAACAATATCTTGTCGGGAGCCGCGGCCGGCTTTGGTAAGTGTTGCCATCATGAAGCGCTAATTCGAAAATACGATAACGGACAACATTGTACCACATTTCCCGTAGACTGTTCAAGTACCTAGTTATTCTATAAACTCCATCCGTTTTGATGTGCAACACTAGACTATAATCACTGGACAGGAAAGGAAAATAATGCAAGCGCGTAATGCTCATAACTCATCCCTCTTTTTCAGACGTTATGCAGCACGTTCAGCAGCCGCTGCAGCCGCTGCAGCCCCTCCAACCCCTGCAGCAGGTGCAGCAACAGCAACACCAGCCCCTGCCGCTGCTCGACCCGCAGAGCTTCACGCTGTACCCGTCGGATTTGGATTACTTCACCAAGGTAATTCGGCGCATTTCGACATTGTTGGCTTATCTAGTAGAACGCGAAATGGACAACTATACATTTTTCATCGAGTTCTCGTCCTAAGCTTTTCACTGCTGATAGCTCAAAGATCTAATCTAAAGATCAAAGATCAAGCTAGACTCTAATCTCGAGAGATCAAAGACCAACGCCCATTCCAGACGTACTGGGACGACGTGAACGGGATGGCGATGCAATCGATGGCCGTGCTCAACAACGGCGATCCCTTCGTCCCGCCCTCCTATGCTCCCGAGTGCAAGAATGCCGTCGTCCTGCAGCCCCTGTAGAGATCAGAGATCAAAGATCAAAGATCAAAGATCAGAGATCAAAGATCAAAGATCAAACTAGACTCTGCTCTTTTATACCCCCTTGCAGCCCCATGTACCATGTAGGGAGATCAAAGATCATTCCAGATTCCCAACCCCGGCTCCGTTCCAGTCCCTGTAAAAATCAGAGCCTAATTGCGCCCCATGTTCGACGCCCCTGCAAGATCAAACCCCAGAATACTTCGATACGTGTCCATTTGCCCTGAAACCCCCTTTAGAGTTCCTGTAAAGAAATCAAAGATCAGACTGCAAACTACAGAATACATATTTATTGATGACCTTTTCCTCCCTTAGTGTTCACTAGTGTGTGTGCGTGAGAGTGTTTGCCGTGCTTACCGTATCTATTCCCAATTGATTGAATATTGACTTATTTCCTTTCTCGCTTCCATTTTCTACACAGAGTCGCCCTTATTCTCGCTCGTTTCTCGCCAGAGCCCGCTCTCCCATTGAGAGTTGAACAGAGTCCCGCCCGCTTTCTGACCTTTCCCAAGACTACACCCCGCTACCGTACTCCTCATACACCACACCACCGATCCTTGTCCGATACCGTACCCCTCCGAACAGGCTAGCATATTATTATTCATCCGATTATCGATTTTTTTTATTTTGTGTTTTCTTGTGTTACCTTCGTGTAGAACAGACCAAGCGATAATTATCATTGATTATTTTTATTCTGACCAATCGCCAATTTGGATTGTTCACGCCCCTCACCATTACCGTACCCGTGCATCTCTTTCGTCCCACCACTTTGCAATAACTAATGACACACAACCCTACCGTAGTCCCCACACTCGCCAGTCATAGTGTGGTGCGTTGTGGTGACGTGTAGGAAACGTCGTCGCAGTGCCCGCACTCCCCCGCCCACTAATCACGCAATATGTACACATCCCTGTGATCCCTAGATCGTGTGCGCCCCACAAAGGAAGTAATGGAGCGGTGTAAAGTGACGTTTCAGAAACGTCGCCTCACCAAGCACACTTCCCGATTCTTTCCGTGTAACCGTGCACCACCTAACTTCCCCCTGTCCCCCCCTTGTCTCTTGAACACATCGTGTGCCTTATTACTTTGCATAATTATGTTGTGGATTACGGTAGTCTCGTCAATCGACTACTGACTTTTCCGATGTGTTTCTCCCCTTTCGCGTTCGGTGCGCCGTTTAGGAAAAGGCGACCCCGACGCACACCATACCAATCACACACGCCCGTTCTAGTACATCAATTCACCGATTTCTACGTCAGATACTGAATCGAATATTATTATGATGATGATGATTATTTATGCGCGAATAAAGATAATATATAAAAAGTGGTCAAACAACTTGATTGAGCAATGATCAGAATAGAAAAAGTGAGCATTGCCGATATTATTCTCCGAAGGACGAAAAGTGATCCCCAATTCAGCGACAGTTCTTGCACATTTTCAGAACATTATTCGTTGTAGCACAGGCACCGTCGATGTTCGTGCTGTGATTTACTGAAGAGAAAGCATCGAAGAGCACAACACAGCATTCTGACCCCCATTGTTCTCTCCAGAAAAGGGTGAACAAGGGGATTAACTTTTGAATTTTCCCGCCACACCGTAATCGGACTGCAAAAATTCAAAATGAGCGGGGAGAGCGGCCGCTCCCTCCGCCCAGGCCTTGTAGTTCGATTTATGCAAAGTGCGCAAGTACATATTTAAAGATCTCCCCCTTCTCTGTCGGAGAAGAATGCTGTGACAAAGGATCGAAGCATCAGGGGCACGCATGTCGAAGGGCACTCTCCATGAGCTGGGATTGAGGAAACTTCAACGTAGACTATTGAATATTTGACTGAACTGACTTTATACTTCGATTTTGTTTTGTCGCTTCTTTATCGATTTAATGAGATTGTCCGCATGTAGAGTGGACAGACTGAAATAAGCACAACACTTTTTTTCTGGAATTAGAGAGAAATAACGGTCCGTGTAAAATACTTGGCTGACAAGATGAAGGAATCATGAGATGCAAGTTTACATCGCTTGGAAGGATAACTGTGATAGGGTGCCGGCTGGCGGTCACTATAGCTCCAATGATTCATGCGTACAGCGGTGCGACGGTGTAGTAGACTATTGCGAAAAATATCTTACAAGCTTGCGAGAAATGATTGTGAGATGCGAGAAATAGTATATAATTGTGCTGCACAACACTGGCCGAAATGAGGGAATCGAGAGGGGATACAAGAGAATTCGAAACTCGGGAATGTTTCATCAATATTAGTTTGGATCAACGACCTGGACATCAATTATCGTCGCTACAATGGAATTGGAATAATAGTCGGAACAGTTTATTGTTTCACAATAGGCTCGATAGCATTGAAAATAGAGATCGAAAACGTGATGAAGACAGAATTACAAAAGAAACATGTTTTTGGAAATGAAATTAAGTAGAGATACTGCTGGGAGGAGAGAGATTAGAAAGACTTCCTAAAGAAATGCGGTTGGATGTTTCGGTCCATTGGGTCGTAGACACCCAACCGCCTCACGAAGGGTGGACCTCGTCAGTACGACGCCCTTCGCAAGTGGGGAAGCAAGAGTGATAGGGAATGAAGGAGATGAAAGTAAACAACAAACAACTAACGCGGAAACGAGTCAATACTTAGCGCAAATGAACTAATGGGGACTGTAAGTATTTCACATCAAAATAGGCTACAAGGTGGGTGTAGAAAAAACAAACTAGCTTTGTATATTACCAGGCTGCTATATATAATTTTGAATATAATTTGTGTGTAACTAATTGTGTTGTGATTACTGTGGTAACCTTACACGCCTCTCCAGCCCCCCAGTTTTATCCGCGCGCTCCCCCTCGCCAGCATGGGACGAGGGGGCGGAGTCAACAAACTATAAACTACAAATAGGGACTGTGTATCGCTCCTGCCCCTATGTGTTTGGGGGGAGCTACACATTTGTAATATACACCGGTGCACCGTTAGCACACCGCGTTAGCACACCGCCACTCGTGTACCGATGTATATTACTATTCTTCTTTGTGCAAAAAAATTACATTTTGGGCAAAATTTACTCCCACCCCGACAATTCTGACAGGGTGGGAGAAAATACTGTAAGTAGGGAGCCCTAAACACCGCCCCCTCAGCCCATATCCTACGCGGACTCATGAAAGGGCGTGACCATAGGTGGTAATTATATGTAATATAAAACAGCCGAGTAATGAAATACATTTTATTCCACAACAAATATTATTTTTTTACAATCATGCAAAATCGAAAAAAAATGGGTGATACTACGAGTAGACAGCGGAAAGAAAAACATTTATTAATGTTGGAGACTATTTAGGGGAAAATATCTTCTTTCTTTTTTTTTCATTTTTCCACGATTCTTCAGTCGCGCTGAATTTAATTCTCTGAAAAAAAGAAATGGGTTCTCGATAGGCGTGTTCGAAAATCCCTCCTAATTACTATCAAGGCCATGCTTGCATTTTGAAGGATTCTCGATATTGATTGTCCCTCTCGATTGATTCCCATCAGGGGAAGTTGTTCTTTGAAGTGATCAGTGCCTTCCCTAAACGAAACAGATTCCAAATACCAATACCACTCTTGCACAATTGAAGGGATCTCGCAAATCGACAGTGATTGCCCACTCGATTCCCATCAGGGGAAGTTGTTCTTTGAAGTGATCAGTGCCTTCCCTAAACGAAACAGATTCCAAATACCATTCTTGCACAATTGAAGGGATCTCGCTAATCGACAGTGATTGTCCCCTCGATTCCCATCAGGGGAAGTTGTTCTTTGAAGTGATCAGTGCCTTCCCTAAACGAAACAGATTCCAAATACCATTCTTGCACAATTGAAGGGATCTCGCTAATCGACAGTGATTGCCCACTCGATTCCCATCAGGGGAAGTTGTTCTTTGAAGTGATCAGTGCCTTCCCTAAACGAAACAGATTCCAAATACCATTCTTGCACAATTGAAGGGATCTCGCTAATCGACAGTGATTGTCCCCCTCGATTCCCATCAGGGGAAGTTGTTCTTTGAAGTGATCAGTGCCTTCCCTAAACGAAACAGATTCCAAATACCATCTTTGCACAATTGAAGGGATCTCGCTAATCGACAGTGATTTCCCCCTCGATTCCCATCAGGGGAAGTTGTTCTTTGAAGTGAACAGTGCCTTCCCTAAACGAAACAGATTCCAAATACCATCTTTGCACAATTGAAGGGATCTCGCTAATCGACAGTGATTGTCCCCTCGATTCCCATCATTGGAAGTTGTTCTTTGAAGTGAACAGTGCCTTCCCTAAACGAAACAGATTCAAATACCATTCTTGCACAATTGAAAGGATCTCGCTAATCGACAGTGATTGTCCCCCTCGATTCCCATCAGGGGAAGTTGTTCTTTGAAGTGATCAGTGCCTTCCCTAAACGAAACAGATTCCAAATACCATTCTTGCACAATTGAAGGGATCTCGCTAATCGACAGTGATTGTCCCCCTCGATTCCCATCAGGGGAAGTTGTTCTTTGAAGTGATCAGTGAATTCCCTAAACGAAACAGATTCCAAATACCATTCTTGCACAATTGAAGGGATCTCGCTAATCGACAGTGATTGTCCCCGTCGATTCCCATCAGGGGAAGTTGTTCTTTGAAGTGATCAGTGCCTTCCCTAAACGAAACAGATTCTAAATACCATTCTTGCACAATTGAAGGGATCTCGCTAATCGACAGTGATTGTCCCCGTCGATTCCCATCAGGGGAAGTTGTTCTTTGAAGTGATCAGTGCCTTCCCTAAACGAAACAGATTCTAAATACCATTCTTGCACAATTGAAGAGATCTCGCTAATCGACAGTGATTGTCCCCCTCGATTCCCATCAGGGGAAGTTGTTCTTTGAAGTGATCAGTGCCTTCCCTAAACGAAACAGATTCCAAATACCATTCTTGCACAATTGAAGGGATCTCGCTAATCGACAGTGATTGTCCCCCTCGATTCCCATCAGGGGAAGTTGTTCTTTGAAGTGATCAGTGCCTTCCTAAACGAAACAGATTCCAAATACCACTCTTGCAAAATTGAAGGATCTCGCTAATCGACAGTGATTGTCCCCCTCGATTCCCATCAGGGGAAGTTGTTCTTTGAAGTGATCAGTGCCTTCCCTAAGCGAAACAGATTCCAAATACCATTCTTGCACAATTGAAGGGATCTCGCTAATCGACAGTGATTGTCCCCCTCGATTCCCATCAGGGGAAGTTGTTCTTTGAAGTGATCAGTGCCTTCCCTAAACGAAACAGATTCTAAATACCATTCTTGCACAATTGAAGAGATCTCGCTAATCGACAGTGATTGTCCCCCTCGATTCCCATCAGGGGAAGTTGTTCTTTGAAGTGATCAGTGCCTTCCCTAAACGAAACAGATTCCAAATACCATTCTTGCACAATTGAAGGGATCTCGCTAATCGACAGTGATTGTCCCCCTCGATTCCCATCAGGGGAAGTTGTTCTTTGAAGTGATCAGTGCCTTCCTAAACGAAACAGATTCCAAATACCACTCTTGCAAATTGAAGGATCTCGCTAATCGACAGTGATTGTCCCCCTCGATTCCCATCAGGGGAAGTTGTTCTTTGAAGTGATCAGTGCCTTCCCTAAGCGAAACAGATTCCAAATACCATTCTTGCACAATTGAAGGGATCTCGCTAATCGACAGTGATTGTCCCCCTCGATTCCCATCAGGGGAAGTTGTTCTTTGAAGTGATCAGTGCCTTCCTTAAACGAAACAGATTCCAAATACCACTCTTGCAAATTGAAGGATCTCGCTAATCGACAGTGATTGTCCCCCTCGATTCCCATCAGGGGAAGTTGTTCTTTGAAGTGATCAGTGCCTTCCCTAAGCGAAACAGATTCCAAATACCATTCTTGCACAATTGAAGGGATCTCGCTAATCGACAGTGATTGTCCCCCTCGATTCCCATCAGGGGAAGTTGTTCTTTGAAGTGATCAGTGCCTTCCTTAAACGAAACAGATTCCAAATACCACTCTTGCAAAATTGAAGGATCTCGCTAATCGACAGTGATTGTCCCCCTCGATTCCCATCAGGGGAAGTTGTTCTTTGAAGTGATCAGTGCCTTCCCTAAACGAAACAGATTCCAAATACCATTCTTGCACAATTGAAGGGATCTCGCTAATCGACAGTGATTGCCCCTCGATTCCCATCAGGGGAAGTTGTTCTTTGAAGTGATCAGTGCCTTCCCTAAACGAAACAGATTCCAAATACCATTCTTGCACAATTGAAGGGATCTCGCTAATCGACAGTGATTGTCCCCCTCGATTCCCATCAGGGGAAGTTGTTCTTTGAAGTGATCAGTGCCTTCCCTAAACGAAACAGATTCCAAATACCATTCTTGCACAATTGAAGGGATCTCGCTAATCGACAGTGATTGTCCCCCTCGATTCCCATCAGGGGAAGTTGTTCTTTGAAGTGATCAGTGCCTTCCCTAAACGAAACAGATTCCAAATACCATCTTTGCACAATTGAAGGGATCTCGCTAATCGACAGTGATTTCCCCCTCGATTCCCATCAGGGGAAGTTGTTCTTTGAAGTGAACAGTGCCTTCCCTAAACGAAACAGATTCCAAATACCATCTTTGCACAATTGAAGGGATCTCGCTAATCGACAGTGATTGTCCCCTCGATTCCCATCATTGGAAGTTGTTCTTTGAAGTGAACAGTGCCTTCCCTAAACGAAACAGATTTCAAATACCATTCTTGCACAATTGAAGGATCTCGCTAATCGACAGTGATTGTCCCCCTCGATTCCCATCAGGGGAAGTTGTTCTTTGAAGTGATCAGTGCCTTCCCTAAACGAAACAGATTCCAAATACCATTCTTGCACAATTGAAGGGATCTCGCTAATCGACAGTGATTGTCCCCCTCGATTCCCATCAGGGGAAGTTGTTCTTTGAAGTGATCAGTGAATTCCCTAAACGAAACAGATTCCAAATACCATTCTTGCACAATTGAAGGGATCTCGCTAATCGACAGTGATTGTCCCCGTCGATTCCCATCAGGGGAAGTTGTTCTTTGAAGTGATCAGTGCCTTCCCTAAACGAAACAGATTCTAAATACCATTCTTGCACAATTGAAGGGATCTCGCTAATCGACAGTGATTGTCCCCGTCGATTCCCATCAGGGGAAGTTGTTCTTTGAAGTGATCAGTGCCTTCCCTAAACGAAACAGATTCTAAATACCATTCTTGCACAATTGAAGAGATCTCGCTAATCGACAGTGATTGTCCCCCTCGATTCCCATCAGGGGAAGTTGTTCTTTGAAGTGATCAGTGCCTTCCCTAAACGAAACAGATTCCAAATACCATTCTTGCACAATTGAAGGGATCTCGCTAATCGACAGTGATTGTCCCCCTCGATTCCCATCAGGGGAAGTTGTTCTTTGAAGTGATCAGTGCCTTCCTTAAACGAAACAGATTCCAAATACCACTCTTGCAAATTGAAGGATCTCGCTAATCGACAGTGATTGTCCCCCTCGATTCCCATCAGGGGAAGTTGTTCTTTGAAGTGATCAGTGCCTTCCCTAACGAAACAGATTCCAAATACCATCTTTGCACAGTTGAAGGGATCTCGTTAATCGACAGTGATTGCCCCCTCGATTCCCATCAGGGGAAGTTGTTCTTTGAAGTGACAGTGCCTTCCCTAAACGAAACAGATTCAAATACCATTCTTGCACAATTGAAGAGATCTCGCTAATCGACAGTGATTGTCCCCCTCGATTCCCATCAGGGGAAGTTGTTCTTTGAAGTGATCAGTGCCTTCCCTAAACGAAACAGATTCCAAATACCATTCTTGCACAATTGAAGGGATCTCGCTAATCGACAGTGATTGTCCCCCTCGATTCCCATCAGGGGAAGTTGTTCTTTGAAGTGATCAGTGCCTTCCTAAACGAAACAGATTCCAAATACCACTCTTGCAAATTGAAGGATCTCGCTAATCGACAGTGATTGTCCCCCTCGATTCCCATCAGGGGAAGTTGTTCTTTGAAGTGATCAGTGCCTTCCCTAACGAAACAGATTCCAAATACCATTCTTGCACAATTGAAGGGATCTCGCTAATCGACAGTGATTGTCCCCCTCGATTCCCATCAGGGGAAGTTGTTCTTTGAAGTGATCAGTGCCTTCCTTAAACGAAACAGATTCCAAATACCACTCTTGCAAATTGAAGGATCTCGCTAATCGACAGTGATTGTCCCCCTCGATTCCCATCAGGGGAAGTTGTTCTTTGAAGTGATCAGTGCCTTCCCTAAACGAAACAGATTCCAAATACCATTCTTGCACAATTGAAGGGATCTCGCTAATCGACAGTGATTGCCCCTCGATTCCCATCAGGGGAAGTTGTTCTTTGAAGTGATCAGTGCCTTCCCTAAACGAAACAGATTCCAAATACCACTCTTGCACAATTGAAGGGATCTCGCTAATCGACAGTGATTGTCCCCCTCGATTCCCATCAGGGGAAGTTGTTCTTTGAAGTGATCAGTGCCTTCCCTAAACGAAACAGATTCCAAATACCATTCTTGCACAATTGAAGGGATCTCGCTAATCGACAGTGATTGTCCCCCTCGATTCCCATCAGGGGAAGTTGTTCTTTGAAGTGATCAGTGCCTTCCCTAAACGAAACAGATTCCAAATACCATCTTTGCACAATTGAAGGGATCTCGCTAATCGACAGTGATTGTCCCCCTCGATTCCCATCAGGGGAAGTTGTTCTTTGAAGTGAACAGTGCCTTCCCTAAACGAAACAGATTCCAAATACCATCTTTGCACAATTGAAGGGATCTCGCTAATCGACAGTGATTGTCCCCTCGATTCCCATCATTGGAAGTTGTTCTTTGAAGTGAACAGTGCCTTCCCTAAACGAAACAGATTCAAATACCATTCTTGCACAATTGAAGGATCTCGCTAATCGACAGTGATTGTCCCCTCGATTCCCATCAGGGGAAGTTGTTCTTTGAAGTGATCAGTGCCTTCCCTAAACGAAACAGATTCCAAATACCATTCTTGCACAATTGAAGGGATCTCGCTAATCGACAGTGATTGTCCCCCTCGATTCCCATCAGGGGAAGTTGTTCTTTGAAGTGATCAGTGAATTCCCTAAACGAAACAGATTCCAAATACCATTCTTGCACAATTGAAGGGATCTCGCTAATCGACAGTGATTGTCCCCGTCGATTCCCATCAGGGGAAGTTGTTCTTTGAAGTGATCAGTGCCTTCCCTAAACGAAACAGATTCTAAATACCATTCTTGCACAATTGAAGGGATCTCGCTAATCGACAGTGATTGTCCCCGTCGATTCCCATCAGGGGAAGTTGTTCTTTGAAGTGATCAGTGCCTTCCCTAAACGAAACAGATTCTAAATACCATTCTTGCACAATTGAGATCTCGCTAATCGACAGTGATTGTCCCCCTCGATTCCCATCAGGGGAACTTGTTCTTTGAAGTGATCAGTGCCTTCCCTAAACGAAACAGATTCCAAATACCATTCTTGCACAATTGAAGAGATCTCGCTAATCGACAGTGATTGTCCCCCTCGATTCCCATCAGGGGAAGTTGTTCTTTGAAGTGATCAGTGCCTTCCCTAAACGAAACAGATTCTAAATACCATTCTTGCACAATTGAAGAGATCTCGCTAATCGACAGTGATTGTCCCCCTCGATTCCCATCAGGGGAACTTGTTCTTTGAAGTGATCAGTGCCTTCCCTAAACGAAACAGATTCCAAATACCATTCTTGCACAATTGAAGGATCTCGCTAATCGACAGTGATTGTCCCCCTCGATTCCCATCAGGGGAAGTTGTTCTTTGAAGTGATCAGTGCCTTCCTTAAACGAAACAGATTCCAAATACCACTCTTGCAAATTGAAGGATCTCGCTAATCGACAGTGATTGTCCCCCTCGATTCCCATCAGGGGAAGTTGTTCTTTGAAGTGATCAGTGCCTTCCCTAACGAAACAGATTCCAAATACCATTCTTGCACAATTGAAGGGATCTCGCTAATCGACAGTGATTGTCCCCCTCGATTCCCATCAGGGGAAGTTGTTCTTTGAAGTGATCAGTGCCTTCCTTAAACGAAACAGATTCCAAATACCACTCTTGCAAATTGAAGGATCTCGCTAATCGACAGTGATTGTCCCCCTCGATTCCCATCAGGGGAAGTTGTTCTTTGAAGTGATCAGTGCCTTCCCTAAACGAAACAGATTCCAAATACCATTCTTGCACAATTGAAGGGATCTCGCTAATCGACAGTGATTGCCCCTCGATTCCCATCAGGGGAAGTTGTTCTTTGAAGTGATCAGTGCCTTCCCTAAACGAAACAGATTCCAAATACCATTCTTGCACAATTGAAGGGATCTCGCTAATCGACAGTGATTGTCCCCCTCGATTCCCATCAGGGGAAGTTGTTCTTTGAAGTGATCAGTGCCTTCCCTAAACGAAACAGATTCCAAATACCATTCTTGCACAATTGAAGGGATCTCGCTAATCGACAGTGATTGTCCCCCTCGATTCCCATCAGGGGAAGTTGTTCTTTGAAGTGATCAGTGCCTTCCCTAAACGAAACAGATTCCAAATACCATCTTTGCACAATTGAAGGGATCTCGCTAATCGACAGTGATTTCCCCCTCGATTCCCATCAGGGGAAGTTGTTCTTTGAAGTGAACAGTGCCTTCCCTAAACGAAACAGATTCCAAATACCATCTTTGCACAATTGAAGGGATCTCGCTAATCGACAGTGATTGTCCCCTCGATTCCCATCATTGGAAGTTGTTCTTTGAAGTGAACAGTGCCTTCCCTAAACGAAACAGATTCAAATACCATTCTTGCACAATTGAAGGATCTCGCTAATCGACAGTGATTGTCCCCCTCGATTCCCATCAGGGGAAGTTGTTCTTTGAAGTGATCAGTGCCTTCCCTAAACGAAACAGATTCCAAATACCATTCTTGCACAATTGAAGGGATCTCGCTAATCGACAGTGATTGTCCCCCTCGATTCCCATCAGGGGAAGTTGTTCTTTGAAGTGATCAGTGAATTCCCTAAACGAAACAGATTCCAAATACCATTCTTGCACAATTGAAGGGATCTCGCTAATCGACAGTGATTGTCCCCGTCGATTCCCATCAGGGGAAGTTGTTCTTTGAAGTGATCAGTGCCTTCCCTAAACGAAACAGATTCTAAATACCATTCTTGCACAATTGAAGGGATCTCGCTAATCGACAGTGATTGTCCCCGTCGATTCCCATCAGGGGAAGTTGTTCTTTGAAGTGATCAGTGCCTTCCCTAAACGAAACAGATTCTAAATACCATTCTTGCACAATTGAAGAGATCTCGCTAATCGACAGTGATTGTCCCCCTCGATTCCCATCAGGGGAACTTGTTCTTTGAAGTGATCAGTGCCTTCCCTAAACGAAACAGATTCCAAATACCATTCTTGCACAATTGAAGGGATCTCGCTAATCGACAGTGATTGTCCCCCTCGATTCCCATCAGGGGCAGTTGTTCTTTGAAGTGATCAGTGCCTTCCTAAACGAAACAGATTCCAAATACCACTCTTGCAAATTGAAGGATCTCGCTAATCGACAGTGATTGTCCCCCTCGATTCCCATCAGGGGAAGTTGTTCTTTGAAGTGATCAGTGCCTTCCCTAACGAAACAGATTCCAAATACCATTCTTGCACAATTGAAGGGATCTCGCTAATCGACAGTGATTGTCCCCCTCGATTCCCATCAGGGGAAGTTGTTCTTTGAAGTGATCAGTGCCTTCCCTAAACGAAACAGATTCTAAATACCATTCTTGCACAATTGAAGGATCTCGCTAATCGACAGTGATTGTCCCCCTCGATTCCCATCAGGGGAAGTTGTTCTTTGAAGTGATCAGTGCCTTCCCTAAACGAAACAGATTCCAAATACCATTCTTGCACAATTGAAGGGATCTCGCTAATCGACAGTGATTGTCCCCCTCGATTCCCATCAGGGGAAGTTGTTCTTTGAAGTGATCAGTGCCTTCCTAAACGAAACAGATTCCAAATACCACTCTTGCAAATTGAAGGATCTCGCTAATCGACAGTGATTGTCCCCCTCGATTCCCATCAGGGGAAGTTGTTCTTTGAAGTGATCAGTGCCTTCCCTAAACGAAACAGATTCCAAATACCATTCTTGCACAATTGAAGGGATCTCGCTAATCGACAGTGATTGTCCCCTCGATTCCCATCATTGGAAGTTGTTCTTTGAAGTGAACAGTGCCTTCCCTAAACGAAACAGATTTCAAATACCATTCTTGCACAATTGAAGGATCTCGCTAATCGACAGTGATTGTCCCCCTCGATTCCCATCAGGGGAAGTTGTTCTTTGAAGTGATCAGTGCCTTCCCTAAACGAAACAGATTCCAAATACCACTCTTGCACAATTGAAGGGATCTCGCTAATCGACAGTGATTGTCCCCTCGATTCCCATCATTGGAAGTTGTTCTTTGAAGTGAACAGTGCCTTCCCTAAACGAAACAGATTTCAAATACCATTCTTGCACAATTGAAAGGATCTCGCTAATCGACAGTGATTGTCCCCCTCGATTCCCATCAGGGGAAGTTGTTCTTTGAAGTGAACAGTGCCTTCCCTAAACGAAACAGATTTCAAATACCATTCTTGCACAATTGAAAGGATCTCGCAAATCGACAGTGATTGTCCCCCTCGATTCCCATCAGGGGAAGTTGTTCTTTGAAGTGATCAGTGCCTTCCCTAAACGAAACAGATTCCAAATACCACTCTTGCACAATTGAAGGGATCTCGCTAATCGACAGTGATTGTCCCCTCGATTCCCATCATTGGAAGTTGTTCTTTGAAGTGAACAGTGCCTTCCCTAAACGAAACAGATTTCAAATACCATTCTTGCACAATTGAAGGATCTCGCTAATCGACAGTGATTGTCCCCCTCGATTCCCATCAGGGGAAGTTGTTCTTTGAAGTGATCAGTGCCTTCCCTAAACGAAACAGATTCCAAATACCATTCTTGCACAATTGAAGGGATCTCGCTAATCGACAGTGATTGTCCCCCTCGATTCCCATCAGGGGAAGTTGTTCTTTGAAGTGATCAGTGCCTTCCCTAACGAAACAGATTCCAAATACCATTCTTGCACAATTGAAGGGATCTCGCTAATCGACAGTGATTGTCCCCCTCGATTCCCATCAGGGGAAGTTGTTCTTTGAAGTGAACAGTGCCTTCCCTAAACGAAACAGATTCCAAATACCATCTTTGCACAATTGAAGGGATCTCGCTAATCGACAGTGATTGTCCCCCTCGATTCCCATCAGGGGAAGTTGTTCTTTGAAGTGATCAGTGCCTTCCCTAAACGAAACAGATTCCAAATACCACTCTTGCACAATTGAAGGATCTCGCTAATCGACAGTGATTTCCCCCTCGATTCCCATCAGGGGAAGTTGTTCTTTGAAGTGATCAGTGCCTTCCCTAAACGAAACAGATCCAAATACCATTCTTGCACAATTGAAGGGATCTCGCTAATCGACAGTGATTGTCCCCCTCGATTCCCATCAGGGGAAGTTGTTCTTTGAAGTGATCAGTGCCTTCCCTAATCGAAACAGATTCCAAATACCATTCTTGCACAATTGAAGGGATCTCGCTAATCGACAGTGATTGTCCCCCTCGATTCCCATCAGGGGAAGTTGTTCTTTGAAGTGATCAGTGCCTTCCCTAATCGAAACAGATTCCAAATACCATTCTTGCACAATTGAAGGGATCTCGCTAATCGACAGTGATTGTCCCCCTCGATTCCCATCAGGGGAAGTTGTTCTTTGAAGTGATCAGTGCCTTCCCTAATCGAAACAGATTCCAAATACCATTCTTGCACAATTGAAGGGATCTCGCTAATCGACAGTGATTGTCCCCTCGATTCCCATCATTGGAAGTTGTTCTTTGAAGTGATCAGTGCCTTCCCTAAACGAAACAGATCCAAATACCATTCTTGCACAATTGAAGGGATCTCGCTAATCGACAGTGATTGTCCCCCTCGATTCCCATCAGGGGAAGTTGTTCTTTGAAGTGATCAGTGCCTTCCCTAAACGAAACAGAATCCAAATACCATTCTTGCACAATTGAAGGGATCTCGCTAATCGACAGTGATTGTCCCCTCGATTCCCATCATTGGAAGTTGTTCTTTGAAGTGATCAGTGCCTTCCCTAAACGAAACAGAATCCAAATACCATTCTTGCACAATTGAAGGGATCTCGCTAATCGACAGTGATTGTCCCCCTCGATTCCCATCAGGGGAAGTTGTTCTTTGAAGTGATCAGTGCCTTCCCTAAACGAAACAGATTCCAAATACCATTCTTGCACAATTGAAGTGATCTCGCTAATCGACAGTGATTGTCCCCTCGATTCCCATCATTGGAAGTTGTTCTTTGAAGTGATCAGTGCCTTCCCTAAACGAAACAGATTCCAAATACCATTCTTGCACAATTGAAGTGATCTCGCTAATCGACAGTGATTGTCCCCTCGATTCCCATCATTGGAAGTTGTTCTTTGAAGTGATCAGTGCCTTCCCTAAACGAAACAGATTCCAAATACCATTCTTGCACAATTGAAGGATCTCGCTAATCGACAGTGATTGCCCCCCTCGATTCCCATCAGGGGAAGTTGTTCTTTGAAGTGAACAGTGCCTTCCCTAAACGAAACAGATTCCAAATACCACTCTTGCACAATTGAAGTGATCTCGCTAATCGACAGTGATTGTCCCCTCGATTCCCATCATTGGAAGTTGTTCTTTGAAGTGATCAGTGCCTTCCCTAAACGAAACAGATTCCAAATACCATTCTTGCACAATTGAAGGGATCTCGCTAATCGACAGTGATTGCCCCCTCGATTCCCATCAGGGGAAGTTGTTCTTTGAAGTGAACAGTGCCTTCCCTAAACGAAACAGATTCCAAATACCACTCTTGCACAATTGAAGTGATCTCGCTAATCGACAGTGATTGTCCCCTCGATTCCCATCATTGGAAGTTGTTCTTTGAAGTGATCAGTGCCTTCCCTAAACGAAACAGATTCCAAATACCATTCTTGCACAATTGAAGGGATCTCGCTAATCGACAGTGATTGCCCCCTCGATTCCCATCAGGGGAAGTTGTTCTTTGAAGTGAACAGTGCCTTCCCTAAACGAAATAGATTCCAAATACCACTCTTGCACAATTGAAGGATCTCGCTAATCGACAGTGATTTCCCCCTCGATTCCCATCAGGGGAAGTTGTTCTTTGAAGTGATCAGTGCCTTCCCTAAACGAAACAGATTCCAAATACCATTCTTGCACAATTGAAGGGATCTCGCTAATCGACAGTGATTGTCCCCCTCGATTCCCATCAGGGGAAGTTGTTCTTTGAAGTAATCAGTGCCTTCCCTAAACGAAACTGATTCCAAATACCATCTTTGCACAGTTGAAGGGATCTCGTTAATCGACAGTGATTGCCCCCTCGATTCCCATCAGGGGAAGTTGTTCTTTGAAGTGAACAGTGCCTTCCCTAAACGAAACAGATTCCAAATACCATTCTTGCACAATTGAAGTGATCTCGCTAATCGACAGTGATTGTCCCCTCGATTCCCATCATTGGAAGTTGTTCTTTGAAGTGATCAGTGCCTTCCCTAAACGAAACAGATTCCAAATACCATTCTTGCACAATTGAAGGGATCTCGCTAATCGACAGTGATTGCCCCCTCGATTCCCATCAGGGGAAGTTGTTCTTTGAAGTGAACAGTGCCTTCCCTAAACGAAATAGATTCCAAATACCACTCTTGCACAATTGAAGGATCTCGCTAATCGACAGTGATTTCCCCCCTCGATTCCCATCAGGGGAAGTTGTTCTTTGAAGTGATCAGTGCCTTCCCTAAACGAAACAGATTCCAAATACCATTCTTGCACAATTGAAGGGATCTCGCTAATCGACAGTGATTGTCCCCCTCGATTCCCATCAGGGGAAGTTGTTCTTTGAAGTAATCAGTGCCTTCCCTAAACGAAACTGATTCCAAATACCATCTTGCACAGTTGAAGGGATCTCGCTAATCGACAGTGATTGCCCCCTCGATTCCCATCAGGGGAAGTTGTTCTTTGAAGTGAACAGTGCCTTCCCTAAACGAAACAGATTCCAAATACCATTCTTGCACAATTGAAGTGATCTCGCTAATCGACAGTGATTGTCCCCTCGATTCCCATCATTGGAAGTTGTTCTTTGAAGTGATCAGTGCCTTCCCTAAACGAAACAGATTCCAAATACCATTCTTGCACAATTGAAGGGATCTCGCTAATCGACAGTGATTGCCCCCTCGATTCCCATCAGGGAAGTTGTTCTTTGAAGTGAACAGTGCCTTCCCTAAACGAAACAGATTCCAAATACCACTCTTGCACAATTGAAGTGATCTCGCTAATCGACAGTGATTCCCCCTCGATTCCCATCAGGAGAAGTTGTTCTTTGAAGTGAACAGTGCCTTCCCTAAACGAAACAGATTCCAAATACCACTCTTGCACAATTGAAGGGATCTCGCTAATCGACAGTGATTGCCCTCCTCGATTCCCATCAGGGGAAGTTGTTCTTTGAAGTGATCAGTGCCTTCCCTAAACGAAACAGATTCCAAATACCACTCTTGCACAATTGAAGGGATCTCGCTAATCGACAGTGATTGTCCCCCTCGATTCCCATCAGGAGAAGTTGTTCTTTGAAGTGAACAGTGCCTTCACTAAACGAAACAGATTCCAAATACCACTCTTGCACAATTGAAGGGTCTCGCTAATCGACAGTGATTTCCCCCTCGATTCCCATCAGGGGAAGTTGTTCTTTGAAGTGAACAGTGCCTTCCCTAAACGAAACAGATTCCAAATACCACTCTTGCACAATTGAAGGGATCTCGCTAATCGACAGTGATTGCCCTCCTCGATTCCCATCAGGGGAAGTTGTTCTTTGAAGTGATCAGTGCCTTCCCTAAACGAAACAGATTCCAAATACCATTCTTGCACAATTGAAGGGATCTCGCTAATCGACAGTGATTGCCCCCCTCGATTCCCATCAGGGGAAGTTGTTCTTTGAAGTGAACAGTGCCTTCCCTAAACGAAACAGATTCCAAATACCACTCTTGCACAATTGAAGGATCTCGCTAATCGACAGTGATTCCCCCCTCGATTCCCATTAGGGGAAGTTGTTCTTTGAAGTGAACAGTGCCTTTCCTAAACGAAACAGATTCCAAATACCACTCTTGCACAATTGAAGTGATCTCGCTAATCGACAGTGATTGTCCCCTCGATTCCCATCAGGAGAAGTTGTTCTTTGAAGTGATCAGTGCCTTCCCTAAACGAAACAGATTCCAAATACCATTCTTGCACAATTGAAGGGATCTCGCTAATCGACAGTGATTGCCCCCTCGATTCCCATCAGGGGAAGTTATTCTTTGAAGTGAACAGTGCCTTCCCTAAACGAAACAGATTCCAAATACCACTCTTGCACAATTGAAGGATCTCGCTAATCGACAGTGATTTCCCCCCTCGATTCCCATCAGGGGAAGTTGTTCTTTGAAGTGAACAGTGCCTTCCCTAAACGAAACAGATTCCAAATACCATTCTTGCACAATTGAAGGGATCTCGCTAATCGACAGTGATTGCCCCCCTCGATTCCCATCAGGGGAAGTTGTTCTTTGAAGTGATCAGTGCCTTCCCTAAACGAAACAGATTCCAAATACCACTCTTGCACAATTGAAGGGATCTCGCTAATCGACAGTGATTGTCCCCCTCGATTCCCATCAGGAGAAGTTGTTCTTTGAAGTGATCAGTGCCTTCCCTAAACGAAACAGATTCCAAATACCACTCTTGCACAATTGAAGGGATCTCGCTAATCGACAGTGATTGTCCCCCTCGATTCCCATCAGGAGAAGTTGTTCTTTGAAGTGAACAGTGCCTTCCCTAAACGAAACAGATTCCAAATACCACTCTTGCACAATTGAAGGGATCTCGCTAATCGACAGTGATTGTCCCCCTCGATTCCCATCAGGAGAAGTTGTTCTTTGAAGTGAACAGTGCCTTCCCTAAACGAAACAGATTCCAAATACCACTCTTGCACAATTGAAGGGATCTCGCTAATCGACAGTGATTGCCCTCCTCGATTCCCATCAGGGGAAGTTGTTCTTTGAAGTGATCAGTGCCTTCCCTAAACGAAACAGATTCCAAATACCACTCTTGCACAATTGAAGGGATCTCGCTAATCGACAGTGATTGTCCCCCTCGATTCCCATCAGGAGAGGTTGTTCTTTGAAGTGAACAGTGCCTTCCCTAAACGAAACAGATTCCAAATACCACTCTTGCACAATTGAAGGGATCTCGCTAATCGACAGTGATTGCCCTCCTCGATTCCCATCAGGGGAAGTTGTTCTTTGAAGTGAACAGTGCCTTCCCTAAACGAAACAGATTCCAAATACCACTCTTGCACAATTGAAGGGATCTCGCTAATCGACAGTGATTGCCCTCCTCGATTCCCATCAGGAGAAGTTGTTCTTTGAAGTGATCAGTGCCTTCCCTAAACGAAACAGATTCCAAATACCACTCTTGCACAATTGAAGGGATCTCGCTAATCGACAGTGATTGTCCCCCTCGATTCCCATCAGGAGAAGTTGTTCTTTGAAGTGAACAGTGCCTTCCCTAAACGAAACAGATTCCAAATACCACTCTTGCACAATTGAAGTGATCTCGCTAATCGACAGTGATTGTCCCCTCGATTCCCATCAGGGGAAGTTGTTCTTTGAAGTGAACAGTGCCTTCTCTAAACGAAACAGATTCCAAATACCACTCTTGCACAATTGAAGGATCTCGCTAATCGACAGTGATTGTCCCCCTCGATGTTCTTTATATATTGATAAAAACTACAACCATTAATGAAAAACTGCTCGTAGTACATGCATCCATGAATCATGGATCGAAATAATCGTGACGAGGGTTTTTTAATAGAGTAGTCATGAATCTTGAATAATTTTTCATCCTGCCGGAGAGTAACGAGAAGCATCAGGGATTACATGCCGGCTTTACCTTCAATTGAAAATATTGAAAATCAACAGCAGCAACCGTCAGTATTAACAAAAACAACAACAGTCATCTCCCATCTGTCATCATGAATCGTAGTCGTGAATCGAGAATCATACCGGATCACACAAATACACAGTCACACATCGGAAGCGCCCACTTTCAATCACGTACTCGCTCACTAACCTATTCCCTTGTTTAAAACAAGACGAAATCTCAGTTGAAACCACGTAAAATCATGTATCAGTTCGACGGAACACTCAAGCGAACTAAAAAGTAAAAACCAAGCTGTATGGACTCATCATGTTTCTCGTCTAAATATTAAAAAAGTGAAAGAATCAACAATAACATCAAGCAATGTGTTGGAAATAAAGTAATCACTCATCGGAAGCGCCCTCTTTCAATCACGTACTCGCTCACTAACCTATTCCCTTCTCCAAGCAGAAACAAAACGAACTCAAAATAACACTAACCATTTCATTCATTTAATGTATCCAATGAATCCAATTAACTCGAGAATCAAGTCGCCAATGAATCGGCGACACATCGTTTCCGATTGTTGAATATTGTATTCACCGTGCCGGGGCTTTTTTGAATGAAATGTTGAATTGAACAGCACGCCGGTAAAAAATACAACCTTCAATAGTATCATTGTAAATATAGACGGTACGTAATGCCAATTAATAAAAACAACGAACCTTTGACAATCCAGATGATTTGAATTAAATAACAGAAATATTTGAATATTAATCGAGCCGGTGGCGAAAAAATGCGAAAAGGAATGAAAAGCGCATCAGTTACAAAAGTTAGTATCCGACCTGCGAAAAAGAAGCAATGCGCAACTTGCGCCATGACGCAACGATGACAAAACACCTCACGCGCGCAAAGCAACACCATTGGCGCACACCACGTGCGCGCTTCCCCTCTGTAACCGCTTCCCTCCCTTCCTCTTGTAGCACCTATCGCACTTATCTCCCATCTGCCCTGATAGCCAAGTGGTTAGCGCTCTTGGGTTGGCTTCGAGAGGTTGTCGGTTCGACTCCCACTCGGAGCAATTCCTATTGCCACTCGTCTATCCCCTCTCCCTTCTCCTCTCCCTCCGTCTCTCACTTTCGCACACTCTCTCGCCTCCCCTTCCCTCCTCTCTTCCGATCTTCATCTCGTCTCCCCTCTCCCTTCTCCCCTCTTCCCATCTTCTCGTCTCCCCTCTCCCCTCTTCCCATCTTCTCGTCTCCCCTCTCCCCTCTTCCCATCTTCTCGTCTCCCCTCTCCCCTCTTCCCATCTTCTCCCATCTCCCATCTCCTCTCCTCTCTTCTGTCTCCTGTCTCATTTATCTCCTGTCTCACCAACTTGTGAATAGACAGTTAGTGGGATTTGACAGAGAGAGAAGAGAAACATCCCATCGTTAGTTTGACTGATTGCTGACTGGGGGAAGATGGGAAGCGGTCGATAGATAGAGAGAGGAGAGATCGGAGGGTCAAGAGATCAATGATCTACCCCCTGCCGGGAGGAGGGAAGCGAGGGAAGGGAAGGGAAAGGAAGAGATCTCATTAGGGGGAAATCACAGGTTTTCGACAATACGCATGCATATATCATTATTACAAACTGCATATTTTAGTGATATCGCTGGGGTTCTGTTCAATGTTGAATACAGCCTAGAGTATATGATGTCTTTTGGGTATTTAATTTGCAGGAAATAAAGTGTAAGTTGACGAGTTCTTTCCAAAAAGTGTTCGAATAGAGAACAGTTTCGGAAGATGCGAATTATTTCACCATGTAACGTGTTCAGACCCATACTAATTGGAATATTCGATTCGTAGTGAGGGTATCTAACGACTGAGAATGAGTAATCATCGGTCTTGTTGTATAGTGAGGTTTGAACCGTACCTGTATTGGTCACTGTTACAGACATGTCAAGGAAGGTTGATTCCCTCGGACTTGTATTAGTCTGTTCTAGAGTGAGTGAATGGTGATACATATCGGTCGTTATTCTCATGAATTCGTCTGTCTTGTCGGATATATGAAAGAGATCATCTATATATCGAAAAGTCCGATTTAGCGAAAAGGATAGAGTATGCCCAATCCGAATGTTGTTGCGGATGTATTGGTATTCCATGACAGCAAGAGTAAGATCTGCTAATTGAGGAGATGCGTTATTACCTTGAGGAATTCCCTTTCGTTGTTGATATAGTTGCTGTGTATAGCCATTAGTCATGTGTCTGACCTAGCTCAACAGCCCTTTGAAGTATTACTGTAAGTAGTATCGTCAACCTGCGCAGCCACGCAGGCTGCGTATCATGTTGCTCTAGAACTTTCCTGTTCTAATGTGTTTCCGACCTCGCCTAGTTCTGTGAGTTGGTTCCCATGTAACCCATGATGGTTGGTAGTTTAGGGGATACACGCCGGCCCGTATAGGTCCCAATGAAAGGCGCGTATCCTTACCACCTCACTCCCCATTACCTTTCCACTAGCCTTATTCTCTCTTATCGTTGTTCCGTATGTAATAAACTGGTAGTATTACTATCCTTTACTTCCACGCGTATTTACACACACCACAATGTATGCGGGTCAGTCCTATACCGGCCTGCATACACAACATTGGCGTTCAGGCTGTTTGACTAGCTCGCGCAAACTGAATATTTTGCGTAGTTGTGTTGTTTTTCTTAGTTATTTCGTCATATTTCGTGTCCTAACCTACTTGCAGGTAGTTAATTCAGTCTTCCAACGGTCAATTCAATTCAATTCTCTATTCTACCCGGCAAGATATATTCTATCAAGATTATCGGCATTTCTATCAAGCGATATTCTGTCAAGAGAGTTTCATCAAGAAAAAAAAACCTGTTTTGAATCCGTTGGAGGTGGCATTAGCCATTTATACTCCTGTTTCCTTGGAAGGTAGCATTTGCTATTTATACTTCCTGACGTTGGAGGTGGCATTAGCCATTTATACTCCTGTCATTTGGAGGTAGCTACGGCTATTTATACTCCTATTTATCCGGCATGATTCATACAGTGCAGCGGGAGCTATGCCCAAATTTTCATTTGGTGCAATAACTTAGCCGCAAACTGGAATGAATTTTGAGAGGATAATAGAAGTCTGTCTTTACCAGTGGATAACGTAAGACGCCACGGCGCAGTTAAGGAACCAGTGTGTCCTGAATGTAACAAAGAGTAACCGGCGTGACTAATACCTGGTTTTGCCACGAGGTGTGGATACTTTTGTGCATTTCCAAGTGGTTGAATAAGAAGATTTCGAAGGAGGAGGAAGAGGAGGCACGAACAATTAATGATTGTCTGATAATTGAGTGATACTCTAGTTCACTCTGGCTGATTGCGAGGTGTAGTCAAGCCGTTTCCGTGGAGGAATATCAGAGTGCGAGGTGCACAACATCATTATGATGAAATTCATTGCAAGTGGATATAAGATCGTCCAAATTGATGCAAAACTGAATTTTATTGGAAAAATAACACAAAGTGAGAAGCATGAGTAGTTGACAGTGTGTGTACCGTTAACTACTGATGAAGTGGAAGTTAATTTTTATTGCACGAGGTGTGTAATAATGGAACAAAGTGAACAATTTATTTGTTTCACAAGAAGTATAACAGTAATGAAACTGTTGAGAGAAAGTGTTTGGCGATCACTGTCATCGGATGTGAACAGTTGATAGAGTGGTTAACTGTTCTGCTGCTGGCAGTAACAGAGGTGATGGAAAGACTCTGTTGAATGAAGGGTAATAGCAATCAATTTGGTGATGCTAAGGTATTCAAGATTCACAGAGCAGCCTGTAGTGTGATGACATACAGGAAGAGTAACAAGTGGTCAAGTTGCTCGACCCCGATAATTCGACTAAAATCGGTGGTGTGGTTCTGAAGTTGAACCATAGTTAATCATTCGAAGAGAATGTACAGTAGTTGAGTGTATCAAGTTTCCGGAGAACTACACATACTGGATGGAATGTTCAGAATAATGTGAGACCGGACTGGCAGACCGTAACCACGAGGACGATGGACGGTACTGTGAGGTGAAAACCCAATAAACCAGCCGGCAGGTACACTATGAGAAATCGATCGGTGATCAAGAATGATCAATATGGGAGTGAACTCGAAGGAGAGGACTCGGTACAGGACAGCATTGCACTAGTCGAAAGTTGCAATAGATGCTCATCCGAAGAAGGGACAGAGCATAACCCTGTGAAACCGGAGGTTGTTTGGACTCAGTAGAGAGGAAGCAACTTCTCCATGATCGAATTTCTGTGATGTGTATTCACGTGTTGAAGTTGATAAAACGAAGGAACAGTGAATATTTCAGACACATCAAGGGCTGACTAAACTGTTGAGACTACTGTTGGAGATGTGCCCACTCCGAAAGACGCTAACTTACCGAGAGACCATTAGGTGGTAGCGCAAGCTGTGAGTCCACGGGACTACAGTAACTGTAGGGGAATGCGAAGAAAGTGCACTGGACGATCTTGAAGGGATTACCAGAGATGCCTTGGAACGCTGTGTTCGCTTTCTTGTTTTCGCCAAGAGTGTGCGAAATCTACCGTAACCCAATGTGGAGGAATCAGTGGATCCTACCACGAATGTATGCCTATCGAGGCTTATCTACTCATTCACCAATATTCTGTTTATCAGAAATGTGCCATTTCTTGAAGAAGGAAGAAGAGGAAGTGCGGATGAATGAGTAAGATAAAGCTGGTGATTTTCCGGCATGAATAATAAACAGAAGATGATCTCACCACTAACACTCTGATGATGAAGTGTGAGAGACCAATCAACCCATTGTGTGATTTTACACCTATTGTAATGAATAATCTGTACACTATCTCTGGATTTGAGATAAAGAAGGTGTCTGATTAATAGTGTGGAATAATCAGTGGTGTTATGATTGGTGATCTTCGGATGGAAGATCAAGTAGTCGGCTCACTCTCTTTCTGTGAAGAAGAGGAGGGGTGTCCGAGAGACGAGATGTCGGTAGAGTGAATGGAGAGTTCGCTAAGGGTACTACCGTACATCGTGAGTAACAGTCATCGAGACTGCATTGTGAAAGATCGTGTACAAGTGCAACGGCATCGTCATCGTGTTCAAGTGCAACGGCATCGTCATCGTGTTCAAGTGCAACTACATCTACAACGTGTTCGAGTGTCAACTGCATCGTCATCGTCAAATCGTCGAAGAACATCGTGCCCACAGAAGAGGTGGAGAACGACCAGAAGATACACACTCGCAATGAGTCCCATTGATTGCATAACCATATCCATATACGATATTGATATCATTCCACCTGACTACTGTCTTTTCGTCAGATATTCAATACTCGTATTTCATATCTTGTTGCGGAGGTGCTGTGTATAGCCATTAGTCATGTGTCTGACCTAGCTCAACAGCCCTTTGAAGTATTACTGTAAGTAGTATCGTCAACCTGCGCAGCCACGCAGGCTGCGTATCATGTTGCTCTAGAACTTTCCTGTTCTAATGTGTTTCCGACCTCGCCTAGTTCTGTGAGTTGGTTCCCATGTAACCCATGATGGTTGGTAGTTTAGGGGATACACGCCGGCCCGTATAGGTCCCAATGAAAGGCGCGTATCCTTACCACCTCACTCCCCATTACCTTTCCACTAGCCTTATTCTCTCTTATCGTTGTTCCGTATGTAATAAACTGGTAGTATTACTATCCTTTACTTCCACGCGTATTTACACACACCACAATGTATGCGGGTCAGTCCTATACCGGCCTGCATACATAACAATAGTTTTCCACCATAATAGGCAAATGAGTTTCGTAGAATGAAATCAACAATTCCTTTGAGGTCGTTTTTGTGATATGATCTACCACTGGTATTCGAGTTATTTCGATCATATCTGACATTTGTTCCTTGAACTACGATGTATTCAGAACCAGCATTTTTGAACATTAAGTCAAAGAGGTAGTACATCTTCTCTTTCACTACATCATGTGGAAGATTCGTAAACAGTGAAGAGAAGTCAGCGCAGAAAATTTTGGATTTTTTGTTTTGAACTGTACTCAATTGCTGAACCACACGGAATGTATTTTGTATGGAAAAGAATCGATTAATTTTATCATGGCTGGTGATGTTATTGCAATATCTTCTGAAATGACCATGTAAAAATCTTAGAATTTTCTGTAGTTCAACAGAAAGTGGTTTTAAGGTACTGTCATGAGCACCAGTTATAAATCTGAACTTTATCGGATTCTTGTGCATTTTAGGAATTCCGTAAATTTTGGGTAGATTTCCTTCTGTTTGCGGAGAAATACCGAAACTGCGTGTGAATTTCTCATGATTTAATTTGATGTTGACTGGATCAAGTTGATCTTTGATTTCGTAGGTTTTGCCATCAGTGCTTTGCGTATTCAGCTCTTTCTCCATAAATTGAAGATACAATTGCTTACATGTGATTGCGTAGTTTCCTGATGCTTTGTCAACCATGGTGATCACGAAATCTCTGTGCAATTCTGCCACTTTTCTGATAAGAGATTTTGTCTGAACATAATCATGTTGGTGTATTTTTAATTTAATGTTAATTTTATCGGAGATAATTCCAGCGAATGCATCATAAATGGAAGGTAATTTATTTTTCGGAGGTTTATGTTTTCGAATGAGATTAGCAAATAGATTTTGGCATGAGTCTCGTACAGTATCCAATATTGTTTTTCGATCAGTGAAAGTTTTCACTCGGAATTTGGTTCCCTTTTCAAAGAGATTTCTTAGCTCAGAATCATTAATTATAGTTGTGTTGCCTGAGCAGACGTGTTTATAGTGGGAATCCACGAAATTTGGATATTTGTGACAGTTACATGTGGAACTCAGGATTGTTTGGATCCCTTGGGTGGTCAGGTTTCTCAGGAACTTTCCATAGTTGCACAGAAATTGTGAGGTCGAGTTATTCAGAGAGTAAGTGATTTGCACATGAGGTACCTTATTTACATCTCCAGTTATCTCTTTCAAAACATCACGAACTCTATCGGAATTCAAAAGTTTCGTAAGCTTTAGTCTTTCCATGAATCTTCCGAAATATTGTAGCTTTAAAATTGCCTTTGGTCGGTCATCACTCTGCATTGTCGTTTTAGATTCCCAATAATGGGGGCAAATAATTGAAAAAATCTTATATTTTAGTTCGTGATTCAAAGCGTTGAATTCCGTAGAAGCGGTAAAATATTCCAGTTTTCGAAGGTCGTGATGTCTGAGTGATCTACCATAGATGAAGAGCTCACGTGTATCTCGTATTTCAATTTCGTCTACAATTTCTTGAGCAGTTTTTGTGCATTTGTATGCTGGTATTCTTCGTGTTCGTTTGCGCTTTCCTCTCCTGTTCTGTGGAAGATCAGAAATGGGTAAAGTTTGGTATGGATGAGATGATTTTTCAAGAGGATTTATTCCTTCAGAAATATAGCCGAAGTTTTTAATGGAATCATTCAATCCAAATGGATATGCGGTGTTTAATGCTCTTATCCAAAGAAGCTCCTTCTGCAATAGGTCTGTTTTATCCTTTCCGTGATCGAGAATTTCTACAGTGAAAGAATATCTATTGTCAAGGGGCTCTTTAAAATGCTGACTGAGGAAAGTTTTTAGATGGCTACTTTCGAATGAATAACTGTGCTGTGAGATTCTTTTCTTTAATGTCTGGGTAGTCTCACCAACATACTGCATGGAGCAGACGGTACATGTAATGAGATAAACTACATTTTTTGTCATGCAATGATCTTCAGCTTCTTTATTTGTGAGGAAAATGTCTTCTGTAATGTTCCTAATAACTCCAATTCTGAAATTAGTAATTGGACAGATTCTGCACCGCTTATTACCACAAGAACGACCGGTGTGTGAGGTGTGGTTTCCGAGAGTGACGAGATTTCTCCCGTACTCTCTTCCAATGAATTTGGAACTTGTTGATGGTTTGTTCGCGTTTTTTGTGTTTTTAGCGGGCTGTTGAGAGGGGATGCCCATCCCTTACTATGATTTCGATCGACGGACATTCGGTGGGACTGCCACCGTGGCGTGACCCCTCTATGGTGGGAGAACCACATATTTCTGGCTCGACTACTCCGCCACCTCCTCTCCGCCGATCTATGGATCAGAAGAGACGACGATCACTGTAGTCTGGAATTCTGATATAGGGAGTTGAAATTGGATCTATGTGTTGAAGCCAGTTGAATCATATTTGATTACGATTGGTATTTCTAAGAATGAGAGGGTATAATGAGATTGGAAGGCGGGATTTAGAAATTTGGTATATGTAAATTGAGATTAATTTTCCGAAAGGCGAGAAAAGCCTATGCGCATGAATTTCTGCAATAATTTGTAAAAGAAAGGGTGTCAGGAACCTTTTGTTCCCTAAATGGGAATAGGAAGAGAGCACAGAAATATTGAGTATACATGACACCAATCCTTCGCAGAGGATATAGGGAGGTATGAGCAGCGGCCAGAAGAGTGTGTAGTATGGAGTGAAGTAATAGGTTATAAAAGAATACTTATTTAAGGGAATAAAGATAATGCTTGGAAGAGACAATATATGAATACATAAATTAAGTATTGTCAAAGGTTATTGTTTCTATACTTGATTATCATCAGTAAAGTAATAACAATTAATGGTTGTTTGTTGTTCTAATGAACAACGTACCCACCCTCTTTTACGCAAGCGGCTTGGCCTGTAGCGAAGAGGGGGGCTTAGATTGAGTTCGAGGACTGGCCTTAGTGGAGAAAACTCCCGTGGCCACGTCCAAGAGGTTTGTCACAATTTGACAAAAATAGGAAAAGGTGATAGGGACAGGAAGTGTGAAATCAGAAGAAAGAAAAGCAGTAGATAAGATGGCATGAAAGAACATATAAGAAAGATGAATGTTAGGTAATGTATGGAAGAGTGTGCTAACAAACCCTACCCACTCCGGAGAGGAGCTAGGCTCTCTACTACACGGAGCGGAACAGGGTGAACGAAATTACAAAAGAAACATGTTTTTGGAAATGAAATTAAGTAGAGATACTGCTGGGAGGAGAGAGATTAGAAAGACTTCCTAAAGAAATGCGGTTGGATGTTTCGGTCCATTGGGTCGTAGACACCCAACCGCCTCACGAAGGGTGGACCTCGTCAGTACGACGCCCTTCGCAAGTGGGGAAGCAAGAGTGATAGGGAATGAAGGAGATGAAAGTAAACAACAAACAACTAACGCGGAAACGAGTCAATACTTAGCGCAAATGAACTAATGGGGACTGTAAGTATTTCACATCAAAATAGGCTACAAGGTGGGTGTAGAAAAAACAAATTTGACAGAGAGAGAAGAGAAACATCCCATCGTTAGTTTGACTGATTGCTGACTGGGGGAAGATGGGAAGCGGTCGATAGATAGAGAGAGGAGAGATCGGAGGGTCAAGAGATCAATGATCTACCCCCTGCCGGGAGGAGGGAAGCGAGGGAAGGGAAGGGAAAGGAAGAGATCTCATTAGGGGGAAATCACAGGTTTTCGACAATACGCATGCATATATCATTATTACAAACTGCATATTTTAGTGATATCGCTGGGGTTCTGTTCAATGTTGAATACAGCCTAGAGTATATGATGTCTTTTGGGTATTTAATTTGCAGGAAATAAAGTGTAAGTTGACGAGTTCTTTCCAAAAAGTGTTCGAATAGAGAACAGTTTCGGAAGATGCGAATTATTTCACCATGTAACGTGTTCAGACCCATACTAATTGGAATATTCGATTCGTAGTGAGGGTATCTAACGACTGAGAATGAGTAATCATCGGTCTTGTTGTATAGTGAGGTTTGAACCGTACCTGTATTGGTCACTGTTACAGACATGTCAAGGAAGGTTGATTCCCTCGGACTTGTATTAGTCTGTTCTAGAGTGAGTGAATGGTGATACATATCGGTCGTTATTCTCATGAATTCGTCTGTCTTGTCGGATATATGAAAGAGATCATCTATATATCGAAAAGTCCGATTTAGCGAAAAGGATAGAGTATGCCCAATCCGAATGTTGTTGCGGATGTATTGGTATTCCATGACAGCAAGAGTAAGATCTGCTAATTGAGGAGATGCGTTATTACCTTGAGGAATTCCCTTTCGTTGTTGATATAGTTTTCCACCATAATAGGCAAATGAGTTTCGTAGAATGAAATCAACAATTCCTTTGAGGTCGTTTTTGTGATATGATCTACCACTGGTATTCGAGTTATTTCGATCATATCTGACATTTGTTCCTTGAACTACGATGTATTCAGAACCAGCATTTTTGAACATTAAGTCAAAGAGGTAGTACATCTTCTCTTTCACTACATCATGTGGAAGATTCGTAAACAGTGAAGAGAAGTCAGCGCAGAAAATTTTGGATTTTTTGTTTTGAACTGTACTCAATTGCTGAACCACACGGAATGTATTTTGTATGGAAAAGAGAGAATATTGATAATTGTGGCGATTGTCGAAGAGTTTCCTAAAGTAGAGATAGAACACAAGAGAATCGCCTGGAAAACGGATATAAATACTGAGAAAATCTACGAAAAATATGGATACCTTCACTATATCGCAGATGTAGATGACACTATTCCCGAGGAAGCAGAAATCAATGACGTTTCAATGAAGTTCAGATATCCGCATCATCTAAAAAAATTAATGAAATTATTAAAACAGACCGCTTTTTAATCAAATTTTGGACCCGGGGTAGCAAACTGACTTGGAAGATTCGATCCTTGTGCTATGCGAACTCGCTCTATCTTTCCACGATACTCAGAATGAAAACTACAGTATCGGCGATACTCGGCAGATGTCAGATGAGCAGGGAGAAGCTTAGTACGAGTGTGACGCTGACTGATTATACTGAGGTGTACGGTAGATGATGTACGGTACGGTGTGATTGCTCAGTGAAGTAACAATAATAATTTATTATTACAAAGCCAGGGAAGGGGATAGGACGGGGAAAGGGAAGTGATGAGGGTACTGAAGTGAGATCCGCGAGGGATACTGTAGTGAGGTTGAGGTGATACTGGAGTGACTGAGATCCTGAGGATCTATGACTGGCTGTGAGGGTCTTGGCCCTGCACAGTGGAAATGACTCGTAAGTGAACGAGGAGAGGTTCAGTGTGACTCTGGTGATTGGAGGGATGGCCGTCCTTTTATAGGGCGAGAAAAGTAATTATGTAAAGTGAGGTTGAACTGAGAGTGAAGGGAGAGTGAGAGAGCCAATATGCAAATGAAATTGCTGGCGAGTTACAAGGACATGGTAATTGGGGAGATCAGACGGGATGGGTGAAAGTGCACATGCAAATGAGTGCGTTGGACGACAACGACAAACATCACAGTACAGTAACTACCCATGGGGTATCGGGGACTGATTTGATTGATGAATCATTGTGATGAATGGAAAAAAGATAGCGAATTGTGTGAAAGTCGCTATACTCCCGCCTGAGGGAAATGAATGAAATGAGATTGATTATGAGATGAATGAATTGAAGTGATATGGAGTGATGATAGGTGGAGTTGAATGAGACGTGTTGAGGGGTAAAAAATGGTGCTGACGGACGACTTAATGGTTTACAATTGAATGGGGAAAACAATAAATATACAAATAAAACGAATCCTTTTGATGTCGTTGAAGCGGAGATGACTGACGGAGAAGTGTGAGAATAAATATGATTATTCATCAATGATAGGGAGATGCCCTCCCGCCTGACGCCGAGACTTGGCTCTAGTCGTCTTGTGATGATCAATGGGTTGATCTTTGATCGATTTTGTGAGATCGATGAGTGGAAATTGTATGAATTCAACCACTCGAGTGTACGGTGGGTCGGCTGTAGGTGGAACTGGATCATTCGGCCATGTTTCAGGCGAATCTTTCATCCAGGGAGCACCTTTCCACCACATGTGATCGTGGTTATTCATGACAACTGAAGTGAGACCTCTAGTGATGAGATCGGCTGGATTGCACTCTGTTCGCACATATTTGGGAGAATGAAATTGAATATTGTCTAATGATGACAATGAATCTGAGATTTCTCTGATTGTATTGACTCTGTTTATGACGAAAATGCCATTGCTCTTCTTACTGGGATCAGAGAGACACCAGAAGAGTGTGATAGCAGAATCAGAGTAAACGTGAGTGTGAATGATTGTAGTGGGAAATTCTTTCTGAATCGCCTTGACGACGTATTGAAGTAGTATGTGAGCCATGACAAGAGCATTGAGCTCGAGTTTCGGAATTGTTGCCTTGTTTTTGACTGGAGCCAGTCTGACTCTGGACATGAGAAGTGTTGTTTTCTCTGGAGTCCATAGATAGATGACTGCGCCCATTGCGAGCTTGGATGCATCAGCAAAGGCAATGAGATGAATCTCTTTGGATGTTGACATTCCAGAATATCTGGGAATGGTGAGATTGAACGATTCGATATCAGAAAGCAATTCGTGAAATTGCGATTGAATGGAGTGATCAACTGATTGATCCCATTTGAGATTATCGCACCATAGCTGCTGAACGAGTGATTTCGCTTGCAGAGTTAGTGGCTGGAGTAATCCCAATGGGTCGTAAATGGAAGCGATAGTGCTTAGCATTGATCTCTTGGTCTCAGCAGTATGTCTTGTGAGTGAGGGAATACGAATTGAGAGATCATCAGTGGATGAATCCCAGTGAATACCGAGCAATTTCTGGACACCGATCGGTGCTCTGTCGGTTTCGTTGACTGAGTCGATGAATGAAATTGAGTTGGATGCGTAATCTCGGAGATTCATGTGCATCTGATTGAATAGAGACTTTGAAATGGAATAAATCTCTTGAGTGGGGTGATCAGTATTGATGATGATATTGTCAACATATACATTGTTGATCAATTGATTGATGAGATGATGGTTATCTGAGTTTGATGCACTCTTGAGATGAGTCTCGATAACCTTGGATAGAATGTAAGGTGATTGATTGACACCAAATGGAGTGACTGTGAATCTGTATGTGACCAGATTGTCATTGGAGACTGGTTTATTGATGTCTCTGATCCAGAGGAATCTGAGGAGATCTCTCTGTGAAGGATGAACTCGAACTTGCAAAAAAGCCTTTTCCACGTCAGCGACAATGAGTGTCTTTCTGGAACGTGCTCTGATGAGCAGAGAAGGGATCTGTTCGAGGGTACATGGACCTTGAGCAATGACGTCATTGAGACACAATTTACCCTTGAGTTTCGCACTCGCATCATAGACGATACGGAGTGGAGTTGTTGGTTTATCTGGACGTAAAACGGCTTGATGAGCCAGATAATGACATTGATGATCAGTTGGAATGAGTGAATCTGTTTCCTCGATCATACCGGCAGACAATTGATCTTTGATGATTGAGTCATAAAATTCGAGATTTTTCGAATTTTTGATGAGTGAATTGACTGTTGACTTCAGTCGACTGAAACTGAGTTCCTTATTGGTAGGAAGTTGAGTGATTTCTGGTTTGAGATAGTAGTGAACTTGATAATGATTACCGACTTTGTGAGTGGTATTATGAAAATTCTCTTCGACTTTGAGGTCGAGATCTGATCTGACTTCTGCCTCGGTGGTACTGTACTCTCGAGCTGTTTCGTCCACTGAGAGGAACTGTGAAACTCTAGCCTCGAATGAAGCGTCTGTGATTAGACTGGTCAGAATGTTGTTCTGATACTGAATGGATGAGTTCTGTGAATTGGCTCGACCCGTGATCATTGGACCGAGAATTGATTGAACCAATTTGTAACCACTGGGGAGAATGATGGTTGTGGAATCAGCGAGAAGATCCTGTGTTTCTGTGATGGAAATCAACAGGTCTGGAGATACAATGGTGTTCTCAGTAAAATGAGGATGATTTCCACAGTGTGCTTGGACAACTGCGTAATCCTGAGCCGAAAGTGGTTTGAGATTCATGGATCTGGTAATTACTGAATCCATAACGAGTGCTTCGATTGAGTGAGATCCTTTTGAAGTGAGAATGTTCACTTTCACCACGTCGAACACGTCACTACCAGTCGATTCTCCACCCACACCACTGATACACATGGGCTCAGTGCGATGGGATTTGAGATTCAACTCTGTAGCAAGTGAACGAGAGATGATTGACATCATTCCTCCGGTATCGAGGAGAACATGTCTGGTAGTGGATTGAGTGCTCACAGGATTCTGAAGAAGTGCTGAGGTAGTGAATAGTCTGGCTACCCCATTGACTGGCTGATTGGTAGTGACAATTGCATTGATGCTGGACTGATTCAGCTTTGAATGGTTGGGACTTGAGTCACAGATGGATTTGTGATGCGGTTTAGAGCACTGAGTGCACTTTCGATTACACTGCTGATCGAATGGATGAGGAGAAAGGCACTTGAAACAGACCTTTTTCTCTTTCAGAATTGACTTTCTCTGAGAGATTGAACTGATAGTGGGACAGACGGAAAACTGGTGTTCACCACAGTAAATGCATGGTGGAAACTTGACCGATTGTTTCGGCATGAATGATCTGGTATTCGCAGTTTCTGACACTGGATTGGGCCCTCTCTGTTTCTGGTATGACAGATGATCAGATCGGGTTGAACTGAATGTTGACTTGAGTTTGGATATTTCGATGATTTCTCTGAGATCTGATTCAATGAGCTCGAGCGCTTCCATCATGGTAGAAGGCTCTTCTTTGTACATCTTCTCGAGATGTTTTGAGTGAATCGTGCCAGCGATTTGATTAATGAGGGCAAAGTTATCGACAAGTGATTTGTCATCTAACTGATGGATTTTATTGATCAAATCCTGAGTACATTCGAGTTGATGCTCGAAGCTGGATGATTTGGGTCTGATGGCAAATAGCTGATTGATCAAGATGGTGTTTGATCTTTTGCTCTTCCCAAATACTGATTTGAGTCGATCGATAGTCGGCTTGAGGTTCTTGGCCTCAGTTGGAATGCCTTGAACTGCTCTGAGTGCAGATCCCGTGAGAGCATTTCGGAGATGCACGAGTTTTTCGTGATCCGAAATGTGGGATTTCGACTCAATGATACTGGTGAACTGACTGTAGAATGATTCCCACTGAGTGGATTCTCCGTCAAATGGAGTGAGAGTGATGACTGGAGATTGTGGTCCCGACAATCTTGAGAGAATTGTGGGCAAATCATTTGAAATGAAATTCGAAATGGAATGATCAGGCTGAATGACAGCTGAGTGAGTGAATTGATTGGGCTGAATGACAGTTGAATGAGTGAATTGATCGTGCTGATTGACAGTTGAATGAGTGGAATGAGAAGAGAGAATGGACTCTCTCTGGATGCGAGATTTGACTCGGCAGAGAGCATCGTCAAGGGCATTGGTCATTTGATCTCTCATGGAAGTGAGGAATCGACCCTTGAGGTATACCTGATCATAGTAGAGATCCTCCTCCTCTCCATCCACGAGTTGCTCGAGAAGTCCAACTTCTTTCGTTTTTGCTGTCTTCTGGTCGGCTGTCTCAGTTGCCATTCGATCGACTTGACGCTGTAGTCTGTCCATAGCGTCATCGAAAGACTGGACAGTGGTCCTGAGGCCGCTGAAGGCAGTGCGGAGCATGTTGTCCTTGGATTCGTGATCAGTGTGATCTTTGATCTCTGAGCATGATGCAATGATGGAATTGAAATCAGAAGTTGACTGTCTGATTTGTGAATGAAGTGCATGAATGCGCTCGTATTGAGGAGCGAAGAAACTGGTCATTGTGACTGAAGTGATTGAGTTCAGTGGTAGTGAATGAATAGTTGTTGCTGCCACGCGGGACTTGACTGGATGGGCTCTTGAATTGGTAGATGCACCATATGCGAACTCGCTCTATCTTTCCACGATACTCAGAATGAAAACTACAGTATCGGCGATACTCGGCAGATGTCAGATGAGCAGGGAGAAGCTTAGTACGAGTGTGACGCTGACTGATTATACTGAGGTGTACGGTAGATGATGTACGGTACGGTGTGATTGCTCAGTGAAGTAACAATAATAATTTATTATTACAAAGCCAGGGAAGGGGATAGGACGGGGAAAGGGAAGTGATGAGGGTACTGAAGTGAGATCCGCGAGGGATACTGTAGTGAGGTTGAGGTGATACTGGAGTGACTGAGATCCTGAGGATCTATGACTGGCTGTGAGGGTCTTGGCCCTGCACAGTGGAAATGACTCGTAAGTGAACGAGGAGAGGTTCAGTGTGACTCTGGTGATTGGAGGGATGGCCGTCCTTTTATAGGGCGAGAAAAGTAATTATGTAAAGTGAGGTTGAACTGAGAGTGAAGGGAGAGTGAGAGAGCCAATATGCAAATGAAATTGCTGGCGAGTTACAAGGACATGGTAATTGGGGAGATCAGACGGGATGGGTGAAAGTGCACATGCAAATGAGTGCGTTGGACGACAACGACAAACATCACAGTACAGTAACTACCCATGGGGTATCGGGGACTGATTTGATTGATGAATCATTGTGATGAATGGAAAAAAGATAGCGAATTGTGTGAAAGTCGCTATATGTGCCTTCAGTTTTTATTTCGTGTTGAATGTCAAGTGATTGTCCGCGTGTAGAGCGGACACACTGGAACGGGTGTACATTATTCAGGTAATTTGGTCATTGATGACAAGTTCAACGAACAAGTCAAAAAGTCAAAATGTCCAAATGCATGTCAAAATTCATTTATTTTCCTGTCCATATTTTTGACTTGTTCGTTGAACTTGGCATGTATGCTGAACGGAATTCCGTGAAAAAATCAGAGTCACAAGTGGAACGAGATTGGGAGAAGAAGGAAATCATTCACTACTCATCTTTGAGTGGAAACTGTGAGTGGAAAAGACTCTAGCAGACTTTTGACTCTAACTTAAATTAGTCACTCTAACAGTGTTGTTGTGAATGTGAGGTGTGCAAAAGGATTTCGATCTATCATTTCACAATGTTCTCTCGCCGCTCAGAGAAACCGAGAGAGCATTGCGAAATGAGAGCTCGAAAAACATTTTGCACACCCCAGTTGTGACTGGCGAAGAAAGGGCCATTCGTTCTCTCCCATTCGGCGCAACAATAACACCTCCCCTCGAATACTAGCGCTCTCTTCGTGGTTCAGGAAAGAAAAAATAGATAATCTACAAATACATTCGAAGATTCATGAGGCGAAAAGATAAAAACAAAGATCACTCATTAGAACAATTGAGCATGGCATTTGTCTACTTTCTTGTATGCCCATCGCCGTGCGGTCCCGTGGTGTAGCGGTTAGCACTCAGGACTCTGAATCCTGCGACGGGAGTTCAAATCTCCCCGGGACCTTCCTCTTTTGCCAAATTTTTCGCTTTTCATACTTCCAATTCCAATCCTTTTTTTGGGCATGCACATGATTTTTTTATCAAATTCAATTTGTACGATTCAATGACGTTTTGAATTGTCATTTCCCTGTTCAACTCAACACCAGTTGCACTACATCTATTTATTCGTTGGTTTTGAAGTGCTTCTCTTGTTTCGTAAACAGCATCCGTTTCTTGATTGACAATGGGGCGAGCGAGGCCAATTATACATACCGACTGCTGCCGCCAGTCATCTTCTGTAACGCATTGTATTGTTCACAACAATAACAATAATAGCAACAACAAAAACAAAAACAACAATAACAACAACAATAACAACCTTTTCGTCGGCGACGCTCAGCGTGTATCCGGTATCGTACTTGTTCGCGTCTTCGACGTCGCCCCGGAATATTTTCTCGCCTGAAAAAATTTTATCTTTGAACTTTGATCTATCATGATTTCCCATTTTTACTCCTAGTATCCTTCCACAACATCAACGTCGAATATGATCTAGACTCGGCAAATATTTGATCTCTAATCTTTGAAATCTAATTGCTAACCTCCTCCTCCCGAATCCGGCGACAGCAGATGGAAGCCCATGCAGCCGTTGTCACCAACATGCAGGACGGCGCCGCGATTCGCCTGACGAGAGATCGAAGATCAAATCCGGCAGACCGGTACCAGTTTCTGCACCATCTTGGTACTGGGCCGGTACCACTGTAACCGGATCTGGTCGCTGACCGGTACTATAGACCGGTTAGACCTGGGGCATCACTGAATCCGGTACCCTGTGGGTTAACAGACTGGTACCAGACTGGTACCCAATCAGGATCTGATGGGGTACAAGAAAAGTACCGGAATGGTGTACGAGAACGTTGCCGGATTGGGATCAGCACGGTATACAAACAAGGGTCATCCTAAATCCCGGTCCCGGTTCTCACCCGGTCCGGATAGTAGCTGGCCGCTGTGAAGACCGTGACCAGTCTCTGATTGCCGAAGAAGTTGTATCCATTCATCATCATCTGAAAAAAGGGAAGGGGGATTGGAAGGAGTCAAAGGTCAAAGACAATTCATAGTAAGACGGCATTCTAGTATATCCAATGATTCTAGTTGAGTTCTCATTGATAGCTGGTCCACAACCGCAGAAATTACGTTCTACCGTAATCGCTATACAGTAACCTACAGTATTCCCCTCCCCCACAGTATACCTGATGTCCTCTAACGATCAATTTGACGCCCAACTGAGCCATTGTCGAGTGCAGAGCATCCTCGCCAAAGTGGACGGAAACACCGCGAATCGCGTTCGGTTTGAAGCTGCAAGGAGATCAAAGATCAAGGATCAAAGATCAAAGATCAAAGATCAGAAACCAAAGATCATTGTTCACCCTTTGAGACCGATCATCGGATCGGACCAGAGGAGATCGCACGCGAGCTCGTTCGAGTTCGGATCGACCAGGGGCTTGGGAATCTGAAAAGAGATCAAAGATCAAAGGTCAATGTTCAAAGATCAACAGACCTTGTTGATCTCGTCGAGACTGGTGAGACGGGGAGAGATGCCGCCGTGCATGCACAGGATTACACCGCCTGAGGGACGTTGTTGTTGTTGTTGTTGTTGTTTTCGAAAACAATAAAAAAAACACGCGATTTCACTCACTGACGAGACACGCGAGCGGCATGTGAGTAAACGCCTCGTTGAACATGTGGAACAGGTTGTTGCCCTCGTTCTGAGAAGAGACCAAGGATCAAAGATCATCGATTTGCCGGCTACCGAAACCCAACATCACCCCCTAAATACGGTACACCATCGATTTTTTTCGGTTTCATCCCTCCCGTAAATTCTCTACCATTTCTCCGTCACACTCTACCGTAATCCAAGATGAGATCAAAGATCATCAAGCCTGTACCGTACTCCCCTACCGTACCCTCACCTTATCGAATCGTTCCTGCATCTCCTGCATGAAGCCGTACACTCGATTGATCGGCTTGCACTCGTGATTCCCGCGAAGGAGGAAGACCTTAATTATTTAAATTTATATTAATTAATTAATTAATATAATCGTATTTCCGGCTCCCTGAAGTCGCATTTCCCTACTGCTCCTAAAAGTTCACGGTCAAAGAGATCAAAGATCATTGGTCCAGTAGATGGCTATACCTTTGTCGGGAAGAGAATCTTCATGATGAACACGTACACGATCACCTCGAGCGATTGCTTGCCGCTGCGAAATCGTGATTACAGTAAACTCTACAGTATCCAACGAACTGTCGTAACTGTATTACAATACAGTATTCCATATCTACCGTCACCCGTCCCTTTGATACAGCATCCTTCATAGAGTAATCCACTCATCGATCAATTGTTACAGTATCCCTACCGTACCGATCAACGTAATCTCCGAGGAAGACGAAGTTTTTGTGCAGTACTCCGTGCACGCCGATCTCCCGATCGCCAAACAAGTCCAGCATGCGATTCAGATCGTTGAACTGTGAAGGCGGTACGGTATCATTGAGATTGAGGCACTAAGTCCTAAGTCAAAGCCCTAAGCCAAAGCCCTAACCTAAGCCCTGACAAGCCTTAGCAGAGGTCAAGGAGTCGCCTCCACAGGAGGCTTGGCACGGAATTAAAGTTGTGCCGATTGGGGTACGGTATCCATTGGGCGGCAAGGCATCGATTGGGTACGGTATCGAACAGAGCACGGTATCGTATGATTGGAAGAGTGACAGCGTATCCATCGATTGGAGCAAGTACGGTATCTAGCTCGCTATCTACCGTATACCTGTCCATGGATGTCTCCCACGATGACTACAGGCGCAGCGATGCGAACGAGAGGCGGTTCTGCAATGGGGATACGGTAATCGATGATCTTTGATCTTTGATCTACCGCTATCTTTGATCTTTTTTGTACCGTAACCGATATTCTACAGTAACCGTAATCGATACTCAATTGTTATCGATATTCTATCCTAATCGTTACAGTGCAACGCAGTGGTAGATGCCTACATCGTTACCTTTCGACAACGTCGATTTGATCTTGATTAGTACCTGCACCAAGTCGTTGTAGCGAAAGTCGAACTGCAATACGGGGCTAAAGTATGGCTATTGTTGCGTGAATCCATAACTACAGCACCCAAAAAAGTACCCAGCAACCAACAGTAATGCTTAAGACTCCAGCAACGTATTCACTACAGAGCTCTTAGATACAGTAACCATCAACTACCGTAACCTAAATGATACAGTACCACGGTAGCCCAAGCTACCGTAACCATACAGTACCCCTCAGGCTACCGTACCTCTCGATTATCGTAACCCAAGCTCCCGTAATTTCCCTGAATACCGTACTTGGTCGCCGTTCTTCGCGTAGACGTCCTCGTTGAGCTTCTTCATGAGCCGGTACAGCGGATGCCTCGAGAGGCAGAATTCCCTGGAATGAGTGCGAGTACGGTAACCGTGCGTCGAATCATTCGTCGATAGGGGGGGGGCGGAGTTTAGATTGGCCACGCCCACTTGGGAGCCGGGCCTGTAACCTCCTATATGCCACGCCCACTTAGGGGCGGGGCTAGGAGTGGGCGGGGCTTGGCGTAGGGGCTTGTCCTCACTTCTTGGAATCCTTCGACCGCTTCTTGGACGGTTTCGAGGGCGTGGATGCGGTTGCTGTGGCCGGACCGGACGCGTGCAAGGCCGGATTCTCTTCCCTGCAAAAAGAAATCGGTTGAATCTACAGTAACCTATGCAACAGTACTCCCACAGAAAACGGACACATCTGAGGGTTGCAAGTATCGTGAGATTATTTTCCGTTCCACTCGTAGTTGACCTTTGACTACCGTTCGAGGGGCGGAGTTAGGAAGAGGCCGGGAGGAGGCGAGTGATCTACCTGCTCTCCTCCCCCCCCTACCTCTTCCCTTCCTCTCTCTCCCAGACAATCAATACGCTAACCAGCACATTGAGTTTGCTGAGCATTTGAAACGCACGATACCATACTCCTTCACAGTGATTCTAACGTACATATCTCTTTACCGTATTGCTTCAGTGATCCACGCAAAAGACTGATCTGCCGTAATCAACAGTAATCAATGCAATATTGATCTGATTATCCGTTGTTACAGTAATCCTACCGTAACCAAGACTACAGTAATCCTTACACATCTTCCGAGCTGCTGCGTTTCTTGTTCATGTTTGCGGCCGGGTCCGTAATGTCGTCCGCAGAGCCCATGGTGAGGGTACGGTAGGGGGTACGGTAGGGGTACGGTAGGTACGGTAGGTACGGTAGGTCAGAGGGAGGAGAGGGAATGGAGGACGGAAGAGAGTGAGGCGACCGTACGAGAGCGAGTGGAGGCGAGCGAATGAGGAGAGGGATGGAGGAGAGAGGGGAGGATGTAAAGTGAGGCGCGGAACGAGATAGTATGTGAAAGTGAGAGAGTTATTCAAAGTGAAATATACAAGAATTAAAGATTGCAGAAATCGTCTCGCAAGTTCATGTAATGAATGAATGTAAGCTCATCGTGCTAATCATTCTGGATCACCTCTTGCTGGCCTATGCGTGGTACAACTAAATTGAACATTATCTCGATCATCCAATGTCCACAATGTCTTACCAATTGTGTTATTGACGCATGTACAATTTTCACCTCCAAATTTCATTTATTTCTGTGAAATCTCATTACCTATCGTATTTGTCTGAATGTAAAGATAAATTGTAAATGATGAGATATGAGAGAAAGAATAAAGAGATGTAAGAAGTAACAAAAAGCAAAAGAGCAAAAGTTTCGACCCTGGCAGGACTCGAACCTGCAATCTTCGGATCCGAAGTCCGACGCCTTATCCATTAGGCCACAAGGCCGATGCTACTGTTCGCTTCCGTTGTGCACAAGGGGGAGAGTGGAAAATTTACGGAAAATGTTGTCAGAGTGGTGAGAGAGTGTGTGAAATGAAGAGATGATCACCCTTATTTCGCACTCTAACGCTGAGTGACTTCACACTAGATTCAATAGATAATGAGATACTGCAGGTAATTTCGGCAGGCGCTGGATTGTCAGCTGGATATCTTTATTCGAGATATACTTTAGCAAGTCAGCAATAACAATTCAGCATGAGCCTCTCCTTATTTTGCATCTCGACTGTTTGATTGGTAAGACCAATTGAATTGATAGAGGCGCGTACCGCCACACTTTCTTATCAGTATCAAGACAAGGCGTGTCCTAAAGCATACAATGGCTCTCGTAATGCTGTCAATAATTTCATTGACTCTAAAAAATTGTATTAGATTGGATTTTTTCACGTACTTGCTCCGCGTTCGATGATTTCTTTTTGAATGCTTTTATTGATCATTCTGTTAATTTCAGTTCGAAACGTCTACTCCGTTTCCAATTCTTCAGCTCTAAAGGATACTTGAGCACAATAAAGAATACTTGAGCTTACGTTCTATGCACGTTGGTTAGATTTTCTTCATATTATCTCCTTTCCATGAAAGTGATTGGAATTACGGGGGTTTTAATTAATCTCGAATATTTCAGGATGAAAAGGAGAGGGGATTGCCCAACCGAGCAAACGAAACTATCTCCGCCATGCGCAACCTCTTCCAGAACCTTCTTTTTCCTGTCGCGATAAAGATGTACCCGCTTCCCTATTGTAGTGCTACAGTCGGCGTAGTGGATAATTCAGTGTGTATTTCCATGTCTAATTGCAAATTGATAAAGTTTGGCAAACAAACGCCTACATGGCATTGCCTCTTCTTCTTGAATCGATTTCCACATGTTTCCTTGATTCATCCGGCATATCTACGCGTGGCAGAGAGGAAGGAAAATGGAAGGAGAAGGGAGAGAGGCTTGACGCCGAGAGCACTCCTTGTACGATGTGCTCTCTCCTATCATTCACATTCATTCCACGTTTTGCTTGAATCATACTCCGTATATTTGCTTGGTTATTGCCGTAGCTTCGTTAGATTCGATATCTGACCTAGCTGTTAAGCCAGTATGCTCCTTACGGACCAAATCATCCTTCCGTTTCCTTACTTCTATTGCTAAAGTCTCAATTCCGAGTATCCGTGATAAATCTTCGATTCCAGTGAAACGTCTACACCGTTTCGACTCCTTCGTCCCTACACGATCAAGGATATTTTTTATAAATATCTTGAATTTAATAAGGTGAACAAGGGTCTCAACTCAAGACAGATTTGAAATCTCCACAATTCCGCAGCCAAGATATTGAGCTAAATGCGTTGCAGATCGAGATACTCGAGTTCAATTGCATAAACGGCTGGCAGGACTTTTGGAGCAACAAGACTCATTCCCAGACGATGTATCCATTCCCACCTCTTTGCATGTACCCTGGGGTGGGATGACAATGGGAATGGAAATATGTTTCGAGCGTACCTTCATGTTACGCCCAGACTCCAATAATCAAAAGGTGCCAAGGATCACCATCTTTCTTTCGACTGGTATTGCTTTCATTGTGGAAGATTGTTGGATAAAATTGTATTATGCATTCAGTTGTTGCCTGTCGGTATTATCAATCGCTTCCGAGCGTATGTATTGTTAGAGCAATCTTTGTTCCTCAAGCATCTCATGGGCAACTGGCCTTACCAGCGGGTCCCTCCTTGAGTTGTCTAACGACGTAAAATCGCGTGACGTGGATACACCTTTTTTTACCCTCTCATGGGTTAGTGCTACTAAAGAACAAGCGGAATGGCGAGACTTATTCTCCATTCGCACAGCATGATGATTAGGAATGGCGAATAGACTTTCAATCGTAACGAAACAACTAGTCGTTTATTATGGAAATCAACCATTGCTCTCCTCATTCCGCACTGTCTCTCGTGAAGAAGGCGGTGCATTTCCCTAGTAAACAACTAGTTGTTTCGTTACGATTGAAAGTCTAATGGCGAGTGAAGAAATTGATCTCTCTATTTCGCGTTCTCTCTCACCGGTCTCCGCACTCGACACGGCGAGGGCGTGCGCAGAATGAGGAGAGTTTTCCCTTCACTTGCCAGCTCTGATTATATTCATTGATAAGAGAGAATGGGAAAAGAATAGAGTGCAGACAGTGAGACGGTCGAGTGCTTATCAGTACGATGCCAGGGCTGACCACTCATTCAACCCTCATCCTCTTGATACTAGAGTGCGCATTTAGAGTGCGCACACTGGCCGCAGTCTCTTCATTTCACCCGCTCTCTTGACCAGTCGAAAGTTGAGAGAGTATGTGAAATGAAGATACTCTACTGGATACTATTCATGTTTTGTGTTCTGCGTTTGTTTCGGAATGCAGACCGGCAATAATTCATTGCAGATTGAAACGTCTACATTGTTTCGGCTCCACCACTTCTTCTACGTGATGAATGGATGAATATTCATATTGGATAAGGTGATTTTCCAACAATTTCTTGTATTTTGAGATCGTATTTCATATGCTCCGTAACTCAAATATCGATCGTTTTCAGGGTCGGTATCACAGAGCCTCCAATATGCGATGTAACTGTAGGACGAGAAGAGAGTGAGCGAGACCACTCGCAACTTCTGAACGCGATCAGCCAGTGAAAAGAGAAGTAACGATCGAGGTCAGAGGTGGATGGCAGCAGGAACCTGACCAAGAATATGTGAGCAGTAGGCTCGGATGGAACTTGGATCGGACGGGACGGTGGAAGAAGAAGATCAGATGTACAGGAGAGAAGAGGGGGGGGGGAGATTCAAATAACTGATTTAGATAACTGATAACTGATAACTGATAACTGATAACTGATAACTGATAACTGATAACTGATAACTGATAACTGATAACTGATAACTGATAACTGATAACTGATTTAGAAGAATGCTCACGTTGACTATGCGGATATGATGGCTGGAGACAGAAAAAAAAACGAACGCATCAGATTGGAAGTTATTGACGTGAGATGCGAGCAGGCATTCATAAGAAAAAAGTCTTTAATTGTAATATTTATTCATGGATAAACTTATTTCGAAGACATTCTTGGACGTGCACTCGTGTTTGGGAGGGATATCTTGATATTATTTTTCCTTGTTATTCTTTCCTCGCTTCCTTCCTTCCTTCGTCCACCTTGCATAAACAGTCCCTCTTTCTTCTCCAATGAGTGGAATAGATCACAGAAATATGAGAGATCACAGACATCGTTCATCTTGTTGGGAAATGATGAGAGAGCAGGCAGATCTGAGAGAGTACCAGACAGTCAGAGGGCAGTAAGGAGGAAGAAAGAGGAAAGGGAGGAGGAGAAAAGATGTTGGAGAACAGGACTCGGTGTTTTCTATACTTCACAGTTTTTGATCTACCGATTTTGTATTTTTCCTTCATTTCGATTTCAAATTATCAAATTTCAGTGAAACGCCTACATCGCGTTTCGAATTATTCATCCCTACACGATGAGTTATCGATATTGAGAAAAAGAATAAACACGCGAAAACACAAAGAAGAATCAACGGTTAGTTGACAACCCATTTACTGCTAGGAATAAATAAATAGATCGATAATTGCATTTTTGAACCCTGATTATCAGTCTTCGGATATTACAAATCGCTTGCCCTTAATTGATTTGTCAGTCATACGATTGGTTTACTTCGCTGCCTGCCACTATTGACGACTACTCAAGATTCATTACAGGTGCCACGTAAACTGCAGCCGACTACTACTTCAACGAATGGAAGTCTCAAAGTCTAGGGATGTTTAATGAATATTGGCCGGAACGAATCATCATGCGGCCTAGGCAACTTCCATCCATCTTCGGGTCAAGTTTGAGACATGTATCCAATTTGCAGAAATATGATAAAATGATTATCAAAAAGACACGTGATTTTGTGTTGTACATTATAATTTTATCGAGCACCGCTGTGCTTTTTCTTTTCTCTCTCTTCCCGCATTATGCCACTGGATCTATCGTGAGACATAATTTCGGCATTCTACATAGTAGAACACTGTGAGAAGATTGTGAGCGTCAGCAGCGTGGCGCAGTGGAAGCGTGCTGGGCCCATAACCCAGAGGTCGGTGGATCGAAACCACTCGCTGCTATCTCTTTTGCCAGAATTTAAATTCTTCGAATTCCTCCTGTTTGTGAAAAAAACAAGAAACTCCTTTTTTTTGTCGTACGCGAGAGACACAGTAAAGCACGCGTGGCGGAAACATTTAGAGGAAGAGAGAAGAGGGACTTGCTCTGGTATTTATTTCTCAAACATTTAGAGGAAGAGAGAAGAGGGACTTGCTCTGGTATTTATTTCTATTTATTTCTCATTGGGTAACGCAAACACACACACAGTTCACACGATTGGCTTTATTTCCGTAACCGTGAGCGTGCTCCTACACTCCACCATCAGTAATCTCATCTTTCCTTGTATTCATTGACAAACCACACACACACATCACACAAAAACAGTTCACACGATTGGCTTTATTTCCGTAACCGTGGCGCGGGTGCACAACACTTGATCATCATTCCTAATCGTCACTCTCCCTATTTTCTATGTTTTCCTCCGCTTCTCTCTCAAACGTGTTCCTAATCATGGCCCCTCCACTCAACAAATTTCACGACTATTCACACGAAATCAAAAGTAGTCGTGCCATCCAAAAATGAGCCAAGTTTTCGTTTCCGAAGAATGCATTATCTGTTGAAAATGTCTGTTCAACGCAAATCACACGATTGGCTTTATTTCCGTAACCGTGGCGCGGGTGCACAACACTTGATCATCATTCCTAATCGGTCGTCCTTCCCCCCTACTTTCTCTTCTTGCCCTTGGGCGGCGTTCTCTTCACCGCCTCGCTCTGAACGCCCGTCACGCTCTTGTCGCAGTCCTGCAACGACGACGTGGTGTGGTGTCAAGTAGGAAACGTCGTCGCGTCAAAATTTGCATTGCGTGAAGCATATTGGTAAACGGCGTCCTCTCACATTCTGATCGTCCTCCTCGTCCTCATCATCCTCCACGCCCGTCTTGCCCTCGGTACGGTCCTGTGATTAATTAATTAGTTTTTATTTAATTAGTAAATTTCATTAATTAATTAAGCTAATTAAGCTAATTACCGTCTTGGGCTCCTTGCTCTTGCCTCCCTTGGACTTCTTCTTGCGGCCCTTTCTCTTTTCGCCCTCCTCACCCTCCGCCAGCTCCATCGCGTACATCTTCTTCACCGACTGCACATGGTGTACGGATTAGTAAACGTCGCCCTCCATTAGTAAACGTCGTCCCGTCGAAATTTGCATTGCGTGTGCTCATCTAGTAATCGTCGCCCTCGCCTCACCGCGATCGTCTGCAGATGGTCGTCCGAGCCCGGCTGCACGACGCCCGTCTCCGTGATGAGCGCGATGATGATCTCGAGCAGGAAGAAGAACATGGCCTGGCAAAGATCAAAGATCAAACTTCAGAGGTCAAAGATCAAAGATCAAACTATAGAGATCAAAGAACGCTTTACAAATATCAAACTACGGAGATCAAAGTTCAACCAACATACCTTCTTTCTCAGCACACCATAGCGCACGTTGCGCACCTGCTCGATCACACCGATCAGGTTGATCTCGCGTCTGACGATGATCTGCAAACGTCGCCCTCGCACACCACTTCGAAAATTCAACAAGCGACTTTTAGTAAAAGTCGCCGCGCTTGTGGTGTGCCCACGGTATACCTGCTTGGCGAAGATGAAGGCGAGCGCGAAGACGCCGGTGCGACGGATGCCCGAGCAGCCGTGGATGAGCATCGGTGCGCTCTGTAGTGTGCGTGCGATTAGGAAACGTCGCCGCGTCAAAATTTGCATTGCGTGTGCGATTGGGAAACGGCGATTACCGTACCCTGCCATTCTCCAACTGCGGTCCGATCTTGTTGAGCGCCTCCGCATTATGGATGGCCGCGACGATGACCTGAGAATCGATTTGTAGGACCGGGAAATGGTGAGACCGGATAATTAGAGCCGGGAAACAGTACCTTGACGTCAAAAGGCTGGTCGGGCTCCCAGCCGAGGACGGAGATCACGTTGAGCGGACGCGACTTGTTCTGACTCTGCAAGTAAACGTCGCCGAGTCAAAATTTGCATTGCGTGCGCGTCTCTAGTAAACGTCGCCCTCGCACCTTCTCCAAGTAGTTCTCGATCTTGAGCTCGTAGTTGACGATGTTCTTGCCCTCGGCACGCACGGCCACCGTGCGCACGCGGAAGCGGCCGCGTTGCTGAAATTTGGTGTAATCATTAGGAAAAGTCGCCGTGTCAAAATTTGCATTGCGTGTGCGAGTAGTACTCGTCGCCTACCGTAGTCTTCTTGCCGGCCTTGCGCTCAAAGTAGGGCGTGCAGTCCTCCTTGTTCTCCAGGTTCACCAGCGACACGATCGTGCTGACCTATACAGTAAGAAGTCAGTTATCGATCGGTTACCGTATTTAGTCAGTTATCGATCGAATACCGTATACCTTCTGCTGCCAGATGAGACGGTAGAAGTCGATGAGCGTAGTCTTCATCGGGGCCTGCGGTGGATACGGTAATCGCCGGCTACCGTATACCTTCGCACCACTACCGTACTGTTTGTACGCACTCTTCACTCTTCCCACTTTTCCCTGTTTTGTACGCAGGCAGGCAATCGATGCTACGTATCTCAACATAACCTCTACCGTAACCCAGACTACCGCACTCCCGACTACCGTGTACCTGTGCCATAATCAGTGCTGATCCTGGATGTGTCTACCGTACTACTTCCGGTGTTCAACAACAGTATCCCTACCGTATACCTGTGCCATAATCAGCGCCCCTCCCGGGCAGGCAATCTTGGACGCGTGAATGTACGTCGTGTCTCCCTTCTCCTCCGGCTGCACGTCGATGGAACCTGCGAGAGATAATAAAGTCAGTCAGCGATCAGGAGACTGGGATACGGTAGGATGGGTTACGGTAGACACCAGAGCTACAGTACCTTGCGAGAAGAGCACAGCGTTGTTGAAGCGGTTCTTCTGAAATGAAATAAGTCAGTTATCGATCACCCAATCCCAGATACCGTACATCGGTGTATTTGGTGAACTTGTTGATCTGTCGCTCGGCGCGGCGCACTCCGTCGTGCTCCGCGTGCTGCTTCAGCTTCCCGCCTGGAAGGGATACAGAGCGGATACAGAGCTACAGTATTCAAGATACAGAGCTACAGTATTCAGAGTACAGTTTCCAGGAGCTATCAACGACTGATTTCATTTCGATCTATCGCGAACTGATTTTTCTGCTCACCCGCCGATAGACAGGCGACGAAGTCGTTGAGGTTCTCGCCCTGCACGTCCTGCTGGACGGACTTGCCTGAGTCTGGTTCTGCAAGTACGGTAGGGTTACGGTAGCCGATCGATGACTGATTACGAGTTGGGTACGATTGCTGATCGATGACTGATTACGGTTGGATTACGGTAGCCGATTGATAACTGAGTATGGTAGGGGTACGGAATTCGCAAGGAGGGCAAGGACTAGGCGGATGATTCTGATTCAGGAGTAGGAGTAGTCGATCAATAGTGAAATGCGATACTGTAAAGCTGGATACGGTAGAGCTACGGTAACCCACTCGGCATCCTTCTCGAGCGTATGCGCAATAATAGTACGGAAGAGTACGGTAAACATGAGCCGTAAGGAACGGTTAGGGGCCAATTAGGGCTAAGGTTCCAGGATCGGAAAGAGACAGGGGATGTGAAACCCACTGGGCATTCTCGTTGGCGGGGCTCGCGAGTGTGAGTAGACCGCGGCGCGTCGAGTAGTGGGTAGAAAATGAGGAATGAAGAAGAGGAGAGGGGCTTTTATAGGAGATGGAAACAATGGGTAATAAAGATGATTGAATTGAGGAAAATGTAAATTAGATGGCTTTGAGTATTGCAAAAATCACGTAACTTTAGACTTTCCTAGTCTTCATGAAAAAAAACACAAAACCTGTCTAGGGTTGGCGTTTTGATTCCGAAAGACCGCACCCTCTATCTAGTTGAGGGACGGAATGATTCTCAATCGACACGCACTCTCATTTGCAAGGAATGAAATGATTCCTAAAGGATAATTTTGATAGCTGATGGCAATCAAAATCATCCGATCGTCATCGAACTACGCAAGCATGTTTCGCATAACACAATTAGTGTCGTCTAAAAATTTCAAGCAAATCGGACGATGTATACCCGAGATATGGACTTCGGAATCATTGATTCCCGGAATTATTGATTCCGAGATTCACCGATTCTCGGAATCAATGATTCCGAGAATGATGGGAATCATTGATTCCGGGAATCGGAATCAAAACGCCAACCCTACGTCTGTCCCCTTTCTCCCTTCTCCCTTTTCTTTGTACAACAGTGTAGATGACGTTTAAATAGTATCTACTGAACTAGCCTTGCTCGCAGTGAATGATAGCGTGACAAGTACTGGAAGTGAATATGGAAGTCAGCTGTCAAAACATCGAAGATCAAAACACCCTCTGCTGTCGTAGGAAATCACACGCTCCCATCTCCCATTCATCTCATGATTAATCGAGGATTCAAGGATGGCGGAGGCTCCGCTCACTTGTGCAGTGGAAACTGATAGAGTTGCAATTTCCGAGTCATGTGTATACCCATGGCAAATAAAGTATTGTAGACCGATCTGTTCCTCTGTTTTTTATTCCTTATTCCCTTGCAGGTTAGATAAAATAAAAAGGAAAATGAAACCTAAAGCAGATTGAAGAGACTCCTTCATAGTCGCTAATGTTTCGCATGCACCGCTCCGCGCTCTAATCTGCATACATTATTGGAGCGGAGAGAGGGCAGTGCATTAGCCGAGCTTTCCGCTTAGAGAGACAATGAGCGAGTGGAGGAGCATGAATTCGAAATTCATTGGCCTTTTGCGCTACCGCGCATGCATGGAACTTGGCTATCATTCAACAGGCCCAATCACTGAATATTGAAGAAATCTGTAATCTGTAATCTTGCGCATCTATTACAACTAGGGGAATCTCGATATTTCTCGGCGACAGAATCGAGCAGTTAAATTGGATTAGGCGAGAGAGGGTTATAAAGACATTTTATTATCGAGAGTCGAGTCGAGGGCTGATCCGCGACGTGATTCAATTACAATTTATTCATTTCCGTTTCATTTCATCATTTCAAATTTCAAATCGAGGCAGTTTGATTGAATTATGCATTGAATTATCGACGCATTGCGGGCGCGCGCGAGTGAGAGGAGTGGTCTCTCTTCTTTCATTCATCGTCTGTTCATCGACGCAGGGCGGCTGAAGGGAGATTCGCGGTGTGGATATCGTGAGTTTTAACGTTATCAAGTTCATGTTTTCAAGGTAGATATACTTTTTAATATGACAACGTTCTCAGATCTGCCTCGCCCTTCTTCTTTCTACTGCACTCTGCAATAGATCTTGACGACAGCTTATCAAGCATAAAAAACTTCTAAACAGGCTTAATCTTTTCAACCCTATTATTATTATTATTATTATTATTATTATTATTATTATTATTATTTGAATTTTAATTAATAACTGAATTGGATAAAAATGAAGGCTAACTCTGTTCTGGCACTTCTTTCCTTCGCTATGGTAGCAGGAGGAGACAAGAAGAAGAAGAGAAAGAATGAAGAGAACGATGTCTTCTCTTTCCAGATGCCTCCTTCGCCTTCAGGCAAGGAAGTTGACGAATTGAACAAGAGCAAGGATACGATCACGAACGCAACTTCATCCATCGCTAGAAAGGAGGAGGAATTGAATGATCTGCGCGGCAATGGGCTATTGGTGAACGACATTGTTGACATGGCGGCTGAAAAGGTTGTTGGCGAGTCTGGGCATTCGGAATCAACTATTCTGATCAAGACAGACTTCTTCAATGTGTTTGAGAACATTATTGGACTGACCAAGTCGGATGATTTCTCAATCAGATTGAACGAGTCTTCGCCGAAGCTGAATCCCAATGCCCAGCATGACATTGTGATGTCGCCGTTCGTGGAAGGTCTGACTGTCGAAAAAGTTAACCGTACCAACCGTGTAGTGTTTATGATCAACGACAAAAAACGCACCCACTTCTACATTGCCATGTTTGTCAAAGAAACTGGTACGGTAACTATTTTCGATAGTTTACCCTCGAACAACTGTGAGAACTACGAGTTGACTGTTCGATTGATCAGCATGTCTTTGCTTGCTATGAATTTCAGAGCAGCTCGATTCGTTTTTGGGGCGTGTCACAAGCAGCCGGACTATTCTTCGTGTGGAGTCTACGCTGTGAAGCATCTCGAGTGTACCATGAAGGACGAACCGATTCCAGTGAATGGATTCAACATAAAAGAGTACCGTATGAAAATTAACGAATGGGTCGCACCCATGTACGAGGAGATTATCTCGCTTGAGAGAAGACGTTTGAACGATGCTCGGTCCATTATTTCAGGAATCACTTCTACTCGATCGCCCGACGCAAAAACAGAAAAGAAGAAGAGGCGAACGGATCTGACTTCGGATATTGTGTCTGATAACGTTCGAACGGATACTATCCACAGCCTATTCAACAAAAAAATGGACTTGGACGTTTCTTTTATGAACAATTCGATGGCTGAAAATGAACAGGCTATGGATAGTGATGCGGTTAAACCAGTGTTGAAGTTTGACCCCACACTGGTCAAACCGGAACCGGTGGATCCTGAAGAGGATCTTCCACCAGTTGCTAATGATCCACTTTCATCTGACTTCATCGACATGTGCAACGAGGAGGACAACTGGGAAACCTACTTCAATGATCAGAAGAGAGAAGAATCGATGGAAGAAGAATCAGCACTCATGACCATTAACCTGAGTTCTTGGCTTACTTTGAACGGGACGAGGTGGCTAAATGACGAAGTCATAGATGCATTCATGTGTGGTACCTTCCGACACCACAGGAGGTTCATGAGTGACGCTCTCCTGCGAAAACTGAACTGGACCAAACGTACTGTTCTACCTGTTTTGTCTAACTTTTACACGAGAACTCGAGAAGGTAGAATTCTTAGCCACGAATGCGTTTACGACTATGACTTCGTTGTTTTTCCGTACATGACTTCAAACCACTGGAAGTTGTGCATTTTCGACGTTGCGAGTGACAAAGCGATCATTTTAGATTCACTTTTTTGGAAATTAACAGCCACCGAGAGAAAGCAACTGTGCAAAGTGTGGAACGATTTGCGAGACGAGGAGGACATCAAGGGCCGCCCGGAATTGACGTTCCAAGTCAATCCACCAGGGAGTGTTTTGAAACAGAAAGACAGTTTTAACTGCGGAATCTACGTGTGCATTCACGCTTTTCACTTTCTCGGGGGTTGGGAACTTCCGAAAGAAATCGATTTAGCGTATCAACGATCAATGATTATGAATCAGATACTGGATTCGTCACATGTCGACGTGAAGGACGAAGACGGAAGAATTCTCCGAAACAGAGAAATGAGAAAAATCAGAGATGAAGACAAGCCAGTAGCAGAAAAGTGGTTTGAGAATTACGTTGAAGAAAGGAAAAAAGCTGGAAACTCAGTTGAAAGTGAAATGATTATTGAACCAGAGATCAATGACGTAGACGACATTGAGATGATTGACGTTTCTGTGCAGTCGAAGATTAGAGTGAAAACAGAGAAAATTGAACAGCATTCTGCAAAAGTTGATTCTAAGCCTATTTCAGCTACGCCAACTAAGAGAACAGTCAAGGAAGATGGAACGATCACAGGATCCGTCTCTAAAATGTGGATGAAACCGGAGCTGATCGATGAGTTCTTCGAGAAACAAATTGCGAAGGAAAGTGGTTGCTTTGTATTTCCCGTTTCTGCTTGGACTTTTGACGGAATTGTCGACAAAGCTGAAAAATCAATGATTTCACTTAATATGATGAACAGACTAATCATTCCATTTATGTCTGATCACAATGGAACGTACGCTCTGATGATTATCGATAAGAACAAGACGACTCGCAAGTGGAAAGGTTTACTGTTTGACCCAAGAAACGACCAATTTAGCAAGGAAATCAAAAAGGAGGCAAAACAAATGCTTGAGAAGTATGGTATCAAGGGTGCCACTCACAGTATGGCACCGAAAAACATAAACATAACCGACTTACCTCATGATTATTCAGGAATTATCGTTTGCAGCAGATTAGTGGGCGTGCTGAATGGAAAATACGAAAAAGACCACGAAGATATGAAAAAAATCGTGGAAAATGTGCTGGATCACAGTACAATTCCGTGGTTGCAGAACCCTGAGAGTTCTCAACCGGCTGGCACTGACATTTCACTTGATAGCAATCAAACTCTCCGACGAATCGCGAAGAACCAGTCTCAGCAACGATCACGGGCATCTACAGGAAGAGAAAAGGAATACGAAAACGATAGGAAACAGTATGCTAAGACGAAACTTGGTAAGGGAAGGGTTTACGTGAGAGAAAAGGCGGCTTACCATAGCAAACCGCTTTCCGCACCGTTCAAGTTTGACGAATTTATTTTGTGTTCTTACTGCAACGCGAAGAAGTTTCCGAAAGAACCCCCAGTTACTGTTGTAAGGAGGGTTCGGTTATGATTCCTGATGAGTTGATGACTACTCCTGAATGCATGAAAACTGTGCGAGAGTACCTGATTAGTCCTGTCGGGAAAACAGCAATGGGTGCAATTCGGCAAATTAATACTTTCCTCGCTTTTGTAGGCTCGAGCTCTAACTTCCTCTCAGTCAAGGACCTGCCAGCAGGAGGACCCGTCCCTGTCATATTACAAGGAGAATATCTCAATGGAGTCTGTAATTTGGGCGCTCAGACAGACGGTCAGATGAAATTTGCACAATTGTCTTTCTGTTCCGAGAGTACTGCACTCACCAACTTTATTGACTACTTTGGTGGTAAACAAAAAAAGATTGCCTCTTCTGTTGAGAAAGTGTTTATTGCTCTCCGAAACATTATTCTGGAAAACAATCCCTTCGCGAGAGCCTACCAGGCGATGCATGAGATGTTGAAAGAATTGATCCAGAAGTGCGAAAATGAGGACAGAGAATTGCCTCGTGTTATGATGAGCTTGAAAGAAAAGAGAGAGTTAGATCAATCCATGCATCACTTGGCTAATGGCTCTCACTCTGGGACTACGACTAAACCTATTCTGGACAACCAAGTGTTCGCTATTTACACTACAGATGACGGGCAACTCGACTACGAGGCGATTGCAAGAGGAACTTTCGTCTTCCCTCGGCACAGTATCCACCGGAAGTGCCTGAACATCGTTCCTTGGAGTGCAAACTTCCATTCACTGAAGTTTCCTTTCTTGTTCTTGGGCGAGCAACCCTTCAACATGGGTCTGCAACGAATTAACTCGAAGGGAAAGCTGAAAACGGACGACAAAAATCTGAGTGCTCGAGAGATTTCCATTGCTCTTTTGCGACACTTTGGCAAGATTGAAAATCATCGAGTACTCGGATTTGGGAAGTTGACTCAGGAGTTTGTGATCAGTTTGGAAGCGAGAGATGAATTTGACAAGCTCAGTTACATGCGGAAAATTCAGCTTGATCGAGCCATGCAGAAAGGAACAACCGTCAGCGCACACCGAGAATACGTCGAGAGCGAGCTGGCCAAACAAGGAATCAAGCTCGGAACATACGTAACGATGAAAAATACGTATCTCGGTGGCCGAGCGCATAAGGATAAGTGTTACCATGACTCTATGGCGATCAATAGGCGGTTCGGGCACAGTCACCTGTTTGTTACGTTCACGGGCAGCACAAACTGGGAACCGATCGTTGACAACTTGGCGCCGAACAACACACCTTTTGACGACCCCATGCTCATTGTTCGAACTTTTGACGTGGTCCTGAAGGAGTTGAAGAAAGACTTGTTCGAGAGACAAGTGCTTGGTGCAGTGAAAGCGTGGGTTCTCTCAAAGGAATTCCAGAAAAGAGGCATGCCTCACGCGCACATTTTGATTACTCTGGAAAACGGACTGACTGAGGACCTCATAGACGAACTGATTAGTGCTGAGTTCCTTAACGAATCTGACCCATCATTCCAGTCAAAGACAGACGAAGAAAAGGACAAGCTGCGTCGAGTCGACAAGATCGTGAAGAGCAACATGGTACACGGACCCTGCGAGGGCGATGACGGGACTCGATTCGGATGTCGAATTGGACTGAAAGACGCACCTCAGTGTGCAAAAGGCTACCCGAAGAAGTTTTTGGAAGAGACTACACTAGAGAACGGGAAGTTTGCCAACTACAAACGTTCCAAGAACGGCTGTGGCGTAGTTTTTGGAGGAGGAAAGAGCACCAGGCGCGCGACTAATCAACATGTGGTGCCCCACAACCGTTGGCTACTTTCTAAGTACGGGTGCCACATTAATGTTGAAGTAGTTGCGAGTGTGGAATCTCAGCGATACATACACAAGTACTTCTTCAAAGGTTTCGACCAGTGTCTCGCTGAGATTAAGACTCTTATCTCCCAAAACGGTGACCTGTCGAAAGTCCCTGGAATGAGGAAGGATAAAGGCCAATGGGTGTACGATTACGATGAAACCAAGATGTACATGATGTGTAGAGTGAAAAGTGCACCCGAAGCCTGTTTCCGACTTCTTTCCATGGACCCGGCAGAAATGAGTCACGTTGTTTCTGTTCTGAGTGTACACCTTCCTGACGAACAACGATTCATTTTCTCAGAAGAAGACGATGAAGAAACAATCGAGGAAAAAGCTGCCCGCGCAAAGAGCAAGTTTATGATGTACATGGAAGCATGTAAGGGAAACTTGATGGTCGATGTCGACGGTAAGGAAGTTTCGGTTCGGGAGCTGACTTTCGCTGAAGCTGACGAGAGGTTGCGAGTAGACAAAAAAGGAAACAAGTACGTACCTTACAAGTACAAACTTCGCAAAGTGACTCGGCTAAACCCTGTTTCTCCGAGAAGGACCGAACTTTACGCGCTGTACGTCATGGTGCTCAGTGCGAAGGGATACACTTCTTTTGAGGACTTACTTACCGACAGTAACGGAACCAAGAACTTGACTTTTTCAGAAGCCGCTCGCAAAAAGGGATTTTTGAAGGACGACACTGAATGGGATGAGTGTCTCGAAAGAGTCTCTCACTTCTCCTTCCCGAACCAAATGCGTTCCCTATTTGCTACTATTATCATTCAAGGTTTCGCCCCCGACATTCCCGCGCTATGGCAGAAGTACAAGACGTTCATGCACCCGAGGGACAAGGAAAATAAGATGAGTGATGAAAGAAAAGATAAAGTAGCTCTCTCACACATTAGAGCTATTTTGAGACATCATGGATTGACTCTAGGTCAATGCCATCTTCCCGAGCTGGACGATTCACAAGTGGAAGACGAGAAGAACACGGACGAGGAGCTAAAAGAGATTGAAGAGGAAATGAAGAGAGTTGACGGTATTCTGACGGTAGAGCAAAGAGTTGTCGCCGAAGCCGTCTTCCACTCGCTGAAAAACAAAGACGCAAATCAATTGCATTTCCTGCAAGCGAGTGGAGGATGTGGGAAGACGGTGGTGACTAACTACATAATCAACCGAGCAATCATTGAAGGAAGGAAAGTAGTAGTGATGGCATCTTCTGGCGTCACTGCTATTCTGCTGAGGAACGGACGAACGGTGCACTCTACGTTTGGAGTTCCCCTCAATCTGGTAACTCGAGAAGAACCACAGAAGGACATTATGTCAAACGTGGGCAAATTCCTCAATGGTACCGAGCTCATTATTTGGGATGAAGCACCGATGCAAAACAAGTACGTTATGTACTACGTGCACGATACCATGAGGAATATTGTCCCCGTTGACCGTCGAGACCTTCCCTTCGGTGGTGTTACTGTCTTACTTAGCGGGGACTGGAAGCAGACACTGTGTGTCGTGAAGGGTGTCAAAAGGGAAGCCATTCTCCCTTACACTCTCAAGGGCGCTTCCGATCTCTGGCCACTCTTCCGAATTCACCGTCTAACGAAAAACCTACGAGTAAACAACGAAGAAATGGAATTCAAAGAGTGGCTAGAGACGGTCGGAAGTGGCACTGCCAACAAGTACGAAGACAACCAAATGATTGAGATTCCAGAAAAGCTACTAGGCACAAAGGCAGAGACGATCGAGCACGTTTTCCCACAGGAAGTTCTTGACAACCCATTGGAGATGACAGGTCGGATGCTACTCTCTATGCGAAACGACCAAGTGCTTGACTTGAACGCCAGTTTGATGGAGCGTTTCGCTGGAGAGATGGTAGAAATGATTGGCATTACTGAGCACGAGTTGAGTGGTGACAACGAGGCTCCGTTGGATACTCTCGAGGATCTCCAGGGTCTCACTCCTCCGGGAATGCCTCTCCACATTCTAAAGCTGAAAAAGGGTGCCCCTGTTGTGCTTCTTCGAAACTTGAACATTGTTGCTGGCCTGTGCAACGGAACTAGAATGGTAGTGGAAGAGTTCGTAAGAAACAAAGCAGGAAAAGTGATCGTGATTATGTGCCGAAACATCTCTGACACATCCAAGAATGCGCACATTCACGCCATTCCACGCATCAAATGTGCATACGAATCGTCAACCGAAGGAAGGAAATTCTTGCGAACTCAATTCCCTATCTGGCCAGCTTTTGCCATGACCGTGAACAAAGCGCAGGGGCAGACCTTGACCAAAGTGGGATTGATCCTCGAGAGTGAACCCTTCAGCCACGGACAGACTTACGTAGCACTGTCTCGCGTTCGCTCTCCTTCCGATCTCAGAATCTACTCTCTGAGGGAAGTGGACGAGGACGGCAAGAAGAAGAAGGAAATGAAGAACATCGTATACGACAACATTATCTAGATGAGTTTTATATTATATTATTTATTATTATATTTATTTAATGATGTGGGTGAAATTTCAGTGTGAGAGTGAGGGAGAGTGCACAATATTGTACATAAGTACATAAGGTGGTGATGGGGAGAGGAAGGCGGGCGGGCCCATCAATAATATCATATTATCTGAATCATATTTCAAATGTTTATTACGAAAGAAAAACAGTTTTTCATAATTAAATGTATCTGTATATTCAGCTATTATAGCGTAAATATCTTCTAAAGGTGGTGATGGGGAGAGGCAGGCGGGTGGGCCCATCACTAAAATAAGGAATGTGAATCATATCTAAATGTTTATTACGATAGAAAAACTGTTTTTCAAAATTAAATGTCAGCTATAGTAACGTTAATATTTTCTAAAAGTGGTGATGGGGGGAGGCTGGAGGGTGGGCTCCATCAATAAAATATTACGTTTGAGTCATATCTCTAAGTCAAATGGCCGCCCGCCTCATATAAATCGGACATGTGATCCAATAAATCTCTCAACTGGAGATATAATATATATGATGATATGATATGATATGATGCATCAGAGTGCGATATGTGAGAGATAAAAGCGCCTTCCCAACGGAGCGCAGCAAACACTTCCACAGCAATCCAAGGAAGTTTGTGAGAATGAGATTTGTGAGAGATAAAAAGCGCCACCCGTACGGAGAAAGCGTAGCAAGCGCTTCCACAGCAAGCCAAGGAAGACCGTGAGAATGCGAAGAAATGTGAGAGTTGAAGCGCAAAGCGCAGCAAAAGCAAGCCAATGTAGAGTGCGAAATGTGAGAAAGAATAAACGCCATTCGTACGGGGAGAGCGTAGCAAACACTTCCACAGCAAGACAAGGAAGTTTGTGAGAGTTAAAAGAGAAGCACCATCCGAACAGGGCAAGTGCGATGAAACACGTCTTCTAACGGCGTTAAAAGACAATGATGAATGAAGTAAAAATGGAGAGTGAGAGTCAAGTCTCGTGAGTTGTGAAAGAGTATCTGAAGTTTAGTCCAGTATGATTATGTATTTCTATTCTTTAAGAATGTTTTTGCTTATGAATATTTTCTCAGATCACGACTTCGAAGCAACAACAATGAACGAAGATCACGAGAAAAAATGAAAGAGATGAGAGAACTGATGACAATGAGAGAGGAATTGTGAGAGATGCGCATATTTTCGATATCTTTTGATCTGCGTTTTGGAAAGGCCTTTTCTACGCATTTACCTTTTCGTCCCTTTCGAATATCTTTTGATAAAATTCTTTTGTTTTTTTGAGTATTGCAGTTACACATTATATTGGGTGGAGTCATTTGTTACCATATTGGGTAGAGGTGATGGTCAGAATTTCACTTGATAAATTCGCATTGCCGCGTGGCAACCGTGTCGCGGAGCGACACTGCCTTCCGCAGGAACTAGCCCCCGAAGGGGGCTAGTACGTATATTGAGTCGCTTCCACATTCGCCAAGTGATTTCCACGATTTGTGGGGCACGCCGGTATTTTAGAAAGAGAAGATGCTCACCGGTTGGCGAGGAAAAGGAAGTTTTGGAGAAAATATTTCAGGAGAATTTAGATGTTGCCGCGTTATTGTCTTCTTTCCCTGCCCCCCCCCCTTAGATCCCATCGCTTCCCCTATTCATGAGCCGCCCCTCCACTCTCAAATGGGCTTGTTGTGTCCCAGTCTGTGCGCTTTTTTCGTTATTGCTTTGTTTCTAAGGCGGTATTCCCTCTCAAAAACTATCTCAAAAACTAGTTTTTGAGATAGTTTTTTATAGTTTTTTTAGTTTTTTTTTTGAGATGGGGTGTCTGGATCTCTTGTCATTCTGATGACCGACGAGAGTGTACGCAGATGGAAGAGGAGGAATAGTCATCCTGACATCCACAATCTGGAACCTGCAACCTGGACCACTCTAATATTCAGCCGTTCCAGCTAGAGACTCATGAATACGAAAAAGTCTTTTTTTTTACCCAATAATTAACTGTTTCCATTTTTCCAGCACCTAAATACGTATCTAATCAAGCCCCGTTCCATCTACTACATGATTTCGACACTAAAAGTCCGCCATCTCATCGGAAATTCGGTGCCTCCCTCCATCCCTCCTTCCCTTTCGCGGCTTCTGTGATTCGTTATTTATTCGTTCTTCTTCCTAGTGGGGGAAGACAGGATCCTCCTGTCCATGACTCTCCCCACTTTCTCGCACTCTCTCGTCGGTTAGATCACACGAGAGACCACGCCATTTGAAGAGAGTCATCTAGATTTCGTTCGACTCTATCCATTTCCTATGATCTCTCCCTGGTTAGAGAATGCGAGAGAGAGAGAGTAGGCGAAACGAGGAGGGTCCCGGGCATCCGTCCCGTTGACTAATAGCCGGCAATTAATCGCGCGCGCCTCGGTGGCACCTAATTTCCGGCTTTCCGAAGCGGTTCCTGACGCTTTGCACGCGTGAGTGATCCGCATCCGGATCTGTGTTATACTCATGCTTCACTAGCGTGAACGATCCGCGAGCTCGCGCAGCCGTTCGAGCAAGCTGCGGTCTCTGAATTTCGCATGCACTCTCGCCGGTCAGAGATGGTTAGAGAACATGTGAAATCGAGAGAGCGCAGATCCCACGACCGTCTCCGATTGTCCCTACGAAGAGGAGAGATTGCCCCCTCCACCTCCTTTTTCCCCCTCTTAGAGCCCGTCGTAGTTTCAGATTTCAGTCAGGCACAGGCCTCATTTGTACGCTGAGAGACGGCAGACATATCCACGAGAAAGCGTCGCGCATTGCGTGTTGCCTGCTTACAAGGCTATTGTTTGTCTGTAATTGATAATATAATGACGTAGATCCGAACACTTTGCGCTTGTCTTGATCTCAAGGCGAATGCTTCTATATTTCTCCTCCTCTATGACCTCTATAGCCTATTATTTCTCCGGTTCAGAGAACCATGCTGCACTCATTCAATTGGAACAAAGTGCCACTCTGTTTTATGAGGGTGTGGGACACTACGGAGAGGCGGAAGAGTCAGTTCTCAGTATCGTAAAATAATAAACCGTTCCGCGTATTCGGATTCCAATCGTTAATTTCACATTTTGACTAGAGGGTCTCAGGTCCTAGCTTTTGTTCCTAATCGTTTCCTAGAGCCAATAGTACCTAGCACATACTGAGAAAATGATATTTTTAGTGTTAATCAATAATGAGCAATCGAATTAGACGTTCCGTATTATGTGCTAAACGCCGTAGCGTCTCCGCTGAGCATTTAAATGTTACGATAGCTCAGTAGTGCCTGATGTTTCGGCTGGTCTTCCTCGCTTTACAAAATATTATTATTTTTTATTCATCTGTTATTTCATTCGCTCTGTTGCGTGTGTGCTTTCGTCTTCTGCAGAAACGCACGTTTTTCCGACTTGAAGTCATTCAATCAAATATTCATTCCGTTCCGGGCGGACATTGAACCTTGTGCCAAATCACAAAACGGAGAGATATCTGAATTAGAGCTCCCTCACTCTTTTTGGGAGGAAATTTGGGGGAATAGGCTCAAATTTTTGACCAATTGGTACGGGTACAGAACTCAGATACAAATTCTAGGCCTATTCTGAACCCGGAAAACAGCGCAAATTCATTCCCACACCCATCCATCGCCGCTCTTAGCCGATTCACACGTGGCCATACGCGGCTGCATTGAGGAGGAGTGGGAATCTTGAATTGGCAAATCAGATCCCCCGTCTCTCCATTTCGCACGCTCTCTCGTCCATGCTCTGACCGGGTTGCGCACCCAGGAAGGGGCGGAGCCTAATCGAACCTCAATTCTCGCATCATACACTTTCTTTGCGATTCATAGCTGACCTTCGCGTGAGAAAATCTCGGCGAATTTCTGATTCTTTCTCCTAGTCCCAAACACTTTTGCGCATTAGATAGGGGGGCGAGCGATCAGGATGTCTTCAGAAGATGTTTCAGTTGAGATGAGTGTCTTCTTCTAATTCACTGATTTTTTCATGCTAGTCGAAAACTCGTTGTAATTTTTTTGTCGTTGTTTTTCTTTTGTAATTTCACGCTTCCATTTCGCTTATAAATCTCCACCTCAATCTGTCCCCGTAGACTCCATTAATCTCCCTCTCTTCCATTCGCCTCATTTCTCATCGAGCCTTCCATCTCTAGCCCCTTTCCATTCTCACTCATGGATGCCCCCCCCCCCGATACGATTTCACTTTTTCCAATCGTCTCGAAAGCTGTTGATCAGACGCAGTCGAAAAGCCAAATGACTGACTCATCGTCCTTATTCACTGGTCCACTCTTCTCTCTTTGCTCCATCAGTTTGAGACATTATCACGAATGTTCATTCCGGAGCCTGTAGATAGGGGATCTCTCCCTTCAAAATTTCAAATAAAATTGTATGTGCATTTGTACTCGTTCCTTCCGAGCAATTTCTGATCGTATATCCTAATTATTCACACTACGAATCTCACGTACTACTGTTTTCTCCTGAATATTTCATGCATCTCTCGGCTCCCGCGCACTTTCGAATTTAGTCTGAATTAATTGTCGAATGTTGAATACTATGACCCATAGATGGTAACGGTTTTTGTCTTCTTCATTTCTTGCGTCTCTGTTTGGTTTTTGATACTCTCTGAGAAAGACGAGAAAGAGAACGACGAAATAAAAACAAGAGAGAGAATTCGAGCCCGCGCGAAGATAATTCGAGCCTGTCTTCGCAGCGAGAAAATAATAATAATAATTGTCGCGAGAGCACTACGACGTCGGCTCATTTAGCTGCTATTATTTTACTGCTATTCGCTTCTCGATAGATTGACGTCAAGGCATCTGGATTCCAACGTCGGCTTAGTTGCATGGTGATTTGTTTTGCTTCTTGTAGAGTTTGTAGATCACTTTTCATGATATTAGTAATGAAAATAATTTTCGTGTTATTTGTAATTGTCGTATTATTTGTTGCGATGCGCTTCCGTCAGGGAATCTGAATCCTGACGATGATTTCATTTCGATCTTTGCGAAATATAGAGATTGTGTCATCAACCGAAGCAATACAGCCTGTTTGCCTATTTCCGCTCCAGCAACCTGTCAAGAAATAACAAAGATTTCATGCATTCGAACTCGGGGATGCCTATGCTATGCCTATGCAGACTGTCATGCTTGTATGCTTTCTAGCTAGATGACGCGAGAGTCCGTTCAAAATGAAGAGAGAGCCTGCAACCATCTCAGACTCCTCCCTCCTGTCTACCGCGATAGTGAAGAATCCGCCTCTTCATTCATCGTATTCTTACTGCCCTCCAACTGACGGGAGACTTAGCAAAATGAAGAGGCCATTTCTTGCGAAGACATCGCCTGTCTACCAAGCAGGGGACCGTCAAGTTGTCAACAATTGACTATGCAGCAGCTTCATCTTTTCTTCGCGCGCCTTTTCTCCACACAAAGAAGCCTCGTTATTGTTATTGCGTTCCGATTTCTATACCGATCATCCGCGGACGCCCGCTAAACGCAGGAAATGCGCTATTTATCGGCCCAATTTCGCGATCCGGAATCCCGTCGCGGGTAGGGCGCAGGCAATAAATGCCTCGCGCCCTCGTCAATTGTGATTGAATTGTGGGCGACAACAGCGGCCAGTTTGAAAATCTAAGTAGGGATGTCTGACTCTCTCCGTTTCCTGTGATCTCTCGCTCTGATTGACCTGCGTGAGTTTCTCTGACTCTCTCAATTTCAAACGCTCTCTTGTCGTCTCTGACCTGGGAGAACGGAAGGGAATTCGAAGATTTGCAGTGCTAATTTGCATGTTGGAGCAGCTTCCCAGCGCCAGATTTTCGCAGATTTAGATTGGCTTTAGATGCAGTGAATTGCAGTGCCTCTCGGCGGACTCGATCGTTCACAATTATGATGCGATTCATCAATGCTTGGTTGAGTGAGAACAGGCCTTCAAAAAAAACAAAATTCATCTATCGGTGGCAGACCGATTTCGTATAATTCAGACCACACCATTAGTTCATGCTCCGCAGATGCAGCACAATTACGATGCGATTCATCAATCATTGTATTTGAATGGAAATAGCATTGCAGTCTTAGCATCTCCAGAGAAAAACATCTCTGAATCGAGCTACCAAGGCCTTTTTCTCAGTACCGATTTCCCCTTTGCCCAGCTATTTTCCAACCGCTGATTACGATAATCACTGTTCTCTCGGTTCCCCCGTGCTCCCTCGACGGTCAGAGAGGTCGAGAGAGCACGAGAAACCGAGAGAGAGAGAGAGAGTCCAGAGCGCTCCCGGTAATCATCAGTTGCGGATGCCTGGTCTCTCTCATTTTGCCATGCTCTCTCGTCTCTCTGACCGATCAGAGATAAGGCCAAATGAAGAGACGATGATTGCTCAGTTTTCGAGTCCGTACTCAAAAAGAGGCATCCGCAAGAGCCAATTTTGCCCCCACTCCGTTTAGCCGCATCTCTATTAAGTTTGAGGAGCCCCACATCCATCCCCTTCTTCCTCCTCCCTCCTAACTCACTTACCTTTTCTTGTCCATGTGGTGCGCATCGGAGCCGACGTTTGCTAAACGTCGCCCCGATGTGCACACACACACATTATATTCGGGTCCCTTCGAGGGTGTATTTCGCAAACGTCATTTGCTAAACACGTCGCTCTCAGGATGCACCACAGATTGCTCGCTGCCTGCCCTTCCCCTTTCCCATTATATTCCGCAGCGCCTAAATTATGCATGTTGTTGCGTAGAGCGGAGAAAGGGGAGGGAAGAGTGGAGGCAAGGAGGAGCTGACTCTCCTCAGTTCACACTCTCTCTCGTCTCTCTGACCGGCGAGAGAGCGGGCGATGAGGAGAGACCGATTCTTCTGCGGGAGGAGCGGGGATGGGAGACGCGGGGCCCATTTCGAAGAAAGGGGGCAGATTTCCGCGGTTACGTGCCTGTCCTTTGATCAACCCCCCCCCCCCTCCCAAGATCCTATTATTAGGCTGTCAGTTCGCAATAGGATTCTCATGCTGCTTTCCGTAGCAAATTACCGTATCAATACCTCGTTAAATTGTTCTCGAGCCGACTAGTGCCACAGTACCCACTCTGCCTTTTTTTCGTCTACCGTATTCATTATCGATCTCTTGGCCCCGTAAATGACGTCATTACCGTACATCTGATACAACCGATGATAATTGCGTTACGGAACCGTTTATCAAGATCGGGAGAACAGATGATAACTCTGTAACCGTTAATGATGAGGTGAACAGATGATGTCACTTCCCTTTCTTCTGTTTTCTTTATTACCGTACACTCGTGATCCCACCATGCTACCGTTCCTCCATCGATCTACTATACAATATTTGATTTTCACCGATGACGTCATTATCGTATTCTGCGTATCCCACCATCAAGAATTGCCGAGTTTTTCTCATATTATCGTCTTTCCCAGATGACGTCACTTCCGCTCCTCCTGCTCTCCCTATTCATCGTAGCCGCCGCGAACATGGAAACACCGTGGGTGTATGGGGAGGGCCTCGCATGGGGTGAGCGCGCACTTACGATATTTACCAGCAGCTTTTCGAGGCTGTAGTGCAAAAATGTCCGATTTTCCGGAGGCAGTCGCTAACCACCGTAACTACAGGCCCGGGGTTCTGGGGCGGCCTGAAGGACTGGGAGCTGTGCCGGAAAGGCATGCTCCAATCGCCGATCGATATCCCGCCCGATCGCCTGCTGTTCGACCCGGGTCTCAGGCCGATTCATATTGATCGGGTTACGGTAGGTGTTCTTTTTGGTTACGGTAGCTCCAAGAATCTACTGTTTCTCGTATCTACGGTTGCCTCTGGGCCACTGTATATCTTTGATTTTTGATCGCTCAGGTCGCCTCCGAGCTTGTGAACACCGGGCAGATGCCGCGCGTCCGCATCGGCAACAGCCAGAAGCGACCGCCGGCCAATCTCTCTGGAGGACCGCTGAACAACTACCGGTAACGCACGTCCGCTGTTTATCCTTAGAGTTATCCTCCTATCCTCCTTAGAGTTATCCTTAGTGCCTTGTTAGAGTTAGTGCAAATCTACCAATTTCCGGAGAGCGATCGCTAACCGTACCGTAGTTCTTCGAATTCGCATCATGCCCTTAAAAACGAAGGATCAAAGGCTAAAGATCAAAGATCAATCTCCAGATTCCGCATCCAGCGCATCGACATTCACTACGGGCGCGAGGAGACCGCGGGGAATGGCAGCGAGCACGCAATCGACGGGAAGAAGTTCCCGATGGAGGTGCGTGTAGTTTGGAGTTTGATCATTGACCGTTGTATTTTGATCTTTGGTCTTTTATAGTTTGGGAAAGTTTTCCTGCAGTTTGTTCGATCTGCCTGAAGGCTTCACGATTAGTAGCGGTCATCGCTTGAGAGCAAGCAGTTCTTGTAGGAGGATTGTAGTTTGATCTTTGATCTTTGGATTGTAGTTTGATCTTTGACCACTTCCAGCTGCAACTTCTCGCCTTCAACCATGACCTGTACGAGAATTTCTCGATGGCGTACCGGTCGCCCAACGGCATTGCCGGAATCGCCGTACTCGTTGAGGTTTGGACTTTGATCTTTGGATTTTGGTCTTTGATCTTCGATCTCTGGTCTTCGTGTTTCTTCATTTGTATCTAACCTGTTTCGAGGAACATTGTACACTATTTAAATTTTTGGCAATGTCCTTCTACGGTGAATTCTAGATGGCTTGAAGTCGAACTCTTACTGGATGTGTGAAACTGAACTCAAAACTGAATCTCATTTTGCGAAATGCCTAGAATATATTTTGATCTTTGATCTCTGCAGATCGGTCCTGAAACGAACGAGGAGCTGCTCAAGCTCACTGTAGCCACCGCATCGATTCAGAGCAAAGGTATGCTGTCGTTTGATCTTTGATTTCTTACCGTAGCTCGCCGAGTTCGTTTTGACGAAGATCAAAGATCAAAGATTCCCTTCAGGCAAGCGTGTTGAGCTGGCCGACCTCAAGCCCTGGGCACTGCTACCGTACACGCGTGACTTCGTGACATATCAGGTACCGTAACCCTTTCTACCGTGATTCAAGTACTAAATAAAATTAATGTGTGGCTTCCTATTGAACTACCGTAATCACCTATATCGTATCATGACTGCTAAATACTACCGTAACGTACCGTAATACCATCTTTCAGGGCAGCATGACATCTCCCGGCTGCGAGGAAACGGTCACCTGGATCGTTGTGAATCAGCCGATTCACATTCGAGCGGATGATGTAAGGGGACAATTGGAACTTTACACGACTCATCACCTCCCTCATCTGAGAACAGCACTAGCTCAGAAAGATGGACAATTTGTGATATTCACTCATCACCGTCTTACGCTTTCCTATTTGATAACCACACCCTGCACCACATCCTCTGTTCAGCTCGTCGAGTGGGCCAAGCTACGCAACGATTTCGGCACTGAACAACTGCCCACCTTCCAAGGGCCAAACTCGAGGTGTGATCTTTCATCTTTCATCTTTAGTCACTACCGTATACAGTATGCAAGGAATAATTCACAGCAACAGTAGCCTCAACATTCTAGGCCCCTACAGTCACACAACAAGAGACTACTTCGTACCAACATCCAGCACAAGACGACCAATGTGAGTGTCGCACAGCGCACCACTACCGTAATCCGCATACACCACTACGGTACTTTTGCAGCTCGACAACGCGAAAGAGTGCAAGCTTCCGCTGGCCCGGCTGACGTATAAGTCGAATGTGGGCGGTAGTGCCGGTACGTCTGTGCTTCAATAGAGAAAAACTCATAGTGTCCACGTTTCACATGCTATTTTTCGGGAAAAGGAGTGATCAGAAGTATCCCAACGATAGATAATCGAACTACATTATCCACTGTGTCGAATCGATATCACATTACAGTAACCTCCCGCTCGATCCCCGCTCCGTTCAAGATCCCCGCGCAGACAAAGTCGAAGACGCACAAGAAGCGCCACACTGCTCACAAGCAGCTAGACCACGATGCTGATTTGTTCCTATGATCTCACATTTTCGAAACGAAATCACACCCGGGTGCTTACGAGTTTCCTCCCATCTTGTTCAGACTATCAATTGATCTCCCTGATAAAGTTGCAATTTTAACGTCAATCAGCAATCATAGCGAAATTCGTCGATTCAACCAATCAAACACCATTCAGCCTTCTGTATTATCCTCAGGAAACCGTACGAGCCACACAGTGCCCATCAAGCCAGTCTTATATTCATTCTGTTTATCTAGTCAGGAGTATATTACACCACGAAAACACAATCAGTCTCTTTCTCTCGTCGTGAGTAACACGCAGCAGTCAAAAGGGGAGGGAAGGGGCGAACGAGGAAGGGAAGGAGCGAGCAACCAGCGAGGAGTCACCAGACTACCTGCAAGGAATAATTTTATATGATAATTATTTATTATAATACCATTATCTGCCCAATACCTTACGATATCATTTATCATTCTCCCCTTATCTGACTAACATCTTAATCTTATAATAGACATCCGAATTGCGGGCATAGTTATTACAAATTGCGGGCATAGTTATTACAACAGCGGGCACGTAAGATTCAATTATTCACGTAAGGCAGAATTGGCAGTTAACATTTTTTCAAACTTCTAAAGAGCCCATTGCGATTGATCACGTTCATCTCTGTACTACGTGTTTACCACTACTGCACAAGAGCTCACATGACAGCTGAGCCGCGAGGCCAACGTATCGAAAATAGTTCTGGGTGCATTCTTTGGAAAAAAATCAATCCAATCTCATAATTGTAAAGGAACAAAGGGAACCATAAACGGAGGCAATAACTAAACCCAGTACTCGTAATATCCGAATTATTAGCAAACAGCAATTCATACCCAACCAGTTGTAAAATGAAAGTCACATTGCAATTAGTAAAACTCACAGTGATCCCCGCCAGTCATTCTGCCCCCTGCCTCCTCCTGCGTTGCTCGTCTAGTGGTGCTTGCGGTCCTCCTCGAATCCGACTCCGGGCACGAACTGCTCCGACTTGTTGTGGAAGAGCGAGTGGTTGCCGTCTCCCCAGGGGAAGGGCTGAGGTGATGACGCGGTGAACATTGCCAATAGAAAGTAATCACTTACCTTGTTGCGGACGTTGAGGTAGGGGTACGCGACGTGCTCGGGACGCTTCGACGCGCCGTGCTTCGAGTGGTCCTGCGAATTCAGAGATTTAGTACTTTATAAAATCGTCCAAATTATGCGTTTGATGATATAACACAAATCGCACAATCTTCCATCGAAACAAGAGGTTTGCCAATACAAGACGACTAAGTGATCAGCACTGGATTCGAAATAGGAGGGTGGTTTTGGGCCAAATAACCTCTTGCAAATGCCTCAGAATCTCTGATTTTGATACCCAAACCAAAATAAGCTGCCCTTAGGATGACACGAGGGTTTTGGAGGATATTGGTGTGCCCATCGTTGGTTTGATCGGAGATTTAAGATAATAATTATTAATATAAACGTACGGCGTAGGCGGCGTACATGGTGAGGGCGAGGCAGGGAAGAGACGCGACGAAGAAGATCTGAATTTACATATTATTAAAGTTTAAATATTCCATATTTCTCTGTCTAAGAAACAATAGGTCGTATGCGGCGAGAGTCAAGCGTATTTGTTAGGGCAGCAATTCAGGGAACGGACCTCAGATGGCGTCACGTTTTACAGATGAATACAATGACGAAAAATGATGAAGGGTGCCCTTTACTTTAGGCAAGTAGTGCTCACCTTCTTCCAGGTGGTCATGGTGACCTCGGCGGTCTTGAGCTGCGAGTTCAGTCCCTGGCGGAAGCCATCGAAGTTGTTGGATCCGTAGAATCCGCCCGACGAGTTGCGGGTCTGCTGGGTGGCGCGGATGGCGAGACGAGGGAAGCCGAGAGTGCGGTTCATGCTTAAATATATTAATTATAAGCAATAAAATGAGATGAGAAGCAGTAAAAACCGAGCGAAAAGACGCAAGTAAGACGCGAAGTTTGAACGAACTTTACAGAGCTCTACGCCAGCCGCACGAAGTCAGTAAATCAGTGGAGAATGAAAGAACGACACGCGAGACGATGCGCAATTATTAAAATCAACAAAGACGCATTAAATTAATCGATAATTCTAGCTAATCGATAGAACGTGCAGACGAGAAAACTTGCTTTTTGCACGTTGACACAGTCATACCGTATGAATTATGACTGCAGAACCGATCACGAATTGATGTTTCCGTTAAATAATTTTTTTTGTTGATCATTTTCGAATTTCTCCTTTATTGTTTCAATTCCGCGATTCCCAACTTTTTCAAATAGCTTGTTCTCATTTTCTAAATTTCGTTGAACAAGTTAAACAAACTGTACGTGGTGTGGTGCAAATCGCTAAAATCTCGCGCTGGTGAACCGGTGCAAAATCCGCGGTCCCTTCGTGATTCGTTTCAGGACAAAATCTCGTTCGATTTTTCGAATTTCTATTACGGTTCTTATCACTATCGATTGTTGCTGATCACGGCCGTTCAGGTGATGAACGGCGATAATTCCGCCTTACGAAAACGCAAGTCTACCGCATCGCCTGCCAAGATGGGCCAAGTCGCCACCAAACTGAGGAAGCTCGTCTATGGAGAGAAGACTGAGGAAGAGGCGGCTCTCTCATCGTCCAAGACGGACGTCGCTGACGTCGAGAAGCATTCGCCCCGTATCGCCGCTGGCGGCGACGACGATGCCACTTCCAAGGTTAGCAGTTTATATTCGCTCTTAATCCCGGGCTATCGCCCCCTTCACTTCAGACTGCTTGGTTTGAATCTAATTGACAGCCCTAGATTAGATTTGACAGAACTGAGTTCGGACAGGTAAAATGGGAGTTTATCCGATTCGGTAAATATTATCGTTCAGGTGGTCGATGGCGTTGAGATGGCGGAGTCGCCGTCGGAGAAGGGCGACGATGGTCCGCCGGCCCTCGACCGCCAGGACGACCAGCCGAGCGAGGAGCTGCCGCTGGATAAGACGCCCGACAGCTCGCCCGCGCCCTCGCCCGTGAAGACGGTGCGTTTGCCATCGTACATTTTTCCATTATAAACCGGGGACCAACAATATATGGTGGTCAGATTGTGAAAATCACAGTTGATAGGGATATTTTAAACTGTCGTACGTGTTATGTAGTGGTCTGATAACTGGCTAACTGGCTGATAACTCTCTGGACGTCTGATTACCGGTACGGTAGGTGTGAAAATGTATGGTTTGCCATATTGCTGCCGTATTTAACCGCTTCTGATGATCCAAATCGGGGCGTTTTGCAAGTGGTTTTCTGCGTCAAGGGTGATTGCAGTCTGTAACAAACATCTCGTTATAACGATAATTGATTGACTAATTAAGGCTGACAAGGAGAAGGTAGAGGTTGCAGTGGAAGCAAAGGATGTGCAGAAGGAAGAGGAAGACATCAAGGTTGGTTGTTTGCTCAGGCTGATTCGGTGGAATGCAAAAAAAAATTTGCCATGGGGCTCATTTCGCCCACCTCTCTCCCGTCCCGAGTGGTCCCTCCCCTCCTCCCCTGCTTCCCTTCCTCCACCATGTGCTGCTGCTGCGGATGCTGCGTCAACAAGGAGCCCATCAGTGAGCGGGCGCCGTCCAATCTCGCCGGCTGCTCGGGCAGGGAGGTCACGCAGCAGCAGCCGGGATCGTCGAAGAAGGCGAGCGAGACCAGGGGTCAAATACACAGGTCATGAAGCTCAAAACGTGGTGGTGTGCTTTTCAGAATCTTTCAGATTTTTGGGATTGAGGAGAATAGCTTTCGGGTAACCTACCCTGATTTCGTGGAATAGTCGCATGCTTTTCTCTATTTTTTGCTTAAATTGGCCTAAAAATGTGGTATGCAGTGGTCCTTTCGGGAGGGGTATTTGACCTTCGAGCGAGTCGGTAGCCTGCTCGATGGAGCAGACAATGAAGAAGGATTCGGACGGCGCGAATTACGAGAATGTGAGCATCATGAAGTAGAGAGAGAGAGAGAGAGAGAGGGGGAGCCAAGCAGCAATTCGGCTCCGATTTCATCATCAAAATGCGACTTGATATCTGAACAACAACACTAACCCCAGACCCCCCCCGTGCTGGCGCATGGTAATCGATACCGGCTGAAGCATCAAACTCGATGGGAGATGGTTAGGGTAAACTGTTGGTGATGGGATATTGTTGTTATTGTTGTTATTATTGCTTTTGTTACTTCAAGGTGGACAAGGTGGTCGAGAAGACGCCTCCTTCTGTGCGATCATCGTCGAGGGGCAAGAAGACGATCGCCGACTTCGGCTACCACTTCGTCGACGGCAAGCTGCGCACGATCGAGGTCACATTTTTTCGTTCAATTTTCGAGTTTAAAAAATGATCGGTTCGATAAATTTTATACTATTATAGAAACTTGTAAGCACGAGTTGATCAAGCTTCGAAGTTCCTGGTTTTTTATTATGAATTTTGCAGGGCGACGAGGGCTTCAAGTTCACGACGCAGCGCGAGTACGAGCAGCTGGGCGATCTCATTGGCGACTACGTGTACGAGCTACTCGAGGCGGAGGGCGTCACCAAGAGATATGTGAGTGATTGTGTGTTTTTTTTGCAATTGGCCTGGAAAATACGCTTGCATAGCTATGCGTCGAACGTAATTGATTGTAAGTGATAATGGCCCTCACCAAGAGATATGTAAGTGTGGATTGCTGCGCAAATTTTCTATGTGATATTAATGCCATCCCATCCAAATAGGTGTGGTTTTCGTGAATCTACGAAGCTCCTATGAGTTGTATCTCGAAAGTTGTGTAACTATAAATATCATTAATCAATAGGGGTGTAAGGGAATTATGATATTTAAAGTTAGAAAAACTCATTCCGTGTTTAAATGTGCCCAGAAGTTTGCAATAGCTGATACTCTTCTGGTTGTGAACTAGTAATGGTATATTTAGTAATGATATATTGTACAGCTCGAAGTGGGCCGAAATCGCCGCTTCTACTTCGCGTCGCGCGACTACGAGAAAAAGGTAATTTTTTTGTATAATTATTTTATTTTTGTTTTATAAATATTTAATCAATATTATTCATCAAGGACCGCATTCTCGTGCTCATCCACGGCAGTGGAGTGGTCAAGGCGGGTCAGTGGGCGAGGAGGTGAGCGGGTTGTTGTTATTTTGATGTTATTCATTCGTGAAAATGAAAAAAATTGTGAAAGAATTCTTTAGAAAACATAAAACTTGTTAAACCCCGGGTTTGTTCTGGAATCTTACAATACATCCCTCGTAAAACAAAACCTCTACACTCGGGTATGCTTCGGGATATTAGGTAATTATCGCAGAAGTCTATGCAGTTGTTATTGTTTTGATGTTTTCATTTTTTTGTTTTGATGTTATTGTTATCCCCTCGCAGACTGATCATCAACGAGTCGCTCGATCGCGGCACGCAGCTGCCGTACGTCAAGAGGGCGCTCGCTCTCAACTGGGGCGTCGTCGTGATCAACTACAACGAGACGTGCGTCGGCCAGACCAAGGGGGTCAGTAAACTATATTTGTTTACTTATTGATTTTTTTGCTGCTTATTTACAATCGGATTCTGTAATTTGGAAAAGACTACGAGCAAAACGAGATCTACAATGTTTGCTTTAGCTTTTGGGCTAATTGTTCACAACTGTGTAACATCACTTTTCGCGCGGGTTTCATTATCGCTTCATAGGTGCGCATTTTAATCGTCAACAATGGTGACTTGTTCTGCAGCATTGATAAAACAATTTCGGTCAACCCCTGGATTTTGGCTTCCTACTACTACTACAGTTACCCCCCTGCATACTGCGTACCCCAATAATGATCGATAGACAACCGTACCCCGCGTATATCGTATCTCCAATAATAATAATAATAATCGATAGTATACAGTACCCCCTAGATACCGTAACCTCCCCCTTTGCAGTGTCACGGTCCGGACGCGCACGGTACCACCGAGATGCGGTTCGCGCTGAAGCATCGCGACGCGCGCGACGCGGAAATCGTCGTCGTCGCGCACTCGGCCGGCGGAGGCGTCATCTCGTCCGCGGTACGGTATGGGGACAAAATTGTGATCGGGAACTGATTCTATTACGGTATCGTGGAAGCAGTACGGTAAGGGATGAGGGGGTGATCAGAGAAATGACTTTATTACGGTATCCTGGTAGCAGTACGGTATGTCAGTGTATTTCAGTAGTCACAGTGCTAGTCTAGGAGTAGTTCAATGTACCTGTCGAAGTACGGTATTAAAATTTGATTTCCCAAGTACTGTAGTCGAAAATGAGTACGGTATTCAATTATCGAATTTCTCTCTCACAGATCAGGGACATGCATAGCAAAGGCGACGAGCGCGTGCTGTGTGTGGCGCTGACGGACTCGTGGTTCTCCGAGGGCAAGAATGTGCGTGTTGTTTTTTTTGTTTTGATATTTTTTTTGTTTTTGTTGTTGTTGTTTTTATGTTTTTGTTGCCATTCCAGGTGTATGCCGTCAACTTCCACACGACGAAGAAGCAGCTGTCCCGCAGGGCCGGCGTGTGAGTTGTGGGAAAATTGGGAATGTGCACGGCGCACCAGTGCAGAAAGATAGGGAGCATAATGCTCAATTTCGAATGTACACGCGGCACCGGCGCACAACACAATGTGGAATGCGCACCACTACATCACCAACCCTAATCGACGTCCCTCCTTTACAGGTTCCAGATGTTCTCGGGCGACGAGACGCACGAGGGCAGCTCGGCGGCGTGCATCAACGCCTGCTTCGCCCTGCTCGAGGGCGTGACGGAGGAGACGACGAGCGAAGAGTGAGTTGGTGTAGTTCGCAAATTGGCGGCGATGGTGCAGGGTGCGTTGTGTAGTTTGCAAATTGAAAAGCGACCGTGGACACGATTACGGAAGAGTGGCTGGTGGACTTCTTAAATTGAGCAATTGCGGCGTACGTGGTAACGGGGTGGTGCAAAGTGAATAGTACTAATAGAAGTGGAAGTCGGCAATGTGAGAGCTAACGCTGGTGGTGCGATGGTGCAGCGTGAACATTCCTAATTGCAGATTCATCGAACTGCTCGAGGACTCCGAGCAGATGATCGCCGCGGAGTACAAAGAGAAGCAGCGGGCCAAGAGAAGACAGGAAGCGGGTGAGGCAATGGGGAATGTGCACAGTGCACCAGTGAGGGAAGGAGGCAAATGGGAATGCGCACATTATTCCATATGGTATACCATTGGTCTTTGAAAAAAATAGAGGAACTATCAGCACTCCGGGTAGGCCAGATGGCTTTTCAAATACTTCATGAAACGTCAAGGTGACAGGTGACACGGCTGTTCTCGATTACTGAAAAGTAGAAAGTAGACTAGGATTGATGGTGTAGCGTGAACTTTCGTAATTGATCTTCAGAACAAAGGTCGTTCAGGTGACACGACCTCGGTGAAGAGCCTCGAGCTCGAGAAGGCGAAGGGAGAGGAGGCGATTGTGAAGAAGGAAAAGAAGAAGACGGAAGAGGAGGATCTGGAAAATAAGAAGGAAAAGGTGGAGGAGGAAGAGGGCGAGGTATGTACTGCATTATCTGAGAAATTCTATCGTCTCTTCATTTCGCATACTGGCTTAGAAGCGAGATGGTGTGAAATGAAGAGACGACGGCCGTCTCTCAATTTTCATGCTATCTCGTCAGTCAGAGATGCGAGAGCGTGATTAGAAATAAAAAAGGTATTGTTCAGGCAAAGGAGAAGGAAGAAGTGAAGAATGAGAAGGAAGAATCGAAGGAAGAGGATAATGAGAGCAAGGATGAGAAGGACAAGGTTTGTTGCTGATTCATGGTTAGCACTTTACGTTAGATTTTTTTTAATTCGATTTTTTTATAATTCCATCGTATCCGTAGTAAAGTGAGTAGGACGAACTACAATTTCTTCGTTATTTAATTTTCGAAAATAATACATTTATTTTAGCCCAAGAAGAAGGCCGTGGACGACGGGGTGAGCGAGCGCGTCGAAGCGAGTGAGGGGGAGACGGTGGCGAAGGTACGGTAGGGAGGATTACGGTAGCCCTCGGGGAATCGATTAGTCGAAGGGTGTACGGTAGAGGTGCGGTAGCGCCGAAAATTGATTACTGGGAAGGGTGTGCGAAAGGGAGGCACGACAGCTATGAAGCAGTAGAGGGATACCGTAACTGGGTATCGAATCGATACCCAGTTACTATCGATTAGTGATCGAGTATACGGTGGCCAGAATAAATGGTAATGAGTTCGTCGTTGCAGGACGCCTCTCCCGGCCACTCAGACACCGAGATCTGAGGATACGGTAGGATGAATGGAGTTATCGATTGATGATCCCCCCTTCCTCTTCCTCTTCTCCCAAAGATCCGGTACGAGCCATTGGCTTGTTGTTGTAAAGATTCGTGTATAGGTTCCATACCCTTAATTTATGCGTTCTCCCCCCCCCCCTCCCAAAGATCTCCCATTCACATAATCGACATGTGTATTGTCTTCATCCAATGTTTTTGTTGTTGTTTCGGCTCTATTTCTTTCTTTCCATTTTTTCTCTGCTGATAAAGGCTAATGTAATTGTATTCACTTTTTGTGCGGATTGCACAAATATCTTTCTCGAATATTGCTTCATTTACATCAAAACACTGTGCTACTACAATTCAATCAATCGATATCTCGACAATTACCGTACTATCAACAATTGGGGGCGGAGTTTACTTCTGGAATCCGTCGTTCTTGACACGGTAGCCGAGCTTGTGCGCCACGCCATCGTACACGGGAGAGGCGTCGACGAAGACCACCTGGGAAGGAGGAGATGGGTTACGGTTTAAAAATATCATGGAATGACCTATTTTTAGGTGAAAAAATTCCAATGTTATGAGCCATTTTTGGTTAAAAAATCCCATTGAGTTCCATATAATCAAAAAATCAAACAAAATTAATCTGTGGGGATGTTACGGAAGATAGACAGTGAGAGCGGGCCCCCGAATTTGGCATGCGGATCCTACATCTTGAATCCCCAAACGCCAGTTTTTAAGCATGAAACCACGAAACGAATTTTTTACATTGCCTAACCCCCTATAATTATCGATTGCCCGACTCGCTCATTCGATGCTCATTCGTGGCGGCAGAATAAAGACTCATCAGCATGCATCAATCGAGTCAACAACGCATTTCTACCGGCATCTATAATACTTGGGAAAAGAGCGAGAATAAATGTTGAGAAACAAATAATTCTCACCCTATCAGCAGCATCGGCGGAGCGGGGACGCTTGGGGACCTGAAATTAGCGGATTGAATCATCAATTCATGTGGAATTATCAGTGCAAAGATCGTGACTCGCGTGTAAATGTGATGCATTTGATGCAAGGTTTCGTTTTACTTTTGAACATCGTCTTTTCTGACTCATAGGGACCTATTAGGGAGGTGACTCACATCCTTGTGCGATCCGTCACAGAGCGGGCGCGAGTCCGTCTGCTTGCAGCCGCACATGCTGCAATGGAGGGATTGAATACAAATCGCGAAACTTGAATCCTCTAGCTGCTCCAGAAGCAGAGAAACTACTTGTTCGAGCCGTGAGAGAAACTACTTGTTCGAGCAAGGAGGAAGAAGCACGGTAATAGGCCGTATTACCACACTTTTTAAAAAGACATTTTCGCAGTTGCAATTGAGAATCGTCTGATAAAATTGTATAACCTGTTCGTTTTCATTCGACCTAGTGGCAGAAAGAACAGGGAAAATCAGGATCGCTATTCACCTGTAGGTGGCGGTCTTGGCGACCTCGAAGAGCACGGGCCGCGTGCTGGTGATGCCCGGCAGATTGTGCGTCCCGTCGCAGAACGGCTGCATTCAAGTTTCTTTAAATTGCATAAACAAAATGTGGACCTGCATGTATGAAATGCGAACAAGCGGTTATGCTCATAGGTGCTTCTATAGAATAGATTGATAGAAGATCGGGCAAAGAGTGGCAGAACAAGCGCATACTGCCGAAACATGAAAAGGTTTTTGGCTGCGCTTTCTATAGAACTGCCGGCTTATTTTCAGGTGAATAGTTCTTAAACGGTGAGTTTTTACATAGTTCCACTTTTTTCCTGACGATTTGACGTTAATTAAGTGAATCAGCTTCGCCAACCTGGGTCTTGCTGAGGCCGCACGCGCACCACGCGTACGTCTTGCCCGCCTGCAGCTCCACGCGCACGTTCTTCTTGATGTGATCGACTCCCTGCGAAATTGTACCATTAAATTTAAAACTGGGCTTCGAAAAGAGGTTACATGTTTTCACGAAAGTCTTTAAGCATTTTTGGATTATGAACTTGGAATCTGGGTTGGATTCGTTATAATTTGCAGGAAATAGAGTACCTTGTAGGGCAGGAAGTCGGCGGACGGGTTCTTGATGGTGACTCCGGTCGCCTTCGCGCGCGTCTGCTGCAGCAGCGCGGTCGAGCGAGCCGCAAGTCGAGAAGCCATCCTAGCATGGAGCAGATTAGTAGCTATGCCTTGAGCAAACAACAATCATAAAAATCGGCATAATTAAACGGATAATTAAAATAATCAAAATGCACTAAAATGAATCAAACGCGTCAGCAGCAAAATAATCAAGTGCGCCTTTCATGTTGCTGACTCTACTAACTACAAACTACAATTTGCTCAGTTAGAGTTTGCCATCGATCAGAGATCGTTATCTCTTATCATTTTATGTTTTTCGTGCGTCCGATTGTTTGGCTCAGACCCCCAGACCGCCCTTGTCATACACACTCGCTTGCAGATGGGCAGTGACCACTCGAAGGGGCAGAAATCGCCGTCGGGCGGCGTCAAATCGCCTCCATCCGGCGCCCACTCGCCGTCCAGCCCGCCCAAGGCGGTCAGCCCGATCTGGCAGCAGCGGCTGCACCTGCTCACGGAGGGCGCGGACGCGGTGTCGCGGGCGCACTTTGTGAGTCATCCCGATTTTCATCCAATATTCGTCACTTGGCCCTGATGGGTTTCATCATTAGGCATGTCTGGAGTTGAGAGAAAAACTTGAGCGTTGTGTAAAGTCAAATGAAGGATATAAGGATGAATAGTAACTCGTTACCGTAACCCAAGTTATATCCATTTTCGTTGGGTTGCCGTGGTTCCATCAAACTACTTGTGGAAGCTTGTGCAAATGCTTAACAGTCTTGAGAAACGGTGTATCTGACGAGGTTTTAGCGAGATAATGCCAAATATTGGTTGAAATTTTGATGGAAAAGAAGTAGAAAAAATCGATTACCGTAACCCGATCAATCTCTTCCGCTCAGGACCAATTCGGCGACGAGTACGGCGACCTGCTGTGGGCGTACTTCACGGAGGGCGATGGATCGGATACGGTAAGTATCTTGATTGTCGATTTTATGAAAACTCGTATTCCGGCTGTAGTGTAATCCGATTGATCTCATTATCAATGAGTGATTTGATAGATGTTTCCTGCCTGGAACACAGTGGGGATATAGGATTCCATGATATCCAGGAGCATCGTACCTAGCGAAGACATTACCGTAACCCCGATCGATCAATCAACTTAGATTTCCCTTAGTTATGGTCTCTCACTTTTCCGCGATCTCTCGTTTCCATAGGTGCCCACGGCGGTCCGCAGGGGGGAGGGCTCCCCCCCTTCAACGTTCAACGGGTTCATGGTCCAAAATGGGTGGGTAGGTCATGGTGGAACTTGTATCTGAAACATATCCCAATGACTTCTACAGTATACCACTATCGATTTTTGGTTTATTTATTAGTAAAGTGCGCATCCTAGTATCACCGGGTTGGAAAAAACTTCGGTTACGCATGTTGTTTACTAGTAAAGAGCGCATCCTACAATCACCTGGTTTCAAAAAAGCAACCGAAATCGATATTTTATCCAACCCGGCGATTCTAGGATGCGCTTTTTACTAGTAAACAACCTCCGTAATCTAAGTTTTCTCCAATCCGGTGATTCTAGGATGCGCTTTTTACTAGTAAATAACTTCGGTAATATCACCGGGTTAAATATAACTTCTATTACGGAGGTTGTTTATTAGTAAAGAGTGCATCCTAGTACCACCGGGTTGGAGAAAACTTAGATTACGGAGGTCGTTTACTAGTAAAAAGCGCATCCTAGAATCGCCGGGTTGGATAAAATATCGATTTCGGTTGCTTTTTTCAAACCAGGTGATTGTAGGATGCGCTCTTTACTAGTAAACAACCTCCGTAATCTAAGTTTTCTCCAACCCGGTGATACTAGGATGCGCACTTTACTAATAAATAAACCAAAAATCGATAGTGGTATACTGTAGAAGCCATTGGGATATGTTTCAGATACAAATTCCACCATGACCTACCCACCCATTTTGGACCATGAACCCGGGTACGTTGAAGGGGGGAGCCCTCCCGGGAGGGCTCCCCCCAGCGGTCCGCTTGGGCACCTATGCTCGTTTCTCTGACCGACGAGAGAGCATTGTGAACGGAGAGAGTCAGACGATATTCCCCTCCCAGAACTTTTCTATGATCTCTCGTTGCTCTGACCGACGATAGAGCGCTGTGAAATGAGAGAGTCAGAGGATAGTTCAGAATAGAAGAAGGTCGTACCAACTTATTTATGAAAATATTCCTGGTTTCTGAGATTTCGTTCTGTAAATCCTACTAATTTTCGAAGTATTTTTGACACCTGTATTTTCACGATATTTCATTTCCCCTCCCAGATATCGCTGGACCGCTTCGCGCACAAGGCCACGCCGCTGTTCGGCACGTCCACGGATGTGTACGTCAAGATAGCCGGGAGTGGAGAGGCACTGTTGAGGATTGCAGGTTAGCAAGCTTCTTGCTGCTTTTTTTACCAGGGTGGTGTGGGGTGTCTTGGATGTGGGAAAGAACCCTTTGGTGGGAGGAGAAATAAGACGGAACTTCCGTCACGGAAGTGTAATCCAGTGTGCGTTATTAACCGAGTTTTTGGGTATGAAAGGCACTGTTATCGATTGCAGTTGTATGTGGCTAATGGAGAGAATTGATTGTGTTTTTATGAGTAGAGAGTGAGCACAAAAAATGTGGATTGAAGTGATAACAGCACTTTGATATATTTTTGCAATCTCAAACCACATGGTTGTCTGGTCGTTGTTGACAGTTGAACGGAGGTTCCTATTCGTTCCTATCAACTGAATGGACATCTGAGCAAACAGTGAATGCTAATTGCAGAATTTTCCGAGGTGGATTTTTTTTTATCGATATGGGTGTTCCCGATGTGGGTCATTTAATCAAATAATAAATACAGAACACGCGAAATGAGGAAACTATTGGAAAGAGTTATTGAAAAATAATTTTCAATAATAGAACCCTATTTTAATGTTAAATAAAGATATTAAAATAAATAATAATCAGGCGGTCTGGTGGAGTGCGCGCCGGACGATTCCGAGGAGATCTACGGCAACGTCCTGCAGCATCTGGTTCGTTATTTCCTTTATTCGGCCTATTTTGGAAAAAAAATCTAGATGCTGCTGACACGCTGATCGTGTGTTTCAGTGGTTTGTAATAGGGCCACGTTCGCTCAGAATAGACAATAAGGTTTCTTCTGAGCTTTTCATTCCCAATACATGAGTCGTTTCCTTAGGTTTGTTTTAGTGTTCATGGGCTATGCTTAGGAACCTGTTCGGTACGTTTGTGAAGTGGGCCCATAGCATACATTTTCATTACCATCCGGGAACCAAAAATATATAGTGGTCAGTTAATAAAAATCACAGTTAACAGGGGTATGTTGAACCACTGAACGTGATATGTAGTGGTCTGATGACTGGTTCGCTTGAAAATATAGTGTTCTGATTACCGGCTCGGACGGTATGAAAATGAATGACCCATAGTGTTTTTTTAGGAATACGGTTTCTCCTGATTACCGTACCCCATTCCAGAACTCGTTCGGCGCGAACGCGGCGGTTGAGTGGAAGCACTGCGAGGCGTTATTTGACCCTCTTAGGCTCTATAGTAGATGCGCCGGGCCATATTATGCAGATGATACTATTTTGTGTACCTTATTGGCGGTTTCTGTGTTCAAAACAAGGGAGGGAGCTTCGAATTGGTATGAAGTACCTTATCATGCATCTTGCTTCAAGAATTCGTTCAGCTCTTGCTGAGTATTGATTAGGAAAAAAAATCGTTCCAGCAATCGTTCGGCGCGGACTGGAACGCGGCGGTTGAGTGGAAGCACTGTGAGGCGGCTTGTGACTGTTGCTCTCACAGCACGAGTCACGACTGCCTCGCAGGCTCTGCACTAGACGCGCCGGGTTTACATAGGAGCATGGTGTCTCCTCCTTTGGATATTTCATTTGTTCTAAGATTTGAACATATTTTTTTACATTTATTTTGCGGTGGAGCAAATGGCGGAGCTGGGGCAGAAACTTCCTTTCAAATATAATTTTTTTTTCAGAACTCGTTCGGCGCCGATTGGAACGCGGCGGTTGAGTGGAAGCACTGTGAGGCGGCGCGCGCGGCCGATCCGCTGCAGCTGCGCTTCCACGCTGCATTCAGCACCATTCCCGTGCCGGTGAGTGGGATACGGTAGGGGTGGTACGGTAGATAGGTACTGTAGCCTTGAGTACGATCCCGGTGTGTACGATAGAATTATTGATTGTTGGATACTCTAACTCGGTAGGGCTACCACAGTAGATTTCGATATTCGGGGGCTGTAGTTCTTTAAGAGTCCATGAAGAGTTTAAGAGGCTCGATATCCGTGCCGTTGAGTGGGATACGCTAGGGCTAGTACGATAGATCAATGGGCTATCGGGTTCGGTCTAGGGTTGGCTTGTCAAGCAAGATTGCAAGATCTTGAAAAGAAATAACTCAATTATCCCTTCTTGGCAAGAACAACGAGTTGTTTTTCAAGATCTTGGTTCTTGAAATGATCTTGAAATTCAACACTTTTCGTCATTTTTCACGGATAGACCGGTCGAAGGGGGTCGGTGTGGGTGGAAAATGATCAACCGATCTTGAAAATCTTGAAATACTCTTGAATCTTGAAATGATCTTGAAAAGAATTGGCAATTTGCCAAGTCTTGCCAAGATCATTCCGCGATATTCCAATCTTGAAATGCGGTTTCAATCTTGACAAGCCAACCCTAGTTCGGTCGATAGTATTTTTTCGATTACGGTATTGGGGGGCGCGGAAGCTGTGAGAAACCTGATCGTAATCATGATGCTTTAGCGTTTATTCGGTGAATGTTGTTCACCAGGCGAAGTGAGGTCCCGCGTATACGTGAAACCGTCTCTCATTGTTGTTGTCCAATCTGTTCCTGGTTTCTGCCCGTACAAAAATAATAATGCTCGCGTTTAGTAAATATGCGAAACCACAACAACCAAAGTCATTGCTCTTCGGTTTCGCATGCAGCATTAAAGATGCGAGTCAGATAGGAATTCAATACAGCCAACGCCATCTCTGAAAAAAATCCAGTTAATATAAGATCTTTCTGTCGCAGGGGAAAGACTGTAACCTACCGTACCCTACGATAGCCCATTCCGTATCGATTATCCCCCGTTACCGTACCCTACCGTAACCCCTCCTCGCATTCCAGTCCATTCCCCCATCGCACATCGTCTCGCCGTTCTGCATGTTCTTCCTGCGCGCCTCCATCCCGCCCGCCTACCTACCGCCGCAGAACTACGAGTGGTACGGTAGGGTTATCGATTTTTGAAAATTGTAGTACCGTAGTGAAGAACTACGACTGGTACGGTAGGGCTATCGATTTCTGGGCATACGGTAGTGCTATCGATTTTGGTGATACGGTAGTGTTATTTATTTTTGATTTTTTTAGTACGGTAGGAAAGAACTGCGAGTGGTACAGTAGTGTAGAGTATTGATTTCAAGTGAACGTTGAATTCTGCACTCATGTTCAGAGTACAATAAGATCGTCGAGAACTAATATCCAAAAACTTACCCGGTTTCTGAAAATTTATTCACACTCTTTCGATTTTTCAAAATTTATTCACACTCTTTACGGTTTCACGTGCAACATAGAAGATGTGAGAAACCTCGGACTTTAATGTTGCCATCATTTGTATTTCAAAAATCAATATTTTTCAGCAAAATGTTTTCAGCTGTGTTTCATGTCAAATCAATCAATGCATCAAAATACTAAATATTCACGTCAATTTGAGAAGTGCACAAACACACCACTTTTCTCATTCAGGTCGATCCTCTACTCGTCCGTGATGTCGGGCATGTCGACGAGCCGCTTCGAGAGCTGCGTCTTCGGCTACAAGAGTCGGTGAGCAGCGGGCAATTGGGAATGTGCACTATTCGCCGCTAGATTGGGGAGGGGTTGCTAGTCGATGACCGGGGCAATTCTGGGGGGAGGGGGGGGGGGTGGTGGTTCGAGCAGAATGACAAAAAGCACTCATCCTTGTTTTCGTTTTGCCACACGAGTCGGTCAGGCAGATGGGAAATGGGAGAAATCACGTTACTCATTGAATCCATGACAATCACGTGAATCTGAGCTGCAGAATCAGCGTAAAGCTTCCGCGATTTCACTTATTGCTAATACTGTGCGCACCACTTCTCTCTAACAAAAAAAACTCAAGATCATATGTTGAGCGTTCCGTGTTGTGATTGGACGGATCGATCGAATTTCCTCAAATAACGAACACTTGGTCGTGTTAAGTTAAGGAATGGGGCTCTAAAGTGGCCATTTGCAGCACGCTGGCGCTGATCCGCACCGCGCGCGGCCTGTTCGCGGTGGGCGCGGACCAGGAGTGGCGCCACTCGATGTCGCCGTTCGGCGGCCCGGACGCCTTCTGCGTGCGGTGAGTGCAGTTATCACATTGCCTGCTTTCCAATTTGAAAAGTGCACAACGCGCCATGCTGCAGGCTGGCACCTTCGCCGATCGTGCGCCACGCGGGCGCCGCCTCGCTCTTCTGCAACCTCAAGGTGAGGATGGGAGAGGGCAAATGGGAAAGTACGCAGTGCGCCTCAGAGCGATGGAGAAGTTACAGTACACAATGCACCATTGTTTGTTTGGGCAATGTGGAAAGTACACGACGCATTAAGGTGCTGGCAATTAGTAAAGTACACATCATCACTTCAGTTGCGCGCATCGAAGATGGGCATCTCGTGGAAGGGCGGCGACTTGGATCTGGACAAGGACCTCTCCCAAGTGCTCGAGATGGAGGTATACGGTAGTACGGTAGATTGGGATTACGGTATTGATTTTTGGTTCGAATGTTGATGCAGTTGAAATAAATAAGCTAAGTGTTAGAGATTAAGGGATAGATTACGGTAGTATCTGTTAATTTGAGTTATGAGTATTCTGATGAGAGCTACAGTAGCCAGGAGCATGATAAATTTAGAGATTTTGCGAGCTTGCTCGTGGGAATCGTACTGTAGGTGGTGTGCCTACCGTAACCCCTTCCCTACTGTAGGTGTGGGCGTGCGGCGGATCGAAGCACCTCGAGGAGCACGCGAAGCTCAAGGTGTGGCAGAAGAATCAGACGGAGCGACTGAAGAAGGTGAGTGCAGGGTGCATATTGCGAATTGGGCAGATGAGGATTGTAGTGTGCTCAAGATCAGATAGTGCTCGAGTGAATATTTCAAATTGCGTAGATGAGGCAGATGGTAACCAATGAAAGGTGCTAGAGTGTATATTACGATTTGGAGATGACCAATTCGCAATTTACACCACTCACTGCAGGTGCCGCTGCCGGGTAACTGGGACGACAACGCGGACAAGACGATCCTCGAGATGGCTGGATTCCAGGTGGGCGTGGTTAGACAATGTGGAAAGTTCACGATGTACTTTTTGCTCAAAGAATTGTGAATCGCTTTGATATAGCGATGTGGAATGTCCACGGTTGCTCAATGGCCAATTGAGTTGGGCTGTCACAATGAAGAATCGGACACACGTAATGAAAAGTCGGAATCGTCATCGTGACAGTCCAATACGGGAACAAATGATAAATCTGATCTTTGAACTCTGATCTTTGATCTCCGAATTATCGATCGATTTTGCAGTTCTCGAACGAGCGCAACAACGACCCGAAGCCGGAGGAACGCAGAGAGTAGAGATAACGGTAGATGGATCGATAATTGTTATTATCGATTAGGATAAGAAAGATTTTCTGTAACATGACTTTGTACATACTCGTTTTATTGACGGATCCCTGCTGTGCTACTTTGTTGTGCCTCTCAATTTCACTTTAACCCTCAAGAGCTCTGATCCCGCCGTGATTACTGTAATAGTGTAATAATAACTCACCATTCCATTGTATAGCATAATGTATAAAATGTTCGATATTGAAATTGGGCAGAGGATCCTTCACACGGAAGGATAAGTATAACAACTGTAAATATTCTTTTTCTCAGCGCACTTTCTCAACTGTTGAATTATTGTCAAAGACATAAGTTTTACCCCCGCTAACGCTTTTGAGGCATCTTGAGAACATGTGGCACTCAAAGGAAGCCCCTCGCATCAGCCGCCATAGCTCAGTCGGTTAGAGCGTGGGTCTAATAAGCCCAAGGTCGCAGGTTCGACCCCTGCTGGCGGCAAATAACTTTTGCTGGAATTTGGAAGGCACGCCACTTATGAGATCGAGAGCTAGCTTTACAGACTCATCACGCGTACTTTCTATAGCGTACTGCAGGCACACAGCGTTCAGCGTCCGCAAAAGCATGTCTATAGATTGCTGCATGTAAAATTGGGCCATGTCTTCGATAAATCTCCGTTATTCCTTGAACTCCATTTATTGTTATACAACACAATTCATGATCTAGTAACAGGATATTTTTGTGATACATCAATTAATGACATATTCGTAAATAATTAAAAAAAAGGCAGTTCGAAGGACCGTTACAAGAAACGTGAACACTGGATTAGAAAGCACAGTTGGTTTTGAGCGAGATAAACCGATTATACGGGCTGTTACAGCCAAACAAATTAAAGTTTTGAAACATACATAACATGGTACGATTAGTGAAGTTAACATAACAAATACTGATACGAATTTGAAAAATTGAAATAGTAAAGCGGGCGCCTAGTACTGAGCTCATTGAGGGCGATATGGGCATGAGGTAAACTTGAGAGCAATAAAACGTAAAGACCAATGATCAACAGGGCATCTAGCTACGGTGGCGCGCTATTCGCGCTAATACAATTCAGGGAGCACCGTAGTGATCGGGGTACGGTAAATAAGAAAGAAATGAAATCACACATAATTGTTGATGGCACACATGACACGGTTATATGTACAGCCAGGATGAGAGACTACGTAGAGGCAAGAGTACAAGCAACCAGAGGACAATCGGTAAGAACCAGCGGACCCAAATCAATCGATAACAATCAGATGTTACAGTAATCAATATTTCAATCAATCGATAACAATCAAAGTCGACCACAAACGCAATCATTCGCCGCCGGACCACCACTTCTTCAGCATTCCCCATAGACGGAATCGCTTCGCTGGCGGCTCCCCCCTGTCCTCATCTTCCCCGTCCTCCTCTGGCTCACTACCGGTTGCTGGCACCACCACCTGAAAGCAATATGTGAGAAATAAAGCATGAAATCAAATAGTAAAAGTCTCAATCATAAAAAGTGACTATTTTTCTACAGCACCTAGGAGAGGTATTGTACCACTCGGACCAAAGTCAAGTTTGAATCCGGTTTGAAACCTCGAACCACTTCGTAAAACAAGACAGACAGCTAGCAAATAGTCGCTCAATACCGTATACTCAAAATATACCGTAACCCCGAATACCGTATCCGCAAGCGCTACCTCGTAGAACGTTTGCTCCTCGCCGCCGGCCGCCTGCCCGTCCTCCTCCTCCTCACAGCGCACTCGAACCCAGGGGCTTTCGGTTCGCGCGCTTCTGCAAGCATTCAATCGATAATGCTACCGTAATCGTGCACAAATGTTAGGTTACGATATCGATTAGCAGCAAAGAGGTATGGTGTTCGAAGGTGCGCACCCACTTGTTGGTAGGGCCGCCTTCCGCTTTCTTGTCGCTGCCGTCGCCGCTCGAGCCCGCCGATGAGCCGGCATTCTGCAACACACAAGGTCCGTCAAATTATTACTCCGGAGCCGGAAGGAAACTAGCAAGCACAAGTCGACACAAGACTCCTTTTTTTAAAACAAACTTTCTACTGGTTTTCGCAGGGTTATTTGCCATTGTTCATCACTAGCAATCACAACCAGGCTACCGTACCTCGTTCATCTCGGCAAGGGATATTCTCGCGAGCAGGGGCGTTGCGGTCGACGAGCCGCCGCCTGCAGCCGCGCGCGGTCGCTTGCGCGATCCGCTCACCGACGTGGCCGGAGTGAAGGCAGAGGCGGGAGGCGTCACCTAATAAATAAATAAATAATTTGTTGCTATTCAAGTGAAACATGGATACGACGATGCTCCATGAATCGAGACACATTACTAATAAACGAATAAACAGAACACATTTTTTGCAACCGGGATGGCAATCATATTGTGGGACACGTTTGATAACGAAAATATATAATCAATCCACGATATCGATCCACAACTACCGTACCTCGCCGTTCCTGCTCCTAGTGCGCGTGGCAATGTGGTCGTCCACCTCGAGCACGAGCTTGGGAGTGCGGCCGGGTGAGGGGGCCGAGTCCGAAGAAGGGGCGGAGCCTGCAGCAGGCGTGGTCGGTGCTGCAGCGGTCGCATCGTTTGCGCCTCCGGGCTGCTGCTGCAGCTGCAGGCGGCGGGCCGACGAGCGACGCGTCGCCGGACGCTCCACGACCACCTGCAAGCAATACAATAATGTCAATTTCTCCATGAGCTAGCAATTTGCAAGCTACACCGCAACACCACTGACCATCTCGCGCGCGCTCGACTCGACCGTCGACGCGGCCGCACTGCGCGTCACGCGTCGCACCACCTCGCGCTCCGTCGCCACCGTGTTCACCAGCGGAGTGGCGCGGGATGCTACAAGATACGAATTATTTGATGGCATGGTTTTCCTCGATCAAGGCAGAAAATTTGATACTGTTCTTGTTCGAAAGATGAAACAGAAATCAACGAAGTATTCCTGCCCACTGAAATTTTTTTTTAAATTCCCCTAGAAGAGTCATGCAAGCTCTGAAACCACAATCAATCACACTCTTCAACCCACCTCTTATCCAGAATTCGGTGAAAATTCTTTAATCAATTTTTAGTAGATAATGCCCATTCCACCGCCCTTCATTCCGTTTTTTTTAAAGCGAGGTGAAACACCAATCCATCAGCGGCAAATCATCATCCAAAACACTCACCAATCACGCCTCCAACAGCGGCGTCTCCAATGGGCGACGGCGTCCTCATCAGCTCCTCCCTCTCGTCCCACTTCTCCTCCTCCTCCACTCGATTGACGTCATCGCCGTCCGCAGCGAACGGCAGCGACAGCTTGATGAGCGCCGCGTCGGTGGTCGCGCTGTAATAATAAACTCTATCAATGAAACACAGATCGACCAGGCCATCACAGATACTCTAAAATGCCGCTTCTCCAATCGCCGTCTGCAATTTTGCAAAGATTTCTGACAACCCGGACATACGATTGATATAGAAGAACTAGACTATAAGCAAAGACGATCCCAGAGATCAAAGATCAACCCCCCTCCTCTCACCTCTCGTTCTCCGACGCGTCCATGCTCTCGTCGTCCGCTTCACGGGCGGCTGCACTGGACGTGGACGGCGCCTCCTCCGGGGCACTGCAAAACATATTTGTTTGAAAATAAATCCATCAGAACAAATTAAAGACCCTGAAATACAAGCAACATTGAATAATGAGTGAAACACAAATGCGTCACCATTAAAATGTGCAACATACAACTTGTTTTTTTTTGCATACTAGGCAATGCCAAGCACACTCGCATAGAAAATCAGGAGTTTTTGAAGCAATAACTCACATAGGCTGCCCATCCCTCAGTAAAAGCCGGGTCTTGCGCTTGCCGCTGGAGCGCGCGGTGCGCAGCACGGCGAACATCCCGTCGGGCCGGTTCTCCGGCGTGACGGGCCGCTCCATAGCGCCATCCGCTGCGGCAGAGGCTGCCGCGACCGACGCGGCTGCAGCCGCAGCAGCTGCGGCCGTGGCATCGCCGTCCCGACGCAGCTCGTCGATGATGATCGCCGCCGCGCACGAGAGCACGGGCGACGCGGACGGCTTCTGCAAGGAGCCGCGGTTACTTCGATATCACCACATTATATAACGTCCGCCCAAATTACAGTACACCCAAGCTACCTTAACCCTACCGTACCTTTTCGACGAGGATGCTGACCCTGTTCGTCAGGTTGTGCGTGGCCGTGGGCGGGGGCTGGTTCTCGGGCGTCACATCGCGCTCCCCAATGCCCAGCATGTCGTAGAACTGGTGCAGGCGGTCAATGAGCGAGCGGGTCGCGTCGTCTGAGTATAGAATTACGATACTATACAGCAAGGTGAAACCTCAAATTCGCAGGCAAAAAAATCAAAAATGTGTAGAGACAAAATCATCCGGCGATACCGTAATCGATTCAATCGATAAACAAGCTACCGTACCTCCATCTGTGACCTCGGCGATGGCCGCCTCTTCCGCGTCGTGCGAGACGAAGCCCGGCCCGACCGAGTTGACGGCTGCAGATTTAGAATTAGAAGTGCGTGAAAGCAACATTGTAGAAACAAGCAAAAACAAACATTTTAGTGAAATTGTGAAACATCAAACAGCCGTTCAATAAATTTTCAGAAACTAGATTATAGCAACTACCATCATTCCTCAACTCACAATGGAAGTTGTTGTCGAACTGGCCGTTGTAGCGCAGGGCGACGCGTGCCGTCGCGTACCGCATCACGCGCTCGTTCGTCACGTGGATCTGAGGATGCAGAATGTGATAACGAAAGCAATTGTTTGTTTGAAAACGGCTAGATAGTTCGCTCGTTCGCTTGTCACGTGGATCTGCGGTTTCAGAAATTGCTAAAGAGTCAAGATCTCATCGGTGATTAAATTTATGGCACATACTTGAAACAAAAAAAAATCCAAAAAATAGATCCGAGCATCAATGTTTCACCATAACGTGAAAAACCAATGTTTGCATTCTTGTCTCAATAACAACATTTTTGGCGTTTTACCCCCACTACTCACCATGCACATCGGGTGCTCGGCCAGTTGCGCGTCCACATCCGCAGTCGACGCGCACAGCTCCACGGGCGCGTCATGAGGCGGGCTCGCGGGGCGAGAGTCAGTCTCCTCCACCCCTTCTTCCTCCTCTTCTCCCTCGGAAGCGGGCGACGCACTGCGACGATCCTCGTCCTTGCCAAAGATCACCTGCAGGAGCGGGGCTTCAGGCCAAATTTACAACTGATATTAATGTTTTGGGAAAACAATTACAAAGCGGTTTCGACCATAGAATAACACAACATTTAAATTTCTTTGCGATAATCTAGAGCGCGAACAATTGGCAATATTTTAATTGAGGATCAAGTTCCAAACTCTAGAAGAACTATGGTTTCACCCTCGCATAGTAGTCCGGAATGCTCTAACGTAATCGATTATGTACCGATTCCGCAGACAATAAAAACAAATATTCAGAAGATTCTGATTCGCCCGCAGCACTATTGTTTCAGCGTCACATAATTCTTGCGAATATTCTACATAAAAAAAAACATGCGCTCACCGCCAGGACGGAGACGTTATCGGCGCGGAAGCGGCGCCAGTTGAGCAGCGTCCGGCGCATCATGATGCGCGCGTGGTTCGGCTGCTCGTTCGGGTTCTGCGACAATTAAATACATTGACATCGACACTACATTCAAGTTTGTTATGAAGAATTATCTTTTCATTGAACATTTCAGAGCTAAATAAGTCGTTCAAGTTTCAACAACGAAGCATGGATGCACCTTGCAAAATTACTTTACATCGCGATACATTTTCAAATACAAAATTCAGCCGCACATGAAACAAGATACAATTTAGATTTTCCTTCTGCTGCCTCCTATCAAACCCGGCCCATCTAGAGCACCTCCTTCCCCCACCTTGAACCAATTCCGCTGGTGCTCCTCCTCCGCCAGATCGTGCATGATGGCCGCCTCGAGGTCGGCGCTCATCACATTCGTCAGCCCGTCCGAAGCGAGCACGAGCGAGTGGTGGTCGGCTGTGAGGGTGTGCACCTGGAATATTTGATTAATATTATTAAAATTGTTTAAATTAATAAAAATTTGGGGAAAATTAATAGCAAAAGGTGTACCTTGATACAAAATATTATTAAAATAAATAAATGTAATAGCGAAAAAATCAATGTGAAACCACAAACCGAGACGTCGGGACAGGGCGAGACAGAAAACTCCTGCGTCGATTCAATGTACGACCAGAAATCGCCTAGAAGAAAGCCGCAAATATTCCAGAAAGCCTCAAATATATCGCCGCCAGGATAACACATTCTCCAACCCGGCGTGCCTAGAGTACACTCACCCAGACTCCTGGCCACGGCCAGAAACGGTATCGTTTGCGTGGGCGTGCCCCGTCTGATAGGGCCGTCGTATCCGATGATGGCGCGCGTCCACACCACGCGGTACACGTACTGCTTCTGCATGATAGCACCACCGGCGGCCTGGAATTTACATGTTTAATTAAATAAAATATTTAAATTAATTACAAAAATAAAAATTCAATTCAATTATAGTAGTGCTTACCTCGATTCTCCTCCTCTCCGCGGGCAGCTCCGGCTTGTGGTCCTCGGTCAGGCGGTAGAAGCGCTGCGGACCTGCACGAATTGGATTTCACTAAATTGGTTTTTTTTCACCGAGGAATGCAGCTCTAATCGAATAGCAGATTGCTCGAGTAATATTTCGCATGTCTGACACACGAAAATGGAGGGTGAAATTGTGAGAACGACTCCAAAAATTTTGCCAATAACCAAGATTGTGGAAAAGTGATTCCAGGGATGAAACCCACAACTCACTGGATCTAGTCGTCAAAAGAACCATCATTCAAAAACGTTTCAGATTCGATTCTTCCTACTGTTACATCATCATTCTGGTTACAACTCACTGGATCTAGTCGTCAAAATAACCATGATAAATAACGTTTCAGATACGTGTTTTCCTACTTTCTCATGACAATTGTTGTTGTAGTAACTCACTGGATCTGGTGGTGAGGAGGATGGCCGAGTCGCCCACGTGTCCGACGTACACCTTGCCGCGTCGGATGAAGGCGCAGCTGGCCGTCGTGCCCGCCGTCGACGGATAGCCCGACGCCGTGCGCGTCCAGCTGTCTGAAAAGATGGCAGTGATTAGATAACCGTAATGAAGCGCAAAAGTCACAGCCAATAATTCGAAAGCTAATTGGAAAGAAGGTTCAGGATTGCGGCAGGTCAATTCAATTAGCAAATCCAGCAAATACATAACCGTAATGAAGCACAAAAACTGCAGACATTTGGAACACGGGGAATGTGGAAGAACATCAGAAATCAATTGGCAAATCACGCCGCACTCACCAACGTCCTTCCACATCGTGTGGTGCGTGGTGAGGTAGCCGTTCCTGATCGCCTCGAGGAACTCGGCGTCCACCTCCGAGTCGAAGCCCTTCTCGGCCTGAACAACACAGTAAATTAAGTAAATTTCAAAACACAACTCCCTCTGTTTCGAATCACATCGAACCCGTTTCGAGTTTTCATACTAACACTAAACAACAGTGAAAAGTTAATAAACAACATTTAAATTTCCTAGAACCCGTTTCATAGCACGAAAATCAAATAAAGTAGTGGTAGAAAACGCGGCAGCTCTCACCCGAATATTCTTGAGTAGATGTCGTCTGCAGTACTCGCTGGCCTCGGGGCCGCCGTGTCCGTCGTACACGGCGACAAAGGTCCAGTCGACGTCGCCGCTGGCCGGATTCCGATGTACGTGCACGTGCACCCGGTCCTCCATGTACTTGCGGCCGCCCTGAATCACGATTTGTCGTTCAATTTTCTTTCAAAATGTCTACGGGAACGTTTGATCAACACACACAAATTGTGTCTCTAATTCGTCGAGATGTTTGCTATTATCAAATTATTGTATTTCAATTCATTTTTTTTGATCAGTTAATTCAAGAAGGGCTTCGAAACAATCCCCCCATTTCATCACGTCATTCAATGCCAGCCAGTCAGTGTGTGCGCTGCCTCAAGGCGCACGCTCAAACAGTGACGAAATCACATGACGAGAGCGTGCACTTTACCGCGAGAAAGTGCACGGAACGTGTACTAACCAGAATAAGGACGGCGAAAAGGGGGTAAAGGAACATAAAACTGACTGGTTTCTAGGCACTTTAAGAGCAATTTTCTAAATAGTTACCTGATTGGCGCATGCCGTAATCCGGAGGTTCTGGCCGAGGTACTTGCGGACGGACTGTGATGCGCCGCCGTAGCCCGAGTCTTGCGAGCGGGTCATCTGATCGTTGGCTGCAGCCGACGGGCTGCTGCTGCTGGTGGCCTCCATGGGGTTAGTGTCGTCGCTGCTCTGCTGCTGCAGCTGTTGTTGCTGGGCGTCCTCGTTTGACGAAACGACGCACAGTGTCATGCAGCGGGGCAACACGGAGGCACTGCAATGCGTGGGGTTTGCGAAAGTGCACACGCGTAGAAATGCGACAGAACCGGGCGAGAAAAACGGGCGCGAAACAGTGAATGATGACTCACGGGGCGAAAAACATCGACACATTCCTTATCAGCGACAATTTTCGACCCGAAAATGGTAGGAAACTGAACAGCTACCACTTTCGACTCAAAAATGGTAGGAAACGAAAATGCTACCACTTTCGACTCGAAAATGGTAGGAAACAAAAAATGCTACACTTTTCGACTCGAAAATGCTAGGAAACTGGCTTACAGTTGAAGGACTTTCATCTGTAAGGGTGAAAGCTTACAGTTGAAGTACTTTCAACTGTAAGGGCTGTTACAGTTGAAAGGTCTTCAACTGAAAGGGTTTTATTCTTGTGCTTCGTCAGTATGCATATTAATGTAAAAGCTAGCAAAAATATAAAATACGAAATGACGCGAAAAGATTAAATCATCGTGACAAGCGCTGCGTTTACCCCACGTTAGAAATTGACGCCTTGCACGTAGTAACTAATTACTAGGCCCAAAGTGGCTGAATACAAGCCGCAAAAAGTCAAAGGTGAATCAACCATCAAGTAAAACAGCACCGAGCATCCAGGTTTCAATATTTCGAATTTTCCCACGAAAAAAGGTCGAAACAAGTCGTGACGAGACCGCACGGCGGGAGTTTCGAATTCCCTGCACATCACCCTCCGCTCAGTTCTCGATTCCACTGTACAACAACTGCTATTTTTCATTTATTTATTATTTTATTATTTTTATTGTTATTTTTTATCAGACATGTCCCTCTTCGACAGCATAGCCCGGGCAAAGTCAAATCTGCGGAAAACTGAAGTCCAGTGAGTCAAAACTGCGCTAAAACTGGCAAAAACGCAAATTTCACAGGCGAACTCTCGAAGATGGAAGTTGTATTGTAGAGAAGCGATCGGCTGACGGAGCATTCGTCGCCGTCGAAGAGGTTTCAGGGCATAAAAACCACTTTAATACCATAAAAACGTGCAGGAATCGCTCTCGACCCTGGCTGAGGACCCCTCAGAGGCTGGCGATGGTGCGCCTACCGTATCCAAGCGTCGAGCGAAGAAGGTGGAGCGGGCGCGACGCCTGGGATTCGTCGTCGATCTCAAGCCGGATCTGCAGTGTGCCTGCGTCGCGCCCGGCGTCTTCATGGGTACGGTATCTCGTTTCATCTCCAAATCCTACCGTATCCCAATCTACCGTATCTGATCACTGTCCTACCGAAACCGAATGAATCGATGGATCCGATAAGTTCCGCAATCTACCGTAACCTATCCAATAGACCATAGCTCTACCATAACCCTACCGTACTCCAGGCAGTCAGGATGTCGCTGCGGATCTGCAGATCCTCCGGTCTAACAGAATCACGCACATCGTCAACGCCGCCACGGGCATCCGATGCTTCCACGACAAGCACATCAAGTACCATCTCATCAAGATCCTCGATGATCCCTCCGAGGTACGGTAGTTGAGTTATCGATCCACCGTGATCCATCGAAAGTGCTTTCTGGGGCTTCCGAGGTACGGTAGATCCCCAACAACGACCTAACGAAGCCAGTTTGTGCTTACTCCGTGCTACGGTAGCTACTCATTATCGATCTACAGTAGCCTCTTTATTGATCTACCGTAATCCCAGGACATCAAATCCTCGTTCTTCCCGGCGCTGGACTTCATGAGGCACGCTGTTGAGTCGGGCGGTGCGGTGAGTCTCTTTCTCTTTCCATCGATACCGTACTTCTCGAGAGTAATAAATCAGTTAGTGATCAACTCCCGACGGTACTCTACCGTACTCCAGGTCTTCGTCCACTGCAACGCCGGCATCTCTCGATCCTCCACCGTGTGCATTGCCTATCTCATCCACTACGCTGACTACACGGTCGATAGTGCCATCGCACACATCAAGACTGTTCGACCAGGTGACTTATTGACCTTACAATTAGTCACTACCTAAAGCTCCTTAATCCTGCCTAAACATCAAAGGAATACCCAAGTTTCAACCTCTAACATTCCAGTGATTCGTCCCAACGAAGGTTTCCTGGTGCAACTTCGTTCATTCGAGCAAGAATCTGCCCAACTCAAGGCTCTAAACTTTCTTCCCCTGCAAAACTGAGCATAAACTGTTTCGAAACCAGTTTATTGTATCAATACAAAACTCGCATTTACAAACAACAGATTAGACAAATATCTCAAACTGGGAAACTGTTAGTGCGAATGGAACACAAGTGAAATCGATATGATTGGGGGGCAGATCAATGGAAGGGAAGCTACAGTACCCAGAGGGAGGAGGAGGAGGTAGATCACTCGGATTACGGTATTCAAATCTTGGTGATGCTTACGTGCGTGTAGCGCTCGAGGTTGGCCGTGCCAGCGTCGGGGATCTGGAAAGAGGTCAGTTAGCGATCACTGACAACCGTATGCTACCGTACTCAATCAATATAAAGAAATAGTGAGTCAGCGATAACTGACTGCTGTACGCTACTGTACTGATCAGACATGCTAGATAAATAGTACGCAGAAGAGGCATCAACTATCGAGGAACAGCTCAACTAAGCGGAACCACTGCAACACAAATGCGACTGTGGTAGTACATTCGCTGTGGAAACTAATTGTAAGGAACCTGGTTCGGTTGATTCAAAACTTCACAGAAAAAAAGACAGTCATCGATAACTGTCTACCGTATTCCTACCGTACCTCAGTCAGGCCGATCCGCATCTTCATGAGCGTGCCCACGCTCGCGCCCTTGCACGCGCTGCCCGGGTTCACGATCACGCTACCGTATGCCGACTGCAAATATTATTGATTGATTATAGTGCCATCAAGCTACCGTAATCACATTATTGATCAAACTACCCATACCATAAATCGATAGGCTAAGCAAGCTGCTGTAATCAACCTGCCCAGCAGACCCCCCCCCTTCCTCTGCATAAATCAATATATTGCTCGAGCAACAGTAGCCACGCAATCGATACCAACCGCCCAGACTATAATACCCAATCCATAGATCGAAAAAGGCAATCGATATCCTACCGTACCCCCCCCCCCCTACCGTACCTTGGCGAATGCGGTGAGCATCGAGGGAGCGACGATCACGTGCGGCTGCTTGCCTGCAAATTACGGTAATCAGTTGTATTGATTATCCGATTACGGCAATAATCTGTTATTGATTGCACCATGGAGATTGATTGACCGGAAATAGAGCCTACTTTAGGCCCAAAAAGTAGCTTTCCTACTTTGCAATTGGTGTCTAAAAGTAGGAGAGAGCAGACGCGACAACCAGAAAAAGTAGCAATATTTGGGTTCTTTTGGTGAAAATGGGAGACGAGAATCAACTGAACAACGATCCGCTAACCCTAATATAGGAATCGCTGTTACACCAACGTGACTGCTCCGGTGCATTCGCTCGGGAAATGAAAATATCTGCCAAAACCAGAAAAAAAAAACCTTAAAAAAACCAAATAAATATTCTTACCGCTCAACGTGCACGCAGTGTGGATGCCCTCGAGCGAGGCGGCCAGGGAGGGCGGATACAGCGGGTAGAGCGATCTGCAAGTTGAATATTATTAATAATAATCAATAAAAAATGTAAAATCGCACAAAAACCGTCAAATACACCGTGAAAAGCCACTAATAAACACTCAAGCCACCCCTGAATCAACGTTGAACGTTTTAGAACCTGATGGCAAACCAGCGAAAAATGCGGCAAAAGAGGAAGGTCCCGGGGAGATTTGAACTCCCGTCGCAGGATTCAGAGTCCTGAGTGCTAACCGCTACACCACGGGACCGCACGCTCACTGGCCGCGGGGAAGTGCACACAAGGGCGAGCGAGTGAGGGGGAGATAGAGAGTAGGGTACACAATGCCAATCGCGAGATGAGAGGGGAGTTTGATCATTTCACTCAGTTTTTCTTCAAACATTTCCATCCACTTGCCCCCTGTCAAAGCCAAGGCCAACCTAGTTCTCAATAGCATCTTTCACACCGTCTTCGCCAGTCCCGCTCCCATAACGCCCTAGTCTACCGTACCCCTTCCACCCTCGCCAATCGATATTTACCGTATCCTACCGTACCTCTGCTCGAGCATGTGTCCCGCCACGCGCTTCATCCGGTCCGTATTCTCCTTGTTCGACGACGAGTGGCTCTCGGCGCGCGATAGGTGCGTCACGATGTCGCCTCAAATGGGTAATCATTACTGATACTAGAAAAAGGAAATAGAGCAAATACAAATCACCACACAACCATTCGCATTTACAATTAGTATAATGTCACACTGCTACACGCAGAATCACAGACACCGCAAACTAATGCATTTGAAGCATCAGTGAAACACGAACATGCAAGTTGATGCAGACCGAATTCGATTGTTTGTAATTGAGAAACAAATACAAGAAATATTGGCATAGACCCAACTGAACTAAATTATAAATGACACTGAAACTAGAATACATTAGACTCTGGATCAAGCACGATTTTGATATCTTTCTTTTTTAGGAGAAATTGGTCGTCCCACGATCATCTGAAAATCAATCAACAAACATTAGTAACGCCCGTGAAACGCGAACCACATGATGTGATCTTTGATCGACTATGAACTCCCTCACAGCAATGCCTCTATCCATCACGCATACCGTTTCTAACTCGGGGCTGCTAGCACGCGCCCTCTCCCCTAGTGTCCCCCCCCCCCTTCACCCCCTCCCAACTCACTGGCCGTGATAGCCACCTCCGCGCCGCCGCCCACCACCAGCAGCAGCGGGTCCGACGCCAGCTCCACCACCTGCAACTTTATTTTTAAAAATAAATAAATAATTATTATTTCATTTCATTAATTTTGGAATTTTTTCACAAGCTTAAGACCGGAACATCCACTCTTTAGGGAAAAAATGAGAACCGAAATACGAGAATAATAGGATTCGATCTGCATCATCACCATCACCGTCACACCCCTTCCAACACTACTATAATCACTGCGAAACTTCTCTTCACCGGGTCTGTCGCATTCGTTTCAGCGATCGCGCAACTACCCGCATTTACACTGATTCAGAGGAAATGCTTGGAAAGCTCCCTAATCCTACCACCCACGTCAGTTCTCGGTTTCACCATCTCAACATACCTCTTCCTTCCCCTCCTACACCAATTCTGATCCGGTATAGACTCTATGACGACAAATCGCTCCACCCCTCCCGCTATTTTCAAGTTCCATGCCTCCCACTAACCTCTTCCTTCCACTCCACCCTCAATCATTCCGACCCATCAGATCCAATCTCCCAAATTCCTCCCCCGCCACCTCTCCGTTTCATCCCCTCTCCATACCTCTTCCTTGCACTCCTCCCGCAGTCCGGCTCCGGTATAGACTAAAGTTCACCATACTTCCACCCAATGCATCAATTCGCACACCCCCCTCCCACCCCGCCACTTCTCCGTTTCACCCCCTCCCCTTACCTCTTCCTTCCACTCCTCCCTCAGCCCCGCGCCCGGGTAGACGGGAATGGCGCAGCCGTCGCGCGCCGACGACGGCATGAACAGCACGCGCGTTGGGCATCTTAAAATTAAAAATTAAAATTTTTATAAATTATTTTTGTTTTGTAGCTATTTTGTCTCGCTGGTATGTCACTACATCCTACCCGTTAGATAAACTAAAGAAATGTCACTGATACTAGGATCGTGAAGTGCATGAGTGTTGGGCACCAACGAAGTACGAGTTTCAGCCCCCATTTTTAGATATATGGTACCTTCAGAATCTAATGTAGGCGTTGGATCATTTTTCAACACATTTAATAATGAATTTCTCATAGGCAAGCAAAATTGACTTGTAAAAATATTTTTTTTAAATATAAAAAGATGTAAACAGCAGGACACTAGTAGATCACTTGCCACATACAAGTTTCATGGTCCAGCCAAAACAAGTTAAATTGCAAAATTGTAATCGGAAGTCACTATCCAGTCCATTAAAAAAAATAAGTAACCCATAGCTATTCACCGTCCCCCAACAAATCAATAACTACCGTACCCCTTCATCTTCAGGGCGATCCTGTGCGGGAGCTCGCGCGTCATCTGATCCTCGTTCACCGTGCACGCCTTGCTCACAAGGAACTTGGACTGCCGGTCCACCAGCGGGCCCACCTGCAACAATTTGGAGAGTACACACTGCACCGATTCGGAAGGATGACAATTTAGATATTACACGTAGCATTCAGATCACACTGTATCAAGTGATCACTTCGATTGCCTGCAAGCATGATTCTTTCGGAAGGCGCACCAGGAACAGAACGCATCGATTTGAACCAATTCCTTAAAATACACACCCGTCACATTGCTGCTGCGATGTCTACACATAGGATAAGTGATGCCTATTTTAGCCGATAACTCTTGAGTTTTTAGACATAGAAATTTGTTGAGATACTTTATTGGGCGTTGACCTAACAAACGTCACGAAATTATCATGTGCGCCGCTAAATCCCTGCACTCTGCAACACGGCCGGTTGCTCTAATCGAGTGAGCTACACAACTGCAGTAAAGTTCATAATCTTCTTTCCCCTTCTCAGGCAATTTGCAATCTACACCCTCTCACTCACCAGCACCAGCACATCGGGCTGCTCCTGGCGCGCCCGGTCCACAATCTCGGCCAGCGGCTCGTACGAGGCGGCAGAGGGCGGCGTGAACGGGCCCGCCGCCACCCAGACCACGGCGTCTTCTGGAAAATGAGACATTAGGAAGAGGCAATTTGAAACAGTCACACATGCAAAAATCTACTTTGCTACGTCTTCTGGAGCACAGACACCAGCAAGAGTCAGCGGATTAACTGTCTACATACAATTCGCTATCTGCAGCAGGCGGGTTCGCGCGTCAGAGTTCTCATATCCACTAGCTTATCTAGCCTTGAACAATGTCATACACTGACCTCACGTATCAGATAATTGAAAAAATAGCAGATATCTTCCGGATAGTGTCACTCCTACCAGATCAGGCAATTGGCAAGCCTCACGCCGCACTCACCCTCGCCTCTGGCCACGGTCGCACACGGCTGTCGGTCGGCGGTCAGGCGTGCTGTTGCCTCGAACAGGTTGCCCGCGCGGTTCGTGCCCTGAAAGAAGGGGGAAATATTAGACTGGTTTGGATACATGGGGTATTCGCGTTGTAGCAACTCAACATATCATGACAGCTGTTGATTACAACTGATATGGTCTTGCTGGCATTTCGAACATCTACAATAATGAACGCGGGAAAAAGGAGATTTGAGATCGGAAATTCTCCAATTTCGAACGGTCAGCCAACCTACCGTAACCAGTGGACGCCTTTCTGGAACGCCAAGTCTAACTTGCGAATCCATATCATGCGTGTCTTTCTCAAATTGCTCAATATTTTCAAACTTTGAGCAATTCGTAAAGCTAACATAGAACACGGCCATACCCTTACTAATCGATCATCTCCCGTCTACCGTACTTCCACCAATTAATAAAACACCTGGAACACGGCCATCCTACCTACCCTAACCCCAGTGTGTATTTCTCAAATTGAAATTCAGGCAATTTGCAACGCTCACCTGGAACACGGCCATCTGACCGGGGAAGAAGCAGCGCTCGTCCAGCGCGGACACGTCCACCTGACAGGAGGCAATTAATTAATTATTTCACTAATTGGACAAATATTTAATCATCTTACTCAAAAACAATCAATCATTCAAGCAACGGATCCCTGATAGCGCAAACACCAAGAGCGATCAATCACTAACACTTTCAATCCTAGTCCCAGGAGTTGAGGGGTTTCATCGTCCCCATAACATTCACCATTCATTCGATAGCTAATGGGCTTCATTCCGATCCTCTACTCTACGCCACCACAATTCCTTGCTTTTTGTTATATATATGTGCCCTTGTCCGTAGGTCAATCCAATAAGCCTCTGTGTCCACGTGTCGCGGTGTGTGGGGGAGAAGAGTGACGAGTAGCATGATACAGCTTTATTGACGACGCGTACTCATAACCTCAGTCGACTCAACTACCACCAGAATAGGCAACATGGTATAGCCTAAACATATTACGCATTGAACGGCGCAACGAAGTGTATGGGAGAGTGTATGACGAATAAAGTGTTCCGCGAGTAACACTGCGTAAACTACGGTAGTTCACAACGGAGCAGGTCTTTTACGGCGGGTCACATACTATTTAGTCTGCTTACTAAATAGTGTAATTACATTAATTACTTATTCTGTATATCATCCATATGACTATACAACACCTCCCCTTCAAGATTGACAGCATGTCGATCTTAAAATACAACTTGGGGAAGGAGGTGAGGTGAGGACGTAGCAAGTTTTGGTCGGGATATCACTTCTCGGGTGATATTTCAATCTTCGACGTTCATCCTTCATTGCTCACGATGTCGTGGTCCTCGATCGAATCCTCCTCCTTCGTGACGATGAACTTCTCGTCCTTCTCGATGCCGTCGTGGCATTCGAGGATGCTGTCCATGAGATGTCGATGACGATGATGGGCGACGCAGACGGGCTCGTTCGTGCTGCCGTTGCTCCGGTATCTTCTCCTCCTTGGTCGACGATCTCCAGCAGAGTATGCTTTGCATACCAAACAGAATGCCCGAAGGTTCCGATCTCTACCTTCTATCCGGGTACTTCTCTGATCCTTCTCTGGATGTTCTCTTTTCGTGCGTTCCAGCACCATTCTTCTGAATTTGTCTCCTTGCACATACTCGTGCACCAGCTGTGGACCAGGAATAAACCTCTACACACTGTCAGAGTCTCGCTTGTTCTCTCGGAGAGCATAAATTTCAGATTCTTCTCATTACAGATGTCCTTCTTCTCCTTCCCTTAACTACTCTATAAGCCAATGTCTCTTGGGCGCTACCCTCACATCGCATAGTATAGTTCTTGGAGAAAAATTCCTGGGTATCCATTCGTCTCGCGTCCTCGCGGACCTTCACTTTCACCTCGGGTGCGTTGTGGTCTCGGGCGCGACCCGCTTCACATGCCACCCTTGCGATCATTTGATATTCTCCGGACGCACCCCTTGGGCTAACATCGTCTCAAAGCAACATCAAGTTCACCTTGCTTCCAGTATCCTGATTACGGAAGTCTTTCTCGGGGCCTCTAAGCCTCCCGATCCTCTGATAATCTCCGGACGCGCCCCTTGGCCTACTGGGAGTTCAGTTGACGATTGCTCGCTGCAACTCGTCCAACGCTCTTTCTCCAACGTCTTCTCAGAGCAAAATCAGGTTGGTGTGTTTCAACCACTTCGCACCACTGTTCTTCTAGTAGCACTCGCACGCCTTGCCGTGCTCAGTTCGGATCTCCAGCTTAGTCGACAGTGTTACGTTCCACACTGCTGCGACTGTCTCGTGGATGGTCCTACCAGCCGGGCTGGTTAGAGCTCATCAACTACCTCATGGTGTCAATGCCTCTCTTGGCAAAACTCTCCTCAGATTTCCAAATCACCGATGTTTCACTACATGATGAAATCATTTCAGAGTCATTTTCCGTGTGCTGCAATTCCTCCCTCAACCCTCTTGGTTCAGCTTCTTACAGGGACTGATGAAATTCAGCAAGCCTTCTCGGCTTCTCGCAGTCTCGGACACGAAATAGCCAGATCAGACAACATTCTCTTGTTGCCTGGCGCGGTTCGTAACCACGTCTTCCGAATGCCCTTCCGCAATTCGGCAACCACACCGACACTTAACTGATTCCGGATACCGCTTTTCGTGCCATTTCATCACCACCGGTGCCCCTTGTTTTCGATTCAAAATCGAAAATCGGGCAGCACCTCCGGTGCACATGATGAAATCACGCGCTCAGATTTACTGCTAGCGAGCGGGAGTACACCCTTACTCGTTCAGAATCAGTACAGATCAGACTTTAACCAGCGCAACTCAATCGAGAAGCGTTCAGATTGGTTAACAGACAAGGAAAACGTGAGTAAAAGGAAAGAGGAAGCCGAAAAATAATCGCAATTCACTAACCTTTTTATTCGAGTGTTCCTGAACGCCAGTGTTATATATATGTGCCCTTGTCCGTAGGTCAATCCAATAAGCCTCTGTGTCCACGTGTCGCGGTGTGTGGGGGAGAAGAGTGACGAGTAGCATGATACAGCTTTATTGACGACGCGTACTCATAACCTCAGTCGACTCAACTACCACCAGAATAGGCAACATGGTATAGCCTAAACATATTACGCATTGAACGGCGCAACGAAGTGTATGGGAGAGTGTATGACGAATAAAGTGTTCCGCGAGTAACACTGCGTAAACTACGGTAGTTCACAACGGAGCAGGTCTTTTACGGCGGGTCACATACTATTTAGTCTGCTTACTAAATAGTGTAATTACATTAATTACTTATTCTGTATATCATCCATATGACTATACAACACTTTTCAAACAGCGTCCCCGTTAAAATCCATTTCAACATGTAATCCCTGATAGCGCAAAGCTTGTAACAGTACACATAATGCTGCCACCGTCAATATCTTGAAAATCAGGTTTTGATTAGAAAAATAGTTCGACACTATCAGCGCTTTTGGAAAGATTGTGATTGTGAGATCGTTCCATCCGCTTTCTACGCTTCTTCGTCTAATCCCGCCTCCACTTGCACCCAGCAGATTGTCGATTCATCGATGGCATAATCCTCTACCTCTTGCGATGGCCGCCAATAGACCATATGGAGATGTTCTTCTATATTAAAAAAAAAATTTACCCAGTACACTTCCGACCCGCAGTCTTCTCAACCTTGAACGTCATGCTACCACAATCAGTATTTTCATGATTCATGATTCCCAATACAAATATTTACTCGCACATTTTCCATCTTCATATATCAATCTCTCCTTACCCACGCCCACTACCAAAAAAAAAGGTAAAAAGGTAAAAAAAGGCCCACTACCAAAAAACCCCCGTTTATTTCCCTCCTAAACTGCGCCCACTTTCCCCTAAGCTCCGCCCCCTATTCGCACTTACCGTAACCGCCACTGCTCCCTCGGCCTCGTCCCTCTCCAGCTCTAGATATCTTACTCAACTATGCCCCGCCCACTCAAACGACGCCTTGTATCTTAAGCCCCGCTCACTTACCGTACTCCCCATCCTACCGTAATCTCCACTTACCGTAACCGCCACTGCTCCCTCGGCCTCGTCCCTCTCCAGCTCAACGGTGGACATGTCGGCGCGCGCGTCGAAAGCGGCGACGAAGCCGATGATGAAGACCGGCGACTGTAGAGGAAAATCGATGATCAACTGTACCGTAATCTACCGTAATCGATTGATATTAGGGATCTGCCGTAATCCTATGGAACCTGATGATGAAGAGGGGGAGGGGGACTGCGGAAGAGAATATACTCGATAAATCAAGATTGAATTTATGGTAATCCGAGTAAGATGTTAAATAGACGATAAACAGGTCTACAGCAATTCCAATGGCATGTCGAAACGAGATATTATTTATAATTTCGATTGGATTGAATTGATCGGAAATATCATTGATCTACTCTCTATCCATTGGAGAATATAAATATACAGAAACCCAAATCAACCTATGAATTGCCGCGATTTGGCCTGTGAAACATCTAACGTACGCCCAACTAGTAGCATTGCCTATTTGAAACTTTGAAAAATCAATACTACCGTACTTGGGACAAAAAATCAATACTACCGTACTTGGGACAAAAAATCAATACTACCGTACTTGGGCCAAAAAATCAATACTACCGTATACCTCGGTCTCCCGGACGAGGGACGCGTACGGTGCATCGGCCATCGTCACGGCGTTCGCTGCGCGCACGTCCTCCCCGTACGCCTCCAGACGCGCGTTCATTCCTGCGTGTGAATTACGGTAGGTGGTGAGGGCGTGAACTAATACAATTCGCACTTATTCCAGAATCTAGGAGATTACGGTAGGTGGTGAGTGCGTGAAGTTTACTAATTAAATGTACACTCATTGATAAACGTGAATTTGGTTAAGGTCAGTACCATTCAGCGTGTATATTTAAAATTAGCCCACTTCACCCGATCTGGTTCGCTGGTGTAGCGTGTACATCTCAAATCAGCACTCACCCTCCAGCACTCCGGCCGCCTTCGGCTCCCCGTACACTTGCTGCTGCTGCTTGGCCAGCGGTTTGACAGTCACCGGCATCGGCTGAATTTATTTAATTTATGTTAATAATATATTTAAAAAACCTCTAACTAATATGTCATTCTATTTGATTTTTTTTTCATTCCACGACCAATTCAACCAAGAGCGATCAAATTATGAAATTATCAAAAACAGTTGAAGCATCAAAGCTTCCAGACGGACAACAATTTCACAGAACTGCCCATTTTGCGAACCAGGCCTATTCAGCGATAAATTTCATTGTCGTTGAAGATCAAAGATCACTGCACAGACCCTTTCCTCTAGGGGCATCGTGTACATTCCCATTTGACCTCACCTTCTTGGTCCGTCTCTCCCTGGCCACATCTCCGGCTACTCATTTCCACTCCATTATCAATATTTTAATGTATAACTATGACTATTACGTGAAAGGCCATAGTTCAAAGATCAAAGAACAATGAAAGATCATCAACCCCCTCACCTTCTTGCTCCGTCTCTCCCTGGCCACATCTCCGCCCAGACTGGAGACGACCTTGCCCGAGTCGGCGCGCGCCACGAACCAGCCCGGACCCGCCGGCGAACTGCAGATATAGTTACATTAAAATTAGTGCCCTTGTTATTATGTTACGGTAAATGTTAGCCAGGCTTGCTTCACAATCAATGGAAAAACTGCAAATTGCTTAAAAAACTAGATTATAATTTCAAAAGTTTCGCCAATCACTACCATACTGATTCGTGCTACATGGCTAGTGCATATAGCCCAACTTATCCGGTATTCAATTGTTCTGGGTACTCTGTACACTAACAAACAAGTACTTCCAAGAAAACTTCAATAAATAAGAAGACTTCAAGTTCAATAAATTGTAATTTCAGAAATCATGCAACTATTTAAATTAAAGGAAAACTATCACTCACTCCAGGATGACAAACTCCTTGACGTGAGGCGGCGCGTCCGAGCAGTCCAGCCGCGGCAGCGTCATCTGCAACCGATATTTAGCACTGGTGACGCGTGCACTTTCCGAATTGCAACCTTTGTTGTTGAATCTTTCACTATATCTTGAGATATAGCCAGAGCTTGGCAACGCCTAGTGGATTTAAATTAGACTAATATTAGACTAAATCAACAAATAACATTGATTTCTAGTACTTGGATTCCAAAACAACAACTTTGTGGTGGGTGTATTTTACTAATTGCCAATTGTAACCCACATCCAGCTCATCATCGATCTCCATCGCCGATATGTTCAGCTTCGTCGTGCGTCGCGGCGTGCCTGCAGGATTCAGGAATGAGGAATCGTGTACTTTTCAAATTATGCACTTTCGAATGTGCATTCCTAAAGTAGACTAGATTCATAGACCCAGAGCATTCATATTCAGTATTAGAAAGCGAGAAGTTCGATGCACTATCCAAATTCAATAATCAAATTTCTTCGATGGTCAGCGAGGACCTGTGCATTAGGGTTGACGAAACGGAACGAATTCCGGAAAATCCGAACTTTTAATTCAATTATCGCCCCATTCCGGAACGGATTAATAATCGAACAATGGTCATTCCGGAACGAGAGTCGACCCGAACAAAGAAAATTCCTTTGTTCGACTCTCGTTCCGGAAAAGTGGAGATAATTGAATTTGTTCTTCGGCCGTTCCGAAAGCCGAACGATCAACACTACTGTGCATATTCCTATTTTACCGAGTCGACTGCAGTGGTCAGCTTGAAGCCAGCGCTACTACCTACAGTAGTGGTGCCCGGTGCATTTCTCAAATTGGCCCGATACCGTACCTGCGGTGGTCGGCTTGAGGTCGGCGAGGACGGCGCGCGGCTTCGACTTGGACACGGCGGACGACGGCGCGTTCTTCTTCTTGTAGTGCTGAAAGGATGTTTTTTAAAAGATAAATTTGGGCAGAATTTAGATCAGAAACTCGAAGAAAATTAGAAAAAAAATCATGGTAGAAACAAGATTCTTCTTCTTGTAGAAAAATGTTTGTTAAGGATGAAATAAGGGCCATGCATTCGTTCGAAAACAAGTTGAGAACCAATTTGCCGTTTAGCTTTACAACAACAACACCTTCTGCTTCTAGCGCTTCAATGGGCTGACATTGCTCAGCAGGCAATTGAATGACGTATTGAGCATGAAAGCAAAGACACTCTACAGAACATTTGAATGAGTTGCAGATGCATGTTCGGAGAGATTCACTGCTCGTTTTGGAATGGCAAAATGAGAAACACACGACTCACCGCCTCGAAGGCGTCGAGGAAGGCGACGTCGAGGTCGGTCCGCTTCAGGTTCATCGCGTACGTCATCGTCTCGTCGATGAGGTCTTCCGCGTTGAGGTGAAAGGCGTGCGAGAGGGCGTTCACTGCAAGGAATGATGAGCTGAGGCAAATTTGATTTGAAGCAAGGTGGAAATGACTAGGCCAAACTCGAGTTGTATTATCACCTCAACAATGGACATCTATTAGGTAAAATTTCGACAACATTATTGAAATGAATGGAGAAACGAGAGAAGAAGGCTCACTTTTGTCGATATACTCCTGTTCGCCATCGAATTTGCAGTTGAAGTTGCTGAGCTCTTCCTCGAGCTGCTCGACGGTGAGTCCACCCAGCGGCATCCTTTGACCTGCAACAGTAACAATGATAAATTAACCATACAATTGATTGCAGCAAGTAGAAAACTGGTCGAAACAAAGCGAAAAATGATCCGAAGAAACAATAGTATTATAACTCAAACAAAAGTTGACTGGGTGGCAGGAGAAAGCGATCAACATCAACGACCATCGAAGTGAACGATAGAAATACGCGAAAACACATACTGCTCAGGCCTAATTGGGGAGTGTGAAAAAGGTGAGAAAATTTGAATGCGCTAAATATTCCCGCGCTAATAGCAATTTGTGGAACGAACAAGCACACGCCACAGAGATTACGACACCACAGATTCACACAACGATTTAATAAAAGAATTTTTCTTTTTTTATCATTTTTTAGAAATTAATAGTGTATCGGAATGGTTTTAACAAATTACGAATTCTAAGTAAATCAATTTGAAAAGATTATCAGACAAAATATCACGCGTGTCACGTAAGATTCGAATAAACACTGGCATTGGAAAACTCGAAAATGAGTTTAACACATTTTTGGATAGCCCTTAGGGTCCCTCACAAGATAGCGTCGAGCTTTGTTCGATATTTTCATTTTCGACGATGTGAGACGTCGTCAAACTTTTTAGTTGCTTAAAATCGCCAACTTTGAAGAGCTGTAACTCAGCTCAAAATGAATATTTTGCTTAGTGCTCGGGACAGAAATGTTCCAAATCTTCAGAAGAATGTTCCTGAACATTGGGCCCATTGATATTTTTATTTATGTTTTTGTAAATCGATTAAAACTTCTCATTTTCACTGCAATTTCGGGCCCAGGAATTTTATGAGCTCAATCGATAGAGCTCGTCGAGACGATTCGAATGGTATACTGTTCATGGGGTTTATTTGACCGAGCACCTAACACAACACTTACGGTAGAGAAAAAACATTACGGTAACAGTAGACAACAGTCAGCATGCCCCCTGGAGCAGCCTGACTATTGAAGAGAGCGTCGATTTTCGATGTGAGGAGATCTTGAAAGTGCGCCACCGGGTGTCACTGTTTGCATTCAATTCGCTCATTATCCTGCCTCGTACTCACATGTCATGTCTGCTTGCATATATAAATATTTAGATAATTATTTCACCTGCCTAATATTTCGCTTAAATTGTCTCATCGGTTCATTTCGTTGAAGATTATTTCTATTAGCTGATGTATACCTACTAGCCGATAACAATCCAGACGTTTCCATAGTTTTTGATCATTGACATTGTATCTAAAAAAACTTTTTTCTTGATGATCGAGTTATAGGGGGGTGTGGCATCAATGTCTGGCTAGATGAGTTCTCCATGCTGCCACGGACACCCGATGACACTTTCGAAAGTCCCATGTTTTGTATCTTCGTTTGAACCGAGATATGATCGATTGGCCGTGTTCCAAGTGCCCCTGATCGTGCCGCGCCGCTCGCTTATGATAATTGAGCAGGCGTTTATGCATATTCCCCTTTAAGAAGCAGTTTGACGCCACGTTAAGATGATATTTCGTCGCTTGAATTTGACGCTGGACATCATTATGGTTCAGGGAATGTCTACCGCATCACTGCCTGCTGTCGAATTCGAAACGCTGTGCGAAATATGCTACCAAGGCTTGGAGAGAAAGGTAGGGCTGTGGACTAGACTTTCAATCGTAACGAAACAACTAGTCGTTTAATAGGGAAATCACCCTTCGCTCTCCTCATTCCGCGCTGTCTCTCGTGAAGAAAGCGGTACATTTCCCTATTAAACAACTAGTTGTTTCGTTACGATTAAAAGCCTACTGTGGACTATGCTGGCTAGGTACTAGGGCTGTTAGAATGATCAGTCTGCCTCTTCATTTGTTTTACCAGAGCAAGTGACCAGAACGAATATTGATGAGATACCTAAAATGCCTAATATTTTGGGATTCCTAAATTCACTTTTGGCTAACAAAAAGCAAAAGTTTCCAATGTTTAATTGATTCTTAAAATTTATATTTCCAGCGCTTCATTCAACTCAAATGCGGCCACGATTTTCATCGGACGTGCCTGCTGAAATTTTGCGAGTCTCAAGACAACAAGAACGAAATTGTGAGTAAGAAAGTGTCTGAAAATGTGAAAATGGCACGTTATTGCAATGAATGAAAAAAGGAATTGGGGTGATATATGTGAAGAGAAAGTGAGGATCCTCTCAACTTCACGTGATCGCTCGAGAAGAAATAGCTCTCAGAGTGAAGAGAGTTTCTTTTTTTAAAATTGGATAATTTAAAAATCGAAATTTACAGTTTGTCTGTCCCGGTTGTACGCATATCTTCAATTTCCGCCACTCACGCGATTCTACGGGAGACCGACTGCCGAGTGAAGTAGTTTCGTTCGGGCCAACAGCGCAGGTCAATAGATAATAGTTATTGATGAATTTAATATGGATGTTTTCTGTGAAATCGGAAAAATCCGCACGAACATTAACCAACATTTCTTTGTAAAAAAGAATCAACATCGCTTCCTTGCTTCGATGCACGACGTGAGAAAATTTCTTCGAATCTATTTTCGAAACTTCGCACACCAAGTCAAAAGGGGGGAAGAAAGCTCATTTGCGTGGCACAGCGCCGTCGAGTCATTCCGCGCCGCGCGAGAGCGGTGTGAAATGAGGGTTTTTACGAGGTTGAGCGCACGTTTTCGAGTGCTGCTACCGAATGGGATCGAAATCGAACAAACAGCGAACGTGGGGAGGTGCCCAAAGGGTTTTGAAAACTTTCTGCACAAACGGCATGTCAAAAACTTTTCTCTCCGCAGAGGAGTAGGACTTCGCGTGCTCAAATCAGCCGTTTTTCGTAAATTTCTCCTCCTTTGTCGTGCTTTAAAAATTTGAGCTGAATATCTCAACTCAAAAATTACGCTAGCACCGTGCTTAATTCAATTATGTTTCACTCTGTCTAGAAGTTACTCTTTGGTCTTCATCTTTTCTCGTTCGGTAGAAATAGGTTTCTCTATATGTTTCACCATTCGAATAAGAGCAATTGAGAAGAATGACGGAAAATTCAAGCCATTCGTGCTTTGAGCTTTGTGCTTGGTGTGCGCTTGGTGTGCTTCGAAACTCAACTATTGAGTTTTTTTTTCAGCCTTCCGAAATCGAGATCGTGAAATTTTCGGAGAACGTCGAAACTTCGGTCAACGTGGACAGCACCTATACCTTCGCAGTGTGAGACCTTATCAGATTATCTGAAGATCAAATTACGCCCGAATGATTGATTTGTGATTTCACGCTAGACTGCGCAATAGGGGTTGCCATTTCATACGCTCTGAGTGTGCGACGGCGACCCGTACATTCTAACTAACGCACATTTCAGTGTCTGGTTGCTGAACGTTTCCAAGCAGCTCGAAAGGGCTCGCCACGAAGGCGCATCGGATGAATACATGCATGATATGATAGACGAGCGGCAGAAGCTCCTTGAACGCTGTCGAAAAATCACCAAAATTCAAGAGAAATATGCAGATATTAAGGTAATAATGCGTGCAAAAGCGTGCAATACAAATTTCCGAGGAGTTTTAATTTTTAAAAAATGTGTCATCACGGAGTAGTATCTTTGCAACTGCAAAGATAAAAAACAGTTTGCACTCACACTGAAATTCGCAAGATCTTGCAATATATGCATAATGATTGCAGTTCTTTGTCTGTTTCATTTTCTCGATTTTCATTTCGAATGGAGGGCGCTCGGGTATCTAGGGCCAGGAAATGTATACGCATTCCTTGCCACAGCCACATTGGCTGCAGAAATAGCCCAACTCCGCTGGTCCACTGGCTCCATTGTCATAAATGAACTCGCAAAGCGACAATATCGACTTCAGAAGCACACTACTATCCATCAAGAAGTCAACGAGGGTCAGCTACCACGGAAAATTACCGAACTGTCCTGCCGAATATGTTGGAAAGAGTTGTCGAGAAAGGTAAATGTACTTGCAATTTTTCACGTATGAGCTCACTTTAAGAAATACAACGTATGCATTATATAAATATCTGTATATTGCTGATTTTTGCTTTGCAGCGTTGCTGCAAACTCAAGTGCGGTCACGATTTTCATCGGACGTGCCTTCTGGGGAGGTTCGAGGCGGACATTGTAAGATCATTTACCTGCCCACTCGTGACACACCTGTGGCCAAATCTTGTGCTTTTAAATCACATTTAAAGGAGGGGAAACAGGAAAGAATGTTGGTGACTCTCACACGGAAAACCCGGGACTTGCAAGAAACCGTAGTCAAATGAGGGAAGGGGAGGGAGGGGAGAGAGGGGAGGAAGACAGGCGTATGTAAATCAAAAGCGCACGCTTAATCAAATCCTCTGTTCAAATTCCCCGCCGTTGCCTGGATTGAGGGGAATTCTGGAACTATGCCAAATCGCTATAACTCGGTTCATTGGTGTCGTAGAGACATGGGAGTTTCAGATGTCTGATATGGTTATGGATTGCTATCATCTGACGTTGACAGAATAGTCACCAAAATATTCATGTTACTCCTCCTTTAAATCCATTATTTTCAGTTTGTTTGCCCTCAGTGTGGCGGTAAAGTCGATTTGGCAGGAATACACGATGATTCGGAAACTGTCGAAATTCCGGCAGAATTCGAAGAAATCAAGGAGTTAGTACAGGTGACTGTAATTTTTGACAGAAAAATTGCAGTGTAAAAATAACTAAAATTGAATTTTTTTCCACGGCAAAGCTTGTTGTGACATTCCTTGTAGACAACTGAAACCCCGAAACCAAACAAGATTCTTTCCAGCCGCCCAGTTTCCAGATCGTGAGATTGCTGTTCAACATTTCGTTCTTCTCTCACTATATTTTCAGAGCCACAGCGTAAGAAATAAATTTATGAAAATTCATAACTAAAATCTGCAGTAAATAAATTTATAATAATTTAAAATTAAATCTTTGCTTGATCTTCTCATTTGTTTTGCTCAATCAGACCGGGTCTGCAATATTGCCAATATTATGAGATACCGAGTCATACCGAACACTCATTGTTGCTAACATAGGTTTCCTTCATAAAATGATTGGTAAATTTGAGAAATTCTTAGCGAAAAAGCTTTAAAAAATTCCTATTGATTAAGTTTCCTGATTGCAGAATTTGGATGCTTCAAGTCTCCGTTCAGTACCTAGTGGTTCGCATGGCAAGATGCAAATCAGATGAATATATATATGATTTATTTGAAGAGAGAAAGATGCTCCTTCGGCGTTGTGAAATTATTGTGAAGATGAAAGATCGTTCAGCATCAATAACGGTAAGCGTGAACCAAGATGGAACAAGTTCCATTTTTGTAATGTTGAATCTAGAATGTAGCCGATGAGTGAGAAATATGTGGTCTAAGAAAACGTTCATGTTAGTATATTCAGAATGTGTATAAATACAAATTTATATTCAGAATGTGTATAGCACGGGTTTCCTGTAAGAGTGTAGGAATGCCATCCGCTAGCAAATTTTTTTTGTCCCCGATTCCCATGAAACTTGGTAGGTATGCACCCTCTGGGGTCATGATGAGGTCCCTCTACTTGGTTTGGTCAATTATCGATTTTATCGATTTTTTAGATCTGAAACTGTGAAAGGCCATAACTACCTTCATTTTCATTTCACAGCGAGCTAAAATATACCATCGAATTCCTCTCGAAATTCTCTACAGAAAGTGGAAAAAGCACAATATGAAAATTTTTTGTCTTCGGTCTCAAAAATCTATAAAACCGATTTTTTACAATAAAACTAAGTTTTTATCGAAAAGTAACAGGAAACACAAAAGTTTTTTTTTCAAAAATAGTTTCTCCAAGCCCATTTTATAGATTTTTGAGACCGAAGAATATTTTAGTTCGCTGTGCAATAAAAATGAAGGTAGTTATGGCCTTTCAAAGTTTCAGATCTAAAAAATCGATAAAATCGATAATTGACCAAACCAAGTAGATGGACCTCTTCCTGACCCCAGAGGGTACATACCTACCAAGTTTCATGGAAATCGGGGACAAAAAAAATTTCCTAGTGGAACGAAGAGCTCTTTTTCCTACACTCTTACAGGAAACCCGTGATAAATGACATCTGCAAGATAAAGGGTTAAATCGATCTTAAAATAAATATTGTTTTCAGAATCGAAGTCGTACTAGTCAAATGCCTACTATTGATAGACATTCTATCGAAATTTTTTCTCCTGATGACTCCGGACCGCTCTGTGGAATTTGCTTGGAAGAATTATCTATCAAGGTGACAATACTGAATAGTATTTTATCGTATATGATACGTATTCGTTTTTTTTTCATTCGTTCATCACTGGCCATATTCCGAGGCCGTTTAACCTATACTAAAATAATAATATGCCATTCAGCGCTCATCAACCTTAGTTCCTTGCGGTCATAGATATCACTGGACTTGCATCGCGAAATGGCTCGAAACACAATTTGGGGTAAATTTTACGATGTATTGTTGCATAGAAAGTAGTGCTTAATTTCATTAAAAGAAAACAAAAATACCATTGGATGGATAGTCGACTTGCGTCGAATCGTGCTAGATACGTAGTCATAGAACTACGTATGACTATCTACTTATCTAGCACAACTCTTCTCTAAATTTGTTTCTGGCAATGAGAACATCAGACATCTTTACCTTTAATCACCAATCAATGTTACTAAAATATATATTTCAGACATACGACACTTGTTGTTCCTGCCGTGCTATCGTCAGAATGGTTAAGGATGAAGTAGGGAACCGTCTTTTGAGCTCCTATCCCTTGGAAACAGCAGATGTAGGTTTTTCTCTATTTCAACAAATCTAATCATAAGCATAAGGACAAAGCTTGTCTATCTATCTTTATCTATACAGATTGCACTTCTTCGAGATCAATATTACACTTCCGACGCTTTCATCCTCTCCAACAAGATGTTTTGCGCGTAAGTTTTGTTTTATGTCTTCTCATCATATTACGTGCATCATCCCCGGGGATCAAATGATCGGGGATTCCCGGAATTGATTAAAATTTTACGGAAATAGTTCCAACGTCAAGTAAAAAGGTTTCGCCTACCGAAACCTTTCTACTTGATGTTGGAACTATTTCGGTAAAAAAAATTCCACCCTACCGAGTAAGGTTGCGAACGAAATTTTCCAACTTCAAAAATAGACCATCGATGAACTCTAGAACTTTCTTTAATTTCAGTAGAATGACTCAAGTATGTCTCAAGGTAAGAAGACTTGCACTACGTGATGGGAAGAGCGATGAGTACGTGGAAGATATTGATGAGGAAATCGAGACATTGAGGAATCGAACAAAAGCTCTCCATGCGCATTACTTTAAAGTCTTCGAGATCAAGGTTTGCGAGATGAAAAAAATCCCGACTTCAACGTATCATCGAGAATTGTGCAGAAATCCCTTATATTTCATATGAGTATAATAGAATAATTACAGCTCATTAATGGACCCATTTGGGCAGGCAGAAATTACTTTTTTATATAAACTAGCTGAATTTCTGTCCACCCTAGGTCGTCGCTCGAAAGTTGAAGTGAAGATGAAACTTATTCGACATTCGCATTCGTCTCCCCCCCTTTCGATTCCCTCATTTCTGTTGGTGTTGTGCTGCCGGTTGTGCACTGCGGGTTGCTCCGCCGCACAACATCGACAGAAATGAGGAAATCGAGAGAGAGGAGGGGGAAAGAGAGGTACGAATGCGAATGTCGAATAAGTTTCATCGACCTAGGTTGGTGGCGGGGCTTGTGTCAGTACAACACTGATAGAAACGAGGGAATCGAGAGAGAGAGACAGAAGGTCACCACCGACAGAAATGAGAAATAATGAAGAACCGCTCTCTCAACGCATTAGATACGAGTTCTTCATTCTGACAGTTCTCTTCAGGAACGAAAACGATTGTTGCAAGCGACGGAGGTTCATGCACAGTTCGGAAGACGAGACTGAATCCCCTGTCGGACGGAATCGCTGGCTGTGCAGATGATCACTTTACATCACCTCGTTCATTTTTTTCATTTATAGAAATTCATCAACTACTTTTTCATAGTTAATTCCGTGCTCGAAGAATGTCTGTGGAATCGGGGATAATTATTTTTACCTCATTGACAGCCACCGAAAAGCCCAGTAATGCCGTATTTTCGTAGATGTAAAGATATCTCAATTGTGCATTACGGTTTCTCGAATATTGTTTCATTTACATGCTCAAATTACTGTGTCAGTACAATTCAATCGATACTCGACAATTACCGTACTATCAACAATTGGGGGGGGGGGGCGGGCGGGGTCTACTTCTGGAATCCGTCGTTCTTGACACGACATAGCCGACATAGCCGAGCTGTGCGCGACGCCATCGTACACGGGAGAGGCATCGACGAAAACCACCTGAGATGGGGTTATGGTAAGAGGACGGTATGCTTGGTTACGGTAGGACATCGATTGACCAATGCCAGAGGAGGCATTCAAGTGAGGCTAACAGGTGAACTTGTGCTATTCAGCTGGCATGTAAGATAAGCGAGGCTCTTCTATCGTTGTCACAATTTGCTAATCCTAACGTGTGATCAGAACGTATTCCAATTCTCAGGAAGTGAAATTTTTGATAATCAATCTCGAATCTATTCTAAAATGAGTTAAAAATAATAGAATAACCATAATTAAGAAATTTCGACGCTGAAACCGCACGTATGATTTCATAATACCACCTTTCCTGAAGACGGTCCTCTGGGAAAATGCGTACTTCGGTTCAGGCCATATATCGCGCTACACAGCATTCTGACCCCCATTGTTCTCTCCAGAAAAGGGTGAACAAGGGGATTAACTTTTGAATTTTCCCGCCACACCGTAATCGGACTGCAAAAATTCAAAATGAGCGGGGAGAGCGGCCACTCCCTCCGCTCAGGCCTTGTAGTCCGATTCATGCAAAGTGCGCAAGTACATATGTAAAGATCTCCCCCTTCTCTGTCGGAGAAGAATGCTGTGGCTAGCCGGCGCCCCCAGTTTCAGGCTATCAAAAAACACCGTAGGGTTATCTTTTCATGGGGAATCCAAAAATTTATGTTTCAGCCTTCTCGCTGAACAAATTTTTTTCAGGAAAGACGAAATTTGACGAAAATCGCCGATTTCACATTATATCGTTGTCCAATCGCTTCGAAAATGTGTTTTTTTTGGAATCTACGTGACCTGCAACAGTAACAATGATAAATTAACTATACAATTGATTGTAGCAAGCAGAAGACTGGCCGAAACAAAGCGAAAAATGATCCGAAGAAACAATAGTATTATAACTCAAACAAAAGTTGACTGGGTGGCAGGAGAAAGCGATCAACATCAACGACCATCGAAGTGAACGATAGAAATACGCGAAAACACATACTGCTCAGGCCTAATTGGGGAGTGTGAAAAAGGTGAGGAAATTTGAATGCGCTAAATATTCCCGCGCTAATGGCAATTTGTGGAACGAACAAGCACACACCACAGAGATTACTACACCACAGATTCACACAACGATTTAATAAAAGAATTTTTCTTTTTTATCATTTTTTTTTTAGAAATTAATAGTGTATCGGAATGGTTTTAATAAATTACGAATTCTAAGTAAATCAATTTGAAAAGATTATCAGACAAAATATGCTGATGCTGTTGAGATACATGCGATGGATCTTTGCCTAGCATAGCAGATTACTTGAAAGTGTGAATCATCCGCCCCTTGGCCTGACGAGGTAAGGGTGAGCTGGCGTACTTCATTCACTTTTTCGCCCTTCCGATTTTTCAGTTCCCAACTCGCTTAAAAATGATCTCGTTTGCTTCCTATTCGATGACCTACCTCATGCGTTCTGGTAGTGGTTTTGTGTTGCGCAACCTTCGGTTTCGGCTGTTTTGCTTGTCATACATTTAGCTCTTTTGCTAGCGATCTCTTTTCGTGCCTGTTTTTTTCTTGTTTTGTTGTAACACATGCATTATTTTTGGAATCCTTAGAAGATTATCTAAAAAACTGTTTGATTACATTTTCAACGATAATGGAGTTTTTTCGAGAATTTTAAATTTCTAATCTTGTATTATGTATAAACACAAACTTCTCGAAAAAAAAACTCCATTATCGTTTAAAATGTAATCAGACAGATTCCTCTAAGGATTCCAAAAAAAAATGCAGGTATGGGAGTCCCCATGAACACGCATTCGGGAAACCTTCAATGCCTATGAACACTTTTTGTTGAACTTTTTAGAAATTCAATTGTGAAATTCAAATATGTTTCACTGCAACATATTTTACAAATTCCATTTCACTCTCTATAAATCGCCCCTCTCACTTTGTGCCGTCCGCACTCTTCTCTCTGAAAAGGGAGGAATAAGCGAGCAGGGAAATGACTCGTTTGCCGCGTTTTTCTCTCAATGACACATCACACCAAGTCAAAGAGGGGGAAAAAGTTCATTTGCGTGGCGGACTTTTTCCTCGAACTCGGCCGAGTCATTCTATGCCGCTCGAAGGAGCGGCGTAAAATGACAATTTTGGGCAGGTTTTCGGCTTATTTTCACTTGTAGCTACCGAGTGAGATCAAAATCGAAAAATCGAGAAAAGTAATATTGGGCACAAAGGGTTTCCTGAGCGACCTGAACAAGAACGACATTGATATCTTCATTCTCCGAAAAATGGCCGTTTTTGGCAATTTACGTTGATTCGGATAACTTTCACCACAAGGTCTAATACTCCCTGGGTTATTCTTTTCACATTTTCCAATGCACATTGTTCCAGGAATATGTTTTATGAAATGAAAATAAGAAAGAGTATAATTTCGACATTAACCATTGTACGCGAGTTTTCGTGAACCGGTCGAGATAACTGAATATAAGTAAAATGAGAGGGGGGATTGGAGCCGACGTTTTTCCCGCCACGCAAATGAACCTTTTTCTTTCCTCTGACTTGGTGTGCACACTATGGAGTGGTCAGGCTGTGCAGGGAAATCAAACGAAAAATATTTGAGATTCGCAGAAAATCAATACAACATCGATATAAACTTGAACAAAAAAAATCGAGGCGCCTCCCATTCCTGTCTCCTTCATTTCTCAAAAAGAGACACCTCGAAAAGAGACAAGAATGAGGGAAGACAATTATTCAATTTGTATCTCGATTAAGAAACGTTTCACTTACGGAACCCTAATAATCAATTATACTAATCGAGAGTAATCTTACGAACCACATTTCGGTAATTTACAAACCGCCTTATTTTCAGAAGCCAACTATAGAAAACATGGCCAAGGGGTGTACAAACTGTGTTCCACCTAAATTTACCCAGTGGACCTCTCTAACCTCCTCTAACCACTGACTTCTTCTAAATATCACGTCTCTCACCTAAGAATCGAGCCAGAATGGACAAATGTGTCAGAGAGTAATTGTTCGATGTTGGGTTTTCAACGGTTTCGGACTAGGGCTGTCAGAGTGAAGAATCCGTCTCTTCATTCCGCGCACTCTCTTACCGGTTAGAGTGACGAGAGAGTGCGAGGAATGAAGAGACGGATTCTTCACTCTGACAGCCCTATTTCGGACTCTCCCTGATGCCTCCACCTGTGAACGGAAAAGTCTCAGAAGTCATTCCCGACCGATCTGCAGCTTCTGTAAGATGCAGCCTGCAAACTTTTTTTTTTTTTTTTTTTTTTTTTTTTAGCATTTTTCGACCCTTCAACAAAGGGCCACAGGGTATATATACACTGTGGCCCGGATTTTTCTGCACACTATAATGTACACATTTTGATCTGCATAATGCAATTTCCTGCGCCGAAGCGTCGTTTTCGCTTTTTTATGAGCACATTTGAATATTGAATGATTCGTAAGAGTCTTCTTGATCCCTATGATTGATTACTTGTTTCAGGGCATGTCTACATTGTCAGAACCAGATTGTAAACCAGTTAACACCGTCACACCGTGTGAAATATGCTACCGGGATTTGCGCAGAAAGGTAACGTGTGATTAATTGCGATTTCGGCGATAACTTTTAAAAATGTTTCAGCGCTACGTAAAACTCGAATGTGGGCATACTTTTCATCGGACTTGCCTTATATCATTTTGTGAGTCGCAAGTCAACGGTGACAATGTGGGTAAATATTTAAAACACTCAACCGTGTTAGTGCTCAAAACAGGGGTCACAGTCTTTTCATTCTGGACATTGATATTTTCATTCGTCAGAAGAATAGGGGATGGATTAGAGTGCAATAAACACCAATCGTCTTTTGTGAGACGTTCGATACCGAATCAATCCTCATATCATATTTTTAGTTGCAATGTCCTGACTGTGAAGCATTCGTCAATTTCAACTACGTAATTGATGATACTGGGCTTGCGATTCTTGGTAGGGTCTGTGGATTTGGACCGACAAACGAGGTTATTTGACAAAAGCTCTGCTAATATTTACTAGGGTTCACGAGTTGGGCCACTCCGCCTATTCAGTCTTTTGCGGACCCGTCGAAAAGCCTAGTTGGGCGCGCGGATTGAACGATGCCTGATAGGTTTTTTTTTCCTTTGTTCGCTTGCCAGGCTTTTCTTTAGCACAAAGCTCGAAACCTATTTGAAATCAGGGAAAACTTCACTCATTTTCTACGAAATCGACTAGTGAATTCGAAGTGAGAGATGAGAATGAGTGGCAGGCGGCCTATAGGCGCCTGCGAGAAATCCTTTGTTCTCACAAGTTAGGCGAGTTGGGCTTTATTAGTCGTGAACAAAATTAAGTTGGGCGGACTAGGCGACTTCCAACTCGTGAACCCTATACTTACGCGAGCTCATTCTCAGCAGCTTATTCTAACGGTTCTTAAAATAAAATAAATTTCAGCCTACGGAATTCATGTTCATGAAATTATTGGAAAAACCGGAACATTTTTTCTGGTGGGACTCCGTTTTTACGATCACAGTGTGAGATGTTTACAGTTAACTTTTTTTAATAGTCTCTGGCTTTTATATTGTTGTTTTTTCACAGCATTCTGAACCCCCTTGTTCTCTCCAGATAAGATTGAACAATGCACATCGTGTCAGAAAGGAGAGATAATCCAATTATCGCCTCCGAGGGCCTTTGCGTGTCTCGATCCGCCACTCCTTCATTCTTGCTCACCTCAGTTCATGTTCGGTCGAAAATGGCAAAATAGGAAGACAATTTGTGTAAAAATTGAGAAATTTATTTTGTTTTCACTGAAACTCAATCGATTTACGCAAGCGAATTTCAAAATTTTCGAATATCACGCCTCTCACCTAAGGTTCGACCTGAATTTGTCAGCGAGTCGTTTTTCGATGTCGGGTTTTCAACTGTTTTGGGTCCTCCCAGACCCTTCTAGCAACTCCCCAAAAGGATTAGAGTCAAACATCATTCCCGACCGAGCTGCAGCTCCGACAACCTGCAGCCGTTCTACTTTGAGCCGATTTTTCTACCCTTCAACGATGTCCTAGAAAAAAATTTTCTTCCTGAGCTAGGGCTATTTTTCGACGCTCTATCGGTCTATACCGGTTGCTTATCGGTTTTCCATATTTTAACACTGTTATTAGTTTTTGAGAAATATTGAAAAATCTGCCTCAAAAACCATGAATTTTATTGTTCGCGTTTGTAGTGCTCGTCAAGAGCTTTCGAATGATAGGTCTGCGCTCGCATACGGAGTGGACTGGCTATGATTTCATGCCCAAAAACTGTTTTTCAATCGTTCAAACTTCTTTTCAACAGTCGCTCGACGATTCATTCCACTCGCGCGGGCACAGCGTGCCGTTGAGGATCGCCCCCTTTGTTCGCCGCGGCGGATGTATTCTAATGAGGAGAGAGGGAGAGCGAGTCATTTTGAACCGCGAGACAGGAGAAAGCGGCGTGAAATGAAGAAAATATGATTAGTTTAAACCCCATACTATGCATATGAAAAATGATGCCCAGAAGAAGGCGGAGACGCCTCTACCGTTTTGTATTTCGTAAATCCCTAGTATTCGAAAATGAAATTTTAACTAATGATAGCTTATCACTTTTAGAATTCAAACAATATCAGTGATATCATAGGTCTAATAAATATCCACTGTTAAATTTTTGAAGGATTTCAAAGAGCGGTTAGAAAGATATGTACAAAAATGTATTTTTGGTCTGAAAAAATATAGTGGCACCCTGGCTCAACGGATCGAGTTGATGCAAAATGGGGTTCACTACGATGATCAGCACCCTCGAGAGCATCCAATCCTAAATTTTCGAAAAATCATTGTTCCCGAAGTTGTTCAATTCTTAGGCAACCAGCCTCATATATAGCTAATTTTATATTTATAGAAGTTTGATGCACCAAGTTAGCTGTCAACTTGAAGCAGCTTGTAAATCCAATGAAAAAACTGGCGAATATATTCAAGATATTATTGACGAGAGAACAAAGCTACTACAGCGATGCCAAAATATGATTAAGATTCAAGACCGATATGCAGAAATAAAGGTAAGCGCGGGAAAAGATTTAGAATCGCTTACACATCCTCTTTTGCTCTATTTTTTGTGTATCCAGCTGAAATCCTATGAAAAAAGTTTCAGAATCGACTATGTATAGTTCAAGGATCAGCAAGTGATAAACAGCTTCCTGATACAAGTCTCAAACATTTTGATAGCGATCAATTTGCTGCCGTTGACAGAATGTTCGAACCGTTGTGCACAATTTGCTTGCAAGTGATTCCTACTAAGGTGAACAACGTATTTGTATCCTGATTGTGCGGGTGCGCTTGCTTAAAAAGGCTTGTTTCCACTATTAAACAACTGTTCCATTCCGAATTTGAATGTTTAACCGCAAATACATGTTTTAGAAGCTAATTTCAGTGCTATATAAAACTTTTGTGCGTCCATAGTTCTCATCGTACGTGCAATTTGAGCATTTACGAGACGGATATCAATAAGTGTGTTCAAGTGAGTATATGTGCAATTGAAAATATAATCCAATTAGTATAATTTCGTGATTTGTTTTAAACATTAATTTTTTATAGTTCACATGCCCCAGATGTGAAGCTGATATCAAATTTGAGAATTTGAACGATGATATGGAACAAACGCTTTCGAACAATGGCTTCGGTTTCACAACATTCAGCACATTTGTAAGTTTTTGTACTATTCCGATAACATTTTTTAAACTTGTCATCGTTCGTTTACATGGTATATACGTATGTTGAAATAGTATGTACGGAATTTCCTTGGCCTTGGATGCATAGCAAAAAAAATCCTAATGTACAGTCCTAGCGATTCCACCAATGAAAAAAGAGCGCCCGGGGACGCCCGGGTGTCCCCCAGTGTCCCCTGGCTTCTGGCGCCTAAAAAAATATCAGCTGGAATTTTTTTCCTATTTTTTTTAAAGCATATTTTCAAGGATGTAGGTCTTCATTTTTAAAACTACTGTAATAGTTGCGAATATTGTGAGCACGTTCGCTTAAGAATCGGACAAATTGTAAAGAATCTGGCACAGTCAAAAAAGTTCAATTTCACGAAAATCTGTATTCTACGATTGTACGCGAAACTCGTGATATATAATTATTTTCAGCCATCAAATTTTCCGTTTGCGAAAAATTCCGAAAACGCTGAAACATCATTCTACCTCGACAAAATGTTCACTATGACAGCGTAAGTATCTAGACTGAGTCTTGTAGACTCTATTCATAAAATTTCCAAATATAATTTCGGTATTCCAGAAATTGGTTACACCAAGTTTCCGCTCAACTAGACGCGGCTCACGAATCGAATGACAAAACAGATGAATTCTTGCAAGGCATTCGAGGCGAAATGAAGAAGCTTCTTCATCGATGCCATACTCTCTCAACGATACAAGACAGAAGAAAGATAGGCAATGAAAGTCGAGAAGATCGTGCACTAATAGTACAAAAAGTACAAAAAGTGTCATCTTATTGCGTATCTTCGTACTCAGGGATAAGGGGTGATATCTTCTTAGCTTTTGCTGTCTTTGGCCCGTAGCGCTTAGTCGATGGCTTGAATCCAGAAGAAGATCATCCAGCCGCCGAAGTCCTGACTTGCGTGGTTAAGAGTAAACTCACGAAGTAGTCTTCTTGAATGGGGCTTTTCTTGACCGTAGATCACATGAGGCGATTAGAATCCGTCCTGGGTCCTCCTCTTGATGATCCAAGTGGGCGATACTGCTGTCAGGATAAAACTGTAAACTGTAAACTGGGGTGGTATTCTTTCGTCAGTTTCGGCAGTGCCGAAATTTTCGGAATGCCGAAAAATCTCGCGACTTGTCGAATTTTTTGTCATTTCTTTGGAGAATCGCTCACCTTTTTTTAACAAAAGACAAGAGAAAGTGATGGGGATTCGAACCAACAACGTTTCGCACAATAATCAATCTCTCAACCACTCGACCATTCGGATACACTTTACAGTCCGGTCAGATCCCCACCTGAACATGGGTGTCCCTGGGTGTCCCCGGGTGTCCCCCCGTGTCCCCTCGCCTTCCCACGACTCGAGCTTTGAAAAAATTACGTCGAATTGTTGAAATTCGAACTCCTCTAGTCCTTCCGCATCGATTCATGTAAAAAACAAAAATAAAAATGGTCTTGGTTAGAAAAAACAGTGTTCTGAATAAACAGGTATTTTTGCGCTCCACCTGGACATACCGTAGTTAAGCCAATTCACAACCAGAAAATTCAGAGCCGGTAAATAGAGATATTCTTAACTACGGTATGTCCAGGTGGAGCGCAAAAAATACCTGTTTATTCAGAACACTGTTTCTTCTAACCAAGACAATTTTTATTTTTGTTTTTTACATGAATCGATGCGGAAGGACTAGAGGAGTTCGAATTTCAACAATTCGACGTAATTTTTTCAAAGCTCGAGTCGTGGGAAGGCGAGGGGACACGGGGGGACACCCGGGGACACCCGGGGACACCCATGTTCAGGTGGGGATCTGACCGGACTGTATTCGCCCTCATTTTTTAAAGAATCGAATTCAGGACGAAGAAACAACTGTAGAACAACGTCCGGATGTTTCTATCGTACCCTTTGATCGTAGTGCTGCCCATCACGATAATTCCGATCCTCAATGCGGAATTTGCTTTGAACTGTTGTCTAGCAAGGTAAATTTCTATATAAATGTTCCCGGATTCATCCATCGTCCTACCGGTCGGAGCATTGGAAAAGAGGGAAGAAGAACGCGAAAATTTTGCACTGTTTTTTTTGTGGAAAATTTTGCAGTGCAAATTTTTCGCGGATTTTTTTGCACTTTTTTCAGTAGGATCGATGTTGATATTATAAAAGTTTGTTTTCTGCATTTAATGTCGGTTTGATCACAATTTTGCATTTTCAATTAAAATTGAATAAATTTGCCTAAAATATGCTTAATTAAAAAATAATGCCAGGAAGGGCAAATTTAGGTAAAGTTGAGGCTCCACGATACCGACCCGGTGTAGGGAGCCCCAAAATGATTTCTGTACATTGGGACCTTGGGGGATGTTAGGACATGCCTAGAGGTGCCCAAAACTGATGTTTACTGAATTTACAGTTTTCGCTCTAATCCCATCCCCAGCTCGATTCTTTCGTGTCAGGCGTGATATATTGTTCAGCGTTCATCAACTCTTACTCCTTGCGGTCATAAATATCACTGGACTTGTATTTCGAAATGGTTCGACACAAACATTGAGGTAACAATGTTGATGCATGTGAACAAGTTAAACATACAATTTGAAGGATAATGTACACTACAATTGCTGTTACTGTCGAGCTGTTGCCGAAAAGGTCGTTGGAGAAGACGGAAATCAAATTTTTCTCATTTATCCGTTTGAAATATTCACGGTACGCGTTTTCCTCGAAATCTCACGCGGGTCACCTCAAAATCTTGAGCTCACTCAGTCCCCTTCGCGCTCTTGAGGGAGTGCACACCATTTTCCCGCCCCCCCCCCCCCCGCTCTCCCAACCGCACGTGCGAGGGAGAGATGGCCACGAAGATTTCGAAACCGAACGAGAAACCTAAGACAGCCCTATTCACCAAACTATTTAGCACGATGAAATCCTTGAGCGTCAAAGGCACTACCCGGATAATTGGTTGAGGCCCTACAGAGTCTCGTCAAAGTGAGTGATCAAATCCTAAAGATGTAAGGGGAGAGCTCAGTGGACTAATCGAGATTGGGGGGGGGGGTTCGGTTATCTGATCCATAAGTAATCTTCTTTTTTTGTCCAATGTTGGCAAAACATATGAAAATCAGAGGGAAGCGAACTCTATTCATCTCAGTTTCATGACGCGAGCGTGCCATAAGGCAAGACGACTATCGATACGTGATGGAAAGAGCGCCGAATACGTCGCAGACATTGAGGAGGAAATCGAGAAATTGCGAATTCGTACCAATGCTCTTCACACATTTTTCTTCAAACTCGTCGAACTCGAGGTTCATATCAATATTTTTTCTTCGAAATTGACATGGCAATATAATGTTATGGTCAGGAATTGAAACGGGCGGCAAGTGCTTCCGAATCGGAGGGCGGAATCGCGCCTGCTGCACCTGCTGCCCAGAGTGATACGCAAGAAATGCATTCCGACACCACTGCTACGATTAGAGCTGAAGATGATGAAGATGGTACTGCACCCGAAGCAAGGATAGAAGAGAACAATGATTCAGTACCAGCGACTATTGATGAAGAAAATAATCGTGCAGCTCCAGCCAGGATTGAGCAGGAAAATTCTGCGCCTATAGCAAGAATTGAAGGGGACAATTCTGCAACCGCGGCGGCTAATGATGGCGAAAGTACTGTAGTTGCAGCGGCGATCGATCAAGTTGTTCGATTTGGAGCAAGTGTACCACCCGATTCTTCTTCTTCGTTGAATCGGCGGCGGCCATCCGGTGACATTTATTATATTTTCATGTAGTCACGCACATCTATGAAACTGAAATCAAGGGTATACTGAAGGCGATTAGAAGTTGAAATATGCTTAATTACAGACGGAGCTGCACACTCTCTAACAACTGTGAAAAGAGGGCGGCATTGATGGTTCTCACGAAGATCTCGAACAATATTGTTATTTATCCCGCGTTCGCATTTATCACAATAAATTCCGTCGAACGAAAACGATACGTGACCGACAAGAGAAATAAAAAAAAAAATGTTTGATTGATTTGTGCAAAATTCACATCTGAAAATGGTCAGCAACAAATCGCTTGAAAATAAGATGGCAGTGCGCATTCAATCGTGATGCGTCTTACATGGGAGTGTTAGATAATATCATATTATGCGGACTATGGCGCTTTTCTTCCTTTTAGCAGATTACTTGAGTCTACCGCAATCGCAGCATATCCTTACCAAGTTCCAGATTTACGATCCGAATTCATTTGACTGGGTCTACCTTATTGATAAGAGTTCAAATGCTGATCTTCAACGTCATCTTCAACATCCCTTGAACAACACATCTCGGAGAAAACTTCATTTTGTTCGAACGACCACAATAAATACATGCATGAAACATTGCAACCTGTAGCACTGGAAAAAACACAGACAATTCTCTATTCCTCATCAATTAATATCGACAATAATCACATCCTACAGTCTCGCCAACCAATTCATTACAGTATGATCAATCAATAAACGTGGAGAATCAATCAATAATCACATTCCTACAGTCTCATCAATCGAAAATCCTAAGCTCCTCTTCTTCTCAAATCTCCCTTCCAACCATGCTCCTCTCCTTGAGCATCTCCGAGAAGCAGATGGGACTGTCTGCAATGGGTCACTCTGCACCAATAATGATTGCCGTACGAAGCGATAAGGCAGTTGTGAGTATTCACTCTGCACCACTACCGTAATCTCTCGAAGTGCGGAATGTTCGCTCTGCATCAGTGATCACTACCGTCGGTCAGGCAAATAGGAATATTCACGCCTCACCTCCCTCCTCCCTGTCGATCAGTCGGGACGACAGCTCAACGCTCGCCAGTGAGTCGTTGCCCGCAGCCCAGCCGAGGCTCTCCTCCTGGAAAGGACGAAACAATTGGGAATGTACACTGTGCACCTAGGTCCGATATCCTTTTATAATACAGCTGAGAAGCGAGCACCAACTTCAATATTTGATTTTCCAAGACGGTCACGAAAGCATTAGAAACTCCCGTTCCCGCCAGCCATAACGTCACAGTGAAGCGCAAAGGTGATCGGCATTTCAATTGCACACAAATTCACTAGGAAAATAAGAAAATGCTGGTTTTATTCTGATTTCTTGAATGAACCGCCAACTATTGTCACTTGAATGCGACTATAAAGCAAGCAGTGCTAGTGAAGCCCATAAGTATTGAGCAGTTCAGATATGTCTAGAATACGGGGAAATTCTCAGAGTGTTTGGTTGAAGTTATTAATCTATTTATGATTTTTTTAGTGATCGCAACAATTACATTGCAACTAATCTTCCTAATGAAGCACTGATCAACCAGGGTGATGTAGGCGAAATAGTAAAACATGTAAAAATACAATTCCATAGGCAATGTATGTTCTACACCCTGCTCTACCATTCGATAAAGCCAATTTGCAAACTACACCCGGTCACTCACCAGAATGGTGTGCACGCCGGTCGACTCGACCAGCGGGTGCACCGAGAGCGCGGCGGCGGCCGGCGTCTTGCCGTAGATCAGCGGCACGTACTGCACGCTGCCCGTCGACCACGACTGCAATTGGGAATGTTCACGCGGCACCACCGCTACCGTAATCAGTACACCATAAACTTCATATAATTTGCAATTGATAATGTTCGCCATGCGTCGCTACCGTACATCATTATCTTTCTCCTATTGCTAGAGTTCTCTTATTGGAAAATGATTTTCCAATAACACTAATGGATTTCCAATAGTCTCTTCACACACTCTCTCGTCGCGAGAGCAGCCTAATCCCCTTGTTCGGCTTATTGGAATCCGATGTGATTCTGATTAGGGCTGTCATAGTGAAGAATCCGTCTCTTCATTCCGCGCACTCTCTTACCGGTCAGAGTGACGAGAGAGTGCGAGGAATGAAGAGACGAATTCTTCACTCTGACAGCCCTAATTCTGATGCGATGTGATCTTATTGGATTCCAATGGAAATCCGGAACATTTTCCAATAAGAGAACTCTACCTATTGCTATTTTTTTTTTGAAAATGCTGTTATGGATCACCAGCTGGATTCGCGCTTCTTGTTTAGGTGAGTTGATGCGAATGAGGATGGGAAGCAATCTTCATCTCATCAGAAAACGAAAATATTCACTCGGAACCGAAATCTAATTGCAAAGAGGGACAAACACCCTGTCCCACACTGGATCCTAGAACCCGGACGGATCCTTGCGCTCACTTGTAGTTTGTAGTCAAGTTTTGATTTTTCTTACCGTATTCGTCTTTTCACTTTTTTTTATCTTTTTTTCAGAACTTTGATGGGTGCCTATATTTATTCTAACCACTATTTATATTTTTTATTAAAACGCATGTATGTCATTCTACGAAATAGTAATGAGTGTTGAAGCTGCCAGTTGACTCTCTCTCTCTCGTCGTGGAAGCGGTGTGTATCGCTTCCCTAAGCTGGCGTCTTTACCTAAGCCTAAGCGGACCTAAGCGATTTTTTTGGAAGATGCATAGTGATGACCATAGATTGGGAATATCGCGAGAAGCCACCGCCTGTAAATTACGGGGAGGCATACTGCAGTATGTATCCAGGAGATGTTTCTAAACAAAATGCGTAGTTCGCTTACAATTAGGCTTAGGCTCACGCGCAGCTTAGGGAGGCGATTTGCGCAGACGTTGAATTGTGCCATATTATTAGTATGACTAGCAGTGATATGTTTCTTTCAACGTTATGGCGGATAAGAATTAGCAGTGAAATCAGGGTGATGTTGCTGAACACTACAATGATAAATGTATTTTAATAAATAATATAAATAGTGGTTAGAATCAGGGGTGTGCGGCAAGCCAATTGCCGCTTGCCGAAATTGCCGAAATTGCCGGGTTTTCATTGCCGAATTGCCTTGCCGGCAACGGCAAGCGAACTCTCTGACGCCAAAATTATTAAAATTCTCAAAAGTGGCCGAAAAGATATTAAAATTCTCAAAAGTGGCCAAAAAGTTATGAGGACTAACAATTTTTAATCATAAAATATCGAAATATTGAATAAATATTGTGATTTTAGACTAAAATGAATGCATCTACTGACTTTAGACGTTGAAAACCGGTGTGATTCTGAGTTTTTCACTGAAAGTTCAGTAAAAAAACTGGCTTGCTGAAGTTGCCGAAATTGCCGAATTTTCATTTTCGGCAATTGCCAATTGCCGAAATTGCCGATTGCCGAAAATAGCGGTTGCCGCACACCCCTGGTTAGAATAATTATAGGCACCCAGCAAAGTTGTGAAAAAAGAGAAAAAACGAATACGGTAAGAAAAATCAAAACTTGACTACAAACTACAAGTGAGCGCAAGGATCCGTCCGGGTTCTAGGATCCAGTCTGTCCCACTACCGTATCACCGTTCTGGCAAATAGCAAAGTACACCCTGGGCACTCACGATGGCGAGCATTGAGCCGGCCGAGTACTGTGGCAGGAAGAAGACGGCCTCGGGCGTGCCGGCGAAGGCCGCTTCCACGAAGCCGCTGAAAATAGATACTGTAGTGAGTACGGTGCTCAAAAATAGGACACGGTAGCCAGGCCGATAAACACAGCAAACTTTTTATCAGTAATAGACATTTATTGTTTTTAAAAAACCCACGTTTGCTCGATGCACATTATTTCCAGCTTTCTTTCACATCTAATCACCTAGGTGAGAAACGCTAATTCAGCTTGTGCGCTGCTCGAGAGAGAGAGAGAGAGAGAGAGAGAGAGAGAGAGAGAGGGAGAGAGACTAGGGCATCTACTATCAAAACTGAACATACAAATGACACATTTTCATCATAATATCGAAATATTGTTTTGTTGAGCCATGTGTCAATCCAAGCATTACTTCAGTCCACCTTTCACGTCTTATAATTTCACACAGAAGCGCCACTTCAACTGGCGCGCTCTACTTTCTTCAAAAAATAGTCTTTACTAATCAATCACCGAACCATTCCAATAGTAGTAGGCAGATTATACTACCAACTATTGTATCTGTGACGTCAATCAATAACGTCAATCAATAACGATATCATATCATGTGTATCTACCGTACCCCCACCCAATCAATCAACTCACGTCGGGTACAGCTTCACCGGCAGCGCCGTCCAGTCCACGATGAAGGTGGCAATGAAGCCCGCGCTGTCTGCACAAGAGCATTACGGTAAGTGCCGACTACGGTAATCGATTACGGTAGTTACAACTACTCAATCAATAAGGTTACCGTACCTCATGCTCCTATCCAAGATATGGCCTCACTACTATTCTTATAGGCTACAGAGAATATCTTTCTCTGCTACCGTATTTGGGACAATCACTTTATACTACCGTATACCTCTCTCTTCCTTTCTACCGTACCCCGGACTATCAACCAATCAATCAATGAATACTACCGTACCCTGATTGGCGAATGTGACGGCGAGTCTCTCCCCATCGGCCGAGCACGCCATCGACCGCACGGCGCCGCCGATCTGCACCAGCGCCCGCAGGTTGGCTGCAATTATTGATTTTAGTAATTAATTAATTAATTAATTGATTAATTGCTTACTTAGAAAACAACCATGAAGAGCGGAACAATCGCTGATATTTTTCTAGACCATCGTACAAAGAATAACCACTGCAAAAGTCAGAACTGGGTATACTACAGCAGTGCGCAACCTGAAATAGCCCGGCGAAAAAAACGCCAGATTGGAGAATACCGTGTTCTGAACACGACTTGATTTTATTATTATTATTTTATATGAGCGTGGTTGCCTAAGAATCAATCACAAGAGTGTTGGAGGTGGCACACCAAATTTTCGAAAAGTTGTGTACTGAGGTTCTCAAGGGTGCTGATGACCATGGTCAACTTCATTTCGCACCAATTCATTCCCTGCAGCCGTGCTGCAACAGTGCTGCAAATCACGATTTCTACATATCTCACTTTCTAGACAATGAAATTTTATGAAAATTTGAGAGTGTACTTAACTTTTGATTGCGAATCTTCTGGTGAGGTCTAGAAAATTAAAAATATTTGTTTTCGCCAGATAAAATTGCTCTTTTGAATACCAGGGATTTGTGGAAACCAATTTTCGCACTAGAGGATGAGCATCGTCGAGGGGATCATTTTTCATACCTAGGTTGTAGGGTTTGATCCTGTCGTTTTTGTGGTATTTCATTTTTTGTTCACGTTATTTCAATCATACTCCGATTAAATTGCAAAAATAGGTGAGTTTCACCTGCTCTAGATAAGTGTTTGCGCAATTAGTGAGAGCAATACTTTGTAAAATCAATGAAACACATTTCAAAGTTACTTCACTATAGGAAATGAATCAAATATGGTGAACAAAAAATGAAATACCACAAAAACGACAGGATCAAACCCTACAACCTAGGTATGAAAAATGATCCCCTCGACGATGCTCATCCTCTAGTGCGAAAATTGGTTTCCACAAATCCCTGGTATTCAAAAGAGCAATTTTATCTGGCGAAAACAAATATTTTTAATTTTCTAGACCTCACCAGAAGATTCGCAATCAAAAGTTAAGTACACTCTCAAATTTTCATAAAATTTCATTGTCTAGAAAGTGAGATATGTAGAAATCGTGATTTGCAGCACTGTTGCAGCACGGCTGCACGGAATGAATTGGTGCGAAATGAAGTTGACCATGGTCATCAGCACCCTTGAGAACCTCAGTACACAACTTTTCGAAAATTTGGTGTGCCAACCGTTGTTTGATTCTTACGCAACCACGGTCATATTGAGTAATATTCGATCAACACCAATCCAAACCCCCGTCATCTTCAGTATTACGAACGCTTGAACGCGCAAATCACCAGGTGATGAAATATTAATGAAGCAGGTAATGAAGTAGGGAAACATTTTTGGCAATTTTTCCCAATGATCCTACTAAAATTAATATTTTTTACTTGCTGCTCTGAAGTACGCCCTATGTTACCAGTAATCACCAATCTTGCAAATCATTTCACCTGATTGTGAAGATGAGGCGAATTCTAGCAGACATTTCAGATTCACCCATCGCTGTGGTCATCTTCAACACAGAATGAGCATGAGATGCGCCAGGTAACTGATGTCTCCTTCAGGGGGTCGATTCGAACTTATTTTACTAATTTCCCAACCCCCGACCACTTCATGTTTCACATATCACTCAAATCGCCTCCTTCAGGGGGTCGAATTCGATGGGCGACAGGCCACAGTTCCTAGTAATTACCATTCCCTACCCCGACAACTTCAGGTTTCACTCCAAATACGACTCACAGTGGCCCATCACTATTTTAGCATGTCAAACTATGCAACTTAGAAGCGCCGGGATACTCACAATGCTCCATCATCTCCTCGGTCGCCTCCTTCAGGGGATCGAATTCGATGGGCGACAGGTCGTAGATGGGCATCGCACGAGGGCCGCTCGACCACGAGCTGCGATTTATTCTAATTAGTAAATAAATAATAAAGTAAATATTAAGAATATTTTGCTCAAGGTGAAGGCGCTCTGCCATTTGCTGCAACTACTACACATATTGTAAGATACTAACGTGAATTATATTTTGGGATAACATCAACGAATGGAGCAAGAATTGAGCCATGAGCAATCCTTTCTATTTTGGTAAACTCTCGCAGCCAGAGTGCACTTGGCCAATTTTCATCGCATCTGTAGGCAAACATAGCGACAATTTGTCCATTGTGCATCGATCACGCTAATTAAATCCGGATCGTCGTAATTCTACCCTTCAGGCGCAGTATGGATCAGGAAGCATCCGAAATGTACTACCGTCTCGCTCTAACCCGGCGCCCCTAGGTATCAACCGTCACGCACACCATCTTCACTCCGCCTTCGCGTGTCGCGTATTATTATTGTGAGCATTGAAAGCGGAATCTGTCTATGATTGAACCATGAGGCACCTTTTCCATTTTGAAACCACTCGCAGCCAGAATAGAATGCACGTGGTCAGAATAGCAGCCACTCTCAAATTGTTCCACCATTATCGGTCTTCTAACCCGGCTCGTCTAGCACTCACATCATCTTCACTCCATCTTCTCCCGTCCTCGCGTGCCTTGTGAACGACAGCGCGAACAGCTGCTCCGCCTCTTCAGTGGAGAAGATCAGCGACTGAGAATAAAATCGATAATTGAGTCATTTAGCAATCCCTACCGTACCCGGCGATCGATAACCAATTGATAGTTACCATAACCATTGATCTACTGATCGCTACCGTACCCACTACTGTAAAATAGCGTATTACTGTTATCCTACAACTATCGATCCCTTTCGTCCCCAATGATCGACAAGCACACCAATATTATTTGCATACCCATGTCTATCAACGCATTTTCGATTGTGTTTCAAAAATTCATTCACAAGTTATTGTTGTGTTTCGCTAACTGCATATCAGCCAACATTACGCGGCTGATTGGTCCCGTCGTAATGGAGAAGAACAAAAAATTGTTTTAAAAAATTATACGCGGTGCCCTTCGTACTGCCATTCACCACCCCTACAGTAATCTCACTCTACCGTACCTCTCCATTCGGCGCCCACACCACGCCGGTCGCGCGGCCCGCCAGCCCGCCCCACTTCTCGTCCGTCCACGTCGCGCGGTCGTAGATTCTGCAAGAGAGGCAATTAGGAAATTGCACTCCGCACCCGTCGCACCAGTCCTTTGCACAAAATGTACCCAAAGCAATATATTATCGACTACAATTTGTTGTTTTTTTGTGTAACTCCAATAGTTGCTACGCAATGCATGTTAGTCTATTCATGTCATTATCTCACTATCGCGAAACGCAATATCGACAAGTCAACTTTAGCGCGTTCTAAAACTCAAATAATAAAGAATCGCTTTCATCGCATCAAGCCGAGCATGAATCAAGTGAAAGGTGTTTGTTGCCGACCGATGACTAAGAAATCGTGTCATCACCCCATCGAATGCCTACGAAACATTCGCGAAACCCATGTCCAACAAGTGATGGGCGCAGTTTAAAAAAAAAAGGTCACAACACCGTGCTGGTGTGTCTAATCGACCTCTTACCTACTGTAAGTTTAACGACCGTATCCTCTCTCTCTTAAGTGATGGACCCACCTCATGACATTGCTCGTGTAGGTCACGGCCAGTCGGGTGCCGTCCCTCGAAGGGTACAATCCCGTGACGCCGCCACCGAACCACGCACCGACGGAAGAGTGCGTGCCCGTGGAGAGGTCGGCCAGCTGGAATGAGGGGATGTAATGGGAGCATGGACGTACGAAAGCGGGCTGTTGCGTTCGTGTTTCGACGCGCGCACATGACCTAGAAAATATGCTTGTAATTGATAACACTGCGCATGTGAGGAGCATCACTTCAAATCAAAACATGCTGAACCAGCCATTTTGCAGGTTCTAATTCTAAACAGATGCTAAAGAGAACAAACGACGGACCTCGAAGCACGAAAGCCACTAGTGATTTGTTTATTTCCTTCGAAACTGCACACCGATCGCAAATGCATGATCACCACGCGTTTATCGATGTCACGAAAACCGGTAAAGCAGGATCGGTTACAGCGATATTCATAAATTTATTAGCCGTGAGATCATCGTTTCAGCTAACTATGATCCTATTCCCGTTGCAATTCCCCACGATCGTATTGTCCCTTCTCCCCATACTTTCCAACATCATTATTTTCCAGTTTTGTCTCGACACATTCCCGTTTCAACTCATAATAGTTTTGTTCGTTTAACGGTTTGCCACGATTGAGTTTCCCCTATCTTTTCATATACTTCCCCCCATTTATTTTTGCCAGATTTGATCTTGTAAGACCAACATTTCAACTCACAATGATCTTGTTGGTGGTGCAACTCGCCGCCATGAGGGAGTTGCCCCAGGCCGAGTCCCACACGAGGGAGGACAGCGGGGAGACGCCCGTCTCGATGATGCGAATGCACTGGGCGGAGGGTCTGCAATTAGCGATTATTAATTTTAAAAAATTAATAAGAAAAAAATAACGAATCAATCAATCATCAAAAGTGTAAATATTTCCTAGTAAAAGAAGTGTAGAGACGATCAAAGGCATCAATTGCACCCAGATATCATTCAATCGCGAAACCGCGAGCACAATAGGCAATCTGTGAGACAAATCCCCAAACTTATCTGATAGCCTTCACTGGATCACCAACTAACTTTTCTCATGCTATCGTAACTCACTTCACTCCCACAATCCTTCCGGACAATGTCCATACTCTTTTTCTTACTCTTTTCAATTCTCAACCGCTAACTGACTTTTCTCATACTACCGTAGCCCTTTACTCACTTCACTCCCACAATCCTGCCCGACAGCCTCCACACGAGCACCGCGGCGCCCGCAGCCACGGCGAGCAGGCGAGCGTCGTGAGGGCTGAAATGGGGATGATAACAATAATAATAACAATAACAATAATAATAATAATTACAACAACAATAATAATAGTAATTACTTCAAGTTTTCGTTCTCGTTACATTAGAAGTCAACATAGCGCATATCCACCTACTTCAATCTACATTTGAATCATGTGTTTTTTTCACAATACCTATCAATCAAAGTAAGTAAGTGATGGTTCTATAGCTAATACTGGATATAAAGATTCTTCGCGGCAATCGTATTGTCTCAAATCGACATTCTACTGGAATAAGATATCCGCGTGGGGCACAAAATCCACAAGCCCAGCAACTATTGATCTTTAAACACAACAACAACAACAACCATAACAACCCACTCAAACTGCATCGCGGCCACGTTCTTCATCCTCGCGTGGTGTAGCGTGAGCGGCGGCTGCTGCGCGTCCGCGCCTGTTAATTAATTAATTAATTAAATAGTTCATATTTTTGAAAATGATCATTCGCGCATCCTTGAACATTCCCGTTTCGGCACCATGTCAAAATCAATAAATCTCAATTCTCTCAATGCGTACGTGATCTAGAGTCCTAAAAATTACATTTTTATAAATCACGAAAACCCATTCAATTATCTATTTTCGCCACTTCCCATTCCCGAAAGTTCGTCATTAATCAATTACTATTATTCACAACCAACTCCCTGATACCGTATCTGCCAATTAGCGAAATTCACGCACTAACCGATACCGTATATCCGGATGTAGTCGGTGGATCAGTCACTGCACCCCTACCATACTCCACATTTTTCAATTAGTAATATTCACACCCCTCACCACCACCGTATCTTCTGAAACTGTCAAATAGTAATAATCACGCACTCACCGATACCGTATATCCGGATGTAGTCGGTTGACTGGCAGACGGCGACGCGCGCGCCCTCCCCGTCCACAGCGACGCACCGCAGCCATGCGTGACTCCTGAGAAAAAAAAAGAAGTTATTCTGACCCGTAAGATTTGTGCAATCGAGATGGCTGGTATAAGCGGTGGAGACAACACTCCAATATTATACGGGTCGGTGTCCTCCAATAACGAACAATGTCAACCGTAATCATATGCTCTATAAATGTACTCTCTTTTTCTTCCCCAAGACTTCGCTACAGTAATCCCGAAACGACAATCTACCGTAATCCTCACCATCCGCGTGTGGCGGCGTACTTGTCGAGTGCGTCGGCGAGCGACGTTTGCGCGTCCGTCGGCACCATCTTCGACAGCATCCCGCCGAGGCCCGAGCGCATCCTGCAAAAGAGATACGGTGAGATTGGATAGGATACGGTAGGACTAGATAGGAGCAAAGGATAGGAGCAAGATTCCTGCGAGAGAAGCAAAAGGTACAAGGGAGAAGTGTATCCAGATCAAATGAATTTACTACCGTCTTGTGACAGCTATTGCGAGGTGGTACGGTATTGCTGATTACGGTATCCTCATTGAGGTATTTGTCCTACGCTGCTTCTCCTTCGCTACTGCACGTTGCAAGTTTTACCCCACCAGATCCGTGTTGCCTAGCTTCATGCTAACTCAAGCGACAAGGGTTGCTTTCAATTTTCTTCCCCCATGTGTTCGATATCAATGATGCCTCATCTTCATGCCGTTCAACTTTTAAATTCGGGTAATTGCCTCACTCGCAAGATTGGCGCACCACGTGTACGACTAAGGTTGCTGCGCGTCTGGGAAGTAATGGCACTGCGTTTGCACCGTCGAAATTTCATACAACTATAAATCTAGCGTTCTCCTCACCTCACAATTGTCGTTACCCATCACATTCCCTAACCCGGCTCGCCAGATCTCACTGCTCCTTCAACTTGCTCACCTTTGCACCGCTTTGCCCCATCCTCCCGCTCCCGCATTCACTAACCCGGCACGTCTAGAGCTCACTGCTCACCCAAATTGGCTAACCCGGCGCACCTAGAACGCACGTTCCCATCAATCAACCACTCCTCACCTCTGCACCGCCTTGCCCCATCCTCCCGCTCCCGCATTCTCATCGTTCTCGCCCGCATTCACGCCATTCTTCTCGTCGATTTCCCTGGAATTTTTTTTTACAAAAATATTGATTCCGAACACCAGCCTCTCTTCAGAAATCGATTCCATAATGTAGCTAAAGCGAAAGTATTATTTCATTCAACTTCACACCAATAATTATCAATCAGACGCCCCATACTGTGATGTGACTCTTTCAGAACTCGAAACTGCCAGGAGTAGAAATTTCAAACATTTTCGGGCAGCCCCACTTACGATATAGGCGCTGTGACTATAATATTCATTTGATAACACCGGAAAAGACACTTCAATCATTCGCAGTCAACGTTATTGTTCGATGTGTGCTAATTGCAACTCAAATATAACTGGATATTACGATAACGCCTACCCAGAACCAATTATTCGAACCTACGAAACTCTGGGGGGAAATCGAGTATGTTTTTACGATTAACGTATTTCCCATTGCACCGGAAAGAATTTTTAAATCCCGAAAAGAACTTGCAAGAATTTTTTTTAAAGCCTGATTCACCTCAACACATTGGCGGTCGACCTTCGGAACATGAATGCGCCCTTGACGTCGTCCCTCGACAAACTGTGCTGCAGCTTGGACAGCGACGTTCGCTCCAGACGAGGGTAGTCGGTTAGCTGCAAGATAGCATAAATGACGCCAATGAAACACGATCTCAACGGCTAACAATAGCGTATCAAACACAGTGAACCACCGGTCCACACACCAACCTGCACAACTTGCAATAACGCGATATCGATAATGCAAGACCTAATTCGCTGTTACAAGTCGCCTACATGCTTTGCCACGTATAATTGACTCAATTCGTTGTAAAGTTACAAGTACATAACTTAACGTTAGCCAACTCAGCTAGACATTTAGGAAATATCTACGTCATGATATAGATTTTTTCACACACCAACGATCCAGAATTGTCTACGAATCACGTTCAAAGATAAATGTGATTCCAGTGAAGCAAGAGTTCAACGGTTAAAAAAAGCGTTTCAAACACTGTGAATTTCGCACATTTTTCTGAATTAGTCTGCTTCTATCAGGTAAATAAGTATTCTACTCATTCAGTAGTTTGAAATACACTTTCCAGACTTCATCGGGGGCGAAAATCGAGGATGCGATTAAAATTAAAAATTTACTCACAAATTTGCTCTCCTGCAGCGTGTCGAACTGCTTGCGCGTTCCGGCGATGATTTGTCCATTGAATTCCTGACGATGTAGAAATTATTATAAATAGTAATATTGTTGCTCTTCCTCATAATAAGTAAAGCTGGTAATCCCACCACCTTGTCAAACCACCTAAATTGAGCCCCAACTCTATGCTAGCTTCTAAATTCGTTAAAACCGCCTAGCATGGATATAAAGGTAGCGAAATTTGACTGCATGCATATGACCCCTATTGTCCTAACCGACCTGAACAAACGATAAACTAACCTGTAGTGAGTACGAGCCCTCCTGGGCGGCGGGCGGTGGAAAGTTCAGCAACGACATTGCTGAATACTGGAAAATAGGCAATTTAGTTACATAATCGTGAAGCCTGAGCTCAAAGATTGGAAAAATATACTTCAACCTAATCGTCAATTGGAAATGAACAGCGTGCCGCTCAATTTGGATCAACATGAAGCATTATACGAACGATTAGAAGCAAAATTCGATTAAAAAATGAATGACGCGAACAATTACGAGAGAATATTTACGAATGTTGGCATTGTTAATAAACGCGGCATGCATGGACTTAGTAAAAACAGCTAGTCGAATGACTTTTAAAGGAAAAAAGTCAGAAAATAAACAAAGCGACGAACAAGCGAGAAAAATGTTTCGCGGAAGAATTACCTGAAGCAAAATTCGCGGCAATCGACTACGGTAGCTTCTCGTCTATCGGGAACTAATTATTTTAATTTTGAAATTAAAAATTCCCGATCTTCACAGTTTTTTTTTGATTTTCAGCAGATCTATGTAAAAAGAGTAAGTCTGTTAATCACGTGTAAGAATAAAATAGAAAGTGTGTCATGACAGAAGGCCGTCTCTATGAGAAGTGTTTCTCACGGTATGGTAGGATGTGGCTCTTTAGATGAAGGCTTACTGTAGATAAAAAATCGATCGACATCTATGATTTCCAAGCATTTTCCCGCATCGGGAATGCGATATTTGGATCGGTCATTCAACATGTGGATACGGTAGGGTGTTCATTGTAATATCATCCAGAACCCCAGAATGAAAGACAATTTTTCGAGATAAATCTGCTCGAAATCGTCAGCGCTGCTCGGGCAATTGAACACTCTGATGCGAATCTCGATTTCGTCCAAATTTACAGCCTCTCTCGCTCAAAGTAAAGCCAGATGTTCTGCTGGGAACGCGGTCGTTTCGCTTCTCGTTTCGCCCCGATCGACCTCTCAATTTCGCATTTTCTCTCGCGATCTGGGATCTCCTCTCCCTAGCCGTTCAGTACCAAACTCAGTTGCAAGTTATGATCTCTCAATTTATATGAAAGTTTAGTGTATCCTCAAGTAGAGTTCGAACTGCGGGTATTCGCCTCATCCTTTCCCTCACTGTTCAAACTTGATGTGATCAATGTTCGTGAAATGAAGAAACGGATTCTTCGATCGGACAGCTCTGATAACTCCCTGTAATATCTCCACGGATGCAACTCTCATTAATACCGTGAGTTTTCAGAATTTCGTCATCTGACCCTAGTTTACCACTGATACTCACTCACCACTTTACCAATCACCCAACCCCATTATTTTCCTGCAATCTCTGTCTGTGTAGTGAATCGCCCTACTCTCTCTCTCTGTCAGAAGCGCCCATAAATCCAGAGGGTCATAAAGTTGAACAGCCTATTTGATTGGGTCCCAGAGACTCTTCTCCTCTCCCCCCATCATCCTCCCTGACTTCTCCCTTTCAATAGCCTCCCCACATCACATTAAATGTGATGCTGCTAGACATCTGGATAATGTCTAGGCTCCGATTTTACGCTGATAGCCTCTTGAATAACGAATGGGTTCCTGCAACTAGGATGGTGTATAGAGTTCGAAATACGGGTAATCGTCTCCATTCTTCACACTCTCTCACCGGTCAGTGAGGCGAGAGAGTGTGTGAAATGAAGAGATGATTACCCGTATTTCGAACTCTATTGGTATACAAGGAAAGATAGGGAACTGTAGCTTCATTCTACTCCGTTCACGCTCTAAAATTGCTTCTGTTGTCCAAGATTGTGAAGTTGCCCATCTCAGTCGTCATTGGCTTGAACCAATGAGTAGCCATGGCCTATTTCAATAGCCTCCCCACATCCCATTAAATGCGATGCTGCCAGACATCTGGATAGCGTCTCTATGCAAGATTATATGCGATTACGAGTAGCGATTTGAATGATTTGGCTGACTCTCTCCATTTCGAATGATCACTAGCATTGTCTGATCGATGGGCGGGCATGCACCGTGGAGAAATGATGAGTATCTGAATGGGATACCGTAGTCTCTAAATGATGTAGTCTTCCATCTGCATCGCACCTTCTATTCTTCCGTACAACATTCAAACGGTTGTCAGATAAAACAATTTCAACGGTTGATAGCGGCTCTGAAGGTTGCAGACTGTCCAAAAACATTCGAATTCCTGCCATGCTGGTGTCTTTTGAGCGTTCCCCTTCTGCACTCACATCTCCACTGTTCTTGCAGATACCTTCAGTAGTGGAATCACTTGTGCACTCTCTGGCTAGACTCTTGGAAAGGCAGCCCCTGCAAATCCCCTACTCAATTGTAGCAAACCAAACAGAAAAAGCGCTTGCCCAACGTGCAAACTGCCTTCCTTTCTCTGTCTCTCTTGATTTTCCCATGCTCCCTCACGCTGTCTGGCCGACACTGATAGTCTAGTGAGAAGTATCTCAACACATCCTGAACAGTGCGAAATTTGCGATCTTTCCGTAGTTTACATTACCTATTTCCTGGTTCTCAGTATCACAGATCATATCTTCACGGCAAAACCCGAGCAGAAGTAGTAAAACTCAGAGTGATAAGTAGGAAGTTGGTAACTCCTCGGCTGGCTTGAGAAGAAGGGGGATAGATAAACAGATACACTGACGCGGGAACTCAGAACCAATCGAGAAGAAGAGGATTCTCCTCTTAACCATCCCCACCCAATCAGAAGAAAAATGTTGCTTATTCATGCGTTCATCACAAAGTCACGGCTGTTTGATGTTCGCGCATTACTTTATTCTTTCGAATTAACTTTGAATGATATGTGAAAACGGGTGTGCCGATTTGATAATTTGATTCATATTTTTTTCGTGAGATTTTTTCACTACCATGAAAGCATCGATTCGGACTGAAAGTAGTATTTGTATCCGCCGAATCTAGAGCGCTACTTTCTTCATATTTCTCTCTGATCGATGCTACGCCAATTTACTAAGTTGATGCTTCATCCACCATGAAATTTGAGAACTACGGAAGATCTGCCGAAATATAGATCTACCGAAATTACTTCATCTCATTGTCAGTTTAGAGCGATCCTGATCTTCTCTACCTTGCACCTATCGCTTCTTCTCTCTGAATGTGCCCGCCAGTAACCTCGTAACATTCAAATGCTCATTGTCAGCGGAGACGCTACGGTGTTTAGCGCATAATACGGAACATTTTATTCGCTAGCTCATTATTGATTGATACTAAAATTCTCATTTTTTCAGTATGTGCTACTAATGCCTCTAGGAATCGATTAGGAACAAAAGCTAGGACCTGAGATCCTCTAGTCGAAATGTGAAATGAACGATAGGAATACGCGGAACGGTTTATTATTTTACCATAATTTGTAGTGAGACAATCTGTGAATAGGCCATGATCCTTCCCACGTTAGATATTGTTTGACTATTGCTGATCTCTCGATTTGAGGAGGATATCCGGGACAACTTTTCTGCTATTTCTGCACTTTTTCTTATTCGTCGCTTTCTTTATCTATTTTTAATCAACTCCTCATACTCGGAATACGTAGATGCTTCCTGATTGATTTCAGTTCCTAATCGCATTTCCTGAATTCAAGGAAAACGATGAGAATCCGTAGTTATTCAAGGTGTCTAGTATCTATTTTTTTGCTCCTATCTTCATTCCGTTATCTTCTCTGGATCTTCAAGAATGTGCGAAACCCATCCCACTCATTTCTCCCTGAACTGCGCGAACGCTAGCAAAAACACGGATCTTTGCCACTTGCTTCTCTTCCCATCTTCATATTTCTGCCTACGTTGTTGCCGGTTTTCAGCTGAAGAGAACTCCTCTTCATTAGTCCCACGAAATTCAATATTATTTAATATTGTTTTAAGATGTTTTCGACACGCACTTCCCTGACTCAATGCTCACTAACAATAAGGCTATGACTGGCGTGCCTATTTTTCCTCTCAATTTTAATTGTCGCGCGGCGCGGGTAGATCAAAGAAGTCCAGCAAGATGTTTGACTGCATCATTCCATTCTTCATCACACATTTACCTCCAAATTCATTCACCAATCACAGTTTCTCTGAGCCAATGCATAGAGCTATGACTGACTAGGGCGAGCATATTTTTCAATTTTAATAGTCGCGCGGGTATCATAGATCAAAGAAGTCCAGCAAGATGTTTGACTGCATCATTCCATTCTTCATCACACATTTACCTCCAAATTCATTCACCAATCACAGTTTCTCTGAGCCAATGCATATAGCTATGACTGACTAGGGCGAGCATATTTTCCCAATTTTAATAGTCGCGCGGGGCGCGGGTAGATCAAAGAAGTCGGATCGTCGGCGGTGCGGCCGCGAGAAAGACGACATACCCATCCCGGGGGTGATAAACTCTCCTCTGCGTCTCTGTCCGCCCATCCTTCCTTATCACTACTCTTTCTGTGGGGCGCGCAGGCTGCGCGAGTGCTCTGGCTGTCTGGCCGCTCTCGCCCCTCGACACTCGCTTCCTTTGATCTTACCGCCCTTTCCGACACTATCACTAGACAACGGGCGCTATTCAAGTCACACACACACACACCCGCTCACTCATATGGTTATGTATGAAAGCAAATGTCTTGGCCCGAGCCCTTTTGATCTATTGTTACCGTACTCTTAAGCCGCAAATACCGTATCCTTTCGGTACCTTTATATTTCCGGTTGTTATCACTATCCAAGCAGACATCGAAGCTATTCACGTCACAGACTCGTCGCTCCGCGTATCTTATTATGCACTAAAGCTTCAACGAGTCAGCTACATTTCCGCGAGTCCATTGTTACCGTAACCTTCAGCACGGAACCTTATTCGAACATCATCAACCGAACCATTCATTCTTCGAACCTCTACTGCTAACTCATCTTACTTTGAAAAGGCACACCGCTCGCTCGTATACCGTAACACCGCCGTCGTTATCCCACTAATCTTGCTCGCTCGTTTTTTTTACTGCTGCCATCCTGGCATATTGTTCCCCGATAATCAATCTTGTTGCTGCCTTTCATCCGCCGTGCCCGAATGGCCATTCGTGACAGATCAGTTAGAGAAGACCAGAGATCGAGGGAATCGGAGAGAGCGCAGGCAGGGTAATTCGGGGTAATTCGTCATCCGCAGGCCTTTTGCAGGCAGAGAAGGTGTCTGATCGGGATCAGCGGAGTAATTCCTTTAGCGGATCATGCCATTAGATAGAGGCGAGTATTGGAGAGGCTGGGGCATGCTTGTATGTCTCTTGCATAACTCGACCTTTCTATCTAATTGTAAGTAAAAACATTTCTTGTTTTGCAGCATCATTTGTTTCTATGGAAAATTTTGAGTCATGAATTCGGGTATGTTTCGCTCATCCTTTTTCCTGAATTTTCCGATTTGTAGTTAGTAATACAGGCTTGTTTTCTCTTAAACACCAAATTGTATGTAGTTGAGCTATTTCCGGGATGTATTGCGCGCTTCTATGGGAGCCCTAATGAGGATAGGTGAAAGTGTCACAAGCTGCCATCTCATTAGAGTATCTGTAGCGCTAAAGAAATGTTGAGCTTGTGAAGAGTCATCGGCTTTCCCGTACTCCTCATTAGTATCTATTTTCATCCTTGATGCTCTATTTTTGCACATCCTATTCGCTTACGAAGGTGTCACGTTCCCCTCATCAGAAAACGCATTCAGCAGCGTTTACTATCTGAAGAATCATGAACACTTCACTAGCGTGTATGCCGTTTTTCGTTCAAGATGCGTTCACAATGTCCACGATGTGTGCCCAATTCGTCTTCATTAGCTCCCATTCGGAACATCTCACGTGAAATTCTGCACAATATCGCCGTGCAGTATCATGTTTCTGTTGTTTTTCCTCACTTTCCCAACTTTCACCAGCCAGAGGAAGCGAGTGATCAGGCAAAATGAAGAGTGCTCTCGCTTCCACGCTGGTTCCTGTCGCAAGATACGTTAGGTGTTTGTTTTCCGTGCAGAGCGGGGATGGTCCTTCCATTTCCAGATCTTTGCGCTCTTCCGGGGGTAACAAAAACCACGTTTCGCTTCGTGTTTCCATTGTTGGCGTGCATCTCTAGCACGTTTACAGTGTAGTTTAGGCCAGATTTAAGATTATTTCTACAGATAACGCCATGACAACTCGGAAGGGCAAACCATCCCAAGATACTATTCCATCGTTCTTCCTCCGACTGCCATATATTTGCCTTGCCCCGCTATCACTCTCGAGGGGCGGTAATTGCCTTAGAAGGTGTGCGGAATATTCTTCTCACCCCTATCACTCTCTCATTTTCGCCTGATCGCTCGCCCGCCCTGTCGGATCATGACAATTGGTCATTCACACTATTTTGCGCAAAGAAACGCGCCGCTTTTTATCGTCGACACTCTCTCGATTTCGCGTGCTCTCTCGCCGCTCTCTGACCCGGAAAGTATCGCCGCCAGCGGGATTCTCGCACAGGAAAGGCAGGAAATTGTCTGACATGATCTCTCGCCACCCTCTAGCCGAAAAGTGGGAGAACCTTAACAATAGGCTTACTCACACCCGCTTTATGACTGGCAAGTGGATAGGACCGCCAGCGGGATTCTCGCACAGGAAAGGCAGGAAATTGTCTGACTCTCTCGAGTTCACATGATCTCTCGCCGCCGTCTAGCCGAATAGTGGGAGAATAGGCTTACGCACACCCGCTCTATGGCTGGCAAGTGGATAGGACCGCCACAGGGAATCGAGTAGGAGGGGGAACAATGGCTATCGCTTTCTCGTACCTTCTTTCGCTGGCGAGTAGTCTTGCCACAGGGGAATATTCGATACAGGTGAGGGGACAATGGCCGTATTCACTCCAATTACTGCCAAGTGGATCACTTTGCCAGTGGTCGTGTATAGATTTCCAATATTGGATGATGAATCTCATCATTTCACACGATCTCAGTCGATTATTATGCTGGAGGATGGGTGTGCAAGATAAAATGTCAATGTGAATTTTGCCGCAGTGTATTTCTGTAGTTGTGAACAATCATGTCTTGCGGTGTCAACCATTCACCCGCTGGCCCGTAATCCTGTCTGTCTTGTAGCAGACCCTATTGTTGTCATAATTTGGTCGGGTTATCGGGCTGATCTGGTTTACAGCAAGGACAGACCAGATAGCATCTTAGCGTGAGTAAACTATGCTGGGTGCTATGTTGTAATGTAAGATTCCGGCATGGGTTTTCATTGTTATTGAAGCTGTCGAGGGCTACTTTCTTGTTATCTCTTTTCTGAACGAGCAACCAATGTAAGATGTTAGCAACTGATCAGCTACAAATCAATTCTAAATGCTAAGATCTGTTCATTCTAATGGAGAGACTTGACCGGACATGTGTTGTCATCCAACCCAACCATCCGTATCGTATTGCACCGTTAGCCTGGTTACACAACGGGGCCCTCTCATTAGAGCCATAACTCAATCATCGATGACAAAGGAGTGGACTGTCCGAACTGTCATGCTCTTAGAACTGTGGCTTCAGACGATCTTTTCTCTCAATTTGTATTTGTCTTCTCATAAAACCTTTACCTAAATCAAATACAAGTGATGAGTTTTGTCGTCTTCATTACTGGACAAGCATGATTTTTCAGATAATTGATTCATTGTCACTAACTCTTAAAATAATGGAAATTACCCAATTCATTATCCCCCTAAACCATAAACCCCGAAGATCTCAATTCACACCCTCCTTCAGCACTCTTTATTGCGCATTGTCCAATGCAGGAACCCCCGCCAGTAGGCCTAATTTATCGGCCATTACGGTAGCGGCGGGCCAAGGTCACAGGATAACTACTGTAGTTTAAATGTAGCTGTAGCAATAGAAATATTCAAGCAGTCGTATTCTTTTCTCTACGTTTCGCTTTGAAGATGATGTGAAACTCATTAGATTCCAGCTCAATGCATCTGAAAATGAGTAGAGGCAAGCAAGAACAAGGACCAAAAACCAGTAAAGTTCATGATTTCGTACAGTTGCCAAGCCGATTATGAGGGGGGGGGGGTGAAAACCACTGACACACTCCGCATTGTTTCAAACCGATTTGCAACCCCTCCCCTTCTCCCTCTTCTCCCCGAATCGCTCTGTTGTGCTCTCCCTCTCTCCCCTTCCTCCAGTCACCGAAATCCCATAAATTCGTCTCCCCAACGCGTTCACTCGCGCCACCTGTACCCTCTCACTTCCGCTCAATCTATCCGTTTCTCTGACTTTCCAGAGCCGGGAAATAGAAAGAGATCCGGGCGCAGGTTACGGGAGCCTATTCGTCAATCCGCACCAAAGCACCCCATTATACCCTGTGGCACTCAGGACCAGCGATTGCTGCTACCTTCGCTGTATACTCCGCCCGTTGGTTCGACCCCTCCGCGCGGCTTCTTGTCTTTTGCCAGTCTCGACTCGTAGCGCATTTCTGACAGGAGCATGCACGCACGCAGAGTCGTGGGCATAAATCTTGACGGGGTCCACGCAACCTCCTCTCCTAGTCTCCCTCCATCCCCTTCTATCCTTCTATCTCCTACAGACCAGGTGCCGGGGACGGTCGTATATTTTATGGGAGGCCAGCCCCAAACTGTCGGGGAGGGTGGGGGGGGGGAGTAGGGGAGGAGGGGCTCCGCCCCCTCCTCCCTCCTCCCCCTTCTTCCTCCTCCCCCTTCTCACTCTCACCGCCCTTTCTCTCCCTCTTGTGTTTCGTGCTGTTTCTGGTTGGTTTTCGATGTTTCGTGGATGCAAATATTAATTGAAAATTAATAGCCCTTTATTGTTTCATGCCCTCATCGAGCTCCAGTTCACGTGCGCGTCGTGCTCTTTATCGTTCAATTCCCTCCATGATGCAGCAACCTCTTTCCTTACAGCCCCTGCAGCGGCCGCCTCCACACTAGCATGTTGATAGCGGCAACGACTGTGTTGCTGCTGCTGCAGCTGCTGCAGCGGTCGGACGCGCGACCCACCGCACGACCCGCCTCCGACGACCTCCTCCAGCTACAAGCCACGAAGGATACGGTAATCGAGGATACAGTAGTGTCGGTGGCGCGCGTCTTCCATGGACGGGTCTCGCACGAGGTTTGATCTTTGATCTTTGATCCTTGGCCATTAATTTTATGCTCACGATAATTCGCAGAATCTACCCTTAAACGCTGTAGAATGCGTCAGGAATTGACCGTGTTTCAGAGATCAAAGATCAACAATTTACAAATTCGAAATATCTTCAGGTAGCCCCGGTTGACCTACTCATCCGGGCGGGCGATTACGGTACCGAGCGATTAGAGGCCTACTTCTCCACTGTGGGCAGCAACTACGAGCAGAAGGGCGGCATCGTGCAGGTCGGTGGCGACGTTTACTAAATCGCCCTGCACTACTGTATCATCGCACAATCGATCGGCAACTGACTTATTAGCTGCTGTTTGGCGCTGGGGGAAAGCAGGGATCTTTCGTCACGGTTCTGTCTGTCTCTCTATCTCTGTGGCGCTCTCCTCGGTTCGCACAGTCTCTCGCCGGCCGACCACCGCTGACATTCGATGAATGCCCTTGCTTTTTTCACTTGACTTCCCTCTTTGTCCGCGCAATTTCACCCTGGGTGGCGGCAGATGGTGCCGTAATGGAAAAATGTTCGATTTTTTGCTTTTTTTTATTTAGAATCGGCAAAGCCTGAATCACCCCATTCCCAACTCGCCAATATATGCAGATCTCCTGAAACGTAGCTGATCCTTCTCTCTGACAGTCTGCGCTCTCTCCATTCCGCCTTGTCTCTCTTCTGACAGGTCCCTGATCTGGTGTTTATTTATTGTTTCTGGGTAGATCTGGCAAGGCCAACACTCCCATTCGCCCTACTATCTGCTAGAGATTGCTCCTCAATAAAATATGATCTTCTCGGGATTTTTGAGCGTTTACCTGTCCAGAAAGCTGCAAAAACCAGGACAAAAGCGCCGGATCATTTCTCAAAAATGCCAAAATGCGCCTCCTCCGCCGCCGCAAATGATATGCGCGCCCTGGGTCCAATAGAGAAAAATGAATACCCTGCCTCAAAGGAGCGCGTCCGGTCTCTCCATTTCCCATGCTCTCGATGGTTCTCTGACCGGTCAGAGAGCCGGGAATGGGCGGAGAGCCGGGAGAGGAGCCAGAAGATGTCTCAAGGGGGCTAGATGCGAAAGTGGACCGGGTAAAACAGAGGGGGGAGGGGGAGAGATGAAGAAAGGCAGCGGCCTTATTGAAAAGACGAAGGAAAGATAAAAGATTTGTGTTGCTCGTCTCTTATTTTTCCGCAGTCTCTCTCTGATCCAGGATTGCCAACAAATTATGGGGCCCGTGGGATGGCACCTTGGGCGGCCTGCAAAGTCGCTGGTAATTTGATACATGAGATTTTGGGGGGTGAGGATTTGGGCCCTGATAGTTATTTTTCCCTCTTGAACGGACTCCAAGGTCCAAAGTCGTTTGTAATGGGATAACAAGGCTGCAGTTTTCAGCAAGAAAGGGAGTAGATGCTGTATTGTGTTGGTGTGTATCCGGCTTCCACTACTCTTCCCATCATTCCTTTATCTAGTTAGTTAGTTCGACTGGCGGGAGAGGAGGGGGAGTGCGGGGTCCATTCTTTCTCCAGTTGTGCTGCCCCTCGTCAGTGTCAGCAGAGGAGAAACAAACAATTCAAATTTGGGAGGGATCCACTCGGATCTTATCCCTCCTTTCTCTGACTCTCTTCCTTTCGCCTGCTCTCTAGTGTACTCTGACCGTCATAGTCGAATTTCCACTCTCTGGAGATCGAGAAATCGGGTGGCGGAAAACAGCGCAATAACTCATTGAATCAAGAATGACCGAGAGTGTGTGCAAACTTGAGAGAGTCAGGGCATGGTAGACGTCTTTGAAAGGACGGGGGGAAAGCAGTCATAAATACGGGTTAGACGACCGTCTTGAATAGGAGGAATAGGAGGGCTGAGAATTACAATAATCGCGTTAATGGGCCCATTCTTTATTGCCTTCATTCTGAGGAGGAGGAGGCCTTCTCCCAATGATCTTCAACCAATAGGAAGGACTCTCTCGCTTTCCCATGCTCTCTAGCACTGACTAACCGGCGAGATAGTGTGTGAAAAGAAGAGAGTTGGAGGCGGAAAGGGGTATAATGGATAAAGAAAATGGAGCGCTCGAGGCACGATAATCAGATTTGGCCTCACGAGAAAGGAGATGGATGCGACCAGCAATTGAGATACGGGAATTGCCCCGATTCTCTTCAATGACTACTGAAGGTATAGTAATGGATGCAATCACTCTCGGGATTGGTTTTGAATTAGCTTGCACATATCGTAATCTGGGACTACCGTAATCAATCTACCGTACGCCCTTCCTTCCCCGAAAGTACTTATTTCTGTTTCGAGGTCACCTTTCTGGCAATAAATTGCGTGGCGCGAAATGAGGGCGCTCTCCGCATTTCACACACTCTCTCGCACCGACTGATCAGAGAGAGATCATGTGGAAATGCGAGAGCCGATCTGAGACTTTTTGCCTAAGAGCACCACCGATCAGCGGCGCACCTCCTTCCCATGTGTATACGCGCTGAATGGATACGACCGAAAGGGGGATCCGAACGGGATGGCGAAAAGGCGCCAAGTTAAAGGGGAAGCGGTCTGAATAGGGGGAAACCCCACACAGATGCATCGCACATGTTGTGGGAAGGGCTCCGAGCTTGGGAAACCCGAGCCAACCTTTCAGCTAGCTATGTTTCCGGAAAGAAAGCTCTTCCTGGGAATGATAAATCAAAGACATTTCGATGCAAATCTACTCGCAATTCTCCACTGGGCCCCTCATAGTCATCACATGAAAAAAACCGCTTGAAGTGGTGGCGTCTTTGCCAAAAGTGATCCGTATCCGGCCGATACAACTAGTGCACTCAATTGTGCATCAGTTTTTGGAGTTCAAAGTGCGATACCGCCAGTCCGTGTATAGATACGCTTTTTTATTAGGGGGTAGATCAAAATCGCTGAGAATCGTTTTGCGTCGGCGGGACTCCTTTGATGTCTAGCGCCGGCGCGCCTCTCCTCATTCTCGACACAACAAAAGAGTTGCGAGTGGAGGATGATGATGATGGCGGCGGCGGTTTATGGCCCGCCGGATTAGGACGGGGCCATGGGGCCCTTGGTTCCATGGTACCAGTACCATGGATCCATACAACCAAACCCATGACCCCATCCGGGACCTGGCACCACACCGGCTGGTACAGCGCAAGGGGAAGTGCCAGATTGATAGCCTAGATACGGGCGCCCGGACTATTCCATTTCCGCTGTATTTCCGGGCGTTTCCTGTTGCGGCGTGAAGAGCGATGATCTGCGTCTCTTCATTTCCCATTATCTCTCGAATCATTCTGAGTAGGTCAAATTACGGTGCGGAATCAGACTTTCTTATTCCGGGGGTGGGTCAACGAATGAATCATGGAGGGGGTGACTCTGTTCTGAGGCAATGAATAGCTCAGAAGGAGCGAGAGACCGTGCGAAATGGAGAGAGACAGGCAATCGCATGGGTATCTTCTTTGAGGGGAGCGACAATGTCCTTATGCAAATATGCGAAGCGCAAAGGGAAAGGAGAGGAGGAGATGATAGGGGCTATTTTGTCAGAGAGTGCGCGCTTTGGAGAGTGGAAACGAGGGGCAATCAACCGCTGGTTGTTTCAATCCTTACTTGGAAACAATGAATCTTAGCCATCGTTTCTCCTCATAAGTATACTTGGTACATCACATTTCCCTCATTCTTCATCCCGCTGGACATTAACTAGAAGTCTCAATTGAACCTTCTGTGATCACCGGCTATTGACAGATCTAACAAGAGATCGGACACTCTCAAAAGCTCCGAATCATTGCGCATCGATCAGATAGCCCAGGCGGTTTGGGTCTTCTCACGATCGTAAAATCCTCCCCCATCCATCCCGTCTCCCTCTCATCTTTCTCTCCCGCGATCCCATTCGGATCGTCACATTCAATGGGCTAGTCGTAAAAGATCTGAGGCGCCGCGGGCCGCCTCGAATCGCCCCAACCCTCGGAATCCGAACCCAGTCAGGGGCCAGGTTTGGGTCCGTGGTTTGGGTCCATGGTATGGTACCGTGGTACCCTGGATCATCGGGCAGATTAGGCTCCAAAGGGAAGATGAAATGCGAACACAAAGGGCTGTTGGGTAAGAGGGCCGGGATTAGCGTTGAAGTGGGGCCAGGCGAGTGTGTTGCGTTTGAATGGATTCTGGGCACGCGTTCGATTCTGGGCACGCACTTATTTTTTCCAAAGAGAAGCTTCAAGAAATCGCAATCTTATCCGCAGAATTGTACATGAATTCAGAGTGAAGCATAACTCATGAAAAGACCGAGTGAAATATTAGCAAAGACAATAGTGTGCACATGTTCTGAAAGAAAGAAAGAGAAAGATGATCGAATAAAATCGATAACGCAATTTTTTGAGCACCATCTGAAACATATCAATTTCAGATTTCCTCCTACCGCGCGTGCGATCCGACAGTTCGCGATCGGACAATCTACGGTGAGCAATTCGTATTCCTACTGTATCCCGATTATTATCGATTAGTCTCGCATCAAGTATCTAATCTGCCCGGATGAAAAAAACGATCAGTTATCGATTAACGCGAGGCGTATACCGTAGTCAATTATCGATTTCTTCTCACAATCAGGCAACATCGTCGTCGTTTTCGTGGACGAGGTGCAGCCGTTCCTGGCGGGGTGCGTCGCTCTGGACAATCAGGTACGGTGGTCCTAGGATACGGTAGCCGTAGGATACGGAAGCCCTAGGATACGTAGGTCTTACCAGTGGGTCCCATCTAGCGTTGTCGTACGACTGTAAAATCGCTTGATGTGGATACACCTTTTACCTTTACGGTAGGTCTCAGTTAGAGTACGGTAGCCCTGGCATCGATTATATCTCGTCCCTCATTCTATTATGAAGAGCACGGTTCCTCTGGATACTGTCGGATGGATTACGGTAGCATTATCGATTTTTCAGGCGAAATTCGCGGAGAAATCGGGCGCCGTCGCACTGGTGGTCGGCGCAGCGACGCGACTATCGCGCAATGTCAGGGCGAAGGTACGGTAGTCTCGGATAACAGTATACAATAGATAGCTGACATACGCACGGAGGATACCGTAGGCACGGATCGATAACTGAATACTGTAACGCTACGGTATCCTGGTTACGGTTCCAATATCGATTTTCTCTCTTGCAGTCAACGCCGGCGTCCATTCCCGTCGTCATCCTCGACGAGAAGCAGACGCGCAAGCTGAAGGCGGCCCTCGCGACTGCGGCCGCGGTGAGTATCGGTGCTAATCGCAGGAAGTCTGCGACCGGAGTGAGGAAACATTGGTGGACTCGGAAAATCGTTTTGGTTGTTTTTGACGGATCATAATCGCTAAACTATCGTTTAGCCTTAGTCCTGGAACTCCTTTATGTAATTTCTGAAACATATTTCATTCTTGAAACAAAATTTGGAAATGAACGCTATTAGGACAAACTGCAATGTTCACTCTTCACCGCGTCCTACTTTTCAGTCCGGAATCGCACCACGCGCCGAGATCCAGTACGTGGGCGTGGACGAGGGCGCCGTCGGCGACCGCACCGCCACTCTCCGGCTCCAGGTAATTCCCGTCTCCCGGGCTTTTGGCGTTTCCCGACTCTGCCGGATTCAATCTCTCAAAGTGTAACTTCAAAAATATGACAGTATTGAAGAAGCCCACCGTTCAATGTTCCTTATTTTCCGCCTGAAACACATTTCGAAATCCTGAAGAGGGGGCAGGAAAATGGGGCGGAGCCTCGAAAAAGGGGGCGTGGCTTAGAAATTATCGATTGATTCCGCTGCAGGTGTTCCGGCCGACGCTCCTCAACATCGCGCTGCTCGGCATGATGGCCTTCCTCGTCGTGCTCATATCGGCAGTGCTCATCATGAAGGTAACCACCCACTCGGTGCTAAATCTAGAAAGTCGTCGACCGCACGAAATAGTTACTCGCGTACTCGAATAATCAGATAGAATGCAATCATGATGCTGCTCAAGGGCTGCTGTAGAATGGGGCTGTCAGAATGAAGAATGAGCCGCTTCATCAAGCGAGCTCTCTCGTCACTCTGACGATAGAGTCTCTGGTGTCCCGAATCAAGTTGGAATCAAGCACTTTTTGGCTCCCACAAGTTGCCATCAAGCTTGATTCCAACTTGTGGGCTCCCAAAACGTGCTTGATTCCAACTTGATTAGGGACACCAGAGGTACAAGGCATGAAGAGACGGATTCTTCAACCTTGCAGCTCTCTTTTCTCAATTTCTTATGTTTGATGTATTTGGATACGGTAGAATACTGTAGGATTACAGTAGCTATCGATTGCAGTTCCGCTGGCGGCCAACGGCCCATCACGACCTGTGGATGCGCGCTCTGGCCCTTGCGGCGCTCAAGAACATGGAGACGCGCAAGTTCACCAAGGTGTGTAGCTGCCCCCAGGAATCCTAAGACTGTGTAGCAGCCCCATCCATTTTCCAGATGCCCTCCTCGTCCTCGAAGAAGTTCCTGTCGTCGTCGGCGCAGAAGACCGCAGGCAGCTCGTCGAAGCAGTCCATCTGCTCCTCACGGTAGCGTCGTTGCTAAATCTAGAAAGTCGTCGACCGCAATTTAGTTACTCGCGGACTCGGAAATTAGAAATGCGAGATTTCAGTTCGCGATTGGGCTCGATGCTGCCGCGGTTCGCTTCGATGCAGAGCGTAGCACAAACGGCCATGAGCGGAGGACAGGTACGGTAGCGTTGAAGGGTAACGGTAGATCGAGGCCACTGAACCAAGCCCTTACGTAGTATGTGCGAGACGCGAGACGATGCGCAATCTCAGACCAGGCTTCTGAATTGAACGGTGCTGTACAAATACTATCAGTATCAGTAATACGCCCACGAAAACACTGTGTTCTGGGGATACTGTATTCGGAGAGTACAGTACTTTTCGCTTCAGGAGCCCTGTAAAAGGTAAAAAAGGTAAAGGTGTATCCACGTCAAGCGATTTTACGTCGTAAGACAACGCTAGGTGGGACCCACTGGTAAGGCCAGCTGGCCGAGCCCTGTTCCATCTCTTATAAAAATCGATACTAGCGATCGGGCTACTACGCTGCATGATCTACTGCCTTCCGACTTCCCAACACAAAGAATATGATGATTCAGGAGCGCTGTTCCATCTGTCTCGACGACTTCGTGGACGGCGTCCAACTGCGAGTTCTCTTCTGCGGGCACGAATTCCACTCGACCTGCGTCGATCCGTGGCTGCTGAGCAAGCGGAGGTGAGCTCTTGGTCTACTGCATTGAATGGGTGGTACGGTAGGGAGGTACGGTAGGTACGTAAGTCTGTGGCTGCTGAGCAAGCGGAGGTGAGCATTAGATACCTACCGCACGATTGATTACTACTATGGGTTGACCTACAGCAGGGAAATAAGGGATACGGTAGGGAATGTAGCGTGCCTGTATATCGATTTACCTACCGCAGTCCAAAAATAACTTTCCAGATGTCCCCTCTGTCAATTCGACGTGGTCGCCAAGCGATGGCCTGATGAGGAACAAGCGAAGAAGAATGGAAATGAACGGTCAGTTTTTTAGAGATTCAATGACTTTTTTCAACAACAGAAAAGTTAGTTCTCAATTCCTTTTTTTATTATTTTTATTGATTGGAATGCAGACCCGGATCATTCTCCAGCTTTCCCAGTCTGTCTTCAATAATTCCTGAAGCACATTTAGTTCTGAAAAAAACAGCGCTTTGAATCAACACGATCACACTTTGGGATAGTGATAACGATACACTCTTCAGACCATCAGCCGCGGCCTCTGCAGCTGCAGCTGCTGCTGCTGCATCTCCTGATGAGGACACTGTGGACGCCCGTCGTCCTCTTCTCGCCATCCCACTCGATCCCGAGGTGTGCACGCCGGTGCACGTGGTGCACTCGTCGCTGCGACAGGTGAGAAACATCGCCCTCGCTCACGCAACGCAACTTTCGACTAGCAGATCACCGTGCCCGTTCGGTACGCGATGGCCACTCCGGGAGGAGCGATGCGCATGGCGCCAGCGCCGTCGAGTAGGAGGAGCCGGAGTATACCGAGGAGAAGGCCGCTCAGAGACAGGTACGGTAGCCGCACGAGGTGGGGTTATTGGGAACTGGGTTTATTGAATTTTATCAAACCTAGAATTAAGAGAACTACGGTAGCATACGGTTGCTGACAGAGTACGGTAAATTACGGTAGATCATTGCAGAAACGTTCTTCAACTAGCGACTACGATCGGCCCACTGAGCACCGTTAGCGGCTACTCATCCGACCTCTCAAGCTATCCCGAAGTCGACTTGTAGATCTACCGTATTAGTTCGCATTGTTCACACACCATCGCCTAGGGGTTATTTGTCATTTCGCAGAACCTTACGAGTACACACCGCGCACCACACGCACGCACGCTACGCACCCTCTGATGACGACCTCTCTTCTCCTCTCTTTCTTACTGTAATTTGCAAGCACATTCGTAATGCCAATCGGGTAGATTTGTTACTGGATTTCTGTACATAGAGAAGATTGATCCTGAGCATGTTCAACGGGTGAAAATTGAGAGCGAATCTCTCGAGAACCGATAAAGAGTTTCACTATTTGAAATGGATGGAATTCGTGTAATTGGTTCTTTAAATATTTTATCGGTTCACATGTAGTTTTATTGCCAGTACAAGACAGTAGCTACCATAATATTTTCAACCTAGTTTTAGATATTTTTAAATCCTGCTCCAACTCCAGGGTACACAGGAAGTGCTTTGAACACGAGAATACTCTTCGCGTTTAGATACAGAAGTCAGTTTCGTCCCTTTTTGGCGGAAATAGGTGCAACTCCATCTGAAATTAGACATACATACGCCAACCTCTAAACACTGTGAGTAACCCCTTTGTTTTTCTTTCAAAGCTATTTCTTTTTAAAAAAACAATGAAAATCTCACCTGCTGGCCGCCGGCGATTTAAAGAAGAAGAAGAATTGTGAGATATATTATTTGCGCTATCAGGATTTCGAGCGCCTCGATCGATCGCCGTATTATTCCCTTCATTCGGAGCCAAAACTCCGCTCGATTCATTATCCTCTTCAATCGTTGTTGGGACTGCAGCTGCATCATTATCATTTCGTGCTTCCGATGCCGTATTATCTTCTCCAATTGCCGAGACCGCAGATTGCACATGTGCACCATGAATCCATGCAGTAGATACGTTGTTTTCTGCATAATTGTTCACTGTAATATCCTCTTCAACACTTGCTGTAGATTCCATGCTGTGGTATTCAATTTCGGCTGGAGTTGTCATACTTCCTTCGTTAATATTCGCTGTGGCCACTTCAAGAGCTGCCGAAAGCGCCGCAATGTCCTCTCCTATCGTTGCTAGGGTCGCAGCATTATCACCACCACTGCTTGCTACGGAAGCCGTATTGTCACCAGTGATCGTAGCCGAAACTGCCGCATTATCCTCTTCAATCACTGCTCCCGACGCACTATCCACTTCGCCATCAGTGGTGTGAGAATCTACGAGCAAAGCTGTCGTTTGTGCTGCATGTGATTGTGCAGCAGGGTTCGTAGGAGCATTGATTTCGCTCTCCAAACTGGGCTCTGAAGCCCCTTTTGTTGTCGCTCGCTCCAATTCCTGAACGTTGTGTTGATTGCAACAAAAATATTTTATCAAAAATACATTCGACAGGAAAACTGTTACCTCGAGCTCGAAGACTTTGAAAAAATACGCGTGCAGTGCGTTGGCGCGATTCCGAATTTTCATAATTTCTCCTTCAATATCAGTAACGTACTCGACACTCCTTCCCTCACGTAGCGCCAGTCTTCGCGCTTTGTGACAGGCTCGTGTCATTGACCTAATATTATGGTGTGAAAATATATAACGACATTGTTATTGTATGATAGTTGCGTCGCGTGCGTTTTAGATTCAGCCAAACGTATGTTTAAGATTCAGCCCCCTCTCTATCTGGTCAATTACGTTGTGTCACTTACGTGGTGGCCATTCTGTTGACCTTTAAGAATTCGTTCGAGTGGCGTCTTCGATTCTGCAGAAGCTCCTCCATCTCAATTTTAACTGATTCATACATACATATTTATTCAAGCATCAAGGTCTGGGCCTGTAGAATGACACTAGTTTTCCATGTATCGGGGCTACCTCGGCACACGCAGTTGTTACCAAGTAGGTAGATTATTTCATCTTTCCATCTCGTGATAATCAGTAATTAATTATTAATTGGAAAATAATCAATAATTATAGTAGGGCTGTCAGGGATCTTCAACCTAGAGCTTACTCATTAGACAATGGACAACGGAACCGAAGGAATGAATAGACTTCACCCTAACAGTCCGAATTTCGCCATCCACTCATGGTAATTAAACCTTTCCGTATCATTTTGCACTTTTTAGGTTAAAATCCGCCCACCTTGAATAGTTCGAACGGATAAATGCGAATAATTTGTTTTCCATCTTCTCCAATGACCTTAACCGCCTCAGCTCGACAGTAGCAGCAAGTGAAGATTTTATTTTCCTACATTTTTCATATGTTTATTTATTCATATTTTCATGCACCTTGTTGTTTGTGTCGAACCATTCCGCAACACAAGTCCAGTGATATTTATGGCCACAAGGCGTAAGAGTTGATGAACGCTAAAAAATGTTTGAAATTGTCCTATACGATGATTAAAAACAATTCTGGTAGAGTCTCATCACAATTTATGCTTATTTTTTCAGTATCTTATCGTGCGTTTCAAATGCTCAGCAAACTCAATGTGCTGGTTAGCGTATTGATTGTCTGGGAGAGAGCGGAAGGGAAGAGGTAGGGGGAGGAGAGCAGGTAGATCACTAGTCTCCTCCCGGCCTCTTCCTCCCTCCTCCCTCCACTCAGTTCGTCAAAGGTCAGCTACGCGTGGAATTGAAAATAATCTCACGATACTTTGCTAGACAGCACTTCAAAGCATATCCCGCAGTGCGGTTCAGAATTATCGACAGCGTTAGTTCGTTGAAAGGCTACATCGAGAAGTTTGCGATCAACAGTAAATTCTTGAGCATGACGATTCTAAAAATGTATTTTGCGATTTATTTATACGGGATGTGGAATTCTTTAATGACATTCTTAGCGACTGCAATTTGAGTTGTAACTTGAAATTGGTCATATTAAAAAAGTAATATGTAGATTCCATTTCTTCTGCAGTCACCTTTACAATTGCGTCTTGCATCTTGGTGAGAGATTGACAGCGTTGAAGCAACTTATTTCTCTCATCGATAATATCTTGTATATATTCATCGCATTTGCCTTCCAGTTTGCGAGCCGCTTCCAGTTGAAGAGAAATTTCAAGCAGCCAATCTCTGAAATAACAATAACAGATAATTTTTGAATGCTCTTGCATTGAAAATGTCTCATCAGTCATCACCATTCACAATGTAAATATTGTAAATTTTACGCTGTTTCAGTGAAGACTTTGTCAATGTCGATAGAAAGCGTCACATTTTGTGAGAACAGCGCTTCGGTTGGCTGGAAATGATCCCAACTATTATTTCGATGAACGTACTGTCGATATTTTCTTTAAAAAATTTTGAGAAAAAAATGAATTAATTATTCGGAAAAAATATTGCGTACCTGCTCTGTGAGCCCAACGATCTTTGGCGGTAGACCATCTCCCATATCATCACATACGCGCTCGAACTTAAGGACAACCTCACAGTTGGGGCATGCCAACTGCAATCATTATACATATGTAATATGTCAACAATGTTGTCTATTTTTTTGGAAAATGAAGATTGTGATTAAAAAAGTGCAGATTTGTAGTTGATGTGGGTTCATCAAATAGTAGTTCGCCCGCTGGACTCACGTTTTTTTTCAAAAGATTACTAGAAAATTATGGCGAAATGAACTCACAAACTTCTCAGCATCCGACTCATAGATTGTTAATAGGCACGTGCGATGAAAATTGTGATTACATTCGAGCTTCACATGGCGCTGAAAATGAAAAAAATGTAATATTTAGTTCTACACATTAGCCTTTCTTATTTGTTTCAAATAAGTCGATAGTTACCTTATCTGACAACACGCGCAAGCAAATTTCGCAGAGAAGTTCGGGGATATTTTGATCACAAGGTACCATTGCATCCGAGTTTTTACCAATGATTGGCCCCTGATGGCGAGCAGCGTGAATGGAAACCTTAAATTTTTTTTCATTTGCAAGATTTGTAGTTATAATATTTTTAGATACCGTACTGTAATCTACGTAAACGGTGCTTACCATTATCGCCGCGTAATCTCCTTGCATCTTAGTGATTTTTTGGCAACGCTGGACGAGCTTCTTTCTCTCCTCTAAAATATCTTGAATATATTCTTCTGATTTGCCTGCTGATTTTCGAGTCTCTTCAAGTTGAATGGAAATTTGGTGTATCCAATGTCTGAAAAGAAAAAATGAAGAAAACAAATTTACATGGCCGCAAACCTCGAATAGCCAACCCTATCTTGAAAGTCCCCTTCCCTATAGTTTCGATTTGGTAAACCACGTGGCTGAAACTCAAACTCTAATCATGAAAGATGAATCTTGTCATATACACTTTCCAAAATGCATCATCTTACGCCATGATACTGATGTATATGTCCCAGACGTAAAGCTCTTCCGGATCTTTTGTAGAATTCACGAACGCAAGTTCCGAGGGCTGGAAATGGTTCAGTTCTAAGTTAGAACTTCTAACTCTTTTCGCAATTGAGGTGTGTATTTTTACGCTTAATCTCCCACAACGAAATCCCGGGACTCGCAATTACAGTAGTTATCTCTTGGCTCTTTGCCAACGACCCTATTTTCCCCCGTCCCCCGATTGAGAGAGGGATGAATGCGATCGATGGGAAGAGACAGGGGGAGACAATGGTAGATCAAGGCGCACTCTCTTCGCAGTCATATCCTCTGTTCAAACACCCCGCCGTTGCCTGAACTCACAATCGGGGAATTCTGGCACCAGGCCAACTCGCTATAACTCGGTTCATTGATGTCGTAGAAACACGGGAATTTCGGAAATCTGAAATGGTTTTGGATGGCTACAATGAGACGTTGGCAGGCTAGTCACCAAAATATTCATGTTACTCCTCCTTTAAGAGATGCGACAATTGACATAGTTGACCTCTCCCACTTTCTCTCTCGTCGTGCCTTTTCCTCCTCTCTCAGTGGATTTCGCATGCACGTTTCGGTCTCTATCGCGGCTCAGAGATAAGATTAGAGACCGCAACGGGGAATACCGAATCTATCGTTAGGAGATGTTTTTGTGATCAAAGCATCCCTCATGGTCTGAATATGATCTGCCGTTTGTCGATATCACATCCTTGAACCGGGTTATGAGCCAGATCTGGGCTCAATAGAGAAGCGTCCGAAACCAGAACGAGGCAAAATAAATTTCTAGCTTATTACCTTAATTTGACGGCGTAAGCTTCGATCAGTCGTGAGATACAATTTGGCAGAGACATTTCCTCTTGTCTAACGTATAAGGAGTGTGCGTGCTAGTCACTACGGAATAGAAACAACGAGGAAAACGAACTATCGACCATTTGGTGATGATATCGATTTTCTAAACCTCGATCCCACTTTTGGTCGACTCTCCATAGATAATTCGGCAAGGTGCGTCTCACATACATACCTTTCGTCGTAAATCCATCTGGCATATTTCACAACGTGTGATGCTGTCATTGAGATTCATCTCTGCTTGCGGCACGGCAGACATGATCTGATACAAATAGAAAATTAATATTTTTAATGTGTGTGCCAGGAATGCGATTCGAAAGGTCACGAGTTCGACCCCGCCCGCCCTCAGATCCACCCAAACCAAGGGGGTTAAGAAATGTTGGAAGTGGTGAAAACCACAGTAAAGAAATCCCCTACCACGTGCACACAACACGGGCGGTTAAAGTCTCGCAACAGCCACTGGTCGTCCCAGGTTAGGCAAACGTTGCTACTCGACGATGGGGTGGCTAGCCCGCCTTGCGAGGATAATGCCTAACACCTTTTACGATTCATTCAAATAAAGAAGTTGAAATGTTAAAGCAAACCAGCAACTACATGCATTCACCGCTGAAATGAATGCAAGTTGACAGATCACATATAAAGATTAGACGCTAAAAATATTTTTTTCAAAAGGACGCGTGTCGACGCTTTAAAAACGCCACAGAAAAAAAGAGTTAAAGAAGGAGGAAACCCAATTTTTAGTCACATATTCTGACAGCGTGGAACGTTAGAGAATGGCTACCCGATCAGATCTCAATTTGTCCGAAGTGCCAGAAATGTCTCTGAGCCCTGATCACAGCCCGTTGCCCTTCAGTCAACAGTTCGGTCCTGTTGCCGCGACGCGACCACTTTTTGACCGCGTCGCGAGTGCGCGAATGGCGGCGACGTTTCACGTATTTTTACGCGATCTTGTTAATTTGCCCTAATATTTTAATTTTGGCAACCAAAAGTTGTAGCGCCGGACATCAGAAATAGTTTGAGACCAAGAACGAAGAATTTGGTTCAGTATTCGGAGAGATCTTTCAGTTGCAGTTTACAACGTAAAATACGTTCTTTTGGTACTTATAGAGTTAAAGTACAATTAATTATGAATTTGGCAACCAAAAGTTGTAGAGGACATTCCACTTGACCACATGAATCATGAAAGCAAGTAAATAGTTCAGTAATAACTGATATCTTTCATGTTTTTTGTGCCAACATGGTGACTTTTCGCCGGCTCCTGCCGTTGAAAAATAACATAAAATCAGCCATTAAATATTTATTAATTTGCTAAGTCTGATCATGAAAGTTGACCGCTTGCGCATCTTCTGAGAAGCTTACAAAGCCAAAAAAGTCAGATAAAGGTGCTTTCTTAGTTTGAGCCGCGACGCGTGAGAGACGCGTCCGCGCGGTTCCGGCTCCCCGAACCCAGCAACGGGCTGTGCTGATATTATCAAAGTTTGGGCCTGAACACAGGCAAATTTGGGTATCAATGGAGCTTTGCCACTCGGCCATGGGAGGTGTTGGGAATGAGAAGGGAGAGGTAGTATACATAGAGGCAATATGCGCGTGTCACTAGGTCAGACAGGTTTTCTCACCAATCTCACCCAAGCTACTGAGAGGATACATAGTTTGAGAACACGCGTGACGCTGATTTAGACGGGTGTTCACAGGCTGCTCATCAACTATGATTAAAATTAAACATGAACTTCTCAAAACAAGCTTTATCGCCATATTCTCTTACAACAGTAATTGCCCTCGTCATTTTTACTCTTCCATTGCCTGCGATCTCGAATGTCTTCTGTCCGCTCTCTGTTTACTTGCCAGAATCACCCATTTAAAACGCGGTCTGCGTAAGAGCGGGGGAGGGGGTGGCACAGTAGTTCAAAATGGTCCGATCGGGCTGAAATTTTTTGTGGGTACCCCCTGGGGGTGGGGGACACTTCAGCCAAAAAATTGGCCCCAAAAGTTGATCTTTGATCTTTGAGATCGAAAATTTTCATCTTCATTTTACCCCCTCATGTTGTATACCATTCGATAGAGCATCAAAAGTTATGTCTGGAGCTAAATTTTCGAAGAATTTTATCAACACGTTTTCGAGAAATCGCCAAAAAAAACTCATAAATTTGCATTTTTGATTGTTTTATAAAAATATTGCACCATGTTCCAATTGGCACCACCCCCTAGAAAGTCTACGTAGTATGTAAAAACATATGTAGAATTTAATGAAAAATGTCCCCAGACTGTACGACATACCCGGACATGACTTTTTCACGAAAAACTAGCACGCAATCGTCGACGCAGGTTCGAATCCTTTCGTCGGCTAATCTTTTGCCGGATTTTATTTCGATCCAAAATGATGTTTTTTCGCCATGAAACCTCTTTTGTTATGTTAGTAGGATATATTAGCGCTGTTTTGACACTTTGCAAGGGAAATGACTATCATTCCTCTCATCGACTTTTTTCACATAAGGGTCCCCCCTTATGTGAAAAATGGAGGTCGGGGGTCATGTAAAAAATGAACCTCTAAACCGAGAAAAGCGTTGGCTTATGCACTAAAAATACTTTATATGTTATTGTAATCATCATTAGCCATGAGCGTTTGATCAATGTCGACATGACCCCAACCTCCATTTTTCACATAAGCGGGGACCCTTCTGTGAAAAAAGTCGATGAGAGGAATGATAATCATTTCCCTTGCAAAGTATCAAAACAGCGCTAATATAACCTACTAACATAACAAAAGAGGTTTCATGGCGAAAAAACATCATTTTGGATCGAAATAAAATCCGGCAAAAGATTAGCCGTCGAAGGGATTCGAACCTTCGTCGACGATTGCGTGCTAGTTTTTCGTGAAAAGTCATGTCCGGGTATGTCGTTCAGTCTGGGGACATTTTTCATTAAATTCTACATATGTTTTTACATACTACGTAGACTTTCTAGGGGGTGGTGCCAATTGGAACATGGTGCAATATTTTTATAAAACAATCAAAAATGCAAATTTATGCGTTTTTTGGCGATTTCTCGAAAACGTGTTGATAAAATTCTTCGAAAATTTAGCTCCAGACATAACTTTGTATGCTCTATCGAATGGTATACAACATGAGGGGGCAAAATGAAGATGAAAATTTTCGATCTCAAAGATCAAAGATCAACTTTTGGGGCCAATTTTTTGGCTGAAGTGTCCCCCACCCCCAGGGGGTACCCACAAAAAATTTCAGCCCGATCGGACCATTTTGAACTACTGTGCCACTTGCCCTCCGAATTCCGACGTTCTTACGCAGACCGCGTTTTAACCAAGAACTTTGCATTTATTAAAGATACCTTTATTAATTTTTTTACAATTAGTACATATCACACTACAACGAACACAGAATAAAATCAATACACATTCAGATACATTTGAAAACTATCATAAACAAGGCAACAAAAAAAATCGTCGTACCACATCAATGTGGTGTAATGTGCGGTGTACGGTAAGGGGCAACGAATGGTAAACGTCGTGGTAGGATTGGCTGCTTACAACTCTGTGTGATTCTCCTTCTTCTCGTCCTCGGTAGTCTGTCCAATCTGCAATCATAGTTTATTTTTAATATATAATCATGAAGCAACTACAAAACCGTTAAAGTTCACTTGAATCTACCGTACCTCGTTCTGGGTAGAGTCGACCTTGGCGATGAAAACAATGTCGGAAGTGGCGTACTTCTCTCCGAGATCTTCCCAAAGGGCACGAGCTTTCCAATTTCCAGGTAGTTTTCCACTAGCTTTGTCGTGTATGAAAGCAACTGATCGCCATCATGAACTGATTTTGACATTTTTTTGGGCTGACGTGGGCTGAGAGATCTTATTTAACAATCATTTTATCAGCGCGGAAAAGGCCAACCGGAAAAAAATGAGCATCAATCAATCGACAATCTCTTCACAACTCAATTTCTACTACGTTTCTGGGAATGTTACAAACTCAATAGCAGTTTTGTGGACTAGAGATTACGGTAGGCCTACAAGATGATAAACGGGCAATTACATCACGATTACGGTAGAATTACGGAAGTAACATGCAAAATATGTACCAATAACTGAGCAAGATACTACGGTAGGAGCAAAATCAGTATCATCTAATGATGGGGTTACGGTAAACTAGAAAGGTGCAATCGATTGACTCGCCTGATATACCGTGCTCACTCGCCGGTCAGATGGGACGCAGAGTGAAGAGAGCGAGCGGTCCTCGAGTCTGAAGACGAATTATTTATTATTTGAGCGCATTAATCTAGATCAACAATCACACAGTAAAAATGCACCCTCCTCTAAAGTGCATTAAATTGGATGATAACTACAATCCGGTATAACAGTTGTCTCCGGCCTGCGGCCTAGTGTCCTCTAAAGGTATTGCCGTTGTTCCCAATCCACCCTCCACTTTTCCGCTTCCATGTATCCACTTCAATTGTTCCATTAACAGATCATACAATTCGTGGCTCTTATTAGAGAAATCTCATGAAAATTCATAAAATGAATCTCGGTCCAACTCCGAAAGCCTAAACATATATGTTCTCTCTTGCAACTAACTTACTGCATTGGTCACTTGGAAAATGACCCAATGTTCCAGAAAAAAAGCGGAATAAACAATGAAAAATATTGCAAATGGTTTTTGTCGAACCCGGCACTTCCACCTAGCTGTCCCTTGTTCCACTAGTCGCTCTTTGTTGGTCAATTCACTGGTCACGTTATTTCTCAGACCTCATATCACGCCACTCACGTAAGAATCGACCTGAAGTTGTCAGCGGCTGGAAATTCGATGTTGATATTTTTACTGATTTGGGTTCCATCAGGTCCCACTAGCTCCCCTATAAATGGATTAGTGTCAGAGATCATTCCCGACCGAGCTGCAGCACCGTGCAGCTGCAGCCAGCTAACTTCAAGGCTCCTTTTCTGCCCTTCAACGTGGACCCCGGAAAAACTTTTCTTCTTGAGCTAGGGCTAATTTTTGATGCTCTATCGATCTAAACTGGTCGTTTATTTCTAGCATGATTTTTAACAATGATATACGTTTTCCAGCTGAATCATGAAAACCGCTCGAAAACCCACAATTTTTTTGATTCCTATTTATAGAGCTCGTCATGAGGATTCTAATGATAGGTCTGCGCTCTCATAGCCCGGCCCGGAAGTTGGTTTTCATGTCGAAAAACTGACTTTCCCTCCTCTAAAATATATTTTCAACTACTCTGGCCTCTTCATTCTTCTCTCTCGCGAGCAATGACCCGGTGTCAGTTGCTTGTTAGTGATATGTTTCAACCACCTTTAAAGAGACCTCACAAATAAAGTATAAAGATTCAATGAAACATATCACTATTGAACAACTGACACCGGGTCATTGCTCGCGAGATTGCAGAATGAAGAGGCCAGAGTAGTTGAAAATATAGTTTAGAGGAGGGAAAGTAAGTTTTTCGACATGAAAACCAACTTCCGGGCCGGGCTATGAGAGCGCAGACCTATCATTCGAATCCTCATGACGAGCTCTATAAATAGGAATCAAAAAATTTGTGGGTTTTCGAGCGGTTTTCATGATTCAGCTGGAAAACGTATATCATTGTTAAAAATCATGCTAGAAATAAACGACCTGTTTAGATCGATAGAGCATCAAAAATTAGCCCTAGCTCAAGAAGAAAAGTTTTTCCGGGGTCCACGTTGAAGGGCAGAAAAGGAGCCTTTAAGTTAGCTGGCTGCAGCTGCACGGTGCTGCAGCTCGGCCGGGAATGATCTCTGACACTAATCCATTTATAGGGGAGCTAGTGGGACCTGATGGAACCCAAATCAGTAAAAATATCAACATCGAATTTCCAGCCGCTGACAGATTTAGGTCGATTCTTAGGTGAGTGGCGTGATATCCAAAAAAATCTCAAACGATGCACGCCCAGCCTCGCATTTCGCCGCGTACTAATATGTTTCACGCCTACTACTTCCTCTCACACCGCATAAATCACGCGATGGATCCATCGCTTACAGTATTTTTGAAGAAAATATAAACATTCAAGGAGGTTCTTCGACCCCACCACACCACCCAGCCGTCCCCTGTTTCAGCAATACTACTTCACCGTGCGAAGGACAAGCTATTCGATACCATCTTGCGAGCCGACGAAAAATTTTTATTGTTCTCTGGGATTTCCGCCATATCCACTCCATTCCCGGGTTCGATCACACCTCGCAACGTTTCTATGGCCGCGCCTGTCGCACAACCCAACCCATTCAAGCTCGTGAAGTATTACTCACCTCCCTCCCTCCTTCCTCCTCAACAATGCGCCTTCACCGCGCTGCTGATCACGCGCATCGCCTCGGCCTGGATCAGAGTAATTAATAATATTAATAATAATACTTAAATTAAATTAATAATAATAATAATATAATAAAAGTACACGCGCTTCAGATAGTTCATGAGCAAACACATTATTATATTATTACGACTTGGGCGCCAGAGGAGTATTGTATCGGCATGGCATGCAATACATTCATGGGCGCCTTGAAACCGCCATCTCACAGTTTAATAAGTTCTACTGAATTTCCACTACAAGCACTCTGTATCGGAAACATAGCCATTACTGGAAGCCACGAAGCCCCAATCTATTCCTAAAAAAATCCAAATGCAGGTAAATTTCTCGTCATTCACAATATTGTATTACTTACAATGGGCCACGCAAACTCATTACTCCAAGGAAGCACACAATCACTTCAACGAAACTACGAAACCGGAATCCCACAGGATCGCGGCTATTAAGATTCACTGCCTCTGTAGTCGCTCAATCTAATTCAATCCACACAACAATCTAATTCGAAGAAACGACGAACCTCAACCCAACACATAGTGCACATTTTCCAGAATAAGGTTATATTTTTATACTTTATTTATTATTGGGAGAACAACCCGACTATTCCAATTATTTATTATTCCACGAAAGAACCCCTGCCTTCAAGGAGACTATGAAACCAGCATCTCACATGAAGACGGCCTCACGCGATCGACATTAGTCAGGAATATCAAACCAATTTCCAGTACCACAATCTTCTATAGAATGAGATATTGATTCATGATTTACAATGGAGAAGCTCCGACGATTACTCCAGGAACCCACATGCTCCCTTCACGGGGGCTATGAGGCAGGAATCTCACAGGAACAGCGCTCGTCTAATTTTCACGCTGCTTATCCCGTTCTCGAAGCTTCGCCCCCCTTTTCTAACCCGGATCGTCTAGATCACATCTTTCCAATATTAGTCCCTCACCTGATCCGCGGCCTTGATGATGCCGGTGCCGGAGACGATCGCATTCGCGCCCGCCGCTGCCGAGATCTGGAATTCATTTAATTAATTAATTAAGTAAAACTTAGATTTATTTATTTCCCTAAGCACAGATTGTATGGGCCAATTATAGGAATGAGTCGATAGAATGTTACTGAAATGCAAAACGCGTTACCATCACTGCTTCCCGTTGCTCGGTGATTTAGTGCATCAGCGAAACGTAATAGCACAAAGGTAAATGTATTCTCAAATTTCCAGCCCAATAATTGCAATCTTGAGCACTGTGCTCCATGAGCGATGAATCAGATCGGACAGTCACACCATTATTTCCATATCAGCGATGAAGCCCCAATCATCCCGGGACTGGATCACTCTAAATTCGCAAATCGATCTAGCAGCCACTCGGCAATTTCGCGTTTCCACTTCGATTCTGTAATGGAAGTGCCCTCCAATTGTAAATAAGAAGAATATTTATTGTGTATTTCATCATTGTTTAATTATTTAATTATTACATAATTAAATAATATTTAAATTCATCGTTAGTTTAATTGTTGACTCAACTCTAGGTTACGGTATCTTTTGAATTGCCGCATCTAGGCTCTCACCACGATTTCATCGAATGTTGACTTACAGTATCTTTTCCTTTTTCGTGACATTTCATTTTTGTGTTTTTGAATTAGTTCCGTTAGTTTTGCTCGCCGTTAGTGACTTTTTGTTAATTTCCGTTGTGGAGGATTAATAAATTGTTCATTCGCACTCGATTTCTTCCACCACACGCCACCGGCATCCATACTTGGGGGCTGAGCAGCTGCAGGAGAAGAAGGACGCCACTTTTTCGGTTAGTTTAGGCGCACAGTTGCCTTAGCGTGGATCCTTCCGGTTGTGCCGGTTGGGTAGCTAAAAGCTGGAGAGCCACTTTGAGTGTGAAAACACTTGGAGCGCGCTCGATTTACTGAGTGTACTAGTACACCTCAGGCTCGTTGTTTTCGAGGCTGAGGCTGGAAAGTACTCTTGGCTGTAAGTACGGCAGAAGGAGTGTAGAGTTCACGCCTAACGCTGGAAAGCAGTAGTGAAACTTTGGAGAAGGAGGAGTGTGGCGGAGGAATCGAGGAAAGAGGCGGCGAGAGACTGTGGAGACTCGAGAGACGGCAGAGAGAAAGAGGAAGTCTGGGAGTTGTTTACGCGCGATTAAGGAGTTGTTTACTTCCCTTGGCAGTGCGAGAGACTGTGTGAAAGGGAGAGAGCACAGACGGTGAAAGGAATACCCAGTGGCATTGCTGTGTTAATCGCTTGTTACTCGCGTATTGATCGTTGTTGACGTGTCGCGGCTGTGCTGTTTGCGTGATAACTGAATTGTTTCATTGTAGAAGCACCCGGAAACGACCCGGAATGGGCCTGAAGACGCCGGCACCTCTGAAGGTTGTGGATGAGAAGGACAAACCGACCAGCTCGGCGGTGGAGGAGAATGGACTCACTAACCCTGGCGACAAATGGCGAGCTGGAATGAAGCCTGTAACCGTGAGTAGTGAAAGGGAAGTGAGCTTTTTGAGAAGAATTGGACTGAATTCTCTGGAGGAAGTGGAAACTATGTTGAGAAATACCCTTGAGGAACTTGACCAGTTCAGACAACTCACTGAAAGTGTGAAGGAGATTGAGGGAGTAGACGATCTTATTGGGCTTATTGAAAAGATAAATGGTGAAAGAGAAGCTTCAATGAAAGAACGTTCTCGATGGGAAGAATTGAGAGAGGAATTTCGTCAGTTGGCTAGTGTAGTGAAGCTACAGGAAAATGAGCGATTTATTGATCGTTGGCACTCAATGAATGATCAATTGCAGTCACTTACTGAAACAATCGGTCAAATGAAAGTGCAGGCTGAAGTGGAAGAAGGAACACTTCTTTTCTGTAAGAACAAACTGGAGCAATTGGAGAAGCAGAACACTGTCTTGCTCAAGGAACAGAAGCGAATCGCTAAGTCGCCATCGCAGTTGCTCATAAAGGAGGACACCAGTAAAGGTCAGATGGGTTTGGGTCAAATGAGGATCAGTAACATCACCCCGAGTGCGCATAGTGGAAGTGCGTTGTGGACGAGTAGCGATGGAGTGTTGGGCAAGTCCATTGGGATGATGGCTAATGCGCTTCCTGAGATGGCGAAGTATTCTGGAGAGACATCAGACTGTAGAGGGAAAGTCGGTGGGAAAGATTTGTGAGGAATTGGAGGAATTGACTGCTAAGTTGAATGGGAGTGATGTTTTTGGTATGGAAGATGCTAGAAGAAGACAGTTGTTGATACTGTATGAGGGCAAACAAATGGAACACGAGCGATTGATATCGCTGTTTATGGAGAAAGCATCGTATGCTAAGATGAAGGCTGCCCTAGTGGAATTGGAGTATCTGAGAAATACTGAATTGAGGATTCATAATGGAAGCGGTGCAGGATGGAGGCATAATAATGGAAGCGGTACGAAATGGAGATACGATAATGGAAAGAGCAATGGATTGAAAACGGAATCGTTTTCCGGAAGAGAATACATGGGTGCCCAGAGTGGACCAAGAGGTGGAGTTGAGATAATCTCAAGAGACTCTGACCAGTAAGGATGAATGAGGATTGGAGGAGGTGGAGTTGAGATAATGTCAAGATACTCTGACCAAATATTTGTTGTATCGATTTTGTTGTGGTGGAGTTGCGATAATTTCAAGAGACTCTTGCCTAGGATTCAAGATGGTATTATTGTATGGTGTGGATGAATTGAAAGAATACTCTAGCCATTGTTATTGTGTGGTGTGGATGAGTTGAAAGAAGACTCTAGCCATTGTCATTGTGTACTGCGACCAGGATTTGTGATGTGGAGAAGTTGAGATCATGTCAAGATACTTTGTCCAAGAATTGTGTGCTGTTGTGGTGGAGTTGAGATCGTGTCAAGAGACTCTTACCTATGTCAAGAACCGATGCGGCGGATCTTCGAATGTCGACGAGATCTTCGAATGTCGACGAGGACGTCTCGCTGCAGAGGAGGGGGATGTAATGGAAGTGCCCTCCAATTGTAAATAAGAAGAATATTTATTGTGTATTTCATCATTGTTTAATTATTTAATTATTACATAATTAAATAATATTTAAATTCATCGTTAGTTTAATTGTTGACTCAACTCTAGGTTACGGTATCTTTTGAATTGCCGCATCTAGGCTCTCACCACGATTTCATCGAATGTTGACTTACAGTATCTTTTCCTTTTTCGTGACATTTCATTTTTGTGTTTTTGAATTAGTTCCGTTAGTTTTGCTCGCCGTTAGTGACTTTTTGTTAATTTCCGTTGTGGAGGATTAATAAATTGTTCATTCGCACTCGATTTCTTCCACCACACGCCACCGGCATCCATACTATTCAAGGACTCAGTGTGTTCACGATGTGTGATACAACGAGAATACAAATGTAGCAAATATATCAGTCTCATCACTCACCCGGTAGCAGCGGTCAAATACCCCTCCCGAAAGGACCTATGCATACCGCATTTTTAGGCCAATTTGATCTAAAATAAGAAAAAAAGCATACCACAGATCAACAAAAACCGAGGGAATTAAACGAAACCTAACCACCGCAAGTGTAATAGCCTTCAACAATTGCAATTGCATGTCACATCTTGGGTTTCATGGCCTTAGTATTTGACCCCTGCCCGGTAGCTTCGGGTTCCCAATACGATACAATTGCAGTGCGACCCCGCCCGCAGACAATATCGTTCAGTTTCGGCTGTTACAACAAAAACGTTACAAGACCAGATCTGTTAAAATTCCTATCTCGTACCTGATCGTCTGATTACCGGCCCGGTAGCTACGAAAATGTATGGATGTTAATTCCGTTTGCCCCCCCCCCGCCTATGCGTTTCTCGTTTCAGCTATGCCATAATACACTTGGTAACTCGTCTCAAGCAATTCTGTCTGGATCGCGTTGTCGAACAAATAAACATCATCATCATCCTCACCTCCACATTCCCGGGCGTGACGCCGCCGTCGACCTGGATGTTGAGCGACGGGTGCGCGGCGCGAATCGCGCGCACCTGCAATGAGAAAACTAATGAAAATTTCGAAATAGCAGTCTGCCTCTCTTGAATTCGCATGCTCTCACGCTGTTGTTTCAACCCGCCAGATTGATGTGGCAACAGGAACTCATATCATGGCACAATTCATGTTTAATGATTTTAGTGCACCCTCTGCCTCACATTTTTATTTTAAACACTACTACACAATCATAGTATGATATCATACTATACAGACCACACTCTGAAGTGCGGGCAATGCCTACGTCAACCGTGTTTCACGAGCAATACAAGTCAATAGACAAGCGAACGATCTGCTCTGAGCCTGGGCTGTGCCAAAAATTTTCGAACTCTCATTTCGCAATGCTATCTCGCCGGTCAGAGAAGCCGAGATAGCATTGCGAAACAAGAGATCGAAAAACTTTTTGCACAGCCCAGATCTGAGCGACATCTGCTCTAGTACAACACTACATTTTCAAAACCTAAATTGTCAATCCCACCGCTTCACATTTCAAGCTATTATTCACTCATCTCTGCCGTACCTCCCCAGACCAAGTATATGGCGCTCTACCGTACCTACCGTATCATTTTCGAAGCTGTACCGAGGTCAATACTGCCTACCGTACCCCAATCGAATACAGTATCCTACCGTGCCTTGCCCATCATGCTCTCCGTCAGAGATCAAAAATGCTACTGTCAAAAGGACCTATGCAAACCGCATTCTAAGCCTAACTTGAACAAAAATTACCACAATTACACGAAAACAGAGAATAATAATACGAAACCTAACCACAACATACGGTATACCCAATAACCTTTAAAATGTATAAAAGCACGCCACAATTTAAGTTTCATGACATGAGTATTTGACCTCTGCTCACCATGATCTACTGACAATGAATCACAGAAACCCTACCGTATCCTAGGTCTCTCCTCCCTACCGTATCCCCCCATCCAATCGTACCTTCTCCATCATTCCCTCCATGAACTTCTGGCCGCCGAAGCCCGGCTCGACCGTCATCACGAGCGCGAGGTCGATGTCGCCCGCGTACCTGCAGAGAGATTACGGTAGAATGGGTATACGGTAGTTTTGGAGAATACTGTACTATTTGAGTATACGGTAGATTGGATACTGTAGATACGGTGCGACGATGGGATCAATCTATTTCCTAAAGGAGTGAAAGCGCGAATTTTGACCAGGGCTGCGAAAACGCGCCAGCCTAAACCATTCGCGTTTCACGAGCACTTGACCTCGGATACGTGTTGCACAGTTCGTTGTGCGCTCTGCAGCCATTAAAAAAAAACCCAAAATAGCTCCATTTTTTTCCTCGAAAGTTACCACATTGTCAGAACAATCTACCGAGACTACCGTAATCCTCACTTGAGTAGGGCCTCGACGGCGGTTCCCGGCTTGATCGCGAGTCCGGCCTTCATGCCGAGCGCGCGGATCCTCGCGATAAGCGGCATGATCTCGGGCTGCAATGGTGGCGACTTTTCGGATACGTCGTCTAACTACACCACATGGCTTTCTAGTGCAAAAGTCGACAGGGCGACCATTAGTATACGTCGTCTCTTCATACACCACACTCACCTCGGGGACGGCCTCGTAGTGGAAGGTGAACTGGCTGGCGCCCGCGGTCGCCATCGGCTCCGCCCACTGTGCCGGATGCGACACCTGCGAAGTGGTGTAGTGGTGTATTTGGTGGTGCAGCGTGTGCACTTCCTAATTGCTATTTTTGTTACCCTACTTAACCGTTTACCTATCCCAATGAACAACGCGTACGAATGTACCACGAGTACCAGCCTACCATAATGGTCAAGAGAATACAAGACTACCAGGCTACCAGGGTGCCAAGCGGCTACCACAACTGACCATGAGGTGCACGTCGAGGAAGGGCTCCTTGCCCAGGTTGGCGCGCAGGCTCTCCACCATCGGGTGACCTGCAAATGGGAGGTAAGTACGGTAGGTGGATGGAGCACGATAGATCTAGATAGATAAGCAATAGGTTCCTACTGAGGACTTATCCGTCATTGGGTGGCGTGATAATAGTAGCTTACAGAACGATCATGAAGCATGAAAGTTTCTAGTATCCCAGTTTTCTTCGAACAACTAACACTAAGGCTGATCTGAATGCACTGGAATAAAATGCTCACTAAGCCCAAACGCTCCTACTCAAATTCACAGATTCCCTATAGATGATTAACCACCATCGCGTGACCTGAACGTATTATTTCACGTGTGCTCATCTAATATCGGGAATTAGTAACAGTTATGACTGATTGTGAGAAGAATTTGAAAGCGAAGCAACTGGTTAAAGGCCTAAAAATGTCTAAAAAAATTGATTGTTTAACACCACAACCCAGGAGAACATCCATTGTTGAGTGGCCCTGCCGAGTTTATGTAATCATGAAACGCAAATGCTGCCAATTCCACTCATCCTGCGCATTCGCCATCCGGCGGCTATGAAGAAAAACTGTGGAGAATCGTTTTCCTATGACAGTGAATGTTCTACCAATTGAACACAGCAGAGCACTTGCTGCTTAAAAAAAGTGCGTAAAACCAATACGCTCACGGAGTCAAAGCAGGCATTAACAAAACGTAGCTCCCTTGATCGTCAACCCAAAGAATCGCTGGCAACATTCTCGTTTCACGATCCCGTGACAATACCAGTAGACGGATTACGCCAATGTCGTTTCGAGACCACGTAGGTAGAAAGTTTAAAATGGTGAATATGCCCAGCATCTCTTTTTCCATTGTCTCTACGCTTTCTGGTCAGTCAGGCAGCTACAGGCAGATCATTAACCACAATTATCTTTCACTTACATTTTTTTTCGCTGTTTTTTTTCACCATTTTATGCTCCATTTTACCTAATTAAAGTCCGAATTTCGAAAATAAAATCGATAATCAACCATACCGAAGGTGAGATTGGGCACGAAGTGGCCGTCCATCACGTCCAGGTGCAGCCAGTCGGCGCCCGCAGCGAGAAGACTGGAATGAGGAGGGAGTACGGTAGGTACGGTAGTATCGAAAGAATGGGGATACTGTAGGTACGGTAGTCTGGGAATGGATACTGTAGATCGGAGATACGGTAGGCATGGTAGGTCAGGATTACGGTAGGCCATATTTGGGTTCGAGAAGACTGGAAGGGGGGGGGGTACTGTAGGTATGGGAAAAAGGGGTACGGTAGGTACGGTAGATAATGGGAAGAAGGTCGAGCGAACTATGGTTAGTCCATTGACAGGAAGGGGGATAGTGTTTTTAATTCGATAGAAAGGGACAATTGTTCAAGACAGCAGGACTAGAAAATTACTATGAAGGTTGAAACACGCTTCCACTTGGTTCTTTGAACTCTTCAAATATTGAATCCAAGAATAATCCCACAGAATCGTTTACAGTAGTCTAGAAGAGGCACAGCCTTACCATCAGTAACTTCAGGGACCAACAAAATAATTACAAAATACCCCACAACTACCGTACCTCTTGCATGGCGTCACCGCAGCTAGCATTGTCAAGGAAGGTTGCAGGCAATCACAGCAACAGAAACTTCCCAGTAGGTCGTTTGAATTAGAAGGCATACCGTACTACACACATATTATTCATACACATATTATTCTCATTCAGGCTGATACAGTATCGAATAACTACCATACCTCTTGCACGCCGTGGCCAGATTGGCGAGGTCCGCGTTGAGGATCGACGGGCAGACGTACGGACGGAGCATCTGGGAGGGAATATTGATTAGCGGGATACGGTAATCGAGCAGTGAGATTACGGTATGCGATGGGCAGGACAATAATGAGGGGATATCGATTGGTGGGTTACGGTGGATCTAGCATTGCAATCTATTAGCCGGGCAACTAAAGGAGTTATATTTCATTGATGGACTACGGTAGATCAATTGACAAATTACCGCAGAGGGAGTATTCATGATACGGAATGATTTAGACAAAACGACACGATATTTGTATAACAGTGCTGCTTATCCATTAATTCAGAACAAAGTACTGGCATTTAATGTACGCGTAGAAACACATTCTCCGCAGGCATATTGTGCCGAACTAAAATGGGTATTGCGTATCGAAAACCTCAGCTTCGAAGAAGAGTGAAGAAAAGCTATTCTGCCCATTGGAGTGTACAATCAATAGACTAGAGAGATAAATTCGAATAAGTGACCAAACGGGAAAAAGTGCAGACTGGGCAATTTTTCTTATCATTTCTTATCAATCATTCGAATACAACGTGGTTCGAACCATTCTTTCCCACCGCACCGTTTCCCTCACCAATAATACTTTATTTGTTCCATATTCACGAAAAAATGCAATACAACCATTATCTGATAAGCTATCTCGACTATATTAGCGCAATTCATATATATTATACACACAAGTGAATGTCGTCTCGCTCCGAATAAGGCAATTCATACAATACACGGGTCAACGGGGGACGCCCGGTGCTGGTGCAGAAGGGGGATACGGTAACTGGTGCACGGTGGTAATATCACAGAAAGCCAGGTGTGGTGGTATTATGGGAGGAGGTTTAGGTACACGCGGGGTTACGGGGTAACAATATAAAATCAGTCCTTGATACTCTGGGCGGTGCGGTGGGATACTGTAGCCGATTAATGCATCAGGTAGAAGAGGGTGAAGATCAGACAGGTCGACACTACGGCGGCCATGATGATCGCGTCCTTTCGCTTCTTGTTCTGGATCTGCAAATTTATAAAATAATAATTATAATAGCATTAAATTATTATGATTATTGTTAAAGTGGAATACACGTCTCTACTTCGGAAGAGACCCTCCTCGTTGATTCATAATAACGTTAGAACACTAATCAAGCGCGTCAAAAATTGTTGTTATCCAACATGCTTCAGCTCACCGATCACCAAAAGTGAACATCCATCGAATATCCAATCATTATGAAACGGGGTTCCACGTTGCTGATGAACATTGCTCAAATATTCAAACCATTCATACCTATCCATCTCTCCCTGCACGCATTCCTGTCTTAACAATAGCTTACCTTGCTCATAGTGCTGCCCCTCCGTTTCCTAACCCGGCGCTCCTAGAACGCCCTCCCTCCTCATCAACCACTTACCTTGCTCATGATGCTGCCGATGGCGGGGTACTTCTGTGCGAGGTCGTGCATCCGACGAGAGATGCCCCTGGAAGATGATATTGATAAACAAATTATTCAACGGCTGCATTAGGTTCGATAGTCCCCCTAGAATTCAATACAACACATAATTACCAAATCTAAAAGACCGATTTTCACTTGTTCTATTTATCTTCCGATGTTCTCCACCCCGCATTTCACGCTTCACATGCCAGATATGTGGAAAGTCAAACTAACAAGTCGATAATAGTATGATGCCAGACATCTTTCTAGAACAATAATACCTACATAGACGCTAGTAGGCGCTCTATGTACCTCGCATTCCAGTGGTCGAAAAGTCATGTCAACAGGGTTTTGCCATCTGGCACCTAGGCCTATATTTTCAAATGTTTTCGGGCACATGGACCTAAAAATGACAAAAAAAAATGCTTGCACACTTGGTTAGAACACTTGAAAATTAAACCTTTCGGGCACCTACGCTAAAAATTAGCCCGACTTCGTCGGGCACCTCATGTTGATGTTGATGTACTTTTCGACCACTGTCGCATTCACGTTTCACATGACAGATATATATGCAAACAGGATGCATACATCGGTAGCATAAAATCACTCGGTTTCCCAGAAACAAAAAAATAATTGATTCTCCCTCTAACTAGGCCGCTCTCTCATTTCATAAATTTTGCCATGATGTTCTTCCGGAATTCATGTTTCACATACCAGATACATAAGGGACCCGACCGAGTAGTTTGATTCTCCGCAGTCACGCATTAATCCAAAACAAACAACAACAAAAAACTAATTCGATCTAACCAGACAACTCCCTTATTTCATTAACCCTCCCGACATTCACGCTTCACATGCCAGATACATTGCAAAGCAAAACGATTTCAGCGATTCCGTTCGGAACTGCTGTTGTTAAAAAATAGAGCCTAATTACGCCCCCTCTCCAACCCGGCGCATCTCGGACTCACTTGAGATTCATGCCCTGCTTGCTCAGATTCTCCTTGGTCGACACTGCAATGGCGATCTGATCGTCGATCAGCCGATCGCACGACGAGATGTGGTCCTGCAAAGGGATATACCGTAATCCGGCTCGCTCAGTTTTGCACACTATCTCGCTCAGTCTAAAAGCCGAGAGGACAAGCGATCGTGAGAGAAAACGGTGCCTGAGTCTCCCAATATAGCACGCATTTTCGAGAAATTTTTTGATGTTTAACCCATTCGTCAGGTTTCATCCTCATATCAACCGTTCTTTCATCATCAGAATATATGAACACTCTGAAGCTCCAAACATCCCACCAACCATACATGAAAAAGTTATGTTTAAAAATCCTAAGAATGCGGGGTATGTTTATGAAAAAGACCTTAGAAATCGACTTATTCTATGAATGCGGCGTATGTTTGCGAATCGTAAGTAGCATGCCTTGTCAACGAAAACCATAAATGCGGCATATGTTTTCAAATTCTAGGTAGTTTTCCACTAGCTTTTTCATGTATGACACCAACACCTCGAACGAGAGAGTCAGTGCGATTATTTTTCAGTAAGATCGGGGTCCCATCGTACGAGACTGTCTGTGATAGGTTTTGGGCATACGTTGAAACACAAATTTCACAGTTGCATTCACTTCAATGCGCACTCGATGGCCGCAAGAATCTAGCTGTCTCACGTATCGTAATCCCACAATTGTTCATACCAATACCGGAGCCTTGTTCTACCGGAGCCTTGTTCTACCGTACTTTTGTTCTACCGTATTCTAGGACTACTCTGATCTTTGCAGGTCCAGCTACCGTAATCACACCACACCATACCGTACCTGTTCCATGCAGTACATATCCCTGTAGGAGCAAAATAAGATCCGATCTGTCTGGTTACGGTACTCCCACCATCGTGCCGCACCCACCCCTGCCTACCATACTTGTTTCCTGTAGTAAACACAAACCGTAAAACCTGTCCTACAGTACCCCTTGGTACGCGGTAATCACACCCCATACCGCCGTACCTGTTCCCTGTAGTACATGTCGCTGGCGCGCACGCGATTGTTCAGGCACGAGCCGTCGGGCGACGACGGAGACGCGCCGGCCAGCAGGAATTCTCTGAAAGGAAATGGGATTGAATTTGAGAGGCACTTTCTGGCTCCATCTTTCGACTGATGGACTGGGGGGTCATTATTCACTCTCGGCATCCTATCGCCCCGCGCATTCAAAACGCATGTAATGCTAATGTTGAAACCCAATTCTCGCAATTCGCGCAGGCTTCAAACTGACACGCTCCTCCTCCGTTTCATCTCCTGATTCTAGCCCCGCGGATCCAGATTTCGCTGTCGGCATGAATGAGAGACAAAGTGAGCAAGCAGGCTAATGGTGCTGCATCTTCACTATCCTTATAGTGCAATTACCTTTAGCAATAAGCCAGGCCCGGCAAGCATTTTGTTTGCCGAGGTGGTATATTCATGTTTCCACAACTTCTAATTAACGCTCACCGCTATAGCCACCGCTGTGTATTGCACTGAAATTTCTAAAATCAATCGTACTCTCACTTTCACACACCAAATCATTCTCGGTCATCAGAACATCCCTCCTATTCATGTTTCACCCAGTCCTCATCGTTCCCCCCTCCCCCCATCCCCTGTACTCCAATGATCTCACCTCTGCAGCTGTCCCTGGATGTTCTCGCGGGCGCGCTTGTACTCGCTGCCTGCAATTGGAAATGATTTATATTTACAACCTCCAGGTCAATGTCAGCGCTAGCGTCTGACTGCGCTTGGATTTGGCTCGTCTTTGAACAGCAAAAGCACATGGTTGCGCTCGCAAGGCAGAATCAAGGTCACGCAATCCTCTTCCTTGTCCAACCTATCTCGTTCTACCTAGCCTAGTCGTTTTTGCCAACTCAATATGTCTAGCGTGACAATCACTACCGCGAGGACTACCGTAATCAATCAATACATACCGTAATCCCTGAGGATGTCTCTGTGCCTTCTGACAGTGTGCGTCACAGCCGGATTCGCAGCCCAGCCCGCACCCGAGCTGCCCTCCACGAGCGAGCACATCTGGGAAGTTGATTAATTTAAATAATTTATAATGCTAATTTAATAAGTTAGTGCCAATTATCAGACCTACAAGAAATTCGCTAAACAGTCAACCCCGGAATACTTTCGTTTCACCAATTGCTTAATTGAGAGATGTGGCAACACATTCAATCGGGAAAAGGGTTTTGTTTAAAAGGTAACAACAAATCACGCAGTTGTTCTAGATCAAGGTGTTCCATCTGGAGAAACTCAAACAATTCCCGTTTCAGAGCTGCATTAAACCATCCGAAACATTTTCACGACAATTCGTCTCTTGTGCGCACCTTATTTCAACATTATCTACAGTAGCTACTAACAATAAGAAACAATATCCCAAGACACCCATACCCCTCCCGCACTTCATCATTGCACTCCTGCAACTGACAAATGACTTGACCACCGGCCAATGGCCAGTTTCAGTCCCTCGCACACTCACGTTTCACTGTTACATGAAGTCATTGGATAAACCTCCATTACAATGACAATTTTGCAAAACTACCACTGTATTTCCCACTTACAGCCGCATCAGCTACTACGCATCAGCCCCATCTTCGCTACGGTAGTCATCGTAGACTAACTTAACAAATCGACTAAAAATCAATACCCACTCTCTACCGTACCCCTACCGTACCTCATCATTGCACTGCTGCAGCTTTCCTATGTCCCGTTCATGTCACTCCTACATTATCTCTTCAATCTACATCACACCTTCAGAATCATTCGTTTACAGTACAAATCAATATTCCCATAAGGCTACCGTAACCCCACCCTACCGTACCTCATCATTGTGCACTCCCCACCCTACCGTACCTCATCATTGTGCACTCCCCACCCTACCGTACCTCATCATTGTGCACTCATATATCCCGTTTCGAACCCAACTCATTCGTGTTTAAAACGCGGTCTGCGTAAGAGCGGGGGAGGGGTGGCACAGTAGTTCAAAATGGTCCGATCGGGCTGAAATTTTTTGTGGGTACCCCCTGGGGGTGGGGGACACTTCAGCCAAAAAATTGGCCCCAAAAGTTGATCTTTGATCTTTGAGATCGAAAATTTTCATCTTCATTTTACCCCCTCATGTTGTATACCATTCGATAGAGCATCAAAAGTTATGTCTGGAGCTAAATTTTCGAAGAATTTTATCAACACGTTTTCGAGAAATCGCCAAAAAAACTCATAAATTTGCATTTTTGATTGTTTTATAAAAATATTGCACCATGTTCCAATTGGCACCACCCCCTAGAAAGTCTACGTAGTATGTAAAAACATATGTAGAATTTAATGAAAAATGTCCCCAGACTGTACGACATACCCGGACATGACTTTTTCACGAAAAACTAGCACGCAATCGTCGACGCAGGTTCGAATCCTTTCGTCGGCTAATCTTTTGCCGGATTTTATTTCGATCCAAAATGATGTTTTTTCGCCATGAAACCTCTTTTGTTATGTTAGTAGGATATATTAGCGCTGTTTTGACACTTTGCAAGGGAAATGACTATCATTCCTCTCATCGACTTTTTTCACATAAGGGTCCCCCCTTATGTGAAAAATGGAGGTCGGGGGTCATGTAAAAAATGAACCTCTAAACCGAGAAAAGCGTTGGCTTATGCACTAAAAATACTTTATATGTTATTGTAATCATCATTAGCCATGAGCGTTTGATCAATGTCGACATGACCCCAACCTCCATTTTTCACATAAGCGGGGACCCTTCTGTGAAAAAAGTCGATGAGAGGAATGATAATCATTTCCCTTGCAAAGTATCAAAACAGCGCTAATATAACCTACTAACATAACAAAAGAGGTTTCATGGCGAAAAAACATCATTTTGGATCGAAATAAAATCCGGCAAAAGATTAGCCGTCGAAGGGATTCGAACCTTCGTCGACGATTGCGTGCTAGTTTTTCGTGAAAAGTCATGTCCGGGTATGTCGTTCAGTCTGGGGACATTTTTCATTAAATTCTACATATGTTTTTACATACTACGTAGACTTTCTAGGGGGTGGTGCCAATTGGAACATGGTGCAATATTTTTATAAAACAATCAAAAATGCAAATTTATGCGTTTTTTGGCGATTTCTCGAAAACGTGTTGATAAAATTCTTCGAAAATTTAGCTCCAGACATAACTTTGTATGCTCTATCGAATGGTATACAACATGAGGGGGCAAAATGAAGATGAAAATTTTCGATCTCAAAGATCAAAGATCAACTTTTGGGGCCAATTTTTTGGCTGAAGTGTCCCCCACCCCCAGGGGGTACCCACAAAAAATTTCAGCCCGATCGGACCATTTTGAACTACTGTGCCACTTGCCCTCCGAATTCCGACGTTCTTACGCAGACCGCGTTTTAACTACCTCATCATTGCACTCCTGTAGCTGTCCGATCACCCGTATCGAGCCTAACTCATTCCCGTTTCATCACTCTATGAATCCTTTGAAAATCATCCACGGCAATCATCGATGGTTTCCTTTTTCCACTACAAATGTGATTCCTGCTCACAGGGGCTGCTGCGTTACAGTAGCTACCACCTCGCTACCGTAATCCCTCCCTACCGTACCCCTACCGTACCTCATCATTGCACTCCTGCAGCTGTCCGATCACCCGTTCGAGGCCGTCGCACATGCCCGTGAACAGCTGCTGTCGATCCGTGGAGGACGACGACGACGATGAAGTGGACGAGGAAGAGGAGAGGGCGGAGCGACCTGTGTGGAGAAGAGGGGTTACTGTAGGGGGTACGGTAGAGTGTGGTAGGGACACTGAATATATTGAACGGTATCTTGTTAATCAAGGAAATGACACGCGGAATAAATACTGTAGGGCAACACGATCGCTATCAGTTAGTGTTTGCCTATAAACTGCCATCTAGTGGGAGCGTAGAATCGTTTTTGCAACATTTTAATAATTTTAATAATCACCATTCCCGGTCATCTTGTTCAGCTGGGCCAGCTTCACGTCCACATCGTTCTCCAGGGTGCGCGCGCGCTTGCGGAGCTCTGAATTACAATTTTTTGCATTATTATGTTTTATAAATCATTGACGAGTAGGCTCAAGAATAGCCCGTTGTTAAAGTGTGTTTAATTCAAAATCTTTCAATGTTTGATTCGATCATATTAATAGGCAAATTTCAGGCTTCACTTGCACTTTAACATTTTGAATAATAATAATTCACCCTCCCATCGCTGCGCCATCGTTGCTGCGGCCGCGAACTGTTGAGGGGTCGGAGAATTCGTCTGACAAGAGATCAAAGATCAACTTCCTGGCCCCTCCCCTCCCCATTCTCGAGGTATCGAACCGGCTCTACGGGCATGCTCTCAAACACACAGATCAACATCTGGCAAATCCTTTATTACGGTTATCAACTTCATACCAATAGACAACGAGATTGGGCACTAAGAGAAAAACACGCCATTTAAATCGGGGTAAAAAGGCAAAGCAAAACGAGGTCAACTACGCACATTTGGGAAATTTGGAGAATCGCAAATCGATCCGATCGAAAAAGGAGATAAGATAGGATTGCGATCTTCTGGGGGACAACATTCAACACTTCTCAAAATATGCAGGGGAAAAAGAGCAGGAAACAAATGATAAATATTCTCGTCTCTTCATTTTGACTTATCTCTCTTCAGTCAGAGAAACGAGAGAGTGTGGCGAAATGAAAGAGACGGACCATTCATCACACAAATCGATACGATCGATCAACAATAAATTACTGACAGCTAGTAATCATTATACGAGTTTTATAACGAGGGCATAGTAGTAAAAAAAATCGAGAGATTTGAGAGAAAAAAATCCGGGAAACAAAATCGGAGGGTCATTCTCATTCTATGGATACAGAGGGAATACTTGAGGGTACGATAGGTCACACCTTCTACAAATAACATAGTGAATATTGAAAACAAAAGGAGGATACGATAGGGCGGGTAACTTTTGCATAAAGACCATAAGGGTGGAATGGGGTAGGTCATTCTTACACAGTTCATACGGTGTGAAGGGGGGGGGATAGAGTGGGGTATTTCATCTAAAATAGTTGATACGGTATGGGGGTACGGTAGGTCTCTCCGGGGGGGGGGGGTGCGGTAGGTCACTCTTCCGTCTTTCCATTCGACTAGTGGGCGGGCTCCTCCTTCTTCGGCATAGGATGGGTGTCGAGGAAGGCCGCGGCAACGGCAGCCGAGAGTGAGGGCTGAAAATAAATGTATTTATTTAATTAATTAGTTTTAAAAAAGGAAACATCGACGTGTCATCAGAGTCAGGCAAACATGACTGCTCTAGAGCCACTCGTCGTGAAACACGAATGCACGGTCTCGGATATTTTTTACCTAGGAGGAACATCGACGAGATCGAAATAGCTACGAATTCGTCGGAAGTTGTGAAATGGATGAGACACCAATATGCTAGGACGTTGTTTTCACGTCAATTACCCAGCGATAATAAACATTTGCATGACCTTCTAACCGCCCGGTTCAAAGTATTAGCAATATTAATACTATAAAATAAAAATTTCCAAACGATCTGGGTGTCAATTTTAATCAAAAAAATAATGTTTCTAAATAAAATAAACAAACTCACATCAATAATCGGCAGCAACTCGATGGCGTCGCACTCCTCCGCCGTCCACAGCAGCTCCGGGTCAGCTGCGAAATAATATATTTATATTTAATTTAATTAATTATTGTTTAAATCGCATTACACTAGTGCAAATGGAACAACGTATTTGAGTTAACAACAAAAAAAGGAGAGGATTGTGAAGGGTGCCGACTCAATATCAAATGCCCTCAAACTTCCCAACTACGTACCCTATGTGGAACACCAATCTGAAAGGTTCAACCTAGCACTCACTCTCCTTTACATCCCCCCTCTCCCCACGGCTCCTAACCCGTCGCATCTATCTCGCCCCCCCCCCCACTCACCCTCCTCCTCTCCCCTCTTCTCTTCCAGTTACCTCCTAATCCAGCTCTTTTCTAACCCGACGCTTCTATCACACACTCTCTTTCATTAACTCACCCTCCTCCTCTCCCCTCTTCTCTTCCAGTTGCTCGGCGGTGGCCGGGTGCACGGCGGCGTGGTCGACGAGCGCCGTGATGCGGTGTTGACGCGGCGCCAGCAGCAGCTTCCTGTGATCAAGGATATTTGAAAAAGAATAATATAATTAAAGACAGATTCCAACAGTAATGAATTAGAGAATAATACGAGTAATGGACATCCGACAATTGAATCGCGGTCAATTCATTTCTTTAGTGAATATTACGCATCCTGATCTCACCTACCGCTGCCAGAAAAGCGAATTGTGCAATTTGATTAATGTTTGAAGAATAGGCGATCAATACAACGACCCAGCTGTCCAGCCTTCCTTTTAGATTAACTCATGAACGCCAAACCACCTTGATCAACTCGTAATGGAAATTCCAAAGTTCACATCAGATTATTATAGTAGAAAAGAACACCCCGAATGGCATTCAACTCGACCTTCATCACTCTTCTCCTACCCGTCCTGCACCTCACAACCACCTTGTACGCATTTGTTTCACTCGTAAACCGACTGAAAATCGATCCTCCCACCGCTCACTAGCTTCATAGAAATGTACGAGCCCCAAATCACCATGTCCACTTTCCTCAAAACAAACAAAACAACAACAATAACAACAAATAAAAACAAAATTACCTGTTCGTCTCTTCATCCAGTTCCTCATCCTCGCTCATGATCGTTTCTAGCCAGGCAAAGTCTGCAATTTGCTCAATTATCTCGACTTTTCGATCCACCTCGAGGCTACCGTATCCCTCAGGGACACCGTTGGCCGGGATTTTGGCCCTGGTTCTTGAGGTGGTACCGGTACCAGGAACCATCGTGGTACCGTGTGGTAGCCTGTGTGTGGTAGTCTATACCTTCTTCCTTTCTCTTCTCGCGGCTCTCCTTGGTCTCCTTTGCCCTTTCTCGGCGCTTCTCATTCCGCTTCCTTCTGTCCTCCTCACGGCGCATCTTCTCCTTCGCTCTTCGCACCTTCTCACGCGAGCTCAGCGCCGCCTCTCCGCGTCCGCCCGTGCGCGTGGCTGCCGCGCCGCCTGCGACCGGCCGCTTGCCCGCGTACGTCGTCATGCCGATGGCGCGTCTGGTGGCCGCCACCGGATAGCGAGCGGGCGGCAGCGGCGCGCCACCGCGACGCGGCAGCGCCTCCCATGCGGACGCGCGGGAGACGCGCACGGCAGGCGCGACGCGCCGACCCGGCCGCGGCACCAGCGCGTCCATCAGCGACGGCAGCGGCTGCATTGCGGTAGGCTGCAAAGGTCGGGTTTGGGGGGAGGCGGGGCCAGCGAGTGGGCGGAGCCGAGTCCAGAGTCTATGTCTTTGATTTTGATTGAGCGAGAGGTAGGGCGGGAAAGGGACCGAGGGTGGTGATACCGTAGACATATTCTTGAGGCATACTGTAGCCGTGTGATCATTATGGGGTAGGTATTGATTTCTCTCTCCTTTGAAATATTCAGAGGATCCATGGGAGTGATTTCATTCCATTAAGGGGGACAGATCCTTCCACAAATGCACTCACACACATCGCCTACTTCCGAACGGATTCAGTTATCGATCCGAATCCACGAGCTACCGTAACCATATACTTACTCTGACTACGCGTCCTCCGAGCGATCTGGCGCCTCCGAAGCGACTGCCGACCGCCATGGGGCGGACGGCGGGCGTGCGGCGCGGCGCGCCGTACGCGGACGTCCTGATCATGAGCGGCGGCGCGCCGCCGACGCGATGCTGCGGACGCGTCGGGAAGGTGCGACGGAGGGGCGGCTCGGGCGCCGGCTTGACGCCGCGCGCGTCCCGAGCGTCACGCGCAGGCGCGATCGCGGCCGAGCGGCGCGCCACAGGCGCCGACGACGAGCCGGAGGGCGCCGAGCGGCGCGCAGGACGATCACTGCAAAATGGCCACGGTACATTTACGTTTCAGCGTCATCCCAAAAGCATTGATCGAGCGTCAAGTTTAGTAGACGACTGATTGGGTTAATAAACACAATTTAGAGATACCGTAACCTACTGAATCTCATTGGTTTTCTAACCCGTCTAGCCTAGCACGCACCTCTCCTTGCCCTTGCTCCTTCCTCCTCCGCTCTCGAGCTGCTCCAGCTCCCGCTGCACCTTGGCCAGCTGTCGCTCGAGCTCGCGCGACTCACGGTCCAGTCCTGAAGAATATTGGAGGGTTACGGTATGAATAAGAGTTACGGTAGGGGGGTAGGGGGGAGCAAGAGGATCTGATGGATCGAAAAATGAAAGGAGATGAAATGGTTGATTTGTGATTCAGCTCTACCATATCCTTGATTGGCACCAATTCAATGAAATGGTACAGATATGGACGGGAGAAAAAGCAACAAAGACACCAGGGAACTCGCTCCAATATTAATTCACTGAAAAAAAATCGTTTGATAAAAACGCGGCGGATTCCTGCGCGTATCATAAATCCTCAGTATGGCGTTAATATGCATTAAATAGAAGCAAGGCAATAATCTCAAGGCCACGGAATTCTCCAAAAACAGGTAATCTCGTGTTTCACTCAAACCCCTAAAATCCGACTCACTCGAGTCCACAACCGCAGCGCGCTTGTCGATCGATCGTCTCGAAGCGTCGCGCGCATCACGACCCTCGCGGTCTCTGTAATTGATGAATTAATTTAGAGTTGTATAGAACAGAAACCGCCCAAGTATTGACATCATCAATTACCCTTCCTACTCGTGCACTTGTTGGCACACAAATCTCGCTGCATGCGCCATCCATTCCATTTTGCACATAGGAATCTCTGAGAGGCTGCCTATTCACATAGTCAGATGCCTTCCCGGTCGAAAGTCGAATACAGTCGAAATTCCCATTTTTTAGATTATTGCAATACTATGATATACTATTATTGTTCCAACGTGATCAGCCTAAAAAATGAACTAGTTGCGGTGCACGCAATCACCTAGACAAGACAGCACATTTGTATATTTTATATATATAAAGCGCTGCCAAGATCACCCTCCCCATTCCTACTCCGCATGGTGCTCCGCATACATCATGATGGAATACAAGTTTTTTTTTAAATTAGCAAATATGAATTACCAGAAAGGATCCCCTGAACTTCCTCCCTACTCCTACATTTCTCGGTGCACAAAATCAGCGGTCTACCACCTGCATGCACATCGCAACCTGATAAAATTGTATGCACCTCATCACGCTACTCCACAACGACATGCTCGATTAGACTCCTTCTGCGCGATTTATCGCACAGGAATCACAAATGTAATTTTTACTAACGTTAAGATGCCTTTCAAGAAAGAACTGATCTCCTCAAACTCCTTCCCTATTCCTACCATTCATGGTGCACCAAATCAGCGGGCAATCGGCTGAGCACACAGTGATACGCGATAAAATTGTCTGCATCTCCGAACTTCACACACCCTCATCGATCCAGTACCGCAAACTCGACTGTTCATGATCATGGCGTTTCCAATACACAGCAAACTGTGCAACCAGTTTCGCGTCGAATAAAGCCATACTTCATGGTGCATTCACGTTTCACAGCTAACATAATACAATGCAATACGCACCTCGCGTGCTCGTCTCTCCTTCCTCTGGCTGCGGCTGATGACGCGGAGGGCGGAGCGACATCCGACCTTCTGACTTCCCTACATGTTTAATATTAGATACAGACTGCAAATAATAGTCAATCATAGCTACATAGGACCAGTGCGGAGTCTGAGTAGAATTCAGCTGTGACGAAATATCGATTATTATGTTCCGTCAGTATCAATACTGCCTACCTGTGCGAGGCATCGCGACGCGCCGGCGCGGCGGCAGCGGGCACACGCATGTCGCGGTCTCTGAGAAATATTTGTTTACTAGGGAACAGCAACTTCTTGCCATAAAATTGGGCTAAGTGCTATATACCATTCGAAAGAGCGCGAATAGGGGATCTGATTCCAATTTTCAAAACCTGCTAATGTTGGCGATTTTGTCTGTGGTAGGTCAAAAAAATTTGCACGTGATCCGGTACTACCGTCGCCGCGAGGACATGAGCCACTCTCACCGCTCTCGCTTGTGTGCTCTTGTAGTGTAGTGGTTAGTGGCTGCGCTTCTCCTTTTGACGGTCATCGGTTCGATCCCGTTCAACGCCAAACTTTTTTGCCAGATTTTTACCATTTTTTTCTGCAGCAAAATCATTGCCAGTACTTGTTTTCATTCGGTTTTGCGCTTTCCTTATCTATAGCTCCTCCCCTTGAAGGCAATGCTCATAAGCTCCGTGCAACCTTGTGTTCTGCTGCAATTTTGAGTTGCAAAAATCAGATTTCGTTGATAAATACTGATCAAAACGATTAAACGCAGATATACAATAGAAAATTGGAATGGTAAAAATCTGGCAAAAAAGTTTGGCGTTGACCGGGATCGAACCGATGACCGTCAAAAGGAGAAGCGCAGCCACTAACCACTACACTACAAGAGCACACAAGCGAGAGCGATGAGAGTGGCTCATGTCCCCGCGACGACGGTAGTACCGGATCACGTGCAAACTTTTTTGACCTACCACAGACAAAATCGCCAACATTAGCAGGTTTTGAAAATTGAAATCAGATCCCCTATTCACGCTCTTTCGAATGGTATATAGCACTTAGCCCAATTTTATGGCAAGAAGTTGCTGTTCCCTTGTTAGCTCGTGCAATGCTCACAGTATCGCATTCCCCAGCTCACATAAGTCAGGCGTGGTTCGCGAAATCACCTGCTCCAAAATGATAAGGGATGCTTGCTTTAGAGCAATTATTATTAAATAATTAAATACTAATCATTAATTAATTAATTAGAAATGAACCTCTCTCGCTCCCTCGTGGGCAGCGACGAACGGCGGTGGTCGCGCGCTACCTCGCTGCAAAAAATTTAGATTATTATTAAAATTATAATGAAATTAAATTTAAATGGTTGTTAAATTCAGCATCAGCAGCACCGTACTTATTATCAATGCCACAATGATCGATGTCGTAAATCACGCATTCACCTAGCCAGGTGCCTTCGCGGAATACAGTAGTAATAGCGCGACTATCGCCCCAAAATGCTAAGCCTAAAATATGGACTAGTTGCGGTGCATGCAACCACCTAGACACTTCAACACTTGCTGAATTAGTATATTTGTTTATTTTTAATCACTCGTTGTTCGAACCATTATTGTCAAGGCTTACTCATCTCGCTTAAATCTCGTAAGGTTCACGCAACCACCAGGTCAAAATAGATTGAAATTTAAAGAAAAACAGAAGAAAAAAAAACAAAATAATCCTCAGGGATCCCTGTCCCTTTATTCTCCCGCTCTAACCCGGCGCGTCTAGAACACACTCCCATGACAAAATTTAGCCTCCTCACCGATCCCTGTCCTTCCACGACTCCGTTGCCACTGCTCCCCGTCTATCGTCCACCCTCCTCTCATCTCCTCTTCTCCCATCGTCCCTCCGTCTCTCCATGCCTCCTCCTCCTCCTCCTCCGCGTCTGTCGTCCTCTCTTCTGCTGAAAACAGAAATCATGAACAAGCGCTGAAAAGGCAAAACCATAAGAAAATCATCATTTTGTGGGTATTTCGAAATGACTATTCAAAAATAATTCAAGTATTTTTTAAAGACGGGTTGATTCTCGTTTCGTGCATGTTATCTACGCCCATAGTACGAGAGCGGAACTAGTGCTTTCTGCCGTCACCATCGCTGAACAAATTCATTTTAAACCAGCCCGATTCCCGTTTCACCCCTGCCCTACCTATGTTCGTACCTCACTACATTGGAACGTGTTCAAAGCTGCCTTTATTTTTAGCCAACAAAAAAATGAAGCGCTATTTTCCACCCTCCACATTCCAGTTTCACCCTCTCGCCTACCTATGCCCGTAGTCCGCGACGTGGTGCGAGGCTGCGGCGGCCTGCCACGCGTCCCGCTTCGACGAGTTCTGCAACTTGATCTATAAATCAGAGTAATAGTAATACTATTTGTTTAAATAGTGAAACTTAAATCGAGACAGCCTACAAATACTAGAACCATGGATACTATTATTTTTCATGAAAAAGGGTTCTGCAACGTCATCTATAAGCCAGAGTGAAAAAAAACATCGAGGTAAAAACAATCATTTCAAGCATGGCCAATTCGTGTTTCAGAGATTCACCAAGAACTATCGCGGCTTCTTGGAACGCTGAGATTCTGACTCACGACTTTTTAAAAAAAAACTTGTATTATTCACAACCACAGAGGGCCACAGAGGGAGCATAATTATTGGCGTTTCAGAGGCTCAACATACACTGATGAGTTCTATTTCACCAATTTCTTGGAATATCCAATATGTCTAAACTAAAAAAAACCATCGATATTCCCGCATCACAAGCATCTCATAAACCTCAATATTCGTCAACTTTAATAACCAAAGAAGGCAAAACCACCCGCGCCTTTCCCGTCTCACCTGCATCTCATATATGGCCGCCGCCTGCGCAGCCATGGTCGACTGCTCGAAGGCGGAGCTGTAGCCGTACGCGGCGGGCGCGGCCAGCGTCGCGGACGCCGCGCGGTAGTAGTCGTCCGTGCGCGGAGCTGCAACCGTTGCATTGTATGCTGAGGAAAATATAAAATCAGGTTATTAATGCGAATTTCACACACTATGTCCATGATTATACCTTAATCACACCACAAAAGTTTGAGAGTTAATGAAAACAATTGAGTATGAAAAAATGCCGTACGTAGGATCCTGTCACCCTTTTCAACCGTGGCTGCGACCATTGGGGCGGATTGATATCATTAGGGGGGTGGAAGGGAATGAATGACCCATCCTTATCTTTGAAAGCGTGTCAATCATAATCATGAGCGGATTCAAGAGCTGCCAATCGTTATTAGATCGTTATTGCTTAGAGGTAATGTCAGACCTACTACTGGAGCAGAGAATACTATCCCACTAATGTTATCAGAATGCGGCACGAAATCACAATGAAATAGTTTTAAGATGTTCAGTACATCATTGAGACGAAATCGAATCATATTTTATTGTGAAAGATCTTATATCATGTGTGTGGCATCCACTCACCGTGTAACTTAACTCACTTCTAAACCGATAAGATAAATAATCAATATTCGGATAACCTACCGTATGCCTTGGGCATGCTGCTGCTGGCACCGTACGCGCCCACTGACAGGGCTGCAGCTGCTGCAGACGGGTAGACGGGCTGTGCTGCGGCTGCTGCTGCGGTCGTGTAGTCGCGAGAGGTCGAGATACTGCAGAAGAAAACAATGACAATTAATTTCGAAAATAGAGGAAAACATTTCGAAAATGTGAAAGGTTGGCAGTGAGCAGAAGAACAATGGAAGCTGAATTAGGATTTCCTATCCCACATTTATAATGGTACGTGCAAATTTTACAATTCGAAGCTACGTGATAGAAGTGGCGTTGCAGAATATGGAAAATAGAAAAGAGCAGGGAAACTGAGCACTGCATGTTTTAGTGAATCACAGAGAACGGATGGTTCCAATCAATAGAACAGGCCACGCCCCCTTCAGTCCGGAAGGGATGTTTACGGCAATCTTCCGATCAAAACTCGTCCTGTAGCGATAATTATCGACGAAAGAGGCAGCCAATAATGGACAAAATTGCGATTAAGAATAAGCCCTTAAGGCATGAGTGTAGGACAAAGCGGCATGGTCATAAAGCAAAGAAATAAGTCCCCGTATATGAAAGTGCACTTAATTAACATCTTCAGGAAATGATCATCACATTCTTCCCAAGAGAATAAAACATAAGCGAACGAGCTATAAGACAAAAGTTAAAGGGCAAACCCAAAAGCAGAAAATGTCCGCGACAATCATCTATGAAAGTGCAGTCAATCAAAAATTTTGGTGGAAAGACAGCTACTCAAATAGGAAGAATAAAAAAAACCAACGGTGCTCGGTCGAGATAGCTCGATGCGTACGGATCGATCGGAATGGACGAGCGCGTTTTCTCTATCCTGAAATTTCATGTTTTTATTTAAATTTAAACAAAAACAACAACAAATTAGGACAAGGCCACACACCAATTCGGCTCGAGATATGAGTATCCTCCTCCCGAGGTGCTTCCCGATTCGGGTTTGCGGCCCGCCGAATAGGCCGAATTGTAGTTGGCGCCGCCGCTGCTGCTGCCGTTTCCGGGCAGGTGCTGGAAAACGGGTTGCAATCATTGAAACAGGCGCAAAAAACAGAACGCCAGCAGCCGAAATCGGGTTATTGACCGAGGAGCGAGAGGTGAGCAGTGTCTACGTGGACAGTGAGAGAGGCTGGTGGGGTGGTGAAAGGAGCGCGGGGACTCCCAAAACTGGATCTAATCCTCCGCGGCGCGCATTTCTTTTCTCGAGCCGCCCCCGCTGGCGATGATCACGAAATGGCCAAGCGCGCCAATTAAAATAAGTTAGCGGCTTTATTTAATATGCGGGAAATAAATCGAAATGTTTCGAAAACAGTATTCAACAAACTGGTTTTGGACAAGGCTGGGAACACAACAATATCGTTAAACATGGAGAAGACAACTCACCGATCTGGAATAGTCGCGATCCGAGCCGCCCGTGGATGAGTAATTCCTCGCCGACGACGACGACGTCTGGTAGGATGGCGCCGAGCGACGGTTGCCCCCGCCGCTACCGCCAAAGGAACGACTCATGATGGACCCTGCGAAGGAGTGAGGAATGAGAAACAGCAGGATATGCAAAAATAACAATAAGTTATGACAAAACAAAAACAACGCCAAGTCAAAAGAAAAACAAAAAAATGTGGTGCTGAGCGTGTGCCAGGTGACAGCTATGTTTCGAGAAACTAACGCAGCGAGTACGGTATTTGACTTTTACACAATGTTTGCCAATCGACAACTGAGTGTTCTGAATTTTTTGTTTATTTCTTTGCACGTGAGTTTTCTGCGTTTTAAATCTCCGATTTTTTCATAAAAAGTACGCTAAAACCACCACCCGACAGGGTGCCACCTTTCGAACGAACAATTGCTAGTTTATAGCCTCTTTTTAGCGTGATATTGCAATGAGTACTTGTTGTTGATGATATTGTTTTCCAGATTTCATCGTTCTCTTGCCTTTCATGAGCTGATACATCAACGATGAAGTGAGCACTGTTTTTCCTATTCCCTCTTGCACTCCTAAAATACATATTTTCGTTGCCCGATTCGATCATTTCAATTCTAAATTCCGATTTCGTTTTCATTAAAAAAAAACGTTCGAAACTTGCTGAAACTTGCGGTGCTGGCTTTTTAGTGCCATTGAATTTATCATCAAGGGATTGGTTGTTGCACACCGCTTAATTTAAGAGTTGGAGCTCACTGCCCGCTCGATGACCCGGTCGCATTCAATAAATATTTAATTTCGAAATTCAGGATCAAGATCGAAGAACTCGAGGTTTACTTCCCGTACGATTATGTCTACCCGGAGCAGGTGCTCTACATGAAGGAGCTCAAGAAATCGCTCGATGCACAGGTTCGGCTCCTTAAAAAACAAAAATAAGATTGTATCTAAATTACCAATACAGTTCATGTTTCAAATTCATTGTAACAGATGGCTGTAGAACGGTAAAGTAATGCAATCGCGTTAAGCAAGGCACTAGTGTAGAAAATCACTACGTGGCCAAGTGACAATTGGTCATTTATAATATTTTAAATTTAAATAATATTTCAGGGTCACTGCCTACTCGAGATGCCCTCAGGCACGGGCAAGACCGTGTCCCTTCTCTCGCTCGTACTCGCCTACATGACCCGATACCCGGATAAGCTGGAGAAGTGAGCATGCTGTTGATTTGTCGAAACATAATTTTGTCTAGTTCATTCTTTTCAAAAACCTGATTATATCAATTTTTAGTTTGAATATACCAAAGCATCATCGGATAATCTGGTTTGACAATATTTGTACCTCGAATCAGCGTTTTCCTGGCCTCCAGTCTGTAAAGTTATGTCAGGTTCATAATAGAGTTCGATGTACGGGCAATTATCTCTTTACTCACTCTCTCGCAACTCTTACCAGTTAGAGAGCACGTGAAATGAAGATTCGATTGCCCGTAATTCGAACTCTAGTTCGAATTACGGTAGACCAGTCATACTCAATTCAGACTGGTCTACTGCTCTCGTACGATTCCCGAGATCGAGAAGTGCGTCGCCGAGCTGCAGAATCTGTTCAAGTTCTACGAGACGATGAATGGACAGGTTGGTTACGATATCAATTTGAAACACAAACATCCCGGGGCTAAATGATTGTTATTGTTAAAAAAAGGTCGATAAATGGACACTGGGAATGGACAGGTCAGAAGGATTATGATTTCAATTCGAAAGGCAAACGGCCCGGGCAGTAACCATGCTTCTTTTTTTAAAAGCCAGACACTTCCATTCATGGTCTACGAAGCTATGAATTGGTAGGCTGGATTTTCTATCATAGGTAGTTGATACTTAAATTCCTCCGGATTGAAAATAGTCTCTAGTTTTAGCGTAAATCATATTCAACCTATTCAAGTTTTAAGAAACGCGGTGAATAGACAAATGGGAAAGACATATGATAGAATGTTTCGAGAAAATGAAAAGGTAGTTTAGAAGTTGGGAATCACGACACCATTGTATCACTGATCAGATCCTGGATATGACTGACTTGTGAAACGGCGATGAAATTGCTGTGCATTGTTTCTCTCGATAAAGCGGGAGATTTTACTGTTCTGTGAAACAGACATGCGACAGTAAACCATAAATTTGATTGTGCCCCAAGTTGAAACTGCTTCTTTGACAAGAATCGATGGAAAAAAATTGCGCCCGCTATAACGGTATCCGAGCAACTGTAAAGTAAATTAGTCAATGTTTGCGTTTATCAAAAAATAATAATAAAATCTACTTTCAGATAATAAAATCTACTTTCAGGCACCCCAAATGCTCGCTCTGGCCATGTCTGCGAGGAAGAACCTCTGCATCAACGAGAAGGTCCTCGCTGCGAGGTACGGTAGATCGTTGATTACGGTAGATTTACTTTCTTAGGAGAACGGTAAATCAGGGCAGATGACGGTAGGTCTTCGATCTTAAGAGTAAGGTAGCTGGACGAGCTTACGAAGGCAGGTAGCAGTGCGGTAGATGGGATACTGCGGCTGAAGCAGGTTACGTAAGCGGGAAGGGATTCCGTGGTGAGGGGTGCTGTAGCTCGAATGAGGATACGGTATTTACTAATCTTTGATCTTTCCAGGACGGGCATCGGCATCGACGGCGCGTGCCAGAAGCTGACGGCGTCGTTCATTCGGGCCAAGTGAGTTGGCGTTTCAATTTTATCATTCAAATAGAGAAGTGTCTTCCTTTTCAATAGGCTGGACATGTGAATTCGAAAACAAATTGAGTGACTATTGTTCTTTGGGAGCTTCAGTCGGGCCAAGTGAGTTGGGGTTGCAAGTTTGATACTTCTTCATTTTGTTGCTCGGGACATCAATTATTGTTTATTGTGACAGATCGTATTTTCACTGACTTAGATATGGTTGTATTTTTTTTAAAGTGGTATAATATATTTAAATATTTGCTAATGTATGCGTTGTTCATTCGGGCAAAGTGAGTTCGGGTTGCAAGGTTCACCTTTATCGGCTGATTGGGCTGCTGTCGTGATTCCAGCTGGGCACGAGCAAGAAACTTAAAAATTAGACTGCTTTAGAGCTATGCATATTTGTTATGAATATTTAAAAAAAAATTACTGCTTCATTTGATCATTTGTTCGGACCAGGTGATTCTATGCTTCAAGTTCAGCATGAGTAAGTTGGAAACACATACCTGGTAATAATCCTGCGCTTGTCGAATAAAAACAACTATGAATACTGTTTGGATGCACCTTTCAAAAAAAATCGTGTACCTTCACGATGAACGGGGGCTTCACGATTCGAACTTACACAAGGGTGAATCGCATTGGGCAATGCGATCTGCTACAGCTGTTCTTTGCAAATTCATCGAACTCAGTAGTATATTGCCAGGAAGTTTTGTTTACTGAGTGTGGCCCGAGGATGATTGCGCGGAGGGTTGACGATCTTTTTGTTATTGTTATTATTACACATGCGATAAATATATTATTATTATTATTATTATTTTTATTAATTATTATTATTATTATCTTATGTATCCCAGGAAGCGGCTGAACGACGCGGATCTGCCCGACTGTCCGTTCTTCGAGAAGCTGGACGCGACGCCCGGCTTCGAGCTGCCCAACGGCGTCTGGAATCTGGTGAGTGATCGGTTGAGGAAAGGATGCGGCCTAGGAGCGCCGGGTTAGAGAATGAGGGCAACAGGAATCTGGCGATAGCAGGGAGTCCGATTTGTGTTTGGGACGGCAGGTGTCAAATTGAAATAGATGCAGCTGTCGATCGTCAGTAAATAATTTTTTTTATGTAATTTAGTCATTGACCGTACTCCCATTGAGAATAACGCCTGCTGATAGCACTGTAACCGGCATGCGAAAATCGAATCTCAATGCCTCGAATGATTTCTATTTTGTACACTGGTATCACTGTACCATGCACTGCGCTGGCGTCGCCCAATCAATCTAATGCTGCCGTTGAAACCTCTATCTTGATGAACACATGCAAATTTCTTGGATAATTACGGTTTCTCGTTGCTGACAAAGCAGAACGTGAAGATAAGCGTGCAGTGTGTTTTCCACATATTCAACAATAAACTAATAATAATAATAACAATAATTAATAATAATAGAAATGTATCATAATCAATTTCAGTCCGACCTCAAGGACTTTGGCTCCTCCGCGGGTGTTTGTCCCTACTTCGTCGCCCGGCAGGCAATGAGCAGAGCTAGTGTGAGTGAATTATCGATTTTTTTGGTGTTTGCGGGGGTACGGTAGTGGCAGAGTAGGATGCTGATATTGCGAGGCAATGAGCAGAGCGAGTGTCAGTGATTGTCATTGATTGTTATTGGTATTAGAAGGCACGGTAGTTCGAGAGTACGGTAGGCTGTTGACTCCGTATTGGGACCAGCGAAGAGTAGAGCTAGTGGGATTTATCGATTTTATTGATGGTAGAAGGCACGGTAGTTCGAGAGTACGGTAGGCTGTTAACTCCGTAGTGGGACCAGGCGAAGGGTAGGGCTGTAGTGAGAGTTAGGTCTTCAGATCGTTTACAGTGGCGATCTGATTCCGTTGCTCCATAACGTATCCACTAAATCAATATTTTCCTCCCTCAGATTTTTGTCTACCGTAACCCTAAAAATCGCAAATTCCTGCACATCATTGCCTATCGTATTTTTATAGATACCGTAATCCTACGGTAATGATTCCAGATCGTTGTCTACTCGTACCACTACATTCTCGACCCGAAGATCGCCGAGCTCGTCTCCAAGGATTTCAGCAAAAAGTGGGTATTAATTACTATAATTTTTTTTGAAATACAGGATAGAGAGACCATTGCCAGTCTAGTTCCCAATGAGATGTGTAGCAATGGCGAAACACGAGTGTCACCACCAGTGGGGGATTGGGCTCTGTGCCCTTCGAGTCGCGAGCGGCGCCTTACACCACTCGGCCATCTCGTCATTTGACTCGTTTTTTTATTATATTGAAGTGTTAAATTCTTCTCAGGGAGCGCGTGGTCTTGACCTACCGTATCCTCGTTTTATTGATTGATCCAACCATTTATCGATTATTCTTCTTAGGGAGCGCGTGGTCTTGACCTACCGTATCCTCGTTTTATTGATTGATCCAACCATTTATCGATTATTCTTCTCAGGGAGCGCGTGGTCTTGACCTACCGTATCCTCGTTTTATTGATTGATCCAACCATTTATCGATTATTCTTCTCAGGGCGTGCGTGGTCTTCGACGAGGCGCACAACATCGACTCTGTGTGCATCGAATCGATGAGCGTCGCCGTGTCGGGCAAGACGATCGACCGGTGAGTGGGTTGGGGGGGGGGTGGTGGTGTTAGACGAGCCGGGTTTGAAAATGATTGGGGCGGAAGTTATTTCATGTACGACAAGCAAAGATATCAGTGGATCATAATATTGGGCTAAGAGGCGACGGGAACGTGTTTTTAAAAGATACTTGTTCTCATTGTCAGAGATGGATGACATTCAGCATTTAAGAAAGTGGCGTCGATGGTTTGAGCACATGCCGAAACAGGAAATTCAAGGGGGTGAAATGGTTGGTAGTGGATGGAACTGTATATTAATGAGATGAGCTGCGAGTTCAGTGTTTACGTGGCTCGATACGATACGTTAAGAATATAGTGAAACAGAAAACGATTATGAACTATTTGTTTTTTTTTATTATTACAACGAGTTCAGAAGGAACTGGTATCGTCTGAAGCTAATCCAGTGTGTCTATGAGGAAATAGTGAAATGGAGAATTGAAGGGAAATGGGAAATGAGAAATATGTGATTTCGGAAGGTACAGTACTGCTTTGTAATGCTTTTCGATTGTGTTCAATACTTGATCGTAAGCGTAAGCGATCGCGCTTGCTCCAACGTAGGTATGTGAATGGAGTGAGGGAGAGATCTGATGGGAAGATATGAATGGGAAACATGGAGACAGAATGTCATTGCGCTCGTTGTTCGAGGCATACTTTGTGCAATGAGTGAAGCACAAATCGAGCGGCGGACCTTGTTCTGGCATACACCGTATTGGGAATTTACTTTGATCATTATTGTTGAGTCCGAAGGAGAAGGGGATCGTCCATACGTGATCGAGCATAACTATAAGGGAATGATGAAGTGGGGGGAGCGGATGGGTAGATTTGAAGCAGTTTTCGTGGATCAGGCAATTTAGTTTTGTGATTGTGGAAGAGATTGCGGGGAACTGTGGTGCGATTTGAAATTGTTTTTTCAAAAGTAATAATATTATTATTACTCCAGGGCGACGAACGAGCTCACTGCCCTCGAGCGGACGGTTGAGCGGACGAAGGAGGAGAATGCGGCCAAGCTGCAGGAGGAATACGAGAAGATGCTCGAAACGATGAGGAGGTCAGGCCTTGAATTACATTTTAGAGAGCGTTTTAGAGAATTTTAGAGAGCGCGTCTAGTTATCGTGAGTGTAGGGGAAGCGAGGCGCAAAAAAAATCATATTGGAGCAATACCGGAAAATGTATAGGAAGAATAGGAGAAGATGCTCGAAACTATATGAGGAGGTTAGGCTCCGCCCACTTTTAAGCAACGCCATTCTAGGAATACGATTTTGTGGATATCATTTAATTAATTTAATTGCATGCAAAATGATTATTATTTTTTAAATTATTTTTTTGTCGTGGTGATCGATGAAGCACATGCGCATTATGCGCATGTGCTTCATCGATCACCACAAAAATTGGCATTATGCGGTTCTGTAATTGTGACGATGAAACATGAAAGATCCTTCTTTGAAAAAAAATGGAGCTCTAAGACGTTGAGGCCGGTTCGCCTATTCTAACCTTGCCTAGGACATTCCGCGTGGCTATCCTAACCCGGCGCATCTAGAACGCACTTGATTGTTAATTACCCTATATAATATCAAAATTTCCTCAGGAACGAGCGGGAGCGTGCGAACGACGAGCGTCTCGCCAATCCGGTGCTTCCCTCGGATATTCTGAACGAGGCCATCCCCGGATCCATCCGAACCGCCAATCACTTTGTCATCTTCCTGAAACGGTAAGGAACCTGGCTGGGTACGCTAAAATAGAAATATAATGGTTGTTCAAGCTTTGTTTACACCAAATACATATCGGTGGAATTGTTTTTTTCTGGTATGCCACCATTGGTTGTAGTTTCTCTGAAACTGGAAGGAACCTGGTTAAATTCGGTTTGATACTGTATGGTGGGATGCTGCATGAATTCGGATAGTTTTAAAAGAGAAAAGGAAAAGGACGGAACTCGCGTGCATGTTTCCAATTTGATGTCGCTACACTCGTGTTTCACTGGTGGCACAAAGCCGACAGGCGATGACGGGGGCAATCCATCGTCGCTGTTGTAATCTGTACCTAAATTAAATTAATGATCATTGTAACATACAAATTGTGCGAAAATTTACTGTGAAAAAAATTAACTATGTGAGTAGAAGTTAGCAGTTTGTCATATGAAATCCAATTATCGATTCGCACATACCGTACTGTTCCCATTCCTACCGTACTCCCATTTCAGTGTGGTCGAGTACATTCGTCACCGCCTTCGCTCATCGCACGTGCTCATCGAGAGTCCCGCCTCCTTCCTCAAGGACATCAACGACAAGATGTTCATCGATCGGAAACCGTTGAGGTACGGTAGAGTATGGGTACGGTAGGAGGGCTATTGATTGCGAAATGCTGAAATAAAGGCATTAAGAAGATCTGCCGTAGGAAGTTGTGTTTGGTTAAATTGCTGAATTTCGAGACAAAATTTTGACTAAATGATTTCGGTTTCATCAATACTACTCAATTGTCTTGTGCTGAAACGTTTGCTTTTCGGTTCGTGCATTCCACAAACATATTATTAATGTAGGCATTAATTTTTCCTGTGACATCTTTGTTTCTGCGGTATTACGCCCTAAATCCAGTGGGGGTCAGTTGTTAATTATCCGTCCTCACCTTAATGCAAGATGGAAACAAATGAAAATATCAAAACGCGATTTCTTCCAGATTCTGCGCGGAGCGTCTGGCCAATCTGGCGCGCACGCTCGAGTTGGCGGACGCCTCGGACATTGGCGCGCTCACGCAGATCTGCACGCTGGCCACGCTGGTATCGACGTATTCCAAGGTGGGCTTTGGGCTGAGGGCGCGTGCTAGGAGCGCCGGGTTGGGAAACGGAAAGTAGTGTAATTTATGTAGCCAAGAAGCTGCGTATATTGACACTCCACCTGAAAGTAGAAGTAAAGTGCAGCTCAAGAAGCAGCGAAGTGGCTGGTTGAGTAATTATGTGGGATATCTGCACCGGAGTTTGCGAATTGAGCTGACGGGGGATTTGTGCTTCAGTAGGTACATAAAACAGAGGGAAATTTGTGCTTCTATTGGATAGAGCTTACCGTTTCATTTTTAAAAAAAATCGATTCACGACTTGTTTTTTTTTCATAATTCCCATTTTTTTCTGAGCTGGGGAGATTGGAATTCTCAAGAAAGCAACTTGTTCAAATGATGTTTCATGTTCGGTATAGGTTGCTGTTGAAACCGTTGCGATCAATCGTGCAGACAGCGCTGTGCCTAAAATTTACCGGATCTCTCATTTCGCAATACTCTCGCTGTTCCTAACCGGCGAGAGAGCATTGTGAACTGAGAGACCGGTAAATTTTTGCACAACCCCGGGTGCAGATCCTCTCAGCGGTTTAAAGCCTACAAAAATATTTATAGCAAAAAAAATACATATCTATAATCTCAGGGTTTCACTGTGATCGTGGAGCCAGCGGAGGCGTCGCAGCCGGCCCTCCTCCATCTATCGTGCATGGACGCATCAATCGCCATTCGACCAGTGATGGACAGGTTCCAGACGGTACGGTAGCTTACTGTACGATGGGTTAGGGTAGCGAGGATATGGTAGGGAGGGGGCGATAGCTGTTGCATCTATGACTACAACGTGTTCCTCAATTTTTTGCATCCTGATTGTGATATTCAAAGTAAAATCGAACATTGCTTGGCATTATTAAACTTGTGAAGCCGAGAATCGCCAAAGATGTACTTTGTACGTAATTGGTATTTCGAATGTGTTCCTTAATGACATTGAGCAGCTTTATCCTTACGTAATTATAGCTCACTTGTGAAACCACAAGTATGCAATGGTTTGCATTTCAAATTTCAAGAAAACTCTGTTATCTGCGCATTTCAATTTCTTCTTTTATGGATTGATTAGCGATATTACAATATCTCATCGTATTCTGCAGGTCGTGATTACTTCGGAAACAAGTAGGCTTACAGTATCAAATATTTGAATCCGATTATCGATTGATTTTTGATCGCAAGTTATTCTGCAGGTCGTGATCACCTCGGGCACCCTTTCCCCACTGGAGATGTACCCGAAGATCCTCGACTTTGACGCCTTCTCCTGCGTGTCCTTCACGATGACGCTCGCTCGACCCTGCATCGCGCCCCTCATCGTCTCGAGGGGAAATGATCAGGTACGGTAGGTGGATGGCGTACGGTAGATATCGATAACTGTACTCTGAATGGAACTCCGTTACGTGTATTAGATCTGATTTTTTAAACAGGCTCATATGATGCTAGTATTGCTATCAGATCGGGAATTGGCTAGATGTAGGAACTGTGAAACATTAGAATTATGGGTGGCATGAAACATCGGAAATATTTGATTATTTATTTCGAAAACCAATTCTCTTACAATTGAGAATGGTGGAAAAAAACATTGAGATGAAGTAAATGCGAGACCTGGTGGTAATTGAATTTTTTTTTGCGTGGAGCTTTGCTTTCCGCAGATTCGGTAGATCAAATGATACGGTATCTTCCCTTCCAGGTTGCGATCACTTCTCGATTCGAATCACGCGCCGACGTCGCCGTCATCCGCAACTACGGTAATCTCGTGCTCGAGGTGAGTACGGTAGAGAGGGGGTGCGGTATCTAGATTACGGCACACCCGGATTACGGTAAATTTGGAAATACGGAAACATCATCCTGGAGCTTAGGTAGGGATTTCGATGGTCTTATGTGCAAAAATCCTATCGATTAATTGAGTGCACTAGGCGATGGGCAATTCGAAGGCTGGGTGAAACCGCAGTATAATGTCTGGCTATGGAAACCGCGTTCTGGCCGTTCTAGTGGAGTTTTCATGGAAAATTGTTTGTTTGTATTTATTGTTAGGCTAAAAAAGAACCATATACTCATAATTGGTCCGCGCGACTATTTCGAGATATGATCGATCGTTAAACCCGCACTCAAATAGGTGGACATATTCATTACGATTTATTGTAATTATTATAACATGACTAAATGGTGTCAATCAGACTGCCTCGGTGGTGCGCGAAATTGAGCATTATTATATAATCGTTTATTTACATATTTAAATATAATAATAAATAAATAAATAATTGTTAATCTCAGATGGCCTCACTGGTGCCCGACGGGATGGTCGTGTTCTTCACCTCCTACACGTACATGGAGCACGTCGTGGCGACGTGGTACGATCAGGTGAGAGCTTTTTAGGGGTAGGGTGGTTGCTAGACGCACCGGGTTTGAGAATGAGACTGCGGAGGTTATCCTAGGTGCGCCCGGTTAGGAAAGGGTTTTCACCTTCTACACGTACATGGAGCACGTCGTGGCGACGTGGTACGATCAGGTGAGGAATGGGCGGGTGCTAGGTGCGACGGGTTTGATATTGAGGCTGGGAGTGGTTTGCGAGGCTCTTGTTGTTTTTATTACGAGGCTGCTGGTAGGAACTTATTGGAAGAGCCGGCCACCTTTAGGTAGTGTGGGCGAAACATGGTAGTGAAGGGTGGCAGTCTTGTGGACATTTTTCCTTTCTTTCATTTGCCCTTTTTTTCAATTGTTGTAGGCTCAGATGCACGCTGAGACAGATGAAATGGTGATAGTGTGAGCTTGAAACAGCGCCTTGGGGGCATTTACGTTGTGACTTTTTTTCTAAAGATCCTTCGGAGATTAGCCGGAATGAGGAATTGACAGTTATGTAGCTAGAGTGAAACGGCGAGCCAAGTGAACGGATGATAGAATGTTTGTATTTTCTTTGTTTATACTGGGAGGTACAGACTTAGCGCCTGGGAGAAGCGTTTGTCTACTTTTAGTGAAGGAGAAACAGTGCAATGCCGGGTAAAATTTTCCTGATATTATTGATACTTGAAGCTCAAACCATCGCTGGTAAAATTCACTGGAGGGCGTGGATGGGGAGATGTAGCAAGCGCGAAACAAGAATGTTAATGGTAATTTTTTGGCGTGATCATCGCAAAGATCACCCGTCGCTACACTGTTTCACGGGCACGTTGAGTAGCCACTCGCTCCTTTCGGGTAGTGGACCTTAGCTCGGTTGTTCCAATATTCCATACTGAATGGGCTCAAGTGGGAGAAAGAGCGAAAGAACATGGGAAATGAAGAGAGTAGCATATGATTATCGATTGATAATCGAATATTCCGATGAGCGAGACAGTGCGCGAAATGAAGAGAGTAAGGTATCGAATATCGATTGATTCGCTTACAGCACATTATTGACGAGCTGATGAAGTACAAGCTGCTGTTCATCGAGACGAACGACGCGCTCGAGACGTCCGTTGCACTCGAGAAGTGAGTACGGTAGTATGGGATTACGGTAGGGGTACGGTAGGATTCTAATAATAATTTATCATGTAATTAACGCAAATAAACAGTTTAGGGTACGGGGGAAACGAGATACATGAGATACGATGTTGCAACATAGGCAACAAAGAAAATTCGATCTAGGATGGCTAGCGAAAGTAGGCATAAATCAGGTAATGTGTTTGCGAAAAGAAGCACTGTTCCTAGAAGTGATTACATTATTAGGAAGAGAGTTCCATCTATTCACTGTTCTATTACACAAAAAGTTGTCCAGAGTTACTCTATTGAAACGGTGCTTCTTTAATTGGAAACTATTACGTCGGGACGGTGTGGTTCTTGAGGGGCGAAGAAAGAAAGTGCTCTCTGTTAACTCTAAGTCTCTATGCACAATTTTATAAGTACAACACAGGTCTATATTTAGTCGCCGTTGTTCCAGGGTAGAGAGGCCGAGAATTCCCAGTCGGGAGCTGTAGTCTGTGGGGGGTATCCTGCACTTGAAAAATACGCGTTTGGTGTATTGTCTCTGAACTGATTCGATTAATCTGATCTGTTCCGCTTCTGATGGCGACCATATTTCACTTCCGTATTCAAGTATTGGCCTAACATACATTGCGAAAAGACGCGCATAGAGTTTAGGGCTACGCGAGGAGAAAGTGCGAGTGATGTAAGCACATCGAGCTTTCGCTCGAGAGATGATAGATTTGATGTGAATAGAGAAAGAGAGCGAATTATCATAAGAAATGCCAAGGTCTTTGAAGGTGGATACGATAGGTAGGGCCACATTGTCGATCGAGAAGTTAATTACTGGGTGGTTGGAACCGACTCTCATGATGACTGTCTTAGTAGCTGAGATAGACAAACCCCATGTGTGTGACCAGATGGAAAGAGCATCGAGTGAGGATTGGAGAAGAGTAGGGTCACTTATCGAGTAAAGCTTGATATCGTCTGCATAGATGTTACAGTAGGTTCCAGGGGGAAGGATACGAGAAATATCGGAGATGTAAATACTGAAGAGAAGTGGACCTAGACATGATCCTTGTGGTACACCTGACTCGACTGGATAGGAGTTGGAGAAACAGTTATCAACCACGACTGACTGAGTGCGATTTCTAAGGAAAGACTCTATCCATTTAAGTAAGCTGCCGCTTATGCCCACAAGTGCACATTTATGGATGAGTAAGCTTATTGGGATACAGTCGAAAGCCTTACTAAAGTCAATGAATGCAACGGATACGTATTGACCTTCGTCTATGGCCTTGTTCCAATGGAAAAGGGAGGACAGGAGAGAGGAGACGCACGATCTTTTCGCTCGGAAGCCGTGTTGAAAGGGACATAACAGATCGTTCGAGGAGAGGTGGTTAATAATAGCACTGCAGATATTGCGTTCAAAAACCTTAGACGTCGAACAAGTGAGAGAAATGGGGCGGTACGAGGTGGGGTCACTTTTAAGACCTTTTCGTTTGTAAACTGCGCGTACAAAAGCTGTGTTCCAAATAGTAGGACAAGTGCCTGTGAGAGAGAAACGGTGGAAAAGGATGGAAAGTGGAAAAGTAAGGCTGTCAGCAGTGTTCTTAAGGAAGACGTAAGGTAGGAAATCAGGAGAGGTAGAATTTCTAGACGGAAGAGACTTAAGAAGCTTGTGTAAAGACACCTGGTCAACGTCGATGAAATCGATTGACTTTCCCTTAAAGGCAGTGTGGGTAGAGGAAGGGGTAGGTGAAGCTCTGTCTGTAAACGAGGCAAGGAATGTGTCGGCGAGAAGGGAGGCCTTAGAAGGAGCATCAGTGTAATTCACACCATTAGCAACAAGAGTGGGTAGAGAGGGCAATTCGTCTTTAATTCTATCCGATGCGAATCGATAAAAGGCGCGTAGGTTTCGCGATCGCAAAAGCTTACGCTCGTTACTTTTAGCAGTTTGTCGATAGCTCTTGCGGAGGAGCTTGCACATTCGAATAAAGGGCTCAGTACCTATTGTCCTACGACGGCGATAGAGTTGGCGGCATTTCTGGAGGAGTCGGCTAGTTTTCTTTGATTGGAGAGCGCGCTTAGAGAAAGGCTTAACGATTGGAACGAAAGTATCAATCAGGGAGTGAATAATGTGGCAAAAAGTCTCATAAGCGTGGTCCGCGTCACTCGATCTGGAGAAAAGATCGAACCAATCTATTGAGAGTAGATGGGCATTAATAGATATCCAATTTGCACGCGAGAAATCTCTTCTGGGTGGTTCAACGATGGAAGGAAGTGAGCCGACTAAATCAAAAAGGACAAGGTTGTGATCGAGTGAGGGAAGGGGCGCTTCAACACGAGTAGATGATACTAGTCTAGTATCAGACACGAGTACGACGTCGAGAATTTTACTGTCGCGAGTAGGTTCTAATACTAATTGCGATAAGGAGGACGAGATGGCGAAATCGAGAAGTGCGTTGCTATGAGGATAAATCGCAGTTTGTGCTATCCAGTCAAGATCGCCGCAGTTTAAATCACCACTAACTATAACGTGACTAGAATCCATAGAGGTAATGTTGTGAACGAAATCGAGACACTCGGAGAAAGAGTCGATACTGCACGAGGGACTTCGATAGATACAAATAAGGAGAGAAGGAGACGATAAAATGCGAACGTTACAAATAACTAGCTGACAATAGATGGAGAAAGAGCGAGATTCTATTGGAAACGAGGGAATTTGTCGATCGACAAGGATTGCACAACCGCCACCACGATATGCTGAGTCACGATCACAGCGATAGACTGAGAACCGATCAAACGATAGCATGTTGTCAGTAATTGTATCACTAGATGCCCAAGTTTCAGAGAGAAAAACAATCGAGAGATTGCTATCGGCAAAATGTTGGCCAAGCATATCAAGTTTGTTCGAGACTGAACGAGCGTTTACTGTAATTGCAGATACGGCAGAGCTAAGCATGGGCGAAAGTGGAACAAGACGAGTTAAAGGAGAGAGCTGGTAGTCAAAAGAGTTGGGAAGGGAAGGGGAAGCGCGAGAGAGTGTGGTGGGGGGAGAGAGTACAGGGGAGATAGAGGAAGCGACGGTAGGCGCGGCATGTAAATCAGAACGGAAAGGCTGTAAAACTATGAGAGTATCTGCCTCAAGTGGAGGATCCTAATTGCGAGGAACCAGATAGTTAAGCTTGGGGGAAACGAGGGGAGGTCTAAAGGAACGCGGCTCGATAACAGTGGAAGAGGAAGGTGCAGATGGAGAGACTACTTCACGGACCGGTTCGAGATCAACTCGGCCGCTTTTCCTACTGGTACCTGTACCATCTCCTCCTTCTGACTTTCTCTTCTGGCTCTTGCCTGCACTTGAGCCGCCCCTTGAGCCACCGCGAGATGCGCCTCTGCTGTTTGAGAAACCACCTCTACCTCGATTACGTGCGACAGTGGTAGTCGCTTTGGTAAGGGGACGGCTTCTCGATGGGGAAATCTGTGCAGTTTGATCACCAGCCCCTCCAGAGAGGGGTTTACCGTATCGAAGTTTGACGATACGGAAATCCCTTACTACATACTGAATCTCTCCTGCACTCTCGTTGAGTACTCTAGCTTCCTGCCTGAGAAGGCGGTCAGTCTCGAGTTGCTCACGAGTGTAATCACCTCGTAGGAAAGCTCGAGAACTACCCGTAAGTCTACCGCACCTGACTCGTATTGCTTCCGTGTAGAAGAGATCTCTCGCTTCCACAGAAGGGAAACCGATCTTGATGATGCGAGGAGTCGTACGGTTTTCAGCTCGTGTCTCAGGATGGCGATGGAAACTGATCTGATCACGAACCTTATCCAATTCAGAGGAGTTAATGGTATCGAGAATGAGAGAGATGATCTTACGGTCATTCTCCTCAGTTTCCTTATCATTCTCACCTTCCGGCGTGTTTACCAGCACGCATCGTTTCGCTTTAGCGTCCACGGTTTCTTTCTGATTGAGAGCCGCGATGACTCCCGTCGTGATAGTATCGACAGAGAGGGGAGAGCCGCGATGACTCCCGTCGTGATAGTATCGACAGAGAGGGGAGAGCCGCGATGACTCCCGTCGTGATAGTATCGACAGAGAGGGGAGAGCCGCGATGACTCCCGTCGTGATAGTATCGACAGAGAGGGGAGAGCCGCGATGACTCCCGTCGTGATAGTATCGACAGAGAGGGGAGAGCCGCGATGACTCCCGTCGTGATAGTATCGACAGAGAGGGGAGAGCCGCGATGACTCCCGTCGTGATAGTATCGACAGAGAGGGGAGAGCCGCGATGACTCCCGTCGTGATAGTATCGACAGAGAGGGGAGAGCCGCGATGACTCCCGTCGTGATAGTATCGACAGAGAGGGGAGAGCCGCGATGACTCCCGTCGTGATAGTATCGACAGAGAGGGGAGAGCCGCGATGACTCCCGTCGTGATAGTATCGACAGAGAGGGGAGAGCCGCGATGACTCCCGTCGTGATAGTATCGACAGAGAGGGGAGAGCCGCGATGACTCCCGTCGTGATAGTATCGACAGAGAGGGGAGAGCCGCGATGACTCCCGTCGTGATAGTATCGACAGAGAGGGGAGAGCCGCGATGACTCCCGTCGTGATAGTATCGACAGAGAGGGGAGAGCCGCGATGACTCCCGTCGTGATAGTATCGACAGAGAGGGGAGAGCCGCGATGACTCCCGTCGTGATAGTATCGACAGAGAGGGGAGAGCCGCGATGACTCCCGTCGTGATAGTATCGACAGAGAGGGGAGAGCCGCGATGACTCCCGTCGTGATAGTATCGACAGAGAGGGGAGAGCCGCGATGACTCCCGTCGTGATAGTATCGACAGAGAGGGGAGAGCCGCGATGACTCCCGTCGTGATAGTATCGACAGAGAGGGGAGAAGACGAGTGAGACTTATCGAGTCTCTCAACGAGGACACGCACCGCATGAGACAACTCACTAATCTCTTTCTGCTGCTCAACCATCAGCTGATAGAGCTGATCAATGGTTACTCCCATTGTGGGTGAGTGGGCCAACAGAAAGAGAAGTGAGAAATGAATGAGAGAAACACAAACAAGACGTGAACACAAGGACCTATTCAATCACTCACTGGGCGGGGATAAAGACGGACACCAGACAGTGTTAGCTGCTGGGTATGCGGGGGAAAGCAAAGGAGAAACCAGTGAGAGAAAGAAAAGGGTTTTCCCCTGGTAGGAGAACCTAAGAAAAGAGCCCACAAAGGGAAACTCAGCAGGGAATAGAGAGAGAAGGGATGCGCACCCTCTCTCTCTTGACCAGGGAAGGGAACTGACCAGGGAAGGGAACTGAACCAGGGAAGGGAACTGACCAGGGAAGGGAACTGACCAGGGAAGGGAACTGACCAGGGAAGGGAACTGACCAGGGAAGGGAAATTATCGATTGATGGCATCGTGCCAATCCCTGGGAGGTAAGGTGGTATGGGTACAACAGGAGCGTTGTAGAGATACGTCCGTTGCACTCGAGAAGTGAGTACGGTAGGATGGGGTTACGGTAGCTGCACCAATATTGTTCAGAATATGGATAATGCGGTGATATGAGCCATTCGTGGGGATTCTGGGAACGATATTAGGTGCCCTACCTATAGCACTCTTCATTCTGAGTCGCGACAACCCTGATTGGAGCGACAATCTTTGTGTGGAAACTTTCCCACGATCTATATTCCCTACAGGAGTGCTAGGGCCTATTCTCACAGGTGATAACGTGTGAACTTGTCCCCTGGCTAACATATCAATCCTACGACGGGTAGTTCCTCTGCAGTTTTAACCTTAGATCGAGATCGAGGGACTAACTTGGTCAAGAAAGTAACTGGACTCATCTGAGGGAAAGTATCACTGGCCGACGCAATCGATGACGTTGAATTACATTGGGAGAGAAGATCCGGCGATACTATGCAGAGAACGACAGACACGACTTACAGCACCTCTTTATCATCATGTCCACAACTCTGATTGATAATGCACAATCCTATCCTTATATAGTGCTTGTCCTAAGGGGAGGAGAATCTCGAGGGGCTGTTCCCTTGGGACTGGACTTGTGAGTCATACAAGAATGGGTAGAGTTGGAGATTAGAGAGAGGAAAGGGAAAGGAGAGGGGAGAAGAAGGGGAAGGAAAGAGGGGGAACAAGGGGGAAATGGGGGATCTACATTATCTATAATCGCAGGCACGACAATAAGGGAAGGTTGCTGGTAATGGGAGCAAAGAAGGCACTGGAGAAGTGAGTACGGTAGGGGTACGGATTGATGGTATCGTGCCTGTATTGTTGTGTGCTTGGGAAGAGCCAACCCTGTTCAAATCTGCGAAAGTAAAATACTCGTTGTTTATACAACTAGTGAAACTTCGTTCGTTCTGGTGTTTCAGTGCATGCAAACTCGCAACAATAAGGGCTAATGATATTCACTATGCCAGCATAGAATTAATACCTTGCCATGAAGGTATAAATAGGAGGGATCAAGGGTACTGTAGCAGGGTACGGTGGTGATTATCGATTTATTTTTTATTGGGCGGATTGTGATCGTGGAAGATTCGATTAAGGTGAGTGCGAAATATTCGATCTGAAGAATTGATGAAGCGCAAAAGTCACTTTCCATTTGCGCAGATATCTCCGAAGGCTGTAGACTGCCGTTCTCGATTTTTACATTGCCGGGGTACTTTATCATGCATCGGTAGTTATTGTCGAGTTGTTTGTTGTTGTTGTTGGGCAGATTGTGGACTCGATTGGCGCCAACTGGGTGCAGGCGAAAATGTCTATGTGAAGCTTCTGAAGCCCGAATAAACCAGATGAATGATTACAATTAGAAAAGAAAAGATGTAGCAAGGATACTGTCGCGGGTTACGGTATTGATTATCAACCATTGCAGATACGTGGAGGCGTGCGATTCGGGACGCGGCGCGTGCCTGTTCTCTGTCGCGCGCGGCAAGGTGTCCGAGGGCATCGACTTCTCGCATCATCTGGGTGAGTAGATGGGGAAAGGGTGTGTGATAGAAGCGCCGGGTTAGAGAGGGGACCTTCGAGTTATCGCATCATATCGGTTTTTCAATTATGATAAAATTGCATTTTAGACTTTCCTTCCCACGTATTAGCTAAGTATGTGTTTCGGGGACTATGAGGTGAGGTTGAAACGGAAAAGTTACATACACTGGATTTTTGCGCTCGCACTTTTGGGTTTTATTTTAATAATTCCTCTAAATCCTAGATTAATGTAATCCAAATCATATGGTTAGCTCGTGAAACATTGATTTTCCGCTATTGCCCGATATCGAAGTTTGAGAGAACAACATATTTTTATCCGATTTTCAATTCTTAGATGGTTCTGGATAGGGCAAAAAAGATTGATCTTTGATTCTCGGAATCACTGACCATGATACACTTTCGCTTTGCTGGCATTACATGACGATGTGATCTTTGATCTCTGAGCTCCTTTTATTTGATCTTTGATCTTTCTTTGTCAGGTCGCGCCGTGATCATGCTGGGCATTCCGTACGTGTACACGGAGAGTCGCATCCTGCGAGCGAGACTCGAGTATCTGAGGGATCAGTTTGGAATCAAGTGAGTTATGGTTTTTATGAAACGCAAAGGGAGCGGGGTTGATAACGAATGGGGGTCAATTTACTATGAACGTTAACAATAAATTTGGTGTTTTGCTAAAAAAAATTACGGTGAAATTGAGTAGAGCTGTATCAAGCAATTAGTAATGTAGCGGTGAAACGGTAAATATGTTGGACGGGACAGGAAACTAACACTTACACGGAGTCTGGAGCATCCTGCGAGCCAGTCTGGAGCACGTGAGAGATCAGTTCGGCAATGAGGGGGTGTGCTAGACGCGACGGGATAGAGAGAGCAGGGGGAGGAGAGAGAGGAGGGGGCGGAGTTAGGGAGGGGGCGCGGCACGGAGCTCCCTGGCTCAGGTATGTTCGGCATCCATCCTTATACTTATAAAAAAAAGTATATATTTGTATCACAGCGAGCGCGGTGGTACTGGCTAGGTTAGAAATAGGTTACGGGTTATGTGGGGAACGCTAAATGTGTAATAGTAGTAAGTGTGGAGTGCCCGAGTGATTTCAAATTGAATACTTCTATACGATGTCGTGATCGAATATTTGGGATTTTCGGCTCGCTTATGATTTCAGTGAAACCCGAATTCTGTGGGCAAAAAATCCAAAACTGCCAGGTTTATCGAAAGAGGCTAAAGCGTGTGAAATTGAGAGAGTGATGCATAACTATTTATTAGTAAATAATTAATTGCAGAGAGAACGACTTCCTGACGTTCGATGCGATGCGCCACACGGCGCAGTGCATGGGCAGAGCACTGAGAGGAAAGACGGACTACGGACTGATGGTGTTTGCGGATAAGGTAAGGTTAGGGACTGCCTAAGGCTTGGTTAGGGTACTTAGGGCACTACGGACTGATGGTGTTTGCAGATAAGGTAAGATTAGGGACTGCCTAAGGCATGATTAGGGCACTTACTATCAATTCTAGAGGGCTTCTAGGGGCCGAATTCCTACGGTGAAAATGGGGGCTGGGTAAACGTAAGAAAGGTGAATCAGTCTTTGCGCCGTTTCACGTTTGCTTCTTGTCCCGCTTTTCTCCCACTAATAAGTTTTGCTAGTGGCATACAAAACATCAGTGCAAAAAATCGTAAATTACAACAATGTGATTGGTGTTTCGCAAATGTCTGATAGTGTCACGACTGGGCTCCTTGAATGATCCTCCGTCCATCGATTCTATAAAAAAAAACAAATAATTCCCTTCATTGCAGCGCTTCTCGCGCACGGACAAGCGCGGCAAGCTGCCCCGCTGGATGCAGGTACGGTAGCGAGTTATCGATTTATTTAGTGATTACGGTATCGTAGACTCGCGAAGATGTGGGTACGGTAGCGGGTTATTGTTCTATTGGTTGATTACCGTATCCTAGGCTTGTGTGGATCGGGGTACGGTAACGATAGCACATGGTCGGTTACGGTTTTCCGAAGTTTTTTATCAGATGGTCTCATTACGATGAGTACGGTATCGGAATATTGATTGATTCGACTAAAGGGAGGTTACCGTATACCTATCCTTTCCGCTCAGGAGCACCTCGACCCGGCGAACACGAACCTGAGCATCGACGAGGCCGGCCAGCAGGCGAGAAGGTACGGTAGGCAGCTGGGATACGGTACTGAGCGATCGCCTTGGATATTGATTCGATAAACGAGACGATTCTTGTGGAATTTTGGACAACCGAAGCTTGAAAATGCCGAAAATGTCAACCCGGCTGCTCGAAGTTTCAATCTTCGTATGAGGTTCTTACAATTAGTGAATGATTTTCGATAATCAGCGGCAAGAGCTGTGTGCAAAAATGATCATTCACTCTTGTAAACTGAATTCATTGTCAGTTGGTTTGAAAGCAATTCCAGTTGGTCTGAAATTAACCTGAAATGCAATTGCAGATGGCTCTAATGGCTGACCTAACCCTGAAATTAATTCTAGGTTTCTTAACCTAGAATAAGGTTAAGGTTAAGAGTTCAAATTGCAGATGGCTCTCGCTCATGGCGCAACCATTCTCGAAGAAGGAGCAGTTGGGCATCTCCGTACTCACGAAAGACATGCTCGGAGAGAAGAACATGCAAAAATTCGAGAAAGTCGTGGAAAGGAATGATTAGGGGGTACGGTAGGATACTGTAGAGTGAGGGGTACGGTAGTCTCACACGCTCCTTGTCTCGATTGGTCAAGCTTGCCTAGTAGTTCAAATTCTCTGATTTTTGCTTGCGAAGGACCTTTTAATATCATATGTTGTCTTACCCGGATTTGATGAGTACGGTAGTTTAGGATTTTCCCAGTATCATTGATCTTTAGTCCGATCTTTCAATTGCTTTCATGATCTTATAAGTTTCCCTGTTTATAATTGTAAGTTGTAATGTTGTGATAGAATATCCCGTTTTATTCCTCACTTTTTATTGCCTCAAATTATCATCAATATCTTTCCTGTTACGTGGCCTTTTGTTGTCTGTTTTCTCTCGGTTTTGGTCTGTCGGATAGTAACGGGTATACTGCAGCCTTTTGTTGACACATACGATGATAAATTTTCGATTTTTGATTATTGTGAATTGACTTTTTTTTTGAAAGACAAGCGTATGACGCGCTGTGGATACTTTGATGTATGGCGAACCATACACTCTTTGATAAAATCAATAATCCATCTTCTACCGTACTCTCAGGGCGTGACCCCGAGCAGTACCGTAGCAAGCGATCGATCGATCGATCGACTACCGTATCCGCAGAAATGGACAGCGGAGATCAGCCTACGTGCTCGAAGTACTACCGGGAACCGGAGCAGGAGCAGGAGGATGAACCGGGTAAGCTCGTGTTTCAAGTGATTGACTTATGTAGAGAGGGTTGAAAACCACAATACGTGCGTCGTTGTTTAAAAATTCGTATAAAGCACTACCGGGAATCTGTTGTGGTGCCGGAGCAGGAGGACTTGTTAGATTTTGTTTCCCTATTTTCACCAGTGCATTCGCGTTATAAGTGTTGTGATAATCCAGTGGTGCCTCTTTCGCTTGTCGCTTGTGCTAGATACTTCTAGAGAAAAAAAAAGTCGGTGAATAAAGTCGATTACAGTATCCCCTCCGCCGCCGGAGCAGCAGGAGCATGAGGACGGAAGGGAAAAGGAGGAGCAAGAGGAGATCGAGCCGTCCGGATGGCAGCTGACCTTCCCTTCGCCACTAATCAGAGAGGTACGGTAGTTACACCCAGAGGTGCTATCAAGAACTGGTTTTCTTAGAAATTTACGGTTGTCGCACTCCTTTTGGTGACTATTTGGATTGGTGGAGATGTTTAATCACTGATTTAAATTACTTCAGAGGGGTACGGTAGTACAGACAATTTGGTGATCGATAACTGGCTTTAATAATTTAATTACTGTAGATGGGCAACGTGCTGCAGCTGCCGGAGATCAAGAACCTGCGACTGGTGTGCCGGTGAGTCGTGTAGTAATCATATTGGCGGGTGGTGTAAAGTGTTCTCGGCCTACTGCCTGTCGGTGAGGCGTGTACTGTTCATATTGGCTAGTGGGGGGGGGGGGTGGTGTCTAGTGTTTTTGTAAACTTTATGGTGATGAGTCGTGTAGCTGCAATATTGCGTTGGGGCTGTCGATGACGTCGATCATGGTTAGTGTTTTTTTTTCTTCGAGAGGATGAACGAAATCGGATATGCCGAATAGACGAGTGAACTGGTAGTGAAACACGGAAGGGCGGGTAAGGCATACTCGGGCGTATGACAACGAAGATGCAACCACAGATGCTGTTAAAGTGGGGACGGATACCTTTACTAGACGGATCGGATGTGTTTCCCACTCTTTCGAGTCAAATTTTCGTCTAAATCGATTGGGATTAGTCTGGGATGTTATTTATTCGAGCTAGTACACTGACTGTTATTTGGAAATTCACTGGTCGATTAGGTTGTGTAGTAACGGTGAAACTTTGATCTCATCCCGTATCGAAAAGAATATCATTTGATCTTTTTCATTTTAGATTTTTTTTGTTTCACCGCTGCTACCGTTCATTGAGTATTCTGAATATGTGGTAGTAGTGTACTGTCGGTGAAACATGTATAAATCAGGTCAAGGAAACATCTGATGAAAGGAATCGTGCTGGAAATCGAACAAGTAGTGATCATAGTTCGGATAGGACCTCTCTTATGTTGAACGCTGTCGTGTTATTGACGCCTGACAGGCTGTCCAGCAGAGACTACCATAATCGAAATGCTACAGTATTCTACCGTACCTGAATCACTGACAAGCAGGCTGAGAGAGAGTATAGCTACTTATGAACACCAGCTTGTCTCATGGTTGCCTCATGGTCAGGCGTACGTTGTCTATTGCTTACAATTAGCAATGTCATTTTAATGTTTTTCGAAGATTGGAGTGGAATGGAACCGAATTTCGAAATCTCTGCACCTAGTTAAGTTGTAGTGAAACATGGGAATTGTAGGTCTGCGAATGGCCAGGCATGAATGGGTGGATTTGTGTATTTTCTTCGAAACACCGGAAACCTATCAGTTATTGAAAATTAACGAATTCGAGGAGGTTGTGTACTACTGGTGAAACATCATCGTGACTGGTCTTTAAAAGAAAAAAAAAATGATCTTGATAAATCGACGATCGTATTTTTCAGAAACTGGACGGCGGCCATCGACGCTGCGTTCCTGAAGAAGGCCCGACGGGAGGCGGTGAATGCCTCGAGCTACCAGTGGTACGGTGGATTGAATGTTTTACGGATCGAGAACTGGCTTTTTAGAATATATATATATTTTTTTTTATACGTTTCTGGGTATGAGTGGTACGCTAGATGGAGGTAATTTCAAATGCGAAATGAATAAGTAGCAAAAGAAGTTAGGCTGATCATTGCTACGGTAGATGCCTCCCGGGAAATCGAAAACTAAAGATTTAGAATTGTTACCACTAGAACCCTTGTGTCAGCAACTGAAAGGTTATAGCCAAACATTTGATGGCAGTTTGGAACCCGAAAACAACATGCCTGAACGCAACGAGCTATCCTAAGAATTTTAAACTGTTATTAAAATGTTGCTCGAAAAAATCAAATACACCTCACATCACATAGCTCACATAGAAGTGTCTGAAACCTAAATCCTAATGTGGTCAAATCAATAAACAATCACAAATTTATTTGCAGGGAGCCGATCCACTACTCGCACGCGCTGTACGCGCCGCGCATCTATCCGAGAATGTTCCACTGCGGGGCGCACCACCCGATGACGAACAAGGTACGGTATTCGGGGGGTACGGTAGTTATTGATTAGGAACTGCAGGGCGGTTATGGTATAGGTGGGATGATACAGTGGATGTTCCACTGCGGGGCGCACCATCCGATGACGAACAAGGTACGGTAGATTACGGTAGCGATATGTGGTTGTTGATTAGAAGGAGCTAGGAGGAGGCACGGTAACTCGAATTCCGAGGATGTTCCTTTGCGGATGCGAGGGGACACAAGGGTTTCTTCGGTTTCGCCTGCTTCATTTAACATTCGCTGACCCCAAGATATTTGATGACGCGTAGGCATTGATGTCAGATCACTATATATTTTTCACCCCCGGTTGGCAATGAAAATGTATGACCTCAAGTGCATCTCTCAAACTCGCAAGCTCCTTCATTTAAAAAAAAACTAAATTATTTTTCCAGATCTACATCTTCGGCGGGAACGGACTGCAGCGGCGCGCGGACGCCTACGACTTCGACGCCAACTACAACGACGTGTGGACGTTCGACCTGGTGAGTGATAGGGAGAGGGAGAGGGATAGGGAGAGGGCGCGTGCTGGAAGCGCCGGGTTAGAAGTTAGATGTTTGATGGTCGCGAAAGGGAATGAAGATTTTGTCTGATTTATAGATTGGATTAGATTGTCGAAGTCCCATTGAAAAACTCGTGCACCATCTTCGTTTCAGTAGACCGTGAAACCGAAATGTCGATAGGAATGTACTTCAAAATTTACGACTATGAGATTTCTGAACAAAAGATTGTTTCTGCGAGAATCATGAATGGAAAAGAGGGAATTCTAACTGCAATAATGGTTTGAGTGCACCACGAAACACCGATTACCGGGGTTTTGTGCACATTGAGAATAAATGGCATGACTCTGGGCCTTTTTAAAATATCCTTTGCAATCCGTTTGGCGATCTCTATCGTATCTGATTAAGTGAATACCCGGCCCATACCATTATCTATTCACAGTACCATCTGCTATTTGTTACCGTATGCAATCAATACCGTACTCACACTACCGTATTCCAGCGTCGCAAGTGCTGGGAGCGCCTGCTGGTGCCGGACACGCCGTACCCGATGCCCAAGTCACGCGCCTCCATGGTAGCCTGGCGCCAGTACCTGGTGCTGTTCGGCGGCTTCAGAAGACCGGTACGTGATATCATTAGTGGATCATAAAAATAAAGATACGGTAATTCATGAAAATGTAAGCAACCTTTTTTCGCTGTAGCAGTTGTAAATGACACTGTCTAGCTAGTAAAGGTGCAGGGCCAGTTGCAATACTTGCATGATAGGGCATAAGGTAGATATCGCGTGATAGTGTGCATATGGTAGCCTGGAACTGATACTGTTCGGCTGGTTCAGAAGACCGGTGAGAGAGTGGATGGAGGGTGTGATCTAGACGGAACGGGTTTGGAGAAGTAAGTAGGAGAAAGGGAACGGTTTGCTGATGAATTCAAGTTTCAGAATACAGAATACATAATTTATCAGTTGTCGCAAAGTTGCGCTGATCAAGATGGGGTATCACAAGACCGAACTTCTTTCAAGATGATCATTTTGAAGGGGTCTCGGGCCAGTGGATTGGTCTTCTTGTTTCACTGTATTGATAATACAACTCACAATTTCGATCGAAGCACATCTCTGTTTTCCAAAAATAAACAACTTTTTAAAGCGGTGCAATGGTGTTTTAATACTGTGATAACTTTTTTCTCGTTATTATTTTTCAATTATATTCTCGCGGCGAATTCAAAATAATAATAAAAAAGCACACTATTACGTTGTTTCCATACTTGTGGTTAGAGATCGCAACAGCGCGGAGACTTGAGAGAATACTGAACTCTAGCGTTTGATCTTTGATCTTTGATCTCTTGCAGAACCGTCGTGGCCCGATGGGCGTCGGCGCAGCGGAGTACCACGTGGACGAGTCAGGTGAGATTATTGATTGTGACTAATTAATTAATTAGTTAAAAAATTAATTGTTTGAGTAATGTTTGAGAAATGACCGACAATGACATCCTCGAGAAGGATTGGGTTAGATTATATTCTCCCTCTGAAACCACAACGTTGCATGATTATTTGTTCTCCCACTTCGGTCTATGCTTAGAACGTGACAAGGCCTTTCCCGATCTGTTTCCGATTATAAATCGGCAGTGGCGCCTCTCCTCGATTTGCCTGCTCTCTCGCCACTCTGACCGACGAGAGATCATTCGAAATGAAGAGAGTCCCTTGCAGACGACATGAACTCTGGCGGGATGTTGATGCCGGACCGCGGCAGTCTACCGTACGAAATCCACTACCTGGACGTGACGACGAACCTGTGGGAAACGGTAAGCGAATATGGTAGAAAGGGTTTCGGTGGGCCGGGATTGCGGTAGTATGTGACTGTTGATAACGATAGATAATTATTTATTCAGCGCCTGATGGGAATCATTGAGTAGTGTGATCGGTGCCTTTTTATACATTCCTCCTGGAACAGCGATTCACCATGCACCATCACACCTTTGCTGTCTTGTTTTTATATATTTCTGTTTCGTTATATCACTAGTACAGCTGACCCTTTCTCAGTGTGCAGCAGCACTACGCAATTACAGTAACCCGTAATTCGCCTCCTACAGTCCTACCGTACCCCTTCAGGTCACTCCGGTCCCTCGCGATGGCGGCGTCAACTTCCTCGGCATGCACGATCACGCTGCGGCTGTGGTGGACACGTGGATGGTCGTGGTGGGAGGACTGAGGAGTACGGTAAGAGTGATCGATATTGCAAGGATTGGGTTACGGTAGGGTACTGTAATCATCGTGTGTTACTCTGGGAACACGACTAGAGAAGGGGATGCATGAATAAATGAATGACTTATCATTCCAATTTGCAGCCCTGGGACGAGGGTTTGCACGTCAACGCCGACATCTTCTTGTTCGATCTGGTGCAGCGGGTGTGGCTCATGCCCCCGCGACTTTGCATATTGAGGTCAGTTTGTTGTTGTTGTTATTGTTGTTGTTGTTGTTATTGTTGTTGTTAATCATTGCGATTAGATATTGGTATGGTCACTAGACATAATGTGCCTGTGCCTTGTGCACGGCCTGACCTGTGCCTTTATTGGAAGGTAGGTGTTTGACTAATGCTGAATGTTTCCTTCGATCGTTTCAATCAATAAAAGACCTACAGTAATCATGTCGTACACGTACCGTACTTCCACCTGCGATAAGAAAAATCAATCTATACTACAATACCGTACATTTCCATCAATGACGTGCCTATAATATTCATACGTTTTTGTTCCTACCGGGCCGGTAATCAGACCACTATATATGTGATAAAATCTGTCATCAGGCCACAATAAATCCACTATAATATCGGGTTTTAAGCTATATTAGACCTCTGATTTTGTGTCAGCCCACTGTAAATTTTTCGTCCCGGATAGAAATGAATATATATATATATATGATGATGATGATGATGATGATGATATTGCAGTCCCGAGGAGAGGCAGAACCGACCGAAGCAAGCCGAGTTGGCGCGAGGAATGCTCGCCCTCGTGAGACCGGGCCGCCTACTGTACCACCCCTGCTTCCCGATTGGGTGAGTTGCTGGATGCTAGTCGCGCCGGGTTAGGGACAGGAGGATCTGGTAAGCAGTAAATTTTATGATATAGAAGGTTATCAGGTGTGCTTGAGAATTCGTCTTCTTCCGTAACATTGAAGGTGCCTGAATTCACTGGCTTGAATAGAGTTTGTAGAAACGTGAAGTCGACAGGGTGCAATTCTGCGCTTTGAGTGTTTTTTTTAAATAGAGGTTTTTTTAAAGTTTTTTTTAAATAGAGCTTTCACCCTCGTCGCAGAGATGCGCAGTATTTTGCCAGGGTGTTTCGAAAAAAGTCTGAGTCAATCACGACTGTATTCCAGTGTGCCCGCACGCGGCGGCGTCGGCGCTGCAGCTGCAGCTGGGCAGCAGCAGAATGCGGCCAATGCGGCCGCTGCCTTCGTGGCCGCCTACCAGAACATGCTCCCAATTCAGGTACGGTAGGGCGGGTTACTGTAGGATACTTTACTCGTTGCTCTAGTACAGCAGGGACGGGGGGGGAGTGAGTGAGTTGCGATACGGTAGAATACTGTAGTCGCGCAAGTTAATGCGGTAGGTACGCTGGTTTCCGAGACGGTAGGATGCCGCCTCGGGGGTACGGTAGTGAATACAGTACTCAGAAGGGTGAATACGAGACGGGGTAGCGGTAGGAGCTGTACATGCCCATTTGTGGGTGGTGCGAGGTTGTGCGTTTCACCAATTGCCTCCACTTTTCATCAGCAGAAGGTGGTGAGAAATGTACATTCCTAATGCTATATGTAGCATCGGAGATAGTGTTGTCCAGTGGTGCATTTCACCAATTGCCTCCACTTGCAGCGGCTGCTGCATCAGAGTCGCGACTCGCTCAACGCATACTTCCTGGACTACGACCCGGCCAACGTGCTGGGCGAGCCGTGGCGATGGACACCCGTCCCGGTTTCGGTGAGTCGGTGTAGATTGTAAAATGAGTGATGTGGGAGGGTGAGTGGTGTAGATTGCTCATTGATCGACAAGAAATCTTAATTTGAAAAAACTGATGTTATGTTTTTAAAACGTCATTATTTCTTCTTCCAGTCAATTTGTGTAAATGAGAATTCACTGAAACCTGAATCGGGCAAGCTCGATAATAGATTGCGGCAGCTGCCTGGCTCTCTACATTTCCTACACCCCCCCCCCCTATCATTTTTCTCCCTCTTCCGCTGTGTGATTGAACGATGCGAGATGTGAGGGTTATTATCGGGATTTGTCGAATTATTTCATTTCAGAGTCCGCACATTCTTCGCGCGATCAGCCCGCTGACGCCGCCCGTTGCCGTGACCTGCGGCGAGCGAGTGCATCTCGTGTGAGTGGGAGGCAATGATGTTTGATCTTCGTAGATGTTACGTAGTTTGTTTTTGATCTTTGATCTTTTTCGTGGGGCCTATTGTAAGCGCCGTCATCAAGAGGAGCGGTCTTGACGACCGCGGCGCACTGAGCGCCATCATCAAGAGGAGCGGTCTCGACGACCGCGGCGCACTGAGCGCCTTCATCAAGAGGAGCGGTCTCGACGACCGCGGCGCACTGAGCGCCGTCATCAAGAGGAGCGGTCTCGACGACCGCGGCGCACTGAGCGCCTTCATCAAGAGGAGCGGTCTCGACGACCGCGGCGCACTGAGCGCCATCATCAAGAGGAGCGGTCTCGACGACCGCGGCGCACTGAGCGCCTTCATCAAGAGGAGCGGTCTCGACGACCGCGGCGCACTGAGCGCCTTCATCAAGAGGAGCGGTCTCGACGACCGCGGCGCACTGAGCGCCTTCATCAAGAGGAGCGGTATCGACGACCGCGGCGCACTGAGCGCCTTCATCAAGAGGAGCGGTATCGACGACCGCGGCGCACTGAGCGCCATCATCAAGAGGAGCGGTCTCGACGACCGCGGCGCACTGAGCGCCGTCATCAAGAGGAGCGGTCTCGACGACCGCGGCGCACTGAGCGCCATCATCAAGAGGAGCGGTCTCGACGACCGCGGCGCACTGAGCGCCTTCATCAAGAGGAGCGGTATCGACGACCGCGGCGCACTGAGCGCCATCATCAAGAGGAGCGGTATCGACGACCGCGGCGCACTGAGCGCCATCATCAAGAGGAGCGGTCTCGACGACCGCGGCGCACTGAGCGCCTTCATCAAGAGGAGCGGTCTCGACGACCGCGGCGCACTGAGCGCCATCATCAAGAGGAGCGGTATCGACGACCGCGGCGCACTGAGCGCCATCATCAAGAGGAGCGGTATCGACGACCGCGGCGCACTGAGCGCCATCATCAAGAGGAGCGGTCTCGACGACCGCGGCGCACTGAGCGCCTTCATCAAGAGGAGCGGTCTCGACGACCGCGGCGCACTGAGCGCCATCATCAAGAGGAGCGGTCTCGACGACCGCGGCGCACTGAGCGCCATCATCAAGAGGAGCGGTCTCGACGACCGCGGCGCACTGAGCGCCATCATCAAGAGGAGCGGTCTCGACGACCGCGGCGCACTGAGCGCCTTCATCAAGAGGAGCGGTCTCGACGACCGCGGCGCACTGAGCGCCGTCATCAAGAGGAGCGGTCTCGACGACCGCGGCGCACTGAGCGCCTTCATCAAGAGGAGCGGTCTCGACGACCGCGGCGCACTGAGCGCCATCATCAAGAGGAGCGGTATCGACGACCGCGGCGCACTGAGCGCCATCATCAAGAGGAGCGGTCTCGACGACCGCGGCGCACTGAGCGCCATCATCAAGAGGAGCGGTATCGACGACCGCGGCGCACTGAGCGCCATCATCAAGAGGAGCGGTCTCGACGACCGCGGCGCACTGAGCGCCTTCATCAAGAGGAGCGGTCTCGACGACCGCGGCGCACTGAGCGCCATCATCAAGAGGAGCGGTATCGACGACCGCGGCGCACTGAGCGCCATCATCAAGAGGAGCGGTCTCGACGACCGCGGCGCACTGAGCGCCATCATCAAGAGCGCCTTCATCTCATTGTTAGTGATCTTTGATCTTTGTAGCTTTGGCAATCGCTCTTGCAGCAATCTCTTGGCGGAGTCAGGCCACCGTATCATCAATTAAATGTTTTATACGGTTTCTGATGTGTAGTCTACAAGTTTAGCTAGTTTGTTGGTCGAAATTTTATGTTGATCTTTGATCTCTGTAATCGTTGCATAATTGCCTCCTTGCAGCAACCTCGTGCCGGAGACGGTGCGGGTGCGACGGGACGCCGATCTGGATAGCTTCCATGGGCTGCAGGTAGTTAATTAACTTAAATATTATTTTTAAAATTTCTATTTTTAAGTGGCGTTAGTCCATGGACTGCAGGTAGTTCAATTACTTAAATGTCCATTCAAATTCGCATACTATAAATGGTGTTAGTCAATGGAAACATTAGGTAATTTTGTCTCGAGAACCTAGATCGTGTTTCACCGATATGCTAAATCAATCTGCTTGTGAAAGTTGTGGACGATGATCCGATCAATTTTTCCGTTAAATAATATCGACTTTCCTTATTTCTCATTTCCATTCTATGGCGCTGCCACTAGGCCCGATTGTGTCTCAGCCCGATGATATGGTAGCATAGGAGGCGTGAGGTCCTAGGGTTTGCGTTTCAATGAGGTTCTAAGATAACGCAGGAAGACGGGGGTCAATGCGAGCTCCATTTTGATTTTAAATTTTAATTTTAGCATTATTTAAGTACTAATTTCATATAAGTTTGAAGTCCTTAGCTGTGCAGAATGTCTGGAGATTCAATTAATAATATTAATATTAGTTAAATGCAATAATCAATAATTTTGCAGTCATTTGCCGTGCAGATCAAGCGGGAGATTCGTGCGCGCACCGAGAAGAGCGCGACGCACGCCGAGTTTGTGAGTGTTTGATCTTTGATCTTTAGTCTTTGATCTTTGAAATTTGTAGTTTGTAGTTTTTGATCATGCACCCCTGATAATTAGCTCATAATTAGTTGCAAACCTGATATGATCTGGTTGTCGCGCGCTATGAGGATTCGCGCTTCACCGAAATATCAAATGAGATACGATTGCGAGCAGTTTCGATCCTTCTCTTCTTCTTCTGTGAATAAATTGATATATTTCCGCACAAGACATTTCCCATACATATTGATACACTGTAAATCGATAATTGCCCATTCTACAGTACGACTCAGTGCGATGTCTATTCTACAGTATCACTTAATAAATCGATAATCGCCCAATCTACAGTACGATTCGCTGGCGGACGCGCCGTTCGAGTTCGAGCTGGACTGCGCCGACTTCTACAAGCACATGCGCCCGAGAGTGTACGGTATTCGCATTAATTAAATGAATCGAGAACTGATTTTATTGTTTATTTAATTTTTTTTTCAAAGAGAGAGACACGTCCACAAGCACACGCTATGCTTGATTTAACCTTCCCTGAGACAATTTTTTTTGCATTGATAATACGGTAGTTTCGGTATGCTGATCGATTACGGTATTCTTCGTTGCAGGACGGGCAAGGACGCGCTGCGGGTGGTCGTGTCCGTGTTGCAGGGACGATCGGGACACATTGGCGATTACAAGGTACGGTAACTACGGTAGCGGACGGGGATACTGTAGCTTTTGCGGTACGTTAGCTACAGTAGTCTCATCGTTTAGAATGCGCGCTCTCTCTCTCTGGCTTTGTTTGAGGGGCACGGGATTGCAAGGTACGGTAACTACAGTAGTGTAGCTGTCGACAATGCACAAAAAGTATCCAGTGATTCCGTGTTTTGATAGTTCTACATGATAGTCCTTGCTTGGTTGAATCGATAGTTCGGTGCAGTTCGTTCGTGGTATAAAGTAAATAATTATTAAACATCAGGTGCCCAGTATGTTTCACCTTTTTTTTTTGTTTGAAGGTGCACATTCGGTACCTCGACTCGAGATGCGAGCACCTCTTCACGCGCGGAGTCACGAATTTCATCGAGGAGACAACGGTCGGAAATTTGCCCACGAAGGGAGGAGGTGAGGATATAAGACAGCGTGAATACAATGGCTCTAGTCAAAATACTAGTTGAGCGATGCAAAAGTTGAAAACCGTTTCAACTTTTGCATTTAACGTTAGATTTCTTATAATAGAACTAGTTCAATCTACGAAAATCGCTCAACTAGTTGTTGTACTAGAGCCATTGTAATCACACCCCCATATATTTTGAGAATAAGAATAGGGAGATCGGAAGAGGTCATTGTTTCCCATGTGGATTTGTGGTGCAGAGCCACTACGTATTTTGCGAGAAGTTTCCCTAAACGATAGTAGACCGTTATCGGGGTTGAAAAGGTATCATATATTTCATCGAAAAAGGCAATTGTGTGAATCTCATAAAGGGAGGTGGCGAGAGTTGGTCCATTGTGGCTTCAGAGGGATATGTCGACAAAACAGGGACGTAAACGTTGAATTGATGTGCTCGGTGGATTGGGGATGCAGCGCAGCTAGGTATATTATGAGCGGGTTCCCTAAACGATACGAAGCCGTATTTGGTGTTGAAAATGTCTAATAGGGGCGAGGTTGATATTTAGACTAGGAGTGGCCAACATTATTGACAATGAGGATGGCAGTGAAAGGAGGACGGGAGTACAGTGTGGATTGGTGATACATCATATCTAGGTTATGTGTATGGGACTTAACTATGCGATAAGCGCGGAATATCCGGTCTAGAGATATTTCTTTTGTGAAAGTGACCTTTGAGCAAGCGAAAGGAGAATGTGGATATTTAAAATAAATTGGTGTCAGTACCTCCTGAATCATCGTGGCACGCTTCTCCAGATAGATTAGTGTAGCACTTGAAATACAAACTTCACCATTGAGATATCCCACGGAATTGCGATGAGTATTCCAGCTACGGTAGTCTCTACAGTATCTTTTATTTATTATTCTTGAAAGTCATCAAATTACGATGTATTATCGAAGTACATGGTCGCTCGGGTACAGTAGTTGATACTGTAATCTTATTGAGCATTCAGGGAAGCCTTCTCTTAACGGACAAAATAACTAAGTTTTGAGAAATATTCGACGATTACTGTAGTCTCCCGAGATACGGTAGCCGATGCCTTAACCGATTATCGATTGCTCAGGCAAGTCGCCTCACGCGGCCTCCACGGAGAAACCTAGGCGAAAATTGCCCTAAAATCGATTATCGTAGCCTCCTGGGCACGATACAGTAACCCTATTTATCAATTAAGGCAAGTCGCCGCACGCGGCCTCCACGGAGAAGACGCTGCAGCTGGTGCGGCAGTCGAGCAGGAGGATCATCAAGATCGTCAAGGTGCGATTAGTAGTAGTAACAAAGCAATCGAAATGGGCAGAAATGAGTTGAAATGCCGTGATTAGAGAAACAAGTGTCTTGGAGAGCGGCGTGCTCTAGACTCAAAAGGTCAGAAGGGCGCAGAAAGAGGGGATTGTATATTAGGCGAGCAGGAGGATAATCAAGATCGTCAAGGTGAGGGGCTTGAAGAAAAAGAAAATGAGTGAAAATGAGTGCACTAGGCCAGGCGGGTAGGAGAGGGCGGGGCTTGATCTCGAATGATTTTAAACTTGCCAAAGGATTGCAAAGGAATCGACATTATTGTTTGAGTAGGTGATTTTGAGAGGCAGCGCCTGGTTGTAAGAGTAGAGAATAGGGTGTGGTAATATGAAGGAAGATTGGACTGGTCTGAAAAATCCAATTTGAGGAGGACGGCTAAAACAGTTACCTGATGAGAATTTTCGGGATGGTGAGTTTGAGAATTTCGGGATGGTGAGTTTGAGAATTTCGGGATGGTGAGTTTGAGAAGTAGGGTCTCATTGTAAGAGAGAGGAGTGATTCTACAGAAATCAATGCATTTTTGTTGGTATTTGTGCCTAACCAGACCAGATCAATTTCCCCCTTGCTCTATGAGACTTTGAGTAGTGATGGGAAACCCGAATCGCCAGGTTCTTTTTCTATCGCGTGCTTCCAATCACTAAGCAAAATTCGAACGTGTCGAGTGTTAACGGACACCAAACGTAGGTTGATTAACTCGACTAGATACATTTCATGCATAGATCTAGAGATGTCGGGTCCAGGCGAACCATCCCAGTCGAATCCGGTGTTCGATCTCGTCCGTCAGAGATCAGAGATCAAAGACTAGATTATTTCCCCCATTGCAGGCCGACGTCACCGCGCTGGACACGCAGGCCCTGCCGCAGCTGGTGTGGACGGAGACGGCGGATCGACCGCGCGCCGAGGAAACGCCCATCCCGAGTGCCGGGCTGCTCCTGGTGCAGGCCGATGGTGAGTCGTGTATCTGTGTATTTCATCAATTGGGAGGTGGTGTAGTGATGTATATTACTAATTGAACGAAAGTCTGTGTGGGCTGCAGTGGTGTAGGTTACCAATTGGGACAGTGAGGAGCCACCCCCATCCCGAGTGCGGGACTGGAATTTAATTCAAATGAAGAAGTGCAGTTGTGCCTCAGGACCTAGTCGTAGTGTGTGTGTTTATTGAAAATAAATCACACTTTATCCTGATTGGCGAATCGCGGTTTCTAGAGGAATAGATAAGTGAGAAAAAAGGTCGAACAGCAATCCGCGCGAGAATTCTATTGAAAATTTACGCAGTTCTATATTTTATACTGGACGAACCGAATTCCCCTGCTGTCGATGAATAGCTGCTCCTCGAATGCAAATTATTTGAGCCTCAGATCCTAGCTGCAGTCTTGTCGGCTTTGATTGTCAAAAATATATCTCTGCGACACTGATTGGCGAATATGAGGCCGTCCGCCTAAGGTTCAACAAGCCTCCACAGGGGTCGGGAACAGGTAAAAAATCGAAAGGTCTGAAAAGTTGCCCCTAGGGGTTATTTTTGACCCTCTACACGATGGTGCACTCGATTTCGCAATATGTCCCCTCCCCGCTCCAGGAGGGGGCACCCCCCATTTTGCCCAAAAACGCGTTTTTCGATGTTATTTCTTTAAAAATTGCCCAAAATGGCTCGAAATCTCACATACCCGACCAGAATTTAGAGCTCTATCTAGTGGTCGTATTGGCAGGGCATGATTTTATTTCGTTCTCGAGAAAAAGCCGATTTTTGACCCAAAGGATAGCGCAAGAAAACCCTTCGCCAGTTGATAGAGCTGGTTCTGCTGATCATTTTGGTATATTGGACTATGGGTTTGAGTTTACATTTTGATGTTTTGGGGGGTGGAGCAAAAATGGGACACAAAAAAAAGTTCGCGAATACCCCCGTATTTGTGCTCATTTTGAAGAGCTCGTTAAACTGATCATTTTTTGTGTTGGACATTTTCATGAAAACGTTTTCTTAGGAAGTTACATCTTTCGAAAAAAGGGTTATCTGCAATCTCGTGAAAAAGGCAAATTTGAGCGATTGTAGCTTCCTAAGAAAACGTTTTCATGAAAAAGTCCAACACAAAAAATGATCAGTTTAACGAGCTCTTCAAATTGAGCTCAAACACGGGGGTATTCGCGAACTTTTTTTTGTGTCCCATTTTTGCTCCACCCCCCAAAACATCAAAATGTAAACTCAAACCCATAGTCCAATATACCAAAATGATCAGCAGAACCAGCTCTATCAACTGGCGAAGGGTTTTCTTGCGCTATCCTTTGGGTCAAAAATCGGCTTTTTCTCGAGAACGAAATAAAATCATGCCCTGCCAATACGACCACTAGATAGAGCTCTAAATTCTGGTCGGGTATGTGAGATTTCGAGCCATTTTGGGCAATTTTTAAAGAAATAACATCGAAAAACGCGTTTTTGGGCAAAATGGGGGGTGCCCCCTCCTGGAGCGGGGAGGGGACATATTGCGAAATCGAGTGCACCATCGTGTAGAGGGTCAAAAATAACCCCTAGGGGCAACTTTTCAGACGTTTTGATTTTTTTACCTGTTCCCGACCCTTGTTGATCCTAACCCGGACGGCCTCATATATGTTGTTATAGGGATAGCGTGTGATAGGAAGGCCGAGCAGTGATTCATGGGAGACTCCGAATGCAAATTAGCACAAATCCCCCCTGTTCTCTGTTGTTCGAGCCGAATGGCCCTGCTCGTGGATTGCGGTTGCACGAATGCGGGATAGCCGGGCCTCGGGGCCTAGCTGTAGTGCCAACCGATCCGGTAATCGAAAACAATCTTTGTTAGTGCGTGCCTGCGATATCACAACAATTGTGGGTAGGATGCCCAGTTGGTGATTCGCGGCTGCGAGTAGAATGCTTATTGGATGGAGATCATCTAAGGGCAATGTTAGCCACTGCGGTTTCAATTTTGTACAAATTATTCACCGGTTCAGCAGAATACGATGGTGAATCTCGGTTGCAACCGTTGCTCATAATTGAAACTGTAGACTAAGCTGCAGTACGTTCTCCACATATCATAGGAAAAAAAAATCATATTGTACTGCATACTGCATGCTGCATACGTACTGCAGCTTAGTCTTCAGTTTCGATTATGAGCAACGGTTGCCACCGAGATTCACCATCGTATTCTGCTGAACCGGTGAATAATTTGTACAAAATTGAAACCGCAGTGGCTAACATTGTCACGCGGTCGCGGTCACGGGATTTGATTTTTCTTGAAAATGGAGGCTCAGCTGCAGTATGAACGACAGTTGCATTCGATAATAGAAAAACTTTTTTTCCCATTTCCGTGAACTTTACTGATCACAAGAGGGGCGAGTAAAATCGATAATATCGACCTACCTACCGTACACTCCTATCCGCCCTTGTCTCCTTAAATTTTCGCATACCGTAACCCTTCCATATCCGTTTAGGAACCCTGCTCGTCGTTGTAGTCACTGGGGCGTTATAAAATCGATTAAATCGATAATTACCGTAATCCCGTAATAATCTTCCCCTTCAGGAACCCTGCTCGTGACGGGCGGCGAGACGCGACCGGACGAGGACGGAAATATCGAGCAGAGCGTCGGAGGCGGCACCTGGATGGCCAATCCCATGCGGTAGAGATCAAAGATCAGAGATCAAAGATCAAACTAGACTCTACTCTGATTTCATCTCTTTATTGTGTCGTATTGAACTCTCCATAATTATTTGATGTTCCTCCTGTGTCCTATTTGTGATCAAAGATTAGAGACAAACACTAGACTCTACTCTGATTCCATCTTGAGATTGTATTGTATATTCAGTGACTGTCTTTGCTGTGATCCGACTCCTTTATTTGATTGCTTTTCTTATGTTAATCTACTCTGATGATTTGTTTGTTTTGTATAGGCATAATTGTATTAGCATAAGATCATATTCTACTTTTCTTTCAGATACATTGTATAGGTGCGATTGTCTCCCGATTGTAGAGTGTGTCGCCGTCTCTCCATTTCGCCTACTCTCTCGCTCGTACGAGTGACGAGAGAGTGTGCGAAATGGAGAGACGGTGACCGGAAATCTCATGTACTGTGTATCCTCTCACTGCTCATTGTATTGTATCAGCCTATTGGCCAGTGTGCTTTCTTCCGTCCTATTGACTTTGTATTCATTAGACAAATCGGCGCCTCTCCTCGATTTGCACGCTCTCTCGTCTGCCTCTGACCGACGATAGAGCACGCGAAATGAGGAGACGCCGAGATGTTATCGCTTAATATTCTATTGGTATAATAACGCACGATCCTGTGCTGCTATTTTTTTTGCGAACAATCAGCCCTGCCTTAATATTATTATTTTTACGTTTTATCAGTTCGACCGTGTGAGTAAATAGCCTGTTCTTGCTACGCCAGTAGGCTTCGAATTTCGGGTTATTGTCTCTTAATCTCTGATCTTTCTTGTTCGATCTGAGATACGATATAGTGTGCATTAAGAGACGATTCCCCATAGTCTGATTGCCGCCCCGAAATTCCAGTGTTTATGCCCCGAGAACCCGGTCGATGCCTCGAGCCCTTTTAACCATCACCCCCCCCCTCTTCTCCCCTCATAGTTTACATTCTCTGCCCCCCCCCCCTAGGAACGAAAAGGACCCTCTCTATTTCGCATTATCCCTCGCCGGTCAGACAAAGCGAGAGAGCAGGGAGAACGAAGAGAGTCAGCGGAATGGTCTCTCACACCGCCGCTACACACCGCCACCGCCCCTTTTTCATTGTATTTGTGAAGTGTCCCGTCCCCGCGCTCTCTCACTTTGCCCTGCTCTCTCGCCAGTCTCTGCCCTCTCTGTCCCTAGTCCCTCACTCCCCCCTCCTTTTGCACACCCCCTAGTGACCATCAGCTCTCTTTCACTGGAAACGCTCTTTGTGGGTAGAATTGATCTTTGATCTTTATTCTGATATTTATGAGTTGCATATTGATTGTGTGGGATGATAAAGGCGATTGATGACTTGCTTATCTGCTTATTGTCGTGAGCTACACGTCATAGAAACGTGGAGAGTATCTTGAACGAGATGACTATTAAGACACTGGCTCAGTAAGAATCGAGGATAGGCCGGACATTGTGTTGGAATTTCTCTCTGATCCGGACCAAACTTTTTTTTGGGGTAGCCCCAGGTATGGTAAGAATTATCCGCGGTATAATTTGTCGGTAAGATCAAAGATCAAATTACGGTAGATCATTGAAAATCGGAAAATGATTTTTTTTATTTTTCTGGAGAAATTTTTTTTGACCAATGTTAGTGTGGATTATCGATAGGTATGATAAGTGTATGAAAAAATGATATTGGGTGATTTTCTAAAACTGACTTTTTAGTCAAAAAATTTCTAAAATATTTTATTTCTTTTTTAAATGGAAAAACCGCTACAAATGGCATACACCAGCGTGTAGAGCGTGCAATTCCAGTACGACGAGTTATTTTCACGAGTAATTCCAGGTAGACTACACTATTGAAAATTATGCCAGTTTGCGATCGCGAAAAATAAATATTTTCAAATCCCCTCATGTTTGTGCTCAAATTACTCCCCACATCATACTGATCATTTTTCATATTGATCACTTTTCACCAAAATGTCTCTGTCGTCCGATATGACCTCGTAAAAGACAATAATCCACCAAATTTGACGTATTTTATTTTTAATATTTTTTAATCACGTTTTCGGGAGAAATGACATACACCATCGTGTAGAGCATGAAATTCCACTACTTTCAGCTATTTTCAAGAAAAATTTCAGGTAGACTACAGTATCGAAAATATAGTTTGACTGCGATCGCAAAAAATAAAAATGTTCGAAATATCGATATTTTTAGTGCATCGTGTAGAGCTCGATGAGCTGATCATTTTTGTGGAACATCATTTTTCACCATTTTGTCACTGTGAGAAGTTATGATCGCTAGAAAAGAGCGTTTGACAAGCGGTTACCCTCTTCCCTTCCCTTGGAGCCTCTTCCCAACGATCGGTGTCGGGGTCACGGCGCCAGAGGGGATGGGAAGAGGGTGACCGCTAGGCAAACGCTCTTTTCTAGCCCTCATAACTTCTTACAGTGACAAAATGGTGAAAAATGATGTTCCACAAAAATGATCAGCTCATCGAGCTCTACACGATGCACTAAAAATATCGATATTTCGAACATTTTTATTTTTTGCGATCGCAGTCAAACTGTATTTTCGATACTGTAGTCTACCTGAAATTTTTCTTGAAAATAGCTGAAAGTAGTGGAATTTCATGCTCTACACGCTGGTGTATGTCATTTCTCCCGAAAACGTGATTAAAAAATATTAAAAATAAAATACGTCAAATTTGGTGGATTATTGTCTTTTACGAGGTCATATCGGACGACAGAGACATTTTGGTGAAAAGTGATCAATATGAAAAATGATCAGTATGATGTGGGGAGTAATTTGAGCACAAACATGAGGGGATTTGAAAATATTTATTTTTCGCGATTGCAAACTGGCATAATTTTCAATAGTGTAGTCTACCTGGAATTACTCGTGAAAATAACTCGTCGTACTGGAATTTCACGCTCTACACGCTGGTGTATGCCATTTGTAGCGGTTTTTCCATTTAAAAAAGAAATAAAATATTTTAGAATTTTTTTGACTAAAAAGTCAGTTTGCGATTGAGATAGAAAATCACCCAATATCATTTTTTCATACACTTATCATACCTATCGATAATCCACACTAACATTGGTCAAAAAAAATTTCTCCAGAAAAATAAAAAAAATCATTTTTCGATTTTCAATGATCTACCGTAATTTGATCTTTGGTCTTACCGACAAATTATACCGCGAATAATTCTTACCATACCTGGGGCTACCCCAAAAAAAAGTTTGGTCCGGATCAGAGAGAAATTCCAACACAATGTCCGGCCCTAACGGGCAGGTCCTCGATTCTTACAGAGCCACTGTCTTAATCATTGCTTTCCTGCGATGTGAAAGAATAACTTAGAGTATCATTAATAATTAGATTGGGTTGCTGTAGATTATTGCGAAATAATCATTCCCCACACCCTGGGAATGCTACCAAACACTCATGTTGATATTTCCTCCCTTTTTTCTTGCCATAGTCCATGATTTACACTTTTCATTTAGAAAAAAACTGCAGGAAATTAATCAATCCATTCAGCCCAATCTTGTGAATTTATCATGAGCAACCAGTCTACCATTATCATGTTATTGCTATTCCCTTCCTCCTTCCTTCTCTGCATTTTCTCCCCTCCTTCCCCGTTAGTCAGTTGATAAGGCGAACGCGCGCATCGTCTCGCTTTCCCGTTTCCTCTCTTTCTCTCGCCCCGAGCAGCGGCCACCCTCTCCCCCGATTTGCGTGCTCTCTCGCCGGTCAGACGATAGAGAGAGAGCGTGCAAATAGGAGAGAGTCAGAGAAATGACTCATTGCTCCTCATCGTCTCCCCGTATTTTCTGTTTTCTCCTTTCCAGTGAATCGGCCCCAGACGATTCTTGCTTCACACTCCTGGAAAGATGGTGAGTGGCTTTTTCTTCATATTGGTATTAGTAATTAACCCCATGGTTGTCTTGTCAACATCGATGTTGGAGAATATTGCGTTATCTAGTAAACTAGTTGTAATCGCGAAGTGACGGATTGAGTAAAGGTTTACAAATCAAATCCTGGAAACATTAGTAACAATACCAAGCGTGAGGTTTGTAAAATGCGTGCGACCGGAAAGTGACGGTGAAATTGTTGAGTTTTTCGAAGCCGATCAGCACTTGGAACGGTGATGGGTTTTGCTCAATTCGTTTCAAAATGGAAGTCGGTCGAGCGCATTAGTATGGTCTAGCAGAACTAAGTTCTTGGGGAATGAGTGCAACCGCAAAATTGACGGCTCCCCCAAGCAGGCAGCTTCTCCTGGAAAGATGTCGAGCATTTTGTGTTTGATATAGATGCAATAAATCCAAGTGATTGCATGCGGCCAGATCTTGAAAAATATTTGAATCGGGAAAGTGCCAAGGAAAACTAATTTATCCTGGTCGGGCCTTTACTTTAATATCAACTATCTTCTCACTGTCAGAGCGGCGGTCTCACCATCTGCAAGATCCCGGACGAGCTCAAGGACACGCTCAAAAAGTTCCGATTTGCCAAGGTTAGAAATATTATTTACTATTAAAAATATACGGATTTCCGCCACGCGGAACGAATTTCCAATGCGAAAGATTGAACCGTTGTCGCTTTCCACGTTACAATTGATTGACGTGCGTCGATAGTAGGGATTTTAGTGGCATACTTGACGGTGAATTCGAGTAGCAGGTAAATACTATAGCTTGGAGGATGAGGTTGGGTGCAATCTTTTCTCAGTCTGTCGGTGGAAAAAATAAACAAGTGTTTGTAAAGCGATAGTTCACTATCAAGAATCTTCCTTTAGGAGATTCAACCGAATCTTTGGGCCTTTTCATTAACGCGATAGACAGAGATAGATAGCATGTGAAATAGAGAAATATGACAAAGTGAAAACACGCTCGATTAGAAATTCGATCGATTTTTCAAAGTCGCTCGAACGAGGTGGTGAATTCCGGCACCACAATAGACATTTGTGAATGGCCTCTCTGTTGCAATGATATTATCTTTTTCTATCGATAAATGAAATAACTTTCGCGGGTTAGGTAAAGCCTATCACGTAACGATATCCCGCTGCGAGGACGGCTTTACACTTACACTTAGCATGTTAGTCAGTGCGATAGAGCACGTGCAATTGAGAGCGTTAGTGAAATTTATCGATTACATACCGTATCCTTGCTACCGTAATGCCTTCCGTAATCCTAACTTCCGCAAAATCTACCGTGTTCTTCTTACTACCGTATTATCAATCGTATTCTTACCTACCGTAATGCCCATCGTATCCCCCAAACTTCAGAGCACGACGATGAACGCGCTCATCATCAAGATCGACCGCGACGCGCAGGAGATGAGAATTGATGAGGAGATGGAGGTATACGGTAGAATATTGAGGGGAGGGTGGGATACGGTAGTTAAACGATTGTCAAATGGCATGGATACATTATTTTCCAGTCCTAAGATAGGGTGGGAAATGGGGGTTTACTGTAAATCAACATTGTAGCTGAAAACAGTCACATTAGAGATAGAGGTGTGCGGTAGTCTCTCTATTTCCGAGTTTCAAGTGGATTACGAATGATTCCACCATGCCAATAAATTGCTGGTTGTAGGTTGTCGCCGTCATAAAAAAAATATTGAAGAGAAGCTGCGAAGTTTCGCAAACCGAGTTTCGTTGACAGTTGCACTTTACAGAATCGGAATAATTTCTTACATACCGTAACCGATCGTTTCCGCTCATTGTCAGGACGAGTTAGGTCCACATCATTAGTCAATAATTAATAAGGAATCGAGAGCTGCAGTAGTATTGTAACTATCAAGTTCAAGATTCTTTCCGCCCTGGGCGTGACCAGATACAATTGTTGACTGAAGTTGCGTTTGATGCAAGAATCAATCAAGAATCAATCAGAATCAAGTAATTAGCTACCGTAATCTAATACCGTAATCAATAATTTTCCGCTCAGGACGTGACGATGGACGAGATCCGGGACGAGCTGCCGCACATGCAGCCGCGCTTCCTCTTGTTGAGCTACGCGTACAAGTGGGTCTTGAACGGAAGTTCTGAGGAGTACGGTAGTTATCGATTGGCAAAATGAATTTCTGGCATACGGTACGGCGGCTATCGATTAGTATCAGTGCTTCCTCCTCTTGAGCTACGCGTACAAGTGAGCGAGGATTACGATAGACGATGGGTACGGTAACTTATTGATTACGGTATCTGAAGATTATTGATTAATTTGTATTAGTGCTTTATCCTGCTCAGCTACGCGTACAAGTGAGTGGAGATTGCGGTACTCGAATGGTACGGTAGCTTATTGATTATGGGATGTGATTCCTCCTGCTCAGATACGCGTACACGCACGATAGTTATTGAATACGGTAGTTTCCGGCACCGATTGGGCACAGTTTGTGATGCGATCAAGGATCGATAATGTACATACATTGCCATATGGATAGATCACTTCCGTTGTACCACATTCACTGCACCAGTTGAAGCCTTTTTATCGATATTCCGACTGTTTCTGTAGTCACACTAGGAGTACGGTTGATCGATTTCAAGGAAGGACTATCGATTTTTGTCCTCCTGCAGGCACGCCGACGGCCGCACCTCCTACCCGATGTGCATGGTCTTCTACTCGCCGCCCGGTAATTAGTTAATTAATTAACTAAATCGATTTTATGTAGGTGCAAATTTATATTTTACAACGAAAGAGTGCTTTCACAGGTTGATTTTGAGATTCAAACGGGCTAGAAGTAATTGTGCCATTTGACGCTGTTGATGAGACGCTGGTTTTCGTGTATAAGATGACAACTAATCTTGCTTGGAGCGAGAAAATGCTGGTGCTTCACGATCAGCGGGTTCTGGGTTGCGATATGTTTGGGTATGCCCGTGCGATTTTGATTGCTCACAGGGTCTGAGAGGTAATCGGAAAATAAAAAAATGGTAGTTTTAGCAAATGATCAGGCGATTCACGCCCAGTATATTCTGCGTTGCAAAAGGTTCACGAATAGCTGCTCAATGAAGCTTTTTGATTTGACGATGCCACCTTTTTCAATAATAAAAATAGTTCATCTAGTGTAATCTCCCATGAACAACCGGTTTTCTACTGTAATCTCCTTTATTCGTCAAGCTTCACGATTATTAATGATCGCGATCGATTGAAATTTATTGCCTATCCAGAAAATAGCGTAATCTCGGCTAGGCCTATCGTAATCTCCCGTCCACTTGCAGGCTGCAGCCCGGAGCAGCAGATGCTGTACGCCGGCAGCCGCAATAACCTCGTGAACGAGTGCGAGCTCACCAAGGTACGGCAGGAGTACGGTAGATCAAAGAAGTGTACTGTAGGTTACGGTAGCTTATCGATAGGCGAGGTACTGTAGACAACTTTGCGAACGAGTGCTAGCTGACCAAGGCAGGAGTACGGTAGATGATGATAGGGTACTGTAGGTCTCTGTAGGGTACGGTATTAGTCCGTTTCTTCTTCTCGGAGGCAGAGTGCGGTAGAAACTGCCGGTTGCTGTAGTTTTATTGGATTGATAGACTAGTTATATAGATATTTCCGGTAAGGAAGCCCCGTAGATTTAGAGTTTTAGGCTGGCTATGATATGCTTAGTTTAGAGTTTGGTACAATTCTGGAGTGTCATATACCTTGAAAAACAAAAAAAAAATCCAGTCAAAGTTTCTAGTTGATTACAAAGGATTATGTTTTTTGATCTTTGATCTCTTGCAGAACTTCGAAGTGCGCGATCAAGAAGAGCTCACTCAAGAGTACATCGACTCTAAGGCCGTCTAAGCCCCGCCCACTTTCGGTTGATCTTCGATCTTTCGTTCCTCTATCAATCTTTGCCGTATCCTGTTTGCTGTAAGTTATCACTTTTCGCCTAAGTTATTCATGTATTGTATCTAATGAGTGTATCCGCCTGTTCACTTCGCACAACTTCATACGGTGGTGTGCGGAATGCATCGACGGATACAGTAGCCGAAGAATTCTAATTATCACTTCCCCTCTCTCGCTGTACGAGGTACACAAGATATTATCGCCCAGCCAATCCGTTGTAAATTAAGTGCTTTTCTCTGATCTGATAAAGTTTGCGTGCATATTTATTCGAGTAGAGCACAATGGAAACATTAGTTACAAGGATGATTCCAGTTGAATTTTTATGTGTTTTTTTACAACGATGAGAGTTATTGGAGCAACCCGTGGTTTCTTCAAAAATAACATAAGTGCTATTTCCGCACTGCTTTAAAAGTGGAACCACGGTCGGATTGCGCAGAAAAATCGATGAGAATGCAGCCCTCGTTGTTCAAACGGTGCCTGCAATCACGAATCCATTTTAGTGGCACGGTATCTTCCTGTGACCATATTTATGTGTTCCAAAAGTAAGGTACTACCGTAAGAAATACGGGAGGTACGGCACTGCTTAAAATCAGGAAAGAACTCACTTGTATCCCTGCCCCCGTAGCATCTTCAGCAAATCCTCTTTGATGGCTGGAATGCCACCAGCGGAATTGTTGCCTACTCCTGGAGTGACGAACGTTGACGAAGATATCAGCAATTCTCGTCAAGTCTACGAAAGACTTACCTGTGATAACAGCGAGCTTTGGCGGTCGTATGCCCTCTGAAAATACAACCAATTGTCGATCTTTCTACCGCACCATCCACCGTAACCCAAAATTGCTCACTTCTTATCATTTTTATCCGTTGTCCAAGCATCTTCTTCGCTTGATCAACCAGTAATCCGTGCAGATCGATGACGTCCTCGTTGAGGTAATCATTCCACCTGGGGAAGGATAGAGATCAAAGATCATAGATCAGAGATCAAGAATAAAAGATCAGCTCAAGAAGCTCACCACAGCGACTTCTCAAAAATCTCCGTCTCAACAGCAGTGCGGGCGCTTTTGGCTCGGGAGATCTGTAATTGCACACGCTCACATCCACACTGATGTTCACCTCTGACCGGCTGTATCTATAGTACCGTACCCCTCCCCTTCACAGCTGGCCTTACCAGTGGGTCCCACCTAGCGTTGTCTTATGACTGTAAAATCGCTTGACGTGGATACACCTTTACCTTTTACCCCTCCCCTTCAGTACCTCGTTACAGTAGTGCACGCGCAGGCGTGACGAGACGTTCGTTGATTTGTGCATCTCATCGTTGATTCTGATTTTATGTGCTGCATTATTTTTGAAATATTTCTGAAATAAACGACACCTGAACGCCCATTTTTTGTAGAGATCGACAAATTCGGCGTAGATTTGAGGCTGGGTCTGCAAGTCAGGCAATACAAATAGACTTTGAGACTATTGCCTCACACAGCATTCTTCTCCGACAGAGAAGGGGAAGATCTTTACATATCTACTTGCGCACTTTGCATGAATAGAACTACAAGACCTGGGCGGAGGGAGCGGCGGCTCTCCCCGCTCATTTTGAATTTTTGCAGTCCGATTACGGTGTGGCGGGAAAATTCAAAAGTTAATCTCCTTGTTCACCCTTTTCTGGAGAGAACAATTGGGGTCAGAATGCTGTGCTCAGATCAGACCGCAAATGATGCGCAATGATGAGATCCGTAGTACGTAGTACCTTATCACACCCATTCGCCCGTGCCATTGCCGTCAGACCAGTGATCATGCCTCCCGGCAGGTGGGTTGGCAGCGGGCCGGGTGGTAGTTTCTTGTTGTCAGGCAGCTGCTTGGGAGCGACGGACGCGACGGTTGCATACTGTGAGATCATCATGAAAAAAGCATAAAACAAATAAATGGAAAAATTTTCAACCTTCGCATTTGCTACAGTAGCTTTGGGCTTAGTGATTATGGTGGTGCTGTTGCCTTTTTGTGACGAAGGAATCGTGGTTCCTGCAATTGATTTGCTTATTTTGTTTGTTTGTTCATCTTCTTGATGAGTGCTTTCTGAATAGCCTGCAGCACGAGGCTATGTCGGATGATAACTTACGATCCGAGCGACAACTGTCTGAGAAGTTCTCTCTGAGAGAACTCTGAGAGAACTTATTGCGAAATAGTTCCTAATCGGCATAGTGACGCTGCACAAGTTGCTCACCTGGTGCTGGCTCTCCAAATTGGTCGACAAGAGCGGCGAGTGTTGCTTGCTCGTCGAAACTGGAAAGATACTTTTCTTAATTATTTTTATTGGATTTTTTACAACCACAACCGGTCCTTGATTGTTTTTGACTTGGTTTAATTGTCTCTAATCGAACCGCTGAAACACAACCAATCGTTGGCCTTCAACGAATAAATGTTCCACCTCTTTCAATCTCACTTCATTGCCTCGAGGAAGAATGCGAGTTGATCGTGGTAAACGCCAGGATACATCGCACCAAGCCTTCTCTTCATAGATTCCGGAGTGGCCTGCAATGACGTTTCTTTGATTTTTATTGAAGATTTTGTTCGCTATTTGTCGTCCAAAGCTCACAAAGACTTAAAGATAAACAAATGTTTCGAAAACTTCGTGCTGCACAATGTTATGCGAAATGTTGTGTGAAAGGGAAGAAAATTTGAAGAAAGAATACAAATGTGATCATCAGTAAAGGTCATCCGTTTCCACCCCGTCCTCAATACAGCCGAAATGATTCATCAACCCTTTCAACTAACCGTTGAGTTGCTCATTGTTGTCCGTGCAAAAGTTCGCGTCGTCTGAAATGACAAAAAGTGGCGGCTTGTGCGCGCAGAATGCACCGAATGGGGCAACCTGGCTCTATTCCAGGTATAGGAATCTCATGATTCGGGGTCGCACGCAACAACATCATTTACTGGAGAGAAGCTAAATACGATACAAACATCGGAAACCATGGGAGACATTCACGGAAAGAAAATTGTGCTCTCGCTCGTCTTAAAATCTTGCGGGAAATTCCAACTTGCAGTTGAAAAGTCGAAAATGATGAAGAGAAGAGAAGAAAATGCAGGTTGGTGCCGATAATTGAATTGAAAACGTGCGATAGGAGAGAATATTGCTCGCGATCTGCTCAAAACTCAACCTGCCATTCCATTCCCAACTACACTCGAATTGCAACTATTCTCATACAAATTCTTATCACTTTGTCACAACATAGCGTCGGCTCGAAAGAGCGATACATCGTTTTTGATGTACACATGTTCAGAAGAAAAGGAGATCACGAGGTTTCGTTCCATGCTATCACTTCCATTCATCTCACATCTCGCACAGCAGTCACACCATCAACCAGAAAGGGCAAGACATCGCTTAGCAGAGCGTGAAAATTAGAGTTCGAAATACGGGTAATTGTCTCTTCATTTCACACACTCTCTCGCCTCTTTGACCGGTGAGAGAGCATGTGAAATGAAAAGACGATTACCCGTATTGCGCACTCTAGTGAACATGATAAATGGCAAGCAGTATGAGCATACTATGAGGTTCTGTTTTATTCCCTATCGCACTTTCCCGTTTCACGCATTCTTACAATCTGATCAAGCAAAAAAACACAAACAGAAAAGATTGAAACCGTCGCGGAAAAGTGAGAAAATGCGAAAAAACTCGCTCACGAGTTGTCGTCCCTCATCCTATCACACCCTTTCACTATTCTTATCAGTTTTGCTCACTTCTACACACAAACAACTTTCTCGCCTCGAACAAGACTGTGAAATAATAATTTGTTATCTCTATTATTGTTATTTATGTTGGTGAAATGACACTAGTTTTTATGGAAAAGGAGCAAGAAGAAGTGTTCCTGCTCCCTCAAAACACAAACATCGAAGAGCAAAAAGCTGTGAAGAAAGAAGAGAACGGGAGAAGGAAGCAAGAAAAGAGGGAAAATGTGAGTGCAGGGGCAAAATATCATGTGATACGCTTCGTCATTAGCTTTACATTCCCTCGATGGTCAGAGAGAGCGAGAGAGTAAGTAAAATTGGGAGAATCAGAGAAAACGTGTGGTTAGAAGGAGCTAGAGAGTAGGGGAATTTGAGAGAGTGTGCGAGAGCAACGTGAGGGATTAGGATGCGAGAATGATCAGACCTCTCGTAACGCCATGATTAATGACATGAAAGGATGGCGGAGTGGAAGCCGCAAAGCTTTTTTTCTTGTTCAACCACGTTATGACTCATGAGAGAAATGTTCTCGTTTCCTCATTATGCTTGTTTTCATTGTAAAATGAGAGAGACAGACGAAAGGACTGAAAACAGCTTCAGTTTTAGAAAGGATTTATTCGTAAAATTACAGTTTATACCGCGGAAAAGTAATCGTAATCAGTCCTAAATTGTAGCAGCATTCGTATCTGAAATGAACGGATTTTTTTCACATTTCAGGGTTTCCCGAGAAGAAGAGAATCAGACTCACTTATAATTTCGATCCTTCGCAAAATTTATAACTCCCGCACGAATCTTCGCTAAACGTTTCTTGTTATGAACGCCAACTCCTGTAATAGAGCATTTGGACACGTCTTTTTATATTTTGGAACATTTATTTTTTATCTCATGACTAGCCTTAACATAGGCCATTTTTCGATGCACGTGGCTCATAAAACAAATAAAAAAACTAACCAGTAACAACCAAAAGTTCTCTCCTCGGTCTTCTACTACCGGGTCGAAAAATCTCCCCAATTCGCTCCTCGAAAATCATCATCGACAGTCCTTCTTTTCCTTTCTCGAGAAAATATTCATGCGGGAGAAAATGGAGATCGAGCACTTCAGGGTCGAGGAAGGAGTTGTAACTGAAATGAGGAAGAATAATTATGGAATTGCGCCACTTGCGCCATATTCTCAAAATTTTTGAGTAAAAAGACTACAGTAGCAGCTTTGGATAGCACTATAACGTATTTGCAAGATTAATCAACCAAATGAGATTGAAAGTAATCAAAAGTAGGTCCGAAGAAGAGATTGGGCCCTCCGGACTGAATTGGCCTAATATTCACTGGCCTAGCAGTGATCTCCCGCAGGACGCAAGTGCCTTGATTAACGGGATTACCTTTACCTTTATGTGATTGAAAAGAGACTTACTACCGATTCAGCATCCTCATCTTGTCCTGGTTCCCATCTCTTCTCCACTCATTATGAAGTCTGATGAAGGTCTCCGAGTACTCCTTGAAAAGCTGGAATGGTCTATGACTTCGATTAATTTCGAAATTTTCTTTTGATGAACTCTGCAGTCAATTCGTTAATGAACCCACCATCCTTCCTTCATTCCTGATTGTCATTCCATCCAGATCCAACCTCTTTCTCTCGTCATCACTCTTCTTCCTGTAGGAAGGAAGAGTCGATCGAGGAATCCAGTTGACGGTTGAGACTTCAGATTGGGAAAGGCTTGATCTGCAATGGATTCATGAATCAAAATACCGATTCATATAACACCCTTCCTCCTATTTCTTCGCAGGGCTAACATTCGAAGATTATTCTAACTTCAAATCCAATGTTATGATGTCTCTATCTACCTCTTCCTCTTCTCCGTTCTCTTCTTGCTGGGGTCGATGAAATCACCAGCATCTACCGTCTACAATGGTTAGTCTACGACGATAAATGCGCAATATTTTCTTTTTAAAGTTACGAGATGTATATTACCGAATAAAGCGGTACCTTGTTTCCATTCTCATCCAGTTCCAGCATCTCCATTCCTTTCCCTACGTTCTTCGTTTGATCGACGATGTCGACTTTCTCCATCTTCTTGGTCATCTTCTGCGACGAGGCAGAAGTATCACGAATCTAAAAGCAGTAGATCATAACAGATGCGGTCTATCACTATGGGTATCACTAAGGCTACAAAGATGAAGGATCATTTACGTGCAGGTTACGCAGAATGATGAGAAAGATTCATTCTGAGCGCGCGCCGGAATCGGTAGAATTCTCAGGCCGAATGATGAGATCAAAGAAGAAATTGGATATGCTTCAGTGGATCTAATAGAACTAATAAAACGAGTAGAATACAGTTTTTGATTCATAATCTCTTTCAAAAACAAAACAAACTGACTCTCGACTACGACCTAACCTGAATTCCTGCAGGAAGAACAGTTGGCTTGGGTGCGTTCTTGATTGCTACAGGAGAAGCGGAGTCGAGCAGATCGAACTGAAATGGGAGAGGTGAGAACGTGACGAAAATGACTGCACATCAGGTCATAAGAAAAGTGTGAAATGTAGAGACGATTACTTGTCTCCCGAACTCTCGAAATGCTGAAATGACGAACATGACTGCTTCACCTTATTCGCCGTCGTTACGGACGGAGTGTGAATTGCCTCAGCGAGCGGAGAAGAGGACTGTAGAATAGCACTATTTGTATGATGATTCTGATTCTTTGTTTCGCGTACTTTCTCATCGGTCAAGGTAACGTGAGAGTACGTGGAATGAATGTAAACATCGTTCACCCTAACTGCCCTACTGAAGAAGTGTAAGTGTTTTTTTTAAAAGATAAGTGCCTCAATTATTTGTCATCATGGGGTTTTGCGCATTTTCGTAAATGAAGACCGCCCTTCCCACCTCGTCTCATCTTCGCAAACACACCTTTTTCGCGGGCTTTCCCATAGTCGCTCGCTTCGGGTAGGTGAAGACGGTAGCTTGACTGCAAGAAGTAACAACAATGAGCTTCAGATCATCACGCTATCATCATCAGAGCGAAATCTGGAGAAACTCATCAAAACACGCGCAAACACGCCTAAAAATTCATGAGTATTGCGAGAAGAATAATCGCGAGACTAAGAGAGGGCAAACATTGCGAAATGTGAAAGTTCAGACATGCAAAAAATGAGGGGAGGCGTAGAAGGTTCTCATCTTTTCGCACATTATTTCACACCGAAGTGACTACTAGGAATGAAGAGATCTTCAATTGCTATCAGATGAATATCAGTGTATCCGTGCTATCAGCCTATCAAATCAGACGAGAAGGTGTCAAGCTGTTTCGCAACGAACTAGAGCAAGACGAGGAATAAGATGATCAGATAACGATAACTTCGCCACCTTTGATCGGGAGAATAGAGCATCGTCACGTGGAGAGCCACGCTGATCTTATCATGACGATAGTTGAAGAGAGCAAAGAATATATTTCACGATGAAGCTCGAGTCACGAAAATTTGAACTGGAACAGCGCAGCTGAATGAAATTTGCGTGTTTCGCTTGCTAATAACAGAGCGAGACGCCAAAGGTAGAGCAAAGGTAAAGATGGCACATGACACAAGAAAGGATTGGGTTAGATAAATCTCTCGCTCTCCAACACCTTATCGAACCCCATTGCAATTGCGACCCGAATCGTTTACTTAGGGGTGTGTGCGAAAATTGGCTCTCCTTTTCTACTGCTTTCTCGTAGGTTCGACAAGACGGAGATCAGGCAGAATGAGGAGAGACAACGTGATAACACGCAATAATGGCTGCAATATCAACGAAAGTTCGCGGCTTTTGCCGGTCACAAAGAGCGAAAGCGCATGCAAAATGAGGAGGCTGGGAAACTGTTGAACACCACTGATAGAAACGATGAATGCTCTTTGATCTAGCTTTTGACGAAGTTTCGAATAAGTTTGTCGATAAAATCACAATGACAGCGACGCTTCGCGACATGTTTCGCCTATGGTAGACACAACAAAACAGAAAAGCGAATGGAGAAAGCTGGAACAGTGAGGATCTATTCCATGCTCCCCAATTGCGTGAGGATCGGTGTCAAAAGTTCTATTCTGAAGATAGAAAGTGATACATTCCCTGTTATCAGTCGCGCATCGCACGTAGCACACACATTTTGAAACCTTTCGAAAGTAACGAAGAATGGTTAACTTAGATCCTCTCCTCGGCCTCGGGCCTCGGGCGTAGATAAATTATTATTATTATTATCGTGAGTAGGTGAAAGGGAACAGGGCAGGGACCTCAGAACCCTTTTTATGAGTAATAAAAGAAGCTTTCAATGCGTCTTGAATAATGGTATTGCGCTTTGAGAGTAAAAAAATCGGTCACTCTACCAGTGGGAATACGATGAATGACGAGACGCATTCTTATTTCCACTGTCCTATTGTGGAGAAGGCTGTATTTTGGCTTATTGCATGCGAAAAGATGAGTGAGAGCAGACATTCTTTGATCCATTCTTTTTTTAGCATTCTTGCAATAGGACGCGGTTTAAAAAGCTCAGCTCTCAGTGAAAGGAACTCGTATCTCAAACAACACTCTTCAAAAATACTGAGATTAAGCGATATTAAGGACGCTATTTATCTAATGCTCACGGAGAAATGGATATGTTGATCTTTGAAAATGCAGAAAAAGCGTCAAAACAAAAGAGTGTGAAGGGATGTTTACAACACGCGGAACACATGAACAAAGAAGGGAGCGAGAGATGAAGAGACGGTTGTTGTGAATACCGAGTTAGCCACAACATGGATCGAAAAGGGGAAATTGGAAATGCAGGATAGACAACGCGAAACGATGTTTGAGAGAACACATGGCTCTCTGAGAGAGAATTGATGAGAGAGATGAAAAACAATAATAAGTAATATTTGCAAGCCGGTTCACACGCATAAACCGTCGAAAAATTTAGTTCAATCGTTATACAGTTCCATCATTGATCATGGCAGGTCTGTAACTAATCATTTCATTTATCAAATTCATTTGAAATCTTTTAAACGGCGGGAAATTTAAAAGGGAACCAGCGCTTGATCGAAAATGATCCAGTCGATCCGTCTACGCGCGAGGCTCCGCCCCCTCCGATGCTGCTCTCCCTACCGTCTGCAACCCGTCGTGACTAAAGCACGCGTAGGGTACAAGAGATGAAATTTTTGTTCAGTTTCAGGAAATCCAAGCCCCACGGAACCTATCCCGCAATACCCAATTGCATCAATGCCCCAGCGATCGGCTGTGCCATGAAGCCCTTCAAAAGGCCGAATGCTCAGTGGTAACGCTACTCTGATACCCAATTGATCCAGGTCTATTTCCTTCCTGATCTTTGGCGCATCGGAAACACTTCCTTCCCGAAAGGGATGGTTGTGGGGCAATTTTTGGAAAGCCTCTGCCCTCGGGCGGAGGCGACAAAAACACTTCTTGAAAACTATGAGTCGAGGTTGGATAACAAATAAACATTTCATAAATATACTGTTTTTGTGTTAGCTGGTTAGGTCTGTCATGAAGAATCCGCATCTTCATTCTACTATCTCGTCTTCTGGCCGCTGATCAAGTACGAGGAATGAAGAAGAGGCATATTCTTCAATTCGACAGACTTATTCGGTAGTGTGGGCGGGCGTTTAGGTGCAAAGTGTGCTAGTAAAACCCTATAACAGCAAAGATGAGTGTAAGAAAAACGAAAGTACAGCAACTCTTAGTGCAGGGAAGTGAGCGAATGAGGGGGTCTAAGAGCAGATGAGAAAAGCCCCTGAGACTGAAGAAATGTCGAAATAGCGAGTGAAACAAAGAGAACACATTGCTCTTTGATTGTGAGACGTATTGGCGAGAAGAATGGAGCGTTCGAGAGAAAAGAATGCGAAACATGTGGTCAAGACCAGCAAAAAAAGGCCATGAAAACGAGCACATCTGTTCAAAAGATATTTATTCGGAAAAAACAATAGCAAATACTATTTACGAGCCAATTTACAAGCTTGAACCATCGAAAAATTGAAAACAACAGTAATGCATCCATCGTTGAGCAAGTCTGGGCTGCAATTATTGTTATTTCGACCACGCAGATTATAGCCAAAGACTCACCGAAATCCTCTCGCCTCCAAAAACTTCCAAACATCTTCTCTAATCTTGGGATAATTATTTACCGAGCGATTACCGGCTCCTAAAAAGACTTTTTGAAGAATGATAACGTTAAACCTAAAGAATAATGTGAAACTTTCAACTCACCAGTTATAATGACGAGAGTGCCCGATTTACGGCCTTCTGAATATCAATAGTGTCATTTTCATAACTTTTTAAAACTAACCTCTAAGTAAATTAATGCGCTCGTTGAGCAATTCTTTCGCTAGATCCAGCGTCAGGCCGTGAAGGTCAATTACGTCGTCATTCAGATATCCATTCCACCTGAATTCGACAGAAGTCAGAAGTTGCAAGATGATTATTACATGACCTAACAAACCGATTCACCTCGACAAAGTATCCCCAAAAAATAGCTAATAAGAAATCCGTACATCCTCGCATGCTCAAGCATTTTCCACTCGACAGCCCGGCGGTTGTCACGAGCCCGGCGGATCTAAAATTATGTTTGAAGCCAAAAATTCAAAAGAATTCAGACGGCGAATCGCCGGGACTTTAGTGTAATCAAAGCCCAGACATCGTTACCGTTTTCAGCACACGGTAAATATTTTGAGGGGTGGGATACGAGAGGGAGTGTGTGAAATGAAGAGATGGCGACCCGGATTTCAAATTCTAATAAAAGCGCAACCGCATACCTCTCCGTTGTAGTGCACACGCAAGCGAGCAGGGGCGTTGGCCGACTTTCGAATCTCCTCCTGCAGCCTGGAAAATATATGTTCATTGTCAGTTTTCTAATTTTGGCAATTTGAGATTTGGAAATAAATAAAAATTAGTGATCAAGAAAAACGATTACTTCGTCTCCCACTCTGCGTAGAGTTCGAGACATCGCTTCTCGATGGTGGCTCGGACCTACAAAGAGTCTCAAATCAGTTTCCCACCCGCACCTCTCTTGAATTTCTCACCAAATAGGCTACCAAATAACTCACGTAAAAGCCCCCCTCACTTGTGGCCAAAAATGTTGGTTTTTAGGTGGTGTATAAAGAGAGCAATATTCGGAACGAACCCAGAGTTTTCCTTCTCTTATCGGGAAGAAAAACGAGCAGACCGGTTTCATGCCGAATAACATTTCGTAAAAAATGGCTCTACCTCCACAGGGCATCCATTACTCGCAGCCAGCCTGTCCAGAGGAGTGATCCTGCTCTTGCTCGTGAAGGTGGGCAGACGGGGCCGGGGTCTGTTGATCACGGGAGCAACGGGAGCACGCGCAGCCATCGAGGAGTAGGACTGCAATGTCGAGTTCGAAATACGGATCACCGTCTCTTCATTTCACACACTCTCTCGCCTCTCTGACCGGTGAGAGAATACGTGAAATGAAGAGATGATTACCCGGATTTCGAACTCTATGTGGTAAAATGGATTGCTGGCAGGCAGCGGTCAGGCATCAATATGAACTATAACTTCGGCACTTCTCTGTTTTTGGCCCAGCCTTTTCTCGCAGTGTATTCCCTATCATACTCATCCCATACCCCCTTCACATTCAGAGCTGTAGTAGCCCGGGCCAAAAACAGAGAAGTTTCCTAATTTCTAATGCTGACCACCATTGCAGATTGCGAATTCGCCCCCGCTTGCGAAGGAGGAGCAGCGACTCTGACAGTTGGCAGCGCCACTCCTGTAATAGATAGCATTTTTTTCTTGTTTGCCTTTAGCACTACGGCATTCCAGGTGTAGATATGCAGAACAATGAAAGAGCTGACCGGCTGCTGGTTGCCCAAACTCCTTTGCGAGAGCAGCCACTGTCGACGGAATGTCGAAGCTGTAAGAAGTGATTGAAATATTTGCGACGAGTGATTGCGGTTTAAATTGTAATGTTAATCACCCGATATCCCGTTGCAAATCCGGAGTTTAGCCAATATGCCCGCTCTCATAACCCCGTTGCCGGCACATCATAACTAATAGACAGGAGTAACTCACCTTGCAGCAGCAAAAATCGCATCGATCCTATCACTGTCGACGACTCCCGGATACATTGCGTGTAGTTTGCTCGCGATAGATCTCTTCTGATCGAGCGTGAGTGATGACTCATGGTTACACTGCAAGGAGGAACTGGCTCGCTATTCAATTTAGATCTATTTCTGCAACAAACCTGCCCGTTTCTGAGCATTTTGTCTTCTTCAGTTCGTAGAAGGTCCCGATACTGGAAAAAAATACTGTTGAAAAACAAGTAGCAAGGCGAGGAAAGATTGAACACAAAACAGTGCGGGGAAAACCCGCGAGAACTCGGCAAGCGCGTCCTTCTCTCTCACAGTGTCTCACAGGGCTCAGACTAATAAAATTCGTTGCCCGCATGCCGCTCTTAGTCACCGCGCAAACAAACGCGGATCACAATGATAAAGACCGGAACGAGTCATCGAAAGGTTGACAACATGCAGAAATCTCAAATATATAGTTTTCGGAATGGAGCACAGGCACGCTAGGGAACTCGTGTAGAGGCGGAACTATGGATAGGGGCCACAAGCTCCGCCCACTTTTGTGAGACACGATTTCGCCAAAAAGCGAGAAACAAAAGCCCAAGCTTCATTCTAAACCAAATCGCTCATTCTAAAGTGCGTTGGATAGCAACTGCCGACCCCAATCGATTGAGCACTGCCCAAAATTAGCATATCATCACTAAGGAGATCAAATTTGCATATAAAAGAAGGTTGAGGCCGTTTTGAGGCCTTTCAGTGGGTAATTTTTGTTTGGGCAGTATTTATCTGACTAATACGAATATTTTAGGAATTTTAGAGAAAAAATTAGATTTTTATCATGCTTCAAAAGCTTGGGCTTGAGCGCGGGGAGAGGCGAGCGAGAGGGCGGGGGGAGGGAGAGAGACACACGCAAATTAGGCTCCGCCCCCTTCTCTCTCGTCTCGCCTTTCCCTCCTCTCCCCCAGTGCGATGCGCGCGTACTTCTCGGGCTCTAGCGCAGCTCAGAGACAAGATATCAACAAACGGTAAAAAGGATGATGTTATTGGGTCCATGAAGGATAGTTTGAATATACCATTGACCCCATCGTGTAAAATCGGCTATATGCGTTGTGGCCCCTAACTATGGAGCACGTGTGAGTAAGCAAAGTGGGGGGGGGGGGTTGCATCGCGCCGACAGCAACACATTTTCAAAGGAGAGATTAGTGATCAGTGGTATGTAGGAGTGAAGGGAAACGCAATGATCGTGGCAGGAGAATTCATAAGAAGATACTGCGGACAATAAGAGATATCGAAATATCTCATAGAAGCAAAAAGAGATTGAAGCGATCGAGCAAAGATAACGGGAGCTTAATGAAGCATTCCACGATTTCTCCGATTGACAAGTGGGCGGGACTTACAGCGGTTACAGCTTACAGCGGTTTGTCTCCGCATCTTGAAGAAGGGCCGGGACTGCCCCTCGAATTGTGTCTTGATCGAGGGGGGGGGCGGAGCTTGGATAGCAAAGTCCAAGAGCCAAGAAGGTAACACGAGGGTCGGGCCCTCTCTCCATGACTCACCCTCGCGATCAAGCCGTGTCAACTAGAGTTCGAAATACGGGTCGCCGTCTCTTCACTTCACTTGCTCTCTCACCGGTCAGAGAGGCGAGAGAGTTTGTGAAATGAAGAGACGATTACCCGTATGTCGAACTCTAGTGTTCTCGTCTCGTCATTCTGCCTCGTCTGTCAGCGAAATGAGAGAGCTTTCCTTTTGCGGGTAAATAGCGACAGGGCATGAAAAAAACGAAGCAAAGTTGATGAGCATTACCCGGAATTCGTTTGTTTTATTGTTAGTGAGGGAATGCGGGGGGGGGGGGGCATTTTTGCATCGAGAGGAAGGGTCGATGGTCGGGCTTAAACATAATCAATGATAATCAATGTGCGAGTACGAAAATAGCTTGTAAAAGCATCCTCGTTCACGCATCTACCACTTCATTTTGTGGTCCTCTAACCATGTGATGAAACATTCTTAGCGGCTGTTCTTTCTTTTGATCACGGCTTCTCGCTCGCACACATGTCATTAATCTTTTCAGCGGAACATCTTGGAGGTTTTCTCATTTTTTCCCCTCTTTTTTGCCCACCACCCCTTACTCTCATGGCCATCGCTTCGTTTCTTTACATTTATCATCATTCTGAAGCATTCACACAATATTTATCTTAGTGGTCTTCAACACTCACATCTCTGGTAGTATAGTGGTTAGTATCCGCGCCTGTCACGTGCGAGACCCGGGTTCAATTCCCGGCCAGAGAGAATCTTTTGTTTTTTTTGTTAATAATTTCGAAGAGAAGAAGACGGTTAATGCAGTGTCTAGCGATATTTTTTTATCTAAAATGGCTCGCGGGGTATTCTAGGTGCTTCGTGTTCAATGCAAAAGCTTATGAAATAAGTTTTTCCTAATCATTTCATCCGTCACAGCAAAATTGTCATCTCTATTCTTCTGGAAGAGGCGCTCTCTCACTCTTCCTCAAGGAATGACTTCGTCTTCCTCACTCTCCCCTCTTACTCTCCGCACTCTATCCACATCTACATTAGCTAGATGGCTTTGAAAGAGAGGTATACCCTTCTCATTGCGCACACTCTCTCTCCGGTCAGAGTAACGAATACATGAAATTTACTGGCGACGAGACACTGATCACAATACAGTCGAGCAAAGGATGACCTAAAAGAGGTGAGCTAAAAGACGAGAACATTAATAATCGAAAAGAATCATGTAAAAGAGTAACAACAGTGGGGCAGAGAGAGAGAGAGTTTCGAGCAGGTATGAATCTAGATGCTACGGTAAAGTGAGAGTTTACAGGATCAAGAGCAAAACAATTCTTATTGTGAGTGTATGGGTAGTTCGAAAGGAGCGAGAAGAAGGAGAGAAGGAATGAAGGAGAAGGATCGAGTGTGGATCTGTAATTGAGGATTGAGTAATCACCCCTGCTCGAGGTGCGATTATTGGTACAACGTCTCCTTGGACAATGAAGTGATATGTCTCAACTATACACAAAAACAATTCCACACTACGATCAGGCAATGTCTTACAATCTTCTTAACGAGAGGATGAGAGCGAAATGTTTGAAGAGTGAGAGAAAGAGAGGGACGTAGCGACGCGTCAATATGGTCGACACGGTTCATTGTAGGTGCTCCAGAAGTTCTTAGGGAAGCGGACGGTGATCACACCGGGATTGTTATCAATCCAGCTGAAAAAGATCAATTAAATTCGTATAAAAAAATATCTCACATAACGTGTGGTGGTGAAAGATCGATCTAATTCGGAAGAAGCATCAATACAATTACGAAAAGCCTTGTCAAAATCATGATCGCTTTCATTCTCCCAATAGACTAGGAAAAGCTTCGTCGCGCAAATAAGCTCCTGGCGCTGGTATTAATATAATGATGAATATAATATAATTAATAATATAATAATATAAATATTAATATAATTAATATATATTAATATGATTAATATAATGAATATAATGTAACTTACTTGACGCCTGACTCCATAAACTGCTCGAAGTACTTCTTCACCTCCTGCATGATCACACCATCTTCGTTGGTGTTGGTTTTGAAGTTACGCTTGCCCTTTCCACATATTATGGTCAGCTCTGTTTGGTAGCGGAGTCCAGCTGCAAACGTTTTACCACATTTTTTTAGAATCACGATTGCACAATCACTTTAGCTCTGCTTATGATGTGACATTTTTTAGTTGTTCAGCTTCGCTAATCATGAACTGTTAAAAAAAACCATAATAATAAAATTTTCTCACCCTTGATCTCTCGCATCCTCTCGTCAAGGAGAATGTAAGACATTGCTTTACTGTAAGGCTGCCACCAGAAGTGTCGTTGGATGTAGTAGAGGCAAATCACTTCATTATCCATGAAGGAATTAAAGCTGAAAAAAAATCCAATAAATACATTTTGAAACCCTTTCAGTTCTTCCTCTGTCATTCAAAATATAGTGACACGCATTCCAAACTATGTGGCAGGAGTTCCCCATATCAGTGCGTTCGCCTAAGATCCGCCACCGCTCCGTACAGCTAAAAATAACCCTTCGGTTTTTGACTGATTACGATAGGCCTTGATGACCTGCATTGATTCCCGTTAAAATTTTAGTCATGCACTCCTAATTTGCATAGATAATTCGGTCCAAAGTTATGCATGTTTTCTTGAATTTCCGGTATAACTTGCGTGAATGACAATAAAAATTCGTGAAAATCGGGTTCTAGGGGTAATTTGAGGCGCTGAACACGACTGTGATATTCATGCATGCAGATTCTAAAATTTGCATATTCATGAAAACTTCAACCGCATTTTTCTCGAAAAGGAAGAAATATAGTTTTCCAATTTTTTGATATGTTGTAGCCCAAGAATAGGGCTCTGCAACGCGCCCGGTCTTGATTCACGAAAAGTTTGTCTTCGACCTTAAATCCTTAAAGAACCTACATTTTCTTTTAGAGAGTAACCCTTATTTCCCCCCTCATTCCGCACCACTCGACGCGAAAGAGCGGTCAGGAATGAATGGTTTTTAGTGCGAATGCCCTGCATCGAATGCGTTTCATAAATATTATAATTCAAATCATTCGCCAAGGACTTTAACTAATGTCATACTGAGTTTCTTACAGCTGTATCTCACATCTCACAGCACAGCACAGCTTTAATTCATCCTCTCTCATTTATGCGTCGCATCTTCATTTTTGCCAATAGCCAATTCTTTGATTCATTCCTCTCCATGAGAAATTAATCTCGAGAAAAAATTTTCACGGACAACCCCGCCACTCCATCTTCTTTGGAAATGAAATTCTACGATACTATAGATGTTAGCAATGGACATCATTTCCTCTCATGATAAAATTGTAAGCAGTAAGACTTTAGTTGAAGGGCTTGGCGAGTGAATTGAATTATAATATTTATGAAACGCATTCGATGCAGGGCATTCGCACTAAAAACCATTCATTCCTGACCGCTCTTTCGCGTCGAGTGGCGCGGAATGAGGGGGGAAATAGGGGTTACTCTCTAAAAGAAAATGTAGGTTCTTTAAGGATTTAAGGTCGAAGACAAACTTTTCGTGAATCAAGACCGGGCGCGTTGCAGAGCCCTATTCTTGGGCTACAACATATCAAAAAATTGGAAAACTATATTTCTTCCTTTTCGAGAAAAATGCGGTTGAAGTTTTCATGAATATGCAAATTTTAGAATCTGCATGCATGAATATCACAGTCGTGTTCAGCGCCTCAAATTACCCCTAGAACCCGATTTTCACGAATTTTTATTGTCATTCACGCAAGTTATGCCGGAAATTCAAGAAAACATGCATAACTTTGGACCGAATTATCTATGCAAATTAGGAGTGCATGACTAAAATTTTAACGGGAATCAATGCAGGTCATCAAGGCCTATCGTAATCAGTCAAAAAAAACGAAGGGTTATTTTTAGCTGTACGGATTTTCGGAAAAAGTGGCGATTCTTAGGCGAACGCACTGATATCACTTTCGAAACTCGCATGTTCCCAATTTTCCGTTGAACCAAGATAAACTCGATTTACTCGGGCAACGAGTTAGAGAGCATTTAAAATGAGAAGAGAATGCGCTTACACGGTTCGTGCCACTACTTCTCTACAAATGACTATCGGGTTAAATATTGGAAGAAGCGCTTACAAACGATTCAGCTGCAACATTTCCTTGCACTTGATTTCTCTAATCGGCTTCTCATTGAACCACGCCTTGTGAAGGATTTGGAAGTCCGTATTGTATTGGTCTTCGAACTGAAATGACATATTTTCAGTTTCTTTATACGCAATATTGTAAATTTACTATGTCATCCATCGCCAAGTATACATACTACCCCAGAAAATACGAACCATAGGTGCTTTTTTCATCCTTCTTGAATTCCATCTAATAATTTCATTTAAATCGAGATTTCGCCTTTGCCTGTCCGTCTTCTTGAAGTAGGGGGGAACTTCTTCTGAACGTACAATCCAGAGAGCCGATGAAATTTCTCCTGACTCTGACACGTTCTCCTGACTGCCATGAGCTCCCTCAAAAGGAAATTCGTAAATTGTCGCATTTTTATGTTTTCTACATTTTAAAATTCTATTTATATTTAATTCGGGAACCGCCCGCCACTACTAACATATTTAATATTGTGGCTATCGATAACTAAATAAATATTCACAGCGCGATGATCTTTCGTGGCGTCGCGTTGCGATTGATACCCTTATCACACGCTAGGAGCCATGAATCGTCGCATTTCTCTCTCGTCGCATGTCATTAGACAATTTACGAATAATTAGTATTATTCAGCAGTTTATATTCGTAATACTTATATTCTCGTAAAATTGTTTGAATGTTCTTCATTTTTCATGTCAAGTCTCCGTTGTCCACAGATGAGGTCACTTTTTACATTTTTTTTTCATCTCTTACCAAACCAATTTTAGATTATATCGTACATCGCCCACATTACCGAACAAACGAACATTTTTTACTTTTTTTACTTTTTTTAAAGTCAGCGAATTCGCATCGAATATTCCTAATTATTGTTTCATATTTTTTGTCCACCCACAATTCCGCGTGATTTTTAAAAACGGTGAAATATTTATTTAAATGGGTGAAAAATTGGAGCCGCATGAGCGAAAAGTGATGCCGGAAGGGTGATTACTGTAGAGCCGGCGTTTAGGCTTTACTTGGAGCCAGCTGCCCCACTTTTCGCCACTTTCGACTCCAATTTTTCACCCATTTAAATAAATATTTCACCGGTCAATTTTAAAAATCACGCGGAATTGTGGGTGGACAAAAAATATGAAACAAAAATTAGGAATATTCGATGCGAATTCGCAGACTTTAAAAAAAGTAAAAAAAGTAAAAAATGTTCGTTTGTTCGGTAATGGGGGCGATGTACGATATTTCTTGGAATAAATTTGCTGTTGATTACGCCGGTCAAGTGTTCAAGGAAAAAAATAAAGCCAGAATTTTTTTTCTGAAGAGGGACTAGAGATAGAGCAAACATTGAGATCGAGATGATTTTTTGGATATCGGGTCGGGTTAGTCGGGTTCCCGACTCTGATTCCCGACTCGGGCATAAATCGCAGAAAGTCGGGCGGGAGACATATGATTGGCATTTTAATTCTGAACCGCCCGAACTTCCTCGCTTTTCAAAAAATCTGAGGCAAGAGAATGCATTATTTTTTCGAAAAAAAATGCATATCGAATTCCCGGTATTCTCTGGCATTTAATCTCCCTTTTGAGTTACATCATGGATATATTCTCTAAAACGAATGGGCGCTTTTATATTGAAAAAGCGACCTCCAAATAACCATCATATTTTTAACATTTCAAGCGAATTTAGATCTTTGGAAATAGTCACGGTCAGGTACATTTTATGTCGTGGCAGCTTCAGTCAAACCACGCATATATTTCATTAAAATAACTAATGCGCACTTTCAAACAAGACATTCGACTTCTATGGAACCATCACGTTTTCAAAATTTCAAGCAAACGCGTAGATATAGCTACAATCATGTGTATTTTATGTCGTGGCAGCTACAAATTTCATTGAAATCATTTTATATCGTTTTCCGCAACTGGAATAATAGCAATCGCGGTCTTGTTGCATAGCAATGATTGCGCAATTAAAAATATGAGCTCACCTGTTTATGTTTATCAGACGTTTCATTTTTAATATTAGTTTCTTTATTTCTATTAAAATTATCGTAGTTCTTCGTCTTTGTTGGTAGTTGGTCCTGAAATAAAGAATATAGTTAGAAATATAATTAAAGGGGGATAGGCATCAATGAGGAATTACTGTCGCTGCTATCCGATAACATATTCTAAGTTCTCAAGTTTTTAATTGTCGTTTGAACCGAGATTGGCTTCTTGCCAAGTTGCCATGCGTTTCAGGCAACGAGCTAGAGAGCGTTAGCACACTATCTAACTAAATTCGCGATGTCGCCTGCGCGGCTAGTACCACTCCTCTTTTAAATGTGCGAAATAAGCAAAAAATATACGTCTCCGCGGCTTACCTAATGATAGTACCGCAGAATGAAATTAAGAAGAATGAGCTCACCTGTTTCTGTTTAGCAGATGGGGAGATAATTATCATTTCTCTATTATTAGCAGTTGTTTCATTAATATTAATATTTATCTTATCCTCTTCATTTAGTAGTTCGTACTGAAATAAAGGATACAGTTACATTCGGGAGTTTGCTAACACTACATGTATCTCCATATTTAGTCTACTCCTCACCTTATTCTTTATTATAGAGATTGATGACTCGGATGTGTTTGAAGAATGGGACATGACCTCAAAAAAGAATAACTAAAAACAGCCCAGTTATGCCCTAAATAATCGCCATCAATTTCGATGTGTCACTCACCTTCTTCTTCATGATTCGCCCAAATTTGAAGGCGAACCTGAAAAATTTGTGTGTAACATTGCAATTAAGGCAAACAGGAAAAAATCTTGAAAATAAGTTTTAAAAAAAGGATTTTTGGTTAGTAATTTTCAGAAATACGCCTCACTATTATTCATAACTTTGCGTATACTTTTAAAAAAAGTAGGCGCTATTGATAGCCGTGCTAATGGACGAAAAAGATGTGTAAACATTTACATTATAATTCAAAATTTGTAGAAATGAACTTACAACGGGGACAGCAAGGAAGACGGGTAGAGAATGATAAATGGAGCAGTGTTTCTTATCAGCCCGGATCACAAACATGGCGAAATTCGAGTGGCGCAATGGGCGCGCAAATCCTTACCAGTACGATTGCTTGAACACAAGGCTACTCAAAATATCTCCTAGAATATCGATTAAACTGATCTAATGTGAAGTATTCCCTCCTGTGGTTTCTCATCAGTTTTCCGACCACTGCACAAACAGTGCAGAATAGTATCCGATGAGATGTCAATTACGCAGAGCGCAGACACGAACTTGATCAATCCAGCCTGTGTAAATTAAATTTCAGGTTATTTTGAAAACAATGGAAATGAAATGAGAATAGGGCTGTCAGAATGATGATTTGGTCTCGTAATTTCCACTGATCTTTCGTCGCTGAGAGTGACGCGAAAACGCGCGGAATGAGGAGACGCATTGTTTGTTCTGGCTGATATTTCTCCTGGAGAAATCAAATCAAAAAATCACGGACATTGAATGGCCATGTGCGTAGAAAGAACCTTTTCGTTGTAGTCGCGCCAAACCGATCAAGAAAGCAATTCTCTGGTAGTATAGTGGTTAGTATCCGCGCCTGTCACGTGCGAGACCCGGGTTCAATTCCCGGCCAGAGAGAATATTTTGCCTGTTTTTGTTCGATCTTCACGATTAAAGAGAAGAAGACGATGCAGTGCAGTATTCTCGGATTGAAGATCATAGTTTAAAATTTATCGATTGACTTACTGTAATCGTATCCTGCCGTATCCTTCACCGTATTTATACCTATTTATCAAACCTTTTACCAAGCCATCAGTTATCGATCTTACCGTATCCTTCCAGTTATCGAGTGACTTTCCATACCCTTTCAGCTATCGATCTTACCGTATCGATTCACTTACCGTATCAGTTATCGATTGACTTTCCATACCCTTTCAGCTATCGATCTTACCGTATCAATTCACTTACCGTATCTTACCAGTTATCGATTCCCTTACCGTATCATTTCAGTTATGGATTGACTAACCGTATCATTCAGAAATCGATCTTACGGAATTGTCCAGTTATCGATCTTATCGAGTCGTCCATTTTTCGATCTTACCGTATCTCTCCGTTACTGATCGCACCGTATCATTCAGAAATCGATCGAACCGTAACCTCGCAGTTATTGATTGACGAACCATCTCTTTGCGGCCTCCGTCTGTCCCTCGTCATTAGTACCGTAACCCCTCAGCATCCCCCCTCAGCACTCTTAACCAGTTCAGAATTATTATTTTATCCAATCTCTTCATTCCCCTTCCGAGCCTTCCTTTTCTTGCTTTAATGTGTACACTTCGCTACATCTCTTCTACCGTACCTTTCATGAAAAATCATCATCAATCGATCAACTCATTACTGCACACTTTATTTCCCTCGATCTCTCTTCTCTCTGTTCCCAAGTAGATTCCTTCCATCCTCTGTTCTGAACCTTGCACCGTCTTCGCTTGCATAATATTTATTTACAACAAGAGCATTCAGGTTAAATTAGTAGCATTAGAGACGAACAATGTATCGACAATAATATCTTCAATAATATGCGAGACCAGAGAAATGCGGGTGGGGGAGCTACCGTAGTCCTACCCTGACAATCACCTGGATACGGTACCGAGAGAGATGGGTTATCGAGTGGAATGAACGAGTAAATGCTAACACTAGCGAAAAGTATCTACAAGAGTTAGCGAGCAAAACAAATCGATACTGTAGATCAACGTGAGGCTTCTAACACTATCGAATCAACTACGAAAAACACTACAAAAAGTCTACATACTTCTGAGCAAATAGGAGAAATCTATGGTGATTCACAGGGGGGAAATCGATTGATATGAAAAACGAGAAAAAAAATGTGCGATACAGTACATCTAATAATATCGATCGATGGATATGGTAGGTCACAAATTGATAGAAAATCACAGGGTAATCGATCGATCGATATGGCGCGAGATACAGTAGGTGAGGTACAGTAGATTAACAGGAAAAAATCGAATCGATTAGAACGAGAGCACAACAGGGGCAAAATGTTCTACTTCTACCGTACTACTTCTACCGAATGGATTCACTAGAGGACATTCGATCGGAATGGGAAGATACAGTGCATGAGAGGCAATCGATCGATCAACACGGTAGCAACAGGATAGATACGGTAGGTCTCAGGCAATCGATCGATATACAGTACATTTGAGGTTTCACGATGTCAAAGAACGAATATTTGATTGGCTACCGTATTCACAAGTTATCGATCCACTACCGTACACTCAATTATCGATCGTCTACCTCGACTATTACAGTACAATTGATGGAAAAAGGAAGGGAATGGGAGGAGGCGAGACCAGAACACAACTCAATCGATGTTTCACGAGGGAAGGAAGAGGGGCAGGGAGGGGACCACCACAATCACAAGTTGATGATTATGCATCCATTGTTGTTGTGGTGGTACCTGACAATGAATATGCATCATCATCGTCATCGACCATCCACAACAACGTGAGCTGGATGGCTTCGCAAGAAGCGTGTCAGCACTAGGTCGGGCAGGAACTATTTCAAATCGCACTCACTGGCATTAGCACACTCTATCGCACAACGTTCTCATCCGACTTATAGTGCCAACGACTCTCCTCAGTGCGCACACTATCTCGCCGGTCAGAGAAACGAAAGAACGAAATTTATCGGTGAGAGACAGTGCACAATGAAGCAACTACTTCTTGCGAAACCATCTAATTCTCCTTCAATACCCAGATTTCAGCAGCGAACGCTCCCCGAAACTTCTTCGATTATTCGGCCTGCCTTACGAAATTCCCGTAGCTCCCAGGCAAAAGGGATCGAAGAAGTTTCCATTCCCGCCCCTTTCCGGTTTCAAACTGTTCATTTCCCCCCTGGACTCACTTGTATCCCTGCGTGGTGCACATGGCGACCACCCTCTGCTTGATCTCCGGCCGGCCACCGATGGAGTTGTTTCCGCTTCCTGAGTGGAAGATGGGTTACGGTAGCACGTGGATTACGGTAGTTAATCGAATGAATACGGTATCCCATAAATCATTAACGGTATAGCTACTGTGGAATTGCAACCCTCCTTCGCCACTTGAGTATCTACCACCCATGAAACATGCAATCACCAGCGACCAATATTCATCATCGGTCTACCTCAAACAACCTAGACTTCTGGGTCATCAAATCTCCCCGGCACGTTTCGTTTTCAAATTATCCATTTCCCGTTCACTTCAATCACCGGTGCGATCACATAGCGACCACCCGGGCACATAAACACAATTCTCTATATTTGAACATTCAATCGTCCCATCCGGATCCCCTCTATTGCCTACTACCCTCGAAAAAAAAGAAATACCCACTACTTTTAGCACTGAAAAAAAGATGAATTCTACACATTGCACTCCCAGTCCCCCCTTGCTTACCTGTTACCCATGAAACACGCACTCACCATCGATGAGAAATTGATATCCTATACAATTGCAATGTACCGCATTATTCACCTTTCCTCTCGTTACCTTCTACTCTTGAAACATGATTCTCACATCATTCTAAATACTCCCTCTTGTCTCTACATTTCCCCGAGTGTCTCGGCGGTCAGACAGGGCGAGAGATCATGGGAAATGGAGAGACCGCCCTTCATTCTCCTCTTTCATCTAACTATCAATCATGAAACATGCACTCACCAGTGATGACGGTGAGGCGGCGGCTTCCTCGTCCTCCTGCAATGAGAGAAAATCGATATTCCAATCGGCTACCGTATCTCCCCAATTGCATACTGTAGCTACCGTTGTAACACTGCTTCCTAATTACCGTATACCTGCCGTACCTTACTACCGTACTCATCTTATCGGTTTATCCACAACAGGCACATCGCTTTAGCAACTTTTTATCACATCTTCCCCATCCTTGACATAAATCCAGGTATCGTTCTCACTACCGTCTTCCTACCGTATGACCCATCTAATGTACCCTGCCTGATCCCTGAATCAGTCGCCCAACTCGAGACTAGAGTCTAGTCCCGATAACTCACGCCTGATCTCGTCGATCTTCTCCCTCAGCAGCTGCATCGCCTGGTCCGCGAGCAGGAAGTGGAGGTCGACGACGTCACTGTTGAGATTGTCGTTCCACCTGGAGATCAAAGATCAAAAATCAATCGCAGAGATCAAAGGTCAATGATAAACTGTTCGAACCACACATTTCCCTATAAGCTACACTTTAGACAGATTTTTGAAACGGCGATGTATTCGACCTATCAAATAACCCATGACTTGACAGCCTAATCAACCATTAGTGCAACACAGACGCTGCTTGCCCCTAAATATCAGCATAGAGGAGTGATCGAAAATATTTAGTTGTTTTTTCCAGTGGAATTATATCCTCAAATCAAACGCTCCTTGCGCCGCTCGCCCTTACACTACAATTGCACCCCAAATGTGATTGGATGTGAATGTGAACAGAGTGAATCAGTAAACGAGCTATGAAGATAAACCTCGTAGACGCTAACCCCATCGATCAAAAACCAAGGATCAAAGAGCAAACCTCATTCGCATAATCGAATTACGGTTTGGAAATCAACCTAGTGAACCTAACTCACTAAACGAAATCTATTTTACATAGCTACCCTGCTTCAATCAAGCATCCCATGGCTTGGCCGCCTAATCAGCCATTCATGCAACACAGAAGCCACTTGCCCCGAAATAGAGGTATAGAGAAGAGAACCAATTTATTTACAATTTTTTTCACTGGGACCCATGCTTCAAATCAAATCCACCAGCTCCGCTTATCCTTACACTACACTCGCACCCCAAATATGACTGGCAGATTTGAAACCCAAATTTGCAAGCGATCAATAGCCTGCATCTATCAACTCTCAAAGACCAGAGATCAAAGATCAAAAGCGCTCACCACTTCGCGAGCTCGGCGATCTCCTCCTCCACCGCGATCCTGGCCTCCTTCGCGCGACGGGCCTTCAAGCGATCGATAATTGGCTACCGTATACTACCGTACTCCGAATTCCCGACATTTATCGATCGATCCGTACTACCTATTCTTTCCGTAGCTCTCTTTCATTAGCGAGCGTACCATCAGAATACCGACTACGGTATGGTACAACTAATGCATACAGACTGTAGCTCCCTTCTACCCTATCCGGAGCTACCGTACCTCTTGATCTACTGCAACGCTTTCCCATACCTCCTATCTCCTATTCAGTTACCGTATCACTCTCGTTACCGTATCATGCTCCATCCTACCGTATCCCCACCATTGGATACCGTATCCCCATCACTCGCTATCGTATCCCCACCACCCGCTACCGTACCTCCTGGCCGTAGTAGCCCCTCGCGTGCGGGTCCTTCACGCACTGCGCCTTCTTCAGCGCCTCGTCCAGTCTGCAATTTAAGTTTCGTTCAATTTAATATTTCTTATTTTAAAGATGGAACCCACAACGAATCATCACTAACAATGCCGAATCACTCTTATGATTTCCTTGCAACTTAAAATCTCCAGTTGCGCAAAATAGCCTTTTTCCGCATTACTTTTAATTAATTAAATAAATAAATTAAATAATTAATTAATTAACTCACTGCCTTTGCCTGTCCGCCCTCTTCTCGTGCAGCGCCTGGAAGTCCTCCCTGATCTCCTCCTGCGTCTGCAATATAATCGTATACGGCAATCAGGAGCACAGGATGCCGTATTTTTATTGATTTTATTGGAAAACCCAAGCATCGTAACAGACAGTCCTGCGTCTGCACATGCATACCGTAACCCCAAGTACAGTAATCGGATACTGTAACCCAAGGATCGTAATTAGAATTCCCTTATTGGAAACGATTCCGGAATTCCAATAGTGAGAACAAAGGATTCACTCTCTCTCTCTCTCATTCCTTTCCAATAAGAGACCTTGTCCGGTGGGGGCGATTTCCAATAGCTTATTGGAATTCCAATAAGAAATACCCAATCTTTCTGAGAGAGGGAACAATGCGAGAGCGGTTCAATATTTCCAATAGCTTATTGGAATTCCAATACCAAGTCATTTCCAATAAGCAACCACCCTCATTATCGGCCGCTATTGGAAATGGGAGGGAGAGAATGATCATTTCCAATAACGAAAACTTTCCAATAAGGGAACTCTAATCGTAATCCGGGCGCTGTGGTCAGCGAAGCCGCAACCGTAAGTTTGTTTGGTAATTATTATTATTATTTGTGAAATACTTCAAAGATCGCACATTGAATCAGATTGAACCGAGAATGATCATATATATGCTTCTTGAAACACAAACAAGCCTGGCGCACTGCGCACCGCCCAAGGCGAATTTATAGACAACTTTGCGTACTATTTGCTCATATTTGCTTAATCCGACATCGTGCCAACCTCTACCGCGTCCTCAAAGCTACCGAATCTCTCCCGTGCCCTTCCTACATTAACCGTAACTATAGCTACCGTACCCTTCCTCTGTACCGTAACCCCATCTACCCCGTACCTTGCCCGCTCCATTGGCGGCCGCCATCCTTCCCACATCAGTGATGCGCCCGTTGTTGAGGTGCGTGGGCAGGGCGGCTCCGCCGCGCTGCTGCAGCGGTCGGAACTGGCCGTACGCCGTGCTGCAATTGTAAGGATCAAAGATCAAACCACCGACCACAGATCAAAGATCAAGAACGGCCAACTGAAGTTGTTGAGCAATCTTATCAAACTACGATAACTACATTGGCCAATGATCAAATACCAATTATCAACCCTTGCTTGTCTCGCTTATTGTTAGATTAATTGTGTTTTGTAAAGAGAGCCCGAATAATCAAACAACTCCCACCGATGTGACCGCCCATATGAAACCCTTGCAACCCAAATATGATTGGCTGTGAGAAAGAGAATCAGGCTAAACAAAAAGCCCGAAAGAGGCCAAACCTGGCCGTAGAACAAGCCGGATGAGTAACGCTAAATTGTGTACTCGGTGGCTTATCACCGAATCAGTTTACAAATGAGTGCACTTCTCTCTTTTTTTGGCCCAGCTTTCGCGCAGATCCTTCCCTCCCTTATCTCCTACCCCCACCACATTCAGAGCGGTCGTAACCTGGCCGTAGCAACGAGAAGAGAGTTCCCAATACGCGATCCTACTGATCTACGCATGCTCTATTGGTCTAAGATCAAAGTCAAAGACCAAAGATCAAAGATTACGGTACTTGGGCTGCACGGACGCGGCTGCAGCAGTCGCGAAGTTGGTCGTCGAGGAGGAGGAGCGAGAGACGGACGAGGACGACGCCTGAGGATTGATTATTACTTAATAAATTAATTATTTGTTTGTTTGCATTCGCATAATTCTCAAGGCCAGATTGCAACTTCGAAATTTTCGTTCCTTTTTACTTGCACGCGAAACCCAAAGTTCACAGTTTTTAATAGCCTTTTTTTTAATTGGCTATTTATTACATCCTCCCTTTCTTCTCACATTTTAAGTCACTGATGAAACGACAGGCTTCCGGGAATATAAATGTCTTAGCCAACTGCTGCAGCGTCAATATTGAAACGTCCCCACCTTCTCGCGTGTTACTTACATGTGAAACGCAGTGTTTTCGGGTTTCTCATCTTGATACATGATCGAGAAATCACATTGATTTTTTAGACCTTGTGGGTCAAATCACTTATAATACCAGTAATACTACAAACATTTCTCATAAATTTGATTAATCTTCAATTTTCCAGAGATACATTACACCACCACTCATTTCTCCAATGTTATTAGCTCATGAAACACAGATCTCCCAAGACGCCGCACTTGATGTTTCTAGGTTCATTACCGATTTCATCAATCACTAATCACGACCTTTAAATTTAAATAAATATAAACTATAAATATATTTTTATAACTATGAACGGGCGCCTATGACGGATCCACACACAGTTGCTATATGAGACTCACAGAGCCCATGGGAAGTCAAAGATCATAAATAAATAAATCAATTCTATCACTCGGTCCGACCAGGGTCATAATCACGTACGGCAGCCGCATCATCCATTAAAACCAACCCAGAGATCAAAGATCATCCCATACAATTAATAAAATCACTAAATAACTACTCACGCCTGCGACGGACATCAGAGTGGGCGGGGCGGGCGCGTAGACGGGCGTGGGTAGCGTGTGCGCGGGTCCTGAACAGAACAAAGATAACCTATAAATAGTTACCGTAACCCACACTTGTCCCTCTCCCAACAGTCCATTGATTTCCTGCATTCACATATTTTCTACAGTAATGTAACGTCACCGTAATCATCGCTTCATCGCCCAATCGGCCCAGTTACCGTACCCCCCCCCCAATTATCTACCGTACTCTTACCGGGCGCCGCCTCGCCGAACTGCTCCGCGAGCACGGACAGCGTGAGCGTCGTGTCGAATCTGGAACGGAGTTTCTCACTGACTGTCTGACTCTCTCACTTTTCCATGCTCTCTCTCTCTCTTGTTTCTCTGACTGCCAAGAGGCACAATGACGAGAACATTGTTCCGAATCTGACATTTTTTTTTGTTTTTAGTTTGAGTTACTTGCTCTCACGCACTGAAATTGGAGCGCACTCATGAATACGATAGACTCGTGAAACACCATCGTGTCAGGATTCAATAATTGTAAGCTATCATGCTGTCACGTGATCGTTGGCTACTGGCATTCAGCTTCAAGATCAGCACGCGGATCACGAATCTCGCTTGTGTCAGTCCAGGAATAATCATCTAAAACTCCCCCCCCCCACTTTCTCCTGCGAAAGCCGAAAGATCATGATACCATGATAAAACATGTATCGCATGCACTCACAATCAGTCGAACACGCAGTCAAGCATTATTCCTATTTTTGAAAAAGAGAAGGGGACGATTAGCTCCTACTCCGTTGCTTCATCTTGGTATTCCCATGAATCACAAGTTTCCCCAGTCACAATCAACAACCTATTTCACTGCCCTTGTTGCCCACGGGTTCCCAACGTTCTTCGTTATCTAACCCGGCGCGCCCAGCACTCACCCCATGTCCTTAAAGAGGTCGGCGATCCGCTCCGGGTCGGCGGCCGGGTACTTGGCGCGCAGCATGCGCACGCGCTTGATCTGGTCGGCCGTGAACGAGTCCGTCGGGGAGCTCTGCAAGGGGTCGGATACGGTAATCTACAAATTATCGATTAAACTCGTGATATCATGCAACATTCTGCCAGAACGAGGCTACCGTAACCCGCTACCATAATAAATTCATCATGAGATACCGTGTTCTTTTTATACAACACAACGTCGAATCAGTATTGGCAGTGCTGATGAATTTGCTACTTGGCAACTGCAGAAAACATGAATGCACGCGGCCCCAAGCAAACTATTTGAATAGTGCAGCTTCGAATTCCGCGTTCGATAAATTGATTGCCGATCTTTATAAGTTACCGCAGCCGCCATACTGTCAACGTATCCAATAGCAATGTGGTCAATGGTAGCTTGTGAAACCGGAGAGGACATGGCACTATCTGGACCGGTCAGTTTGGCATTTGGAACCAGCGCGAAGCAGGAACGCACGCAGTGAACACTTTACTGCGAAAAAACATCTTTGAACCGCATGCCGCGTTCGATAAGTTGATTATTTCCAAACACGCATGCACGTTGTACTAAAGATCGAGAAAAAAAACGAAATAAGGTGTATGGGCGAAGCGAAAACATATACGGTGCCATTTTTCAGTTCGTTTTGCACTTGTTTTGTTCTGTCCTTCGAACGATCACGCTACGCCAAGAGTTCCTCACTCTATATTTCCAACCCGGCACTTTCAGCCCTCACATTCTTCGCTAATACTTACTCCACACTCCTCACTGATCACAATCGCCCATCGCTTTGCAGAAACAATCAGCAACTTTACCCATATTTTCTCACCCGGCACTTTCAGCCCTCACCCCCTTCCCTAATATCACAATCATCACTGATCGCAATGCTTCGTGGTTCGTCTCTTCGGAATCTCTCAATCCATCGTTTCACATCACCCCAAGCACCCAACCCGTCGCGCCTTGCGCACGTTGTCTTTCAAGATCCCATCTCTTCCCATATTTTCTCGAACCCGGCGCGCCTAGCTCGCACCCTATCCTCAAGATGCCCCAACTTACGGATCTCGATCGTGCCTGCTCCCGCTTCTCCTCCGCGTGAATGCGCCTCGCGATCTCCTCGTCGTTGCGCAGCTGCGAATTTTATTATTATTTAATTTTAAATTTAAAAAAATAGAAAAAAATAACTCCTCAATTCCTAAAGAGGTGCTATAGCGCTTGCATATATAATAGAAGTGAAGATCCCGAGTTGTTCATTTTCTTTGAAACTAACGACTTTCGCGCTGCGCTGCTGGCACAAGATCTTGCGAGATTAGGATTGCCCTAATCTTGCCTTCGCTGTGGATTTTAAACACAAATATTCATTTCGGCAACGGTCTGTTCCGGTGCCCACTTGATAACTAAACATTTCGAATTTCACAACCTCTTACACGGGAGAGAGATCACGCGAAATCGAAAGAGTGCAACTGTACCTGCTGCTGCATCCTCTACCCCTCATTTTCTCTAATCGGCGAGAGATCACGTGAATTCGAGAGAGTGCTACCGTATCCGCTAATCGATAATCACTACCCCAATAGAGAATTCTACAGTCTCCTAATCAATAATCACTACCGTAATCAATATTAGCTACCGTACCTGCTGCTGCATCGTCGCCTCGTCGTCGTCCAGCCCGCACAGGTCGATCGACGGGAAGTCCTCGTGGTCTGGCAAGGATCAATCAATCGATAATCGGCAGCTACCGTAATCAAGATAATCAAAGGCACTGTAGTACGTAGACATTATCGATCCCTATCCATACCAGACTATAATTATTTTCAAGAGTTGAACGGAGAAAACAAGCAGTGCATGTCATGTAGCGACGTAACACGGGAGTGCCGGCTCGAATGTGGTACGAGTGTAAATATCAGATTAGAACGTCCCATCTTGACTACAGCCCTGGATGATGTTTTTTCACAAACTAAAAAAAAACTGAAATTTCACTCACACACGGCGCCTCTCGTGAGTCGGTCGCCGCGCGCGCATCGGTGCAGCAGGCGCAGCAGCCACATGGGCACGTGCACGTCCTCCTTGCCCGATTGATGACCTGAGAGCAAGGAGTACGGTAATGAGGGTAAGGTAACCACGAATAGTAACGGCTACGGTACCTAAGGTGTCCAAGGTGTTACCAGAGTAAGGGAAGATTGCGGTAACTAGGGGTTCGGATGTGTACTGTTGTCGCGTAGCTTCGGCACCAATATTTCATTACTTTATTACATAAATTCAAGTTAAATCCACTAAACTCGACTATCCGTTCCCTATGTGAATTCTTTCACTAGCCTGAAATCACCGGGTGCCAAAAAGGAATATCAAAAAATATAGAACTACCATAACCCCACAGCTATTGTACTCCATAAATAAACCCAGTCATCGATACTTATCCACCATAATCCCTGATTATTAAACCAGTCATCGATCGCTCCCTATCGTACTCCTAATCAATCTACCGTAATCTCCCTCACCGAAGAATAGCTCGAGGATTTTCCGGATTCTCCAATCAATAAACCCAGTCATCGATATCTAACTACCGTAATCTACCGTACCGAAGAATAGCTCGAGGATGTTCTTGATGGGCTGCTTGACGTCGAGGACGATCGCCTCGTCGTCGTCCGTGAACGCCGCGGCAAGGGGCTCCAACTGGAAGAAAATCGATAATTGGGTACGGTAGCTCGGAAAAAGTGATACGGTAGGTAGGAAATCGATATTCTATTTCTAGTTGGCAAGGGGCTCCAACTGGAAATGGGGGGGGGAATCGATAATTGGAGGGCCGGAAAACACAATACTCGATATTCTTTCCAGAAATCTTTGAACCCATTGTTTGAAAAAAATTGTTAGTCCAAAACATGCACAACAACATAATTGAAAATCTTCGTTTACTGACTATTCCGGGTATTCGCATAGCATTAGTGCTCCTGGTCCTATTTTTCAATATCTCAACATTTCTCGAATTCTCTCGAACCTCTACCTTCTTTTGTCTAGTCTGTCAAAATGCTACAGTAACCCGTCTATCCGTTACATGATATAATGAAGCGCGCCAAGAGCACCAAGTGCGCCGCCGCAGCTCACCTTCTCCTCGCTGTAGGTGTAGCTGGTGGAGAGGGACGCGGAGGAGGACGAACGATCTTCTGCTGGCACTGCAATCGATTTAATTGGCAATTAGCAATAAGTCTGAGATCGGATATTTCACAAGGCGTATTTGTGTAATGCAGCTGACTCAATAAGCAGTCGAATTGAATGGATTAATAAATTGGAGATTTCCATGTAGATTTCAAAACAACAATTAGAAAAAAAAGAGCATGACCCAGGTATTTTCTAGCTGCATAACCTACTCAAAGATCAATGGTTGCTTGCAAGAACCAGTGAATTTCAGAATGTTCAAAATCAAAATCAATGTGACCCAGGTCCTTTGGGAGGAAACGGCTAACGTTAGGAGCCCATCGCTGTCTACGAATTCAACCACCGAACACCCGCATTGCGCAGCTGTAGGAAATCACAGGTAGTTGCCGTGATTGTGGCACCATACCCCCTCTTCAGGGTGCAATCACCTCTTCCCCCAAAAATACACGTTATGCAGGTGATTTTCAGCTGCACCACTTGCACAAAGAATAATGCATGTTGAAATCAGTTGAAATCGTGTTGCCCAAAATATTCATTTGACTAACCCTACGAATTTCTCCAGGCCCACTCGTACACTGCAGACTCAAGAAGCAGTGCTCCTAGTGTGAATTGATAACGTTTGTTTGCCCTTTCAAAAAAAAAACATTACTATGCGCTCGGAAATCGTCCCGCCACTTCGCCGCCGCACCACATGGCCAAGGGCAAGCCCTTGCAGGATAAGATCAGTGCAATCCTTCTCAGGGTTACCATACAACAAAAAATAAACAACATGAGCTATCCTGCCATTTTGCCGCCGTACCTCGAGGGTCAAAGGTTTCTACTTACTGGCTACAACTAGTTCCATCTTCTTTCTGGCTGCCATAAAACCAACAATAATACATGGTCGGTGAACTGATGCAAGCGCTTTCTCGCTGTACTACCTGGCCAAAGCCTCAATCGAACGCATCATTCAATTTGTTTCAGAGTGTTTCTGAATAGCCAATTTTCAACCACGCCTTATTTTCTGCAAGGCCCATTCGCAAAAAAGGGGGCGTGGCTTAAAAAGTGGGCGGAGCCTATTCTCACCTCCGCATCCCTCTCCTCCTCGTCCCCTCTTGAGGTGCCTCTGCTGCGTGCGGATCGTCGTCTGCCGTTGCGGAGTGGCGGGCGCGGAGAGTGGGCCTTCCTGAAGGGGATAGGGGAAGCCATTAGACACCGCGAGTGCGCCAGCAATGCATGCACTCTAACAAGGCACATCAAGTGCGTCACCCAAACCTAGGGATTCTTCCTGAGGGGATAGGGGAAGCCATTAGACACCGCGAGTGCGCCAGCAAGATATTAATTTTGACGATGCACATTAGGCGCGCCAATCGTATCAGGTGCATCAGGGACCAAACCGTAGTCTCTGGGTCAGCCGGCCTTCCGGCGAAACAGATCGAATATGGAATGCCACGCATTGACTTTACAGCTGATTATTGATTATTTCTAAAAATTCTCAATTTCTCTGTAAATGCTAAGAGAGCCACTAAGAAACTATTGCTAACATCAGCAAGAGCCGAAGATCCTTCAGTCAAATTTGAAAATGACAGATAGGAATAGAAGTAGCGGAACGGTTTATTATTTTACGAAACCTTCTCAGCCACGGTGAATCCGCCCTGGACCGTCTCCTTGTGCCGGCCCTTGCGCGCGCGAGCGTGGCCGTCCGCGTCCTGAACAAAAAAAAAACAAGTAAAAGAGGTAAAGTTGCTTCCACAAATTGTGGAATCCACAATCAAAGGGGATTTTACAGTCGTAAACGCAGTGGTGAGCGCACTCCTTTAACTTGCAGGGGTACACGCGAAATCGTGTACCCCCGCACGCGCCTCTCCCTACGCTTTCTAACCCGGTGGCTCTAGCGCACACCCTCTCGGTATAAAGGCTGTACCCCCGCTGCGACTACGCCTAGTGATTCCTGTACAGAGAAAGGGCCTAGTACGTCCTGAACAAGAGCGAAATGGGATTAACGACAATATTTATTTTTTTAGTTTAGAGATTTCCCCGTTTCTATTGACACACGCACCGTAGCTACGGGAATACTCTGCTGTTGAAGCGCAAATATGTCCGCGAAGGGACTGGAGAAATATAGATTTTTCAAACAACTGCTCAGAAAATCATCGTCTCGATACTGGCCCGCAATTATGACATTATGGAGACACCACGATCTCGTTGGTCGGAATTTTTTTTTGGTAACAAATGAACCAGGAATTAACTCACGTGCAACAATATTGGGCTACGTAATCCATATGAAAGAGGAATGCACCTACTACAATTCGAGATGCCTCATCAAGAGCAATTTTCATGACAGTACTTCTACAGTATTCTTACGATATCCCTACCGTACCCCCAAAAAAAACTACCGTAATCCCCCAACCGTACCTCAGTCCATGGAATGGGCGCCGTGTGATCCATCTCGTAGCCCATGGCGAGCAGGAGGTCGGCGTACTGACCGGCCGGCCACTCGGCCGCGTAGCTGCAAATAATAATAATTAATATTATTACAAATACAATAGTAATATAAATACACTAATTAATTACTTAGTTAACACTCAATGGCATATTCGCATGCCTCATACCAGTTTTGAAACTCGTCCTACGATGTCATCCATCCCGGCACTTCTTTGCTGCGCGCTTTCCACTAATTTACGTGATGGCTAGCTTGGTCTAATGAGTTTGACAATGCGGTGTGTATACCAACAGTAAACTTTACAGGAAAGCGAACTGCCTTCGTGCTCTCATTGCTCATTGCTCTTATTGTTAGATGCGCGCCCTCGGTCACGAGTTGATTGACCAAGCTCATCAAGCACACTTCAACAATAAACTCCCCATAAACATCTCCAAGATACGTGACATCTGGCGCATTCCCGCAGCACTGGTGGATCAACTGGATCAACTGGGCCGATCGCGCGCATTACATCAATATTCCAGCATCAAACGAGAAAAAACACAATACACTTTCGCAACCACAAATTAACATGGCGCTGTCTTATTGCAATAGCATCTCGAGGATCGTTCACGCGGTTTTGTACCAATTTTCAATTAGTAGTTTGAAATCAACAGCCTCTCCTAATCCGCGTCACATCAATAAACATGGCGCTTTCCTGTGACACTACTTTTTCATAACCCTCTTGACTGCTTCCCAGTAATTCCTATCACAAGCGTAGGCAAAACAATAAAAAAAAAACCCTTTCGCCGCTCGCACCCTCACAGGTGATTTGATGCCACACTCCTTGCATAACAGTCTATACTTAGGACATGGATCAATTCTTCTCTCGCCATCAAGAAAAAACTCCAAACAAAACACCCAACTGTTCCTTATTCACTGAAACCGTTCGCATGGTACATGGTGGGTTCGTGCCGCACATGTTGCTCAACTACTGATGAATACCAGAATTGCAATAAGTCTGACGATCATCGAAAAAAAGTAAAAGATTACAGTTCCGATCTGTCACTGCCCATCGTACCAAAAGCTAGAAATCCAGATGATTTCTTGCCATTCGTATTGCACTAGATTGTGCGAAATCTGTTCTAATCCAATTGATTTTCACTTTTCTTTTCAATACTTTTTTTTTCTTAATTTTAAAAACGGTAGTCTTACAATTACGCCTAACATTAAGCACAACATATCTCGTGATTTCCGGACGCAATAGTTGCACGGGATATCCCAATGCAGCCTTGACTTGTTCACATAAATCATCACAATGCAAGCTCTAATTTCCAAGATATTACTAACCAACAGGTTCTGCATCTAAATACAATATCAACTATATCCCTAAAAGCTCGTCAAATACTACATTACCGCACAATGTTCGAATTGGCGAACAAAGAATAAGAATAAGAATAACTCACTGTTCGATATCCTCCGCGGGCACTGCCGGGAAGGCGGCGGCGAATGCCGCTACCGTAGTCGGCGCGGGCCGCGCCGCGTCCGTCTCCGCGTCAGAGGTTGGCGCGCCGCGTCGCCGCTGCGCCACGCGCTCCGCCCCGTCCCCCGCGCAGCACAACTCGCCGACCGCGGCTGCAAAGTGCGGACTATGGGCATTATCGTAGAAATGTCGTGCTTCGGACAGGTATCATAGCCGTGCGAGGCGCTCTCCCCTTGATATGAGCCAGAATACGATTACAGATAATCAAGACCGCGGATGTAATGACGGGAAATGTAAGATATTTGCGCAATCGTAAATACTTTTTTTTTCATTCAGGAAATGTGGCGTTTCATCTAGCTATGATTAGCCCGTACCTCTTCCCGGAGTCAATGAATTCGGTGCTCAAGTCAAAAGAAAAAGATCAATATTTTCTCGATCATCTCATGCAGGTAATGTCGCGTTTCACCCAGACATTACTATGCAAGCATTTAGTCGCCAACCAATAGTATATAATTGAGGTCCTTGAACAACACATTTGCATGATCACTACTATAATTCAATCTAGTATTCAGCCGCCTGCTCTTCGGTCATCCCAAACCTCAATGCGATCCTGTGCCATTAGACTACCGTACCCTATCCCATTCCTGGCTATCGTAATCCCCATTATACTGTATCCTACTATACCTGGCGGTTCTCCTCTCATTACGATCAATAGTCCGATTCCGGGCTCCTATCCTATACTGTAACAGTATAGTACCATTACATATCAATACCGTACCCTATCCCATTCTAGGCTGCCGTAATCCCCATACTACCGTACCTGGCGGCTCTCTTATAGTTCTATCTCTGGTGTCCCGAATCAAGTTGGAATCAAGCACGTTTTGGCTCAATCAAGTTGCCATCAAGCTTGATTCCAACTTGTGGGAACCCCAACTCTCTCTATTCCCCATGCTATCTCGTTTTCTCTCTTTCTCTGGATCTCTCGCCCTGCCCCACGAGTTGGAATCAACTTGATTCCAACTTGTGGGAAGCACTGTAGGCGAGAGAGTTAGAGAAAGAGAGAAAGCGAGAGAGTGTGGAAAATTGAGAGATTTGCCCCACAAGTTGGAATCAAGCTTGATGGCAACTTGATTGAGCCAAAACGTGCTTGATTCCAACTTGATTCGGGACACCAGAGTATAATTCAATCTAGTATTCAGCCGCCTGCTCTTCGGTCATCCCCAATCTCAATCCCTGTGCCATTAGACTACCGTACCCTATCCCATTCCTGGCTACCGTAATCAACCTTATACTGTACCCTACTATACCTGGCGGTTATCCTCTCATTTCGATCCATAGTCCGATTCCGGGCTCCTATCCTATACTGTAACAGTATAGTACCATTACATATCAATACCGTACCCTATCCCATTCTAGGCTGCCGTAATCCCCATACTACCGTACCTGGCGGCTCTCTTATAATTCTATCCTCCGCCATTTGACTACCGTAATCCTTATCCTACCGTACCCGGCGGTTCTCCACTCATCTCCATCCACAGTCCGATGCCGGGCGTCGCCTGGCACGCAACGCTCCGTTGGTGCACCGAGATGAGGGGCTGGAAGGGGGAGGAGGTTATCAATTGTTTGTTAATTGATTGTATTTATGAGCAGTATTATTTTTGATGAACTGAAGCTCGAGGAAGGATCAACTTCACGCACATTCCTAGACAAATGTATATTCGCTGTTGCACGCAATCACCTGGTTTCTATCACAATTTTTCTTTCTAGCAGCGGCGTTGGACGATTTACTAGCAAGTCATGAAAATTAATATTTAAAGCGCATTCGTATAACCGGCAACCCCGTGGTTCCGAATTAGAATTTATTTTTTAATGCGCTATAGCGACGAACAGAGATCAATCCCACGGCTGTTGCCTTTTTTAGAGAACAATGACTATTGATCATATCACAACTCTTTCACATGCTTGTATGGTCTCGGTGCAGCATGCACTCCCCTGGTTCAACATCTTTTTTTTTGAATACTCCCACCGTACCACCTCTGCCGTAATCCCACTGTTACCGTACGCCCTCAAATTGTGCGAAGTTCCGAACACTTTTTTTTTTAGCGAGCAAGCAGCACGCGTCTAATCACCACTCAAAAGATAGCATGTTCACATATATTCCATGTAACCAGCATTCCCCTGGTTCACAACCTTCTTCCTGTCTACTGTACCTCCTATCGTAAGCCTTACACTATTCTTCCCCTAACGTAAACCTGCGCCTTTCGACATTTTCTTAAGCCTGCCGTACCCATCCTACCGTAATCCTCCCACCGTACCCCTCTCACCTCGTGCGCCAGCGAGAATATCGGAGTGGGCGTCGTCTGCTGCTGCTGTTGTGGTGGTGGCTGTGGCGAGAAGAGGCCTGATTGGGGAAAATATTGGTCGGAAAGGGATGGAGAAGAGTAAAAGGTCAAGGTATATCCATGTCAAGCGCTTCAACAACGTTAGGTGGGACCATACCGTGGGACCCACCGATAAGGCCGGCTGTTACACGGACTACACTACCCTGTCCAATGCTTTCTAGAATATGTTTCGCGACTGAATTTGTCGAGCCCGGGGGAAAAGTGAATGGTGATTGATTTTCAACGAGCAGACGAGCACCAAAGTAGTTCAAATCATGTTTCGCCCACACTACACGCCGGCCAATAGCCAGCTCACCCAGCAGGTTACTGGCATGAGTGGGGCAATACAAATACAAAACGCAATCAATTGTCAAAATAATCTTACCCGTCGCGGCTAGCACGCACCTTGCCTCCCCCCCCCCCCTTTGGTCGTCCTAATTGCTCACCGGGCGGCTGCAGTTGCTGCAGTGGTTGCTGCTGCGCCGGCTGCTGCGTCGATTGGGGCGAGAAGAGGCCGGGCGGCAGTGAGGAAGTGAGCGAGTTCTGTAATATTTCATGTTTTGTGTACTTTTGATCACTTCAATGAGAATGAACATATTATTTCAGACTGCGATTGAACAATCCACTAATTCGCCGTGATATCTAGAGTGAACAAAACATTAAATCACAGGGAAGCTGAACGAAATACTAGAACACGAATAATTCGTTTTTTTTTAACTAATTAGGCAAAGGAAACATCGGCGTAACCCTAAAATGAAAGATGGACCATGATTATAATAGCGAAACCAAAATTCGCAAACAAGATCGATCAGGAAAAATTAAACAACGCGATGAATTTTTTTGAATCCCAACTAAAGATCAATCAAATTTGAACCTAAAACACAATATCATGATGGCGCATTGAAGCAAAAGTTCACCAACCGAGTATTCATCAGATTTTTGTGTATTGTAGTTCAGGAAGGACGAGAGATCAAATCCGCGCTCATAAAAGCAGATATCCCGGCGCTTCTAGGGCGCATGCATCCTTGCTAATCTCCAAAACAACTCACGAGTGCACTCGAGGAGGGACTGGCAGTGTTTCCGGCGGGCGGCGCCACCGTCGAGGGAGGAGCGACGCTGACGGCTGCAGAGATCAAAGATTAAACGAGATCAGAGATCAAAAGGTCATAGATCCGAGAGCTAACATCACATTTGTAAACCCTTCTACACATCGTCAGATAGATTGTGGCGTTAAATGATTAAGAATCAATTTGAAGCCACTATCAAAGGAAAATGCATATTTTTCCGGTTCAATAAACTCATTTGCGAAAAAAAGCTTCTCGTTTGTCCGTTTGTCCCGTTTGTCCAAGGTTGTGTGAATACTAAAGTTCAAAGTCCATAGATCAAAGATCAACCGCTCACTCAATGGCCGTCTCGGCTCCTGCTGCAGCTGCAATTGCTGCTCCACCTGCGGCTTACCCCCCCCCCGTGTTCTAACCCGGCGCCTCTAACACACTCCCTTTCCCTAAAGGTACTCACTCAGCGGCCGTATCGCCTCCTGCTGCAGCTGCAATTGTTGTTGTTGCAGCACCTGCGGCCGGTCCTCCTCCTCACTACTCTCGTCGTCCGAGAACGCGATCCGATTGACGCTGAAAACAATATTTTGATTAAAGCGAAAAAAAAGATTTCGTATACTTTCGAGCCCCATTTGTGGTAACATTCATGAAGCAGTAGGCGCTTTCGCTCAAACTTTGACGTAAACACGTTCCAGTTAAATATTCATTAAAACAAAGATATCTATAGGCGTTATCGCCATGGCTGGTCGGCGCTACAGCTTTACCATATCCCATAGAAGATATTAATCCAGGTAATCGATGAAAAGTATTTGGCGTATCATGAATGTGAATGAATTTGAGAAAGGAAGATTGCGGCTGCACTCCCCATACATTTCTTGAGCGAAATTGGTGGTACTAATTCTTCGGAAGCGCAGGACATAAACCAGGCAAATTTCAGTTCCATCTCCTCTATGTCCCAAGACCTAAACGGCTAGCTGTGCTAAATACGGAACAAATGATATAAAATAATTAGCCGATCCCTAAAACCGACTGCAAAGACTGTAACCCCATGCAATATTGTTTGCGAATTACATCGCAACCCGCGTGAACTTAGTTTCAATGAATCGGTAATACTCACACAAACACGGCCGGCTTCAGAAGGTCAGCGAAGCGGGGAATCGGCTCGTACGAGGCCAACACCCGCTCAATGTCGAGCTCCTTCACGAAGTGCTTGTTGCGCCTGGAATTATTTTTTAAGTAAATATTTTATTAAAAATAAAACATTAAAATAGCCACGACATCTCGATTTACTACTAACAAATGTCATTACTTTTTTTAAATGTTAAATGGAGCATTTATTCACGGATCTTTATTCTGCGTGGACTCGTGTTTCACAGTCCCCATAACAGCCATCGTTCATTCCCATACCCAATCGTTATCAAGCATCCGATTTGAAAAAAATTCATACACGCTTTTTAGAATTTATTTTTTATTGTCCTCAATCAATCTCTTTTCGATGTCTCTCTACCGTACCCCCCCCCCCGCATACCGTACTTTGCCAGTTCACGGGGGTCGCTTCTCCAGGGCGTCGCGGGCTCCAGCACGTAGATCTCGTAGCAGGACTTCAACGCCTGCGAGGAGAGTGTTGATTGATAGATTATTACTCTCTCCATTATACTTGCTATTTCTCTACTAAATCACTCACAGGAATGTGTGATTTTGAGGGGCATAATATGCCGAAATCCAAGGTAGGATTTGCCTTCCCAGAATTGGCAATGATATCCTAAACGCGCACTTACAAAAACAGAGTGATTCGCAGTTTCTCAGCCATCTCAAAAAAAATTTGACGTAAAATAATATTGGTGAAACTGACGATGGGATCAGTATACTTTACAAAATACGACAACAATGATGTTTCATGAATGCAACCATTTTTTGCTGGAAAATCACCAAAGATCAAAGATCAAACTCACGAAATTGATGTACGGCTTCATGTGCGCCAGCTGCATGTTCGTGTTGTCCACGACGACGGGCGACTGGTTGTTCTCCATTGCGGCGCGCGCTGGAAGGAGTGGGTTACGGTAGCCATGGGAGTATGGTAGATTGTGATTACTGTATCCTGACTAGGCATGGAACACAGGGTTACGATTGCTCTATGCATACGGTAGACAGGGATTTCTGGCTTTAATGTCCAGATTAAGAATGGAACAGAGGGTACGGTGTAAGTCGAGTACGATGCCACTCATTTTCCACACGAATTGGTTCACTCAAGAATGACATTCGAGTTTCAACTACTTCTCAAATGTAATCTCAACAAATATTCTTAATTTAGAAGCGTTTTCCATTGCATCAATTTCCTACTTAAATTCCACAATGAATTATGTTAACTGAACCTTACCGTCCTTTACTCGATGCAACCATCCAATCAATAATCTGCCCTAGATGCAGTACTCCTGCCCAGCTTTATAATCCCTCTGATACCACCATCCAATCAAGAATCCGCCCCACCGTACTCCTACCGTACCTTCCGCCTGATTCTTCCTGTGAAACTCGTCGAGGCGCGTGTGGTCGAAGGCGTACCGACCGGCCGGCGTCAGGAAGAACCTGCGATCGATCGATTAATCTACCGTAGTTGATACCGTAATCCCTTTCAATAATAAAAAATAATCGATACCGCAATTATCGATATTCCAAAATCGTTTGTTACCGTAATCCATTTTCAATCAGTATTCAAGTGAATTTCCGTATTCAATAGAGAGAAAATTCAATGAGTTCCTAATTTTTTTAGGCCATCGCATTTGTGCAACAGACTTGGACCAATATCACCCATTATTTCTCAAATACAATGGCCTGCTGGCAACTTGGAGACAACACAATTCACCATTTTTTTGTACACGGACAAGACCAATGTTTTCCCTTTCGCAAACCATAACCTTGATCTTTTAGCTCATACAGTTCGTTTGATCTACCGTAACCCCATCATCGATTAACCGTCCCCCGAATATCGATCGCTCACTTGTCCGTCGAGAGGATCACCGGCTTCCGCGTGTCGTCATCGTCCAGGGTACGGTACGTAAGCAGTTCCCTGGATCGAGGAATGATTTTAATTCCTGAGAACTGTACACATTGCATACTGCACTAGGAGAGTAGACTAGGAGAGGGGAGGAGAGGAGGGGAGAGTAGCACTAGACTAGGAGAGTTCGCGTTTCGCGAGCTCTTCCTATACCCATGAAGTGGCCACGAACTAATTCATGCTGGTCAATCGTTTCTCAAAACATTTTCTGCTAACCACAAGGTTCATCGATGCTGCATGCATAGCCTATATCCCCTGGGACGCCACCAAGTTGATCTCTTCTCTAGACCGACTTCTACCTACCCCGTATGGAATAGCGGATCGATATTGCGACAAACCAGTTCTACCGTAACCCTATTGACTACGGTAGCTAAGTAAATGAGACCAATAACCAGTGATTACGGTAGGTCAAAAGAGGAACTAACTCTGCGAGATGGGTCTTGCCGCAGCCGGGCGGGCCTCGCATGAGGATCATCACACTGTGTCCGTGCTTGATGCACTGGAAATACCAATAAATGGTTAATTAAGCTAATTAATTAAAACATTCTCGTTATCAACTACCTTTAATATGAACTTTGAAGCTGTAACAAAGCGCAATGAAGAAAATTAAGTAATCCAATTAAGCAAATTAATTAATTAATTAATACCTTCTTAATGTCGGAGAGTGGCGCGAGGCCGTCGAAGCATTGCATGTGCTGCTGGCGACGACTCATTACTGAACAAGTTGCTAATTAATTAATTAGCTAATTAGTCGGTAATTAACGGATAATGATCACGGAAACTTCGTAATCGGCGGAAACACGACAAACATTTAGCGCGGATAAAAGGAAGCGAATCGGGGATAAGCTCGCTGGGGGAAATGTGATAAATGATAGGGGAATGGAGTGTGAAAAGGCGAGAAACTTGATCCAACGAGTCGTTCAAAGAAAGATGAAAAGGGGCGAAACTGTGGGCATTATCGATGAAATCGCGGTAGGTAAGGCATAATTAGCAGTGCTAATACATGGAGGTCGCGATAGATTTCAATCTCGCTACACGAGCGATGATACCCATAGATATGGGGGGGGGCGTAAAAACACAAAAAAACTGCGTGATCCGATCGAGCAACAAGCGTGAAATCTATCTACTTTGGTAGCGCTTTTAGAAGGAAATTGTAAAAGTGGAAGCCCCACCAATATGAGAAATCCTTACACAACTTCGGTGATGAAAAGGCGGTGCTTTCACAACTCGAGGGCGGGGTGGGTTGGTACGAAAGACTCTTTCCGCCTCACAATGCCCCTCGCTAAGAGACGGAGACAGCTGGAGGGAATGTCCGAGTTGGTTCGGCCTTTGTTGAATTAGAAAGTGACACGTCAGGGAAATCAGACAAAGAAGAAACATGGAGGATTCAGGGTATTGATGAATATCAAAATATGAATGAATCAGACGTCAATCAATCTTGTGCGAAACAGCTCCAAGAGTGAAAAAATTGAGTAAAATGATAGACAAAATCGACAGTAACCGCGTGATCAAAGAACAAATCAACAAAGGTCATGGAGGGTTTGTTGTGTGTGTTTTCATGTTTCTACGTAGCGAAAGCAACAATCTGACCAGAAAAGAGGACAAGAAAACGCGAGTTCTTTCCTGCCAAACTGCATACTATGATCACAGTTGCTTCTAGCTCGCGGGAACCCAGAAATCGTTTACTTGCTAAGACTCACAAAAACGAGCTACACATCGGACTGCCAACAGCGCCTATTGCTTGACGTCGAGCTCCAAAACTATCCTGATTGAGCGGAAAAGAGAGAAAAACGCGAGGAATGATCACATGAGAGTGTAAAAGAGAGAAAAAAGAAGCGAGAAAGAAGCGAGCGAGCGCGATATCGTCGTTAAAACAGCGCGATTCCTCTGCTTCTCTGCCTATCGCACCCCCAGAATCGACAAATGGCGATAAGGGACGTATCTAGCAGCTATCAATGGCCTTGAAACGAGTGATAACGCGGTGATTAGGGCAAGATTCAAGGGTTAGAAAACACGAATCGAGCGAAATCAGTCAAATCACGATCAAAACGATAGAGCATAGTAACGCGATCGCGCTCAGCTGTGCAAACACAAGAAACGATGGCAAAAGGAACAGAAAGCGAAAGAGAACCGGAAAAAAATGGAGAGAACCGGAATCACAGCCGGGAAGAAGAAATTAAGCGTGGGAAAATCGTACCGTAGCCGAACATTCATGAAGTTATCGATAAGTGATTTTAAATAATTGAAATTAATTCAATTATTAATTGCGAATTCCCAAATTAAAATTGCATTTATTTATCACATCACATCATTTTTAGTTCAAATTGAGTGGCGTCTATTCTCTACTTCTACTTCTACATCTTCCTCTCTGCCGTCGTAGTCTCCTCCTTCCGCGTAGATCACAGGCACTTTGTGCAGATACTCCCTGATTTCTTCCTTGGAGAAGATGAGGGTTCCCTATAATGAATCATCATATAACGATTAGCAGCACTTAAAATGGGTTAAATAGTCGAAAACAATTTTTTTACGATTATAGTGACAAATTTTCATTTTTTCATGAAAATTTGCTTTGTTTTTAACGGTGCTTCCTATGAAAATTATTAACATAAATATAAATAACCTTGCTTCCATCCACTTCCCATCTCTCAATCGATACCAGTCCGGGCTCGCCCCTGGTCAGGATCGGAGCTTGAACGACGATGCAGCGATCGTCGAAGATAATGAAGTAGTCCTCGGTCCAGAGGTACACCTGAAGAGGGGTTTAATGTAGGCAGGTGCCTGGGCGCGTTCTTGTCAAGCCGAGTTAATTGTAATGGAAGAGGGGGTGGAATATTGCAGCCAAACAAAGTAACTGTAGCTGGACGGGGTTGTTGTGTCCAGGAAAGATTACAGTCACCAGTGCGTGACTCTACGTATGAATGAGCTATTTTAGCGGCAGGGAAATACAGCATACTGCGGGGATACGGTAGTTGAAGGGGGCGGGCCAGGCTACCGTATACCTCGATGTTTCTGTGCGCAGAATGCAGGTGTCCTTCACCGCACACATCCAATCCGAGCGTGGAGAGGGCGGAACGAATCACGAGTGCGGGAACATCGTAGAACGTCAACTCCCGAAGAGGATCCGCGCCCGATTCCATGCCCTGAAATGAGGAGAACCTACTTCCTGAAACTCGACCCCTAACAGATGGGTCCGTCAGAATGTGTCAACTTTTTTTAAACTTTTATAAAAAAATGAATGAAGAGACGGATTCTTCATCTTGACAGTCCTACTTAGGGCTCACAAAAAACAACTGTTTCAGCATTTCATGAAATTTAGAGAAAACGATGAGCAACTCGTCACCCCATCAAGCTCCGCCCCTTTTCAGGCCGACCGACTAACCTCGAAGAAACTGAGCAGCATTTCGTCCGTGAGGCAGGGAGTGGCCTTGTAGAATCCCACCTTCTTCCTGCCTCTCACCAACTGCTCCACTCGCTTCTTAGTGAGAAGACGAGTCCGAGTCGCCTCATCCTAAGTTGTTATTGTTATTGTTATTGTTATTGTTATTGTTATTGCTATTGTAATTCTTACCCCGATCTCGATGATCATTCGACGGGCGGGAATCGCAGCAATAGGACCGAACAGATCGCCGTATGCAGGATTATCAATCTGCAATGGGCACTGTAGGATTACTGCAGGGTACTGTATCTAGCAGTACGGTACGTTGATGAAGGATTATGACATTGTACCTACTGCAGCGTACTGTAGGAATGCAGTGATTACGGTAGGATTACGGTAGGTCACTTACCTTGAACAGTACAGAATCGTAGGTCGATTTGGCCGTAAGTTTCGCCAGTCCATCAACGTAAATATCGATCGACTTGGTCAGCGTCATCGTCGTTACTCTGAAAGCAATAGACGAATACTGTAGGACTACTGTATGCGCGAACTGTGGAGTTTACGATAGGGTGCAACTGTTACTTTCAAGGAACCAACATCAAAGAATAAAGAACCAGGCTACGGTCTGACTACGATAGGGAACTGTAGTACTACGGTAGGATACGGTAGCGTACTTGATATCATGTTTCTGCTTCTTGACGCAGCAGGGCATTTTCTCATAGTACTCGAGGTCATCGACGACGTTCAACTGCTTCATCGCGTACGATTCCTCCGCTTCAATCTGAAATTAATTTAAAGTTAGGAAGATTGATCTTTGATCTTTGGTCTGTGATAGTTGATCTTTGGTTTTTAGTCATTGATCTTTAGCCCTAGATTAGGAGAAGTCTAGCTACTGCTTATTTCGGTCCATTCCCCCCGAGTACGCGGTGAGACCATATTAGTTTAGCACGTGGTTAATTGAAATTCCTGATAAGGGGACAATAACAAAAAACGGTCACCTCCCACAGTCCTCTGGTCAATCTGGCCCTCAGTCGATCTGCAGCAGAGAGATGATTCTTGAAGATGAGACGGATAATGTCCTTGGGAAGAGAGAGGAACGGGATCTGAAGAGAGGGAGATTTTTGATCTTTGATCTTTGATGTTGATCTTTGATCTACGATAGTACTGTAATCAATTCACTCACAAAGTCTGCCTGCACTGTGTCAGCCACCATTGCATCTCCGCTTTCCATCGTCTAAAAGTACGATAATCAGATTGTCCATGCTTCATGCTCACCATTTTGTCCAGCTCAGCCGTCGGCAGGGTACGGTATTCATCCGCGTCTGGGGCTACCGTATCCCCAGTACCGATTTGTGATGGCGAATCCTACAAGGATACTGTAGGTAAAAGGTAAACCACTGTAAACTCACGACTGAAAGCTGCATAGCCGGCTCGAAATCTCCCATCTCGGAGCGAAGGGACCACTCGGGAGGAAAGGAATGAGGATGAATGAAACTAGGACAATGGACAATTTACATATAATTGGTAGGATGCACATCCATTCAAATTGCAAATGCATGCTAATGGGGGTCGCGGGAATATCGATCCCTAACCGGCAACCCTACCAACCATGTGAGGTGAAGAGATCGTGAATAATGGATGCAGTATGTTTCCCAGGTAGTCCTGCCATGGTGAATCGAATAAAGATTAACTTTTAATTAAATTAGCGGTATATTGACCATTGTCCAATTCTCTCCATCTCTTCTCCTTCCCTCATTCATCCTCTTTCTTTTCCTCCCGATCTGCCTCTTCTCTTCGTGATGGGCAATTATTTCGCAAAGTTTATGCCGCTTCCATTCGAAAGTTTACAACTAGGGTGCAACACCGTATCTATTCCTACCGTAATCAACTTGGTGTCTTACCGTCCCCCCTAATCAGTGCAGGATACACAAATCAGTACTGGGGAAACAGTAGCCCCAGATCGATAACCGCTGATTGTTTGCGATATTACCATACAGTAATCAATTTCACCGGAGACGCTACTTATAACTGTGTTGTCTATATTTTTGTAATTTTTTAAACGTTATTATCGCAATTTAATTGCAATTATTTATCGTTTCCCTACATGATAAATCGAGTGGGGTTACTACTCTTCTACTCCTTCTTCCTCCTCCGTTTCGTTCTCAGACGACGAGAAATACTCTGCTTCGTCTGCATACTTCACAGGGATTTTGTGCAGATACTCTCTGATCATCTCCTTCGAGAACAGGCAGCTTCCCTGAAATGAATCACAATTGAAGTTTGAATCGTCAGAAATCGCCTCTGCATTGGTGGTTAGAGGCAAGAGTATGTATACTAGTATACTAAATCTTCGAAATGGAAAAGATGCTGCGACTCCCTCAAAAAAAAATTATTTTGAATGTAACCTTGCTTCCATCCACTTCCCATCTCTGGATAATTACCAGACCAGGCTCGCACTTATCAAGGATCGATTCATGCACAACGATGAAGCGATCGTCAAAAATAATGAAGTATTCCTCGGTCCACAGATACACCTGAATGGATTGAAGGGTGCGTTCCAGTCGCGCCGGGTAAGTAACAGCCACATTGGGACCTGATTACAGTACCTCGATGTTTCTATGGTTGGCATGCAGGTGTCCCTCAGAGCACACATCCAGTCCGAGAGTGGAGAGGACAGAGCGAATCACGGGAACCGGCACATCGCAGAATGTGAGCTCCCGCAGGGGATCCGCGCCCGATTTCATGCCCTGAAATCGAACGCATACTTAACCACACCACCCCAAGCTCCGGCCCCTTTCGTGCCGAAGCTCCGCCCACTTTCCGGCTGACAAACGCACCTCATAGAAGCGAAGCAGCATCTCTGCAGTGAGGCAGGGAGTGGACTTGTGGAATCCCACCTTCTTCCTGCCTCTCACCAACTGCTCCACTCGCTCCTCTGTGAGAAGACGAATCCGAGTCGCCTCATCCTGAATAGTTGTTGTTATTGTTGCGGTTATTATTATTATTGTTGTTCTTGTTATTCTTGTTATTGTTATGATCTTTGCTGTCGGTTACCGTACCTCGATCTCAATGAACATTCGAGGTGCGGGAATCTCAGCGATAGTAGTGAGCAAATCGCCGTATGCCGGGTTATCGATCTGCAATGGGTTGATTACGGTACGTTGTTGCAGAATTACTGTGGGTTATTGTATTTACATTAGATTGATATTGTAGGAACATCAGCAACACTGTAGGATTCGGATAGTGTTGTGTGACTACAGTAATTTCAGATATAATTATGGCAGAGTGTTGAGGGATTGCGGTCGGCCAATGGTGGAGGTACAGTACTGTACGATCCCAATGCGAGGTACTGTAGCAATACGGTACGTTATCATAGGATTGCGAATAGGGCTGTCAGAGTGAAGAATCCGTCTCCTCATTTCACGAACTCTCTCGTCACTCTGACCGGTGAGAGAGTATCTACGCGGAATGAAGAGACGGATTCCTCACCCTGACAGTCCCAATTTCGAATCTGTGGTGGGCTTTCGCACAGTGCTGAGAATTCTCTATTTCCGCTATCTATCGATGTGAAATGCAATGGGGCCTCGAATTAACCTCGAATGACACGGTATCGTAAGTGGACTTGGCCGTAAGTTTCGCCAATCCATCAACGTAGATATCGATCGACTTGGTCAGCGTCATCGTCGTTACTCTGTAAGAATGGATGGATACGGTAGGAGCACAGTAGGGCACGATACACGGGTTATGGTATGATTACGGTACTTGATATCATGCTGCTGCATCTTGGCGCAGCCGGTGCGTTTATCGTAGTAATCGACGTCATCGACGATGTTCAGCGTTCTCATCGCGTACGATTCCTCCGCTTCAATCTGGAAATAAGAGATAGGTTGGATGATTGATCTTTGATCTTTGGTATGTGATAGATGATTCAATCTCAAGCATACGGTATTCCGATTTATCGTTCCAAAAATTCCCCTGTTGACACACTCTCTCATTTTCGCGTATTTGATACTAGTGTATTGATATAAGCACGAATGGCATAATTTCGAACAGCACTTGCGCGAGCGCAGGTCCAATAAAATTGCAGGGATGACGACAACATTACCTCCCACAGTCCTCTGGTCAATCTGGCCCTCAGTCGATCTGCAGCAGAGAGATGATTCTTGAAGATGAGACGAAGAATTTCCTTGGGAAGGGAGAGGAGGGTGACCTAAAGAAGCGGGGGATATTGATCTTTGATCTTTGATCTCTGATCTTTGATCTTAGATCTTTGATGTATCCATTTAAGGGCCGTGCCAAAAGTGCGATAATGTCGTAATCCCTTCACTAACGTTGTCTTCCTCAACCGTATCAGCCACACATCCCACTGCATCTCCGCTTCCGATAGCCTGAAATTACAGTAATCTCTGATCATTTATCGATTGCTCATGCTCACCATTTTGTCCAGCTCAGCCGTCGGCAGGGTACGGCATTGATCCGCGTCCGGGGCTACCGTATCCCCAGTATCGATCGATGGCGGATCCTGCACGGAATACGGTTGGTTCACGGTAACCAACCATAAACTCACGACTGAAAGCTGCATAACCGGCTCGAAATCTCCCATCTCGCAGGGAAGAGACCACTCGGGAGGAAAGAGAAGAGGATGAATGAGGAGAGAAGCGAATGTGGAGAATTGGACAATGGACAATTTAGATATAATTGGAAGAATGCAAATACATTCGAAATGCAAACGCGCATGCATGCAAATGTAAATCAGTTAAAACCGTCCGAAAATCTTTAAAGTTTAAAATATATTCTGAATCTGAGAAATGCGGTACTGGAATCGTCCGCTCTGACACGTCATTTTTGATCAAGATTTGTTTTAAAATTCGCAACATAATTGAATTTATTTATCGCTTCACATCTTGATTAAATCGAGTGGCGTTATTACTCTTCTTCATCGTGTTCACCATCATCGACTCCCCTTCTTCCTCCTACTTCATCACCATAGAGCAGAGGGATCTTACACAGATATTCTCTGATTTCATCCTTGGAGAAAATTCTGCTTCCCTGCAATGAATCGATAACACTTTTCAGATTCCTAGTACAAAGCGCCATCACCTCAAATAATGAGGCGGCGTTTTGTGGTAAAAAAAATTAGTAATTCCTAATAACTAGAGTTATCTTGATGGAAAAGGAAACGAGAGATTGTGAAGAAGCCTACTACCCTAAGAACCCTAAGAGAACCCTAAGAGAACCCTACCTTGCTTCCATCCACTTCCCATCTCTCGATCGACATCAGACCGGGCTCGTCGTCGAATAAGATGGGAGCTTGCACGGCCACAAAACGATCGTCGAAGAGAATGAAGAAGTCCTTCGTCCAGAGGTACACCTGAAACCGCATTAGATCGTTGCTCAGGCTTAGTGCTTTAGGGTTTGTTCATGCTTAGGGCTTAGTGCTTAGGGTTTTACTCAGGCTCAGGAACGCGAACATTATTTCATTCTGAGCTGGTCCGGGGATGTAAAGCAGTGTGAAGCAGTGAAGGATGAAACGCGTTCTAGTCGTTCTATATGTATCGTGAGAATATTTTCCATTCCACTCGTAGCTAACCTTTGACGAACGTTCAAGGGGGGGGGGGCGGAGAAAGGAAGAGACCGGGAGGAGGCGGTAGATCAAGTGTCCTCCTCCTCCCTTCCTTCCTCCTACCTCTCTCGCAGACAATCGATAGCTCGCTATCCAGTACATCTCATTTGCTGAGCATTTCAAACGCACGATAGTCGTGTTTGTACTGTAACAACTAGGGTACTGTAATGGAAAATGATTGTGAATCCGCAGTGAACAGCACTGGGTGGGATAGCAAAGGAAAGTAGATGTGATGTGACAATATGAGGCTGAACTTTAGCGATCTAGCCTTGTCTTATAGGACTGTAAAATAACTGTAAAATCGCTTGACGTGGCTAAACCTTTGCTGTAAAATTTGTGGGGGGGGGGGGAGAGCGGGGCCTGACTGCCACATGTCCTCAACGTATATACCTCAATGCTTCTGCGACTTGCATGAAAATGCCCTTGCGAGCACAGATCCAGTCCCAGAGTGGAGAGGGCAGATCGAACCACAGAAGAGGGCGCATCGTAGAACTTGACGTCTCTGATCGAGTCCGCGCCCGATTCCATGCTCTGTAAACGGATGCGTCATTTTACCCTTGCTCTTCACAGTTTGGGCTGGCTCTTCGACAAATATGCCAATTTTTTGAAGAGAATGAAGAAAGAATGATCCTAGTGTAATTTGCATTCATGCATTTTGAGCTGGCACATTACTGATCGGTTTTGAGACTACGAGAAATGAAGAATCGAATTTCGAGCCCACTTTGAGCTGGCAAAAGAATGCATACCTCAAACAAGCGGACGATCATCTCTGCTGTGAGACTTGGAATGGGTTGGAGAAAGATCAGCTTAGTCCTGCCCCGCATCAGCTGCACCACTCGCTCCTCAGTGAGCAATTGCGCCGCGTCATCCTGTTATTGTTATTGTTGTTGTTGTTGTTGTTGCTATGACTATTCGTTACCGTACCTTGATATTGATGATCAGTCTGGGAGCGGGAATCTCCTGTACGGTAGCGAGCAGATCACCGTATGCGGGCTGGCTGATCTGTAATTGGCACTGTTGTGCGACTACGGTGGGGACAACGGTGTAGTGCAGGAGTACGGTAGGATACTGAGGCTACGGTAATCACTTATACGGTTAAGGTATGATACATTGGGCTACGGTAGCGTCTGAGGAAAAGATCTCTTTACTCAAGGCATTCGTTTCCGAAAATTGAGTATTGTACATTTCTACGGAATAATACGGTAGAGCACGATACGACATTAACCTTGAATTCGATTATATCGAAGGTCGAATTGGCAGTCAGCTTCGCCAGTCCATCAACGTACACGTCCGTCGACTTGGTCAGCAGCATCGTCACCAATCTGGAGGATTACGGTACATGAGTACGGTAGGATTACTGGGGTTACTGTATGAACAATTGAGCATATTGAAAGACAAAAGGAATAGTGTATTATACTGTAGTATTACGGTACGAATTTATCCTAGCATAAAGCCTAAACACCCTAAGGCATCCTAAGGTCTCCTTAATCATCCTTAAGCCTACTTTTTGTTGTTCGGTTGTCGATGGGCGCAGCAGCAGCCGCAGTCCTCATCACTGTGCTCGTCATCGTCGACAATGTTCAGCTTCCACAACGCGTACGACTCCTCCGTTTCTAACTTAAATTAAGGGTTTAGGTTAAGCTATGCGAGGTTATTGGTAGCGTTCCAATATCCCTGAGTTCGCGAAGACACTATCACTTGAAGTGATTGATTCGCTCTTTGTTCGATCAATTTTCGTGAAGAATCAAGATTACGAACCTCCCAGAGTCCAGTGGTCACTCTTGCCCTCAGTCGATCTGCAGCAGAGAGATGATTCTTGAAGATGAGACGGAGAATGTCCTTCGGAAGGGAGAGAATGGGGAACTGAAGTGGCAGAGAATGTTGATCTTTGGTCTTTGATCTACGATAGTATTGTAATCAATTCACTCACAAAGTCTTCCTTCACAGTCGCATCCACACATCCCATTGTATCACCGCTTTCCATCGTCTAAAAGTACGATAATCAGATTGTCCATGCTTCATGCTCACCATTTTGTCCAGTTCAGCCGTCGGCAGGGTACGGTATTGATCCGCGTCCGAGGCTACCGTATCTCCAGTATCGATTTGCGATGGAGGATCCTGCGCGGATTACGGTTGGGGTACGCCAACGTTTCAGCTTCTGTATCAGAGTTTTTGCCTCATGCGAATAGCGCACAAAGCAGAAAGGTGAGACATTAGACGCCATCAACCTTAGTAAACGGAAATCAATGGCAAACTTACGATTGAAAGCTGCATGGCCGGCTCAAAATCTCCCATCTCGGAGCGAAGAGACCACTCGGGAGGAAAGGAAAGAGGTTGAATGAGGGAAGAGAAGGAATTGGGCAATGGACAATTTCATGCAAATTAAATTAACGCAAATTAAATTTGTACTCTATCTCTCTCGCTTCTCTTCCTTACTACATTATTTTACCGGATCAGCTCAAAATTATCTAGATGATAGATGATATCTAGTCGCGCATCCACAGCCTGAAAAAGCAAAAGCTCAAGCGAACCACTAAGCACTACGCCTGAAACATAACCAAATGCGGCAAGGAATGACCTTTGTGCGTCGTGCTTCCTTAGACTAAGGACCTTCGTCCTCACGTTCGGTGTGCTTGTGATCGCAAACACCATCCCATTCTGGGCCGTTTCGGTAGAGCAAATCACTTTCTGAATGCTTAATTTGCCAGGTAAAATTACTCCGTTCTCGATTCGGTCAGAACTTCAAATTATCATAACAATGAAGAGATATCTAATTGTAAGCATGTCGTTGTGCACACGATAAACGGACAAATTTTGGATGATTGTTCGAGGAAGCTATCGTACCGAATGAAAATTTCGGTATGAATCGCGAAATATCGATATATCGAGCGTAGTAATTATTGGATGAGATTGAAAATTCAGTGATTACACGGTTAAAAGCTGATTCCAAATAAATTTGTTTATTTATCACGTCACTTCGAGATTCAAAACGAATCGAGCGGAAATTCGTCTTTCTACTACTCTTCTCCTTCTCCTTCTTCTTCTCCTTCCTCTTCTTCTTCCTCTTCTTCTTCCTCTTCTTCTTCTCCTTCTTCATCGACATAGATCACGGGAAATTTGATCAGATACTTTCTGATTTCATCATTTGAGAACAAGCGACTTCCCTGAAATGAACCACCGTAATGTCAGAGGTAGGAGGATGCCGCTTGATAATACGATAATACAATAATATTGTCTTGCTTTTTTATATCTCCGTTTGTAAAGACAGAAATGAGTGATTCTTATTTCTTTTCGTTTCGTCGCTCTGATCAGTGAGAGAGTACGAGGAGTCACCCTGATGTCATAATAATCACCTTGCTTCCATCCACTTCGCCTCTCTCAATGCAGAATAGGCCGGGCTCGTTCCCGATCAGAGTGCACGTGTTAATGATGATAACGCGATCGTCAAAGATAATGAAGAATTCTTCGGTCCAAAAGTACACCTGAAGGGGAACGCAGGCACTGCTGTACAAGTAGCACTTTATAAATAGACAAGGTTGTTACTGCAGCTTCCTAATTTCGGATGTCGTGCTTAGTTGTTCACGAATTGCATTTTAAAAGTACCGAACGGAACGAGTATTCCCTCCCTATCATTCTAATACCCTAGCCCCTTCACATTCAGAGCGATCGTAGCCCGGGGCAAAAACAAACAAATAAGTTCCTACCGTACCTCGATGTTTCTGTGTCTCGCATGGAAGTGGGTTTCAGGAGGCAGGTACAGTCCGAGTGTATCGAGTGCAGATCGAACGACGGCCGACGGCACAGCGAAGAATGTGATCTCCCGAAGGGCATCCGCGCCCGATTCCATGCGCTGCAAATTGGCTTGCATATTGTCGAAGCTCCGCACCTTTGGGCTAAATCCCGCCCACTTTTGGGCAGACAGATAGGTCAGAATTCTATCTTTCAAAAAAAATTTCCAAATTATCTATCGCGGTTCGAAGTTTCGGTCAAATTGGTCGTAGGCAAAAGCCTCACCAACTCACTCTCACCATTTCGCGTTGGCAAATGCAGCTATCGTAGGCAGACAACGTTGCCTAGTACCCATCAGGCTTCTGTCATATCATGAAGCTCCGCCCACTTTAACCTGAGATAAATTTACCTCAAAGAAGCGAAGCAGCATCTCAGGAGTGACACAGGGAGTGGGTTGCTCGCGAAAGTCCAACTTGGTCTTTCCTCTTGCCAACTGCTCCACTCTTTCTTCAGTCAGCAGTCGCGCCCGAGTCGCCTCATCCTGAATTGTTATTATTATTATTGTTGTTGTTGTTGTTTTCGCTTTTACAGTCCATTACAGCACCCCGATCTCGATTGTGAGACAATGTGTGGGAATTTCCGCTACAGTACCGAACAGATCGCCGTATGCAGGATTATCGATCTGCAATGGGGGATTTAAGATTACGGTAAGGTACTCTTACGGTAGATGGATACTGTAGGAGGGTAATAGAAAGACAATGAAGGTTTGTGGTGTAATGATACAGTAGGATTACGGTACGGTGCAATATGAATACGAATGGACACTGTACGAATACGGAAGGATACTGGTAGAAGAAGAGTGATGAAGGATTACGGCTGGGTGCCAAACCTTGAATAGAATGGAATCGAAGGCGGAATTGGCCGTAAGTTTCGCCAGACCATCAACGTACACATCCGCCGACTTGGTCAGCGTCATCGTCGTTACTCTGCAAGAATCATAGGTCAATGATGGATTACGGTAGCGCACGATATGATTATGGTGGTTACTGAAGGACAACATTCTGCAAGAGTTGACAGATCCCGAAGGACTACGATGTTTTTGCACCTCATGATACTGTATGATTACGGTAGTAGCGACATACTTGATATCGTGCTGTTGCATCTTGACGCAACACGGTTTGTTCTCGTAGTAATCGACGTCATCGACGATGTTCAGCTTTCTCATCGCGTACGATTCCTCCGCTTCTACCTGAAAAGAAGCTTATAGATCGATACGGTAGGATTAAGGTAGAATTACGTTGTTTTAGGGATCACTATGACGTACATATGAAACGTAGAATATGAAGCCGTTCCACATATTGTTAGATTCGCAATTCCAAGAGCGGAATAGACAATACGCGGAGCGATTTATTCCCTTACGCTACCTCCCACAGTCCTCTGGTTAATCTGGCCCTCAGTCGATCTGCAGCAGAGAGATGATTCTTGAAGATGAGACGAAGAATGTCCTTGGGAAGGGAGAGGAAGGGACACTGAAGTGGACGAGGATGGTGATCTTTGATCTTTGATTTTTGTAAATACGGTAATTCCGTATTTCCTTTACTCACGAAATCATCCTTCACAGTCAACTTCACACATCCCATTGCATCTCCGCTTTCAATCGACTGAAAGTACGGTATTTGATCAGTTCTCAAAAGCTCAAAAGCTACCAATTTCTCAAGCCCAGCATTCAGCTCGGTACGGAGCTCATCGGGAAGTACCATATCCCCAGCATCGATTGGCGCATCCTGCATGGAAAATTGTACGTGTACGGTAGGTATGTAAAAAATAGGACAAGGGTCGAATTCAGACTTTGAGTAGTATCGATGCATAGTCAGTAATCCTAGTATACGGAAATCAACTGTAAACTCACGACTGAAGCCTGCATAACCGGCTCGAAATCTCCCATCTCGGAGGGAAGGGACCACTCGGGAGGAAAGGAAAGAGGGTGAATGAAGGGAAGAAGAGGGAATTGGAAAATGGACAATTGAGAAGTAATGAAATTGAAATAAATATGATAATTTATGCTAATTTATGTAAATGCCATCATTTATTTATCATGAAGAATATTTACAATATATGCGATAATCGTGCGGGGTAATTACAACAGTTTTTGGGTTAATTCGGTCTTTGATTCAGTCACTTTCTTCTTCCTCTTCCTCTTCAACTCTTACGCCCAGTTCCTTCAGCATCTTCTTCGAGGGAACGTACTCCTCCATGCCGAATCCATCTGGAAGGCCGAGTTCCTCATTGCTTGGCATCTTTGTTCTCCCCTGGAAAAAATTTTCAATCAGTATTCTACATATTGCTCTACACGCAAACTATTTGGCATAAACTGCTCTTTCTCTCATCTTATTGTATCTAATACTGAACTAAAGGGAGGACTGGACACAGGAATTGGCATACCAAGGGCAGCGAGGAGTAAGCGGTGGCGATGTCTGCCTTTTCCTTTTCCAAGCGCTTGACTACTCTCTCGAGGCGAATGAGTCGCTTCCTTTCCATGATGAGCTGAGCTCGTTCCTTGTTCTCGGCTTCCTTAGCGTTTTTACGGCATTTCTTAACAGCTTCTCGGTTCTTCTCGAGTATTGTCTGAAAGAGTTATCGTATAAAGAAAAAAACAAAAAGCGATATCGATTGTTGGATTCCAAAGCCAATTGTGCCCGACAGCGGATAATTTTTTTATCTGGCTTACTTGGTGCTCCGGGCTGAAGAACACATCATCAGGCACGGGGTTGTAGCTCTGCCGCTTTTGGATGCCCTGCAATTATCATTTTAGTGTGTAGAACGACTTCTCACTAACACCTCGTTGAGGGTCTAGGATCAAAATACAAATTAGAAGTTGAGTACACCTGTTCTGTCTTCGTTGATCCCTGCTGTCCTCGAGGTGTGACGCGTCGGCGATTGAGCGTTGTCGATGACGATCCAACAAGCTGAGGACTGCCGGGAGTCAGCGGAGGCGACATGTGCATTGCATTGGCCACATTGGGAGACATGCCAGTGAGATTCACAGATCCACGAGGATAAATCGCTGCATGCGGCTGTGATGGAAACGCATGATGGATATGCGGATCGCCCAGGGTGTATTGAGGAGGATAAGCATGCTCCCATCCGTAATGGCTGGTGTAGTTCCAGTGTAGCTGCGTCGATGGAGCCACTCCGTGATGGGTCCAATCAATCAGCACGTCTCTTGATGACATCACTTCACCTCCCGGTGGATGACTGGAGGCAATCTGGTGCAAATCTTGAGGGTACATTATATTCGTGGAAGAAGGGTGCCTCTGACGAGCGAGAGCTCCACTGGCATGTACGTCGTGCCCATGGACCGGATGAGGCATTGGTGGAGCCGGGAATCCGGCCCGGTCATTGGGATACGGCTCGAGTCCCGGATGGATCGTTGCTGGAGGAGCCTCTCCCGCAAGTTCTCCTTCGAAAAACTGTGGCCATTGATTGCGCATCGGTATGCACATCTGAAGAGAGGGGAATGATAGCAGGAGGAATGCTGATCCACATACGAGCGAGACTGATTATCAGGAAGAATGACTCACATGTTGGGTTGGATCTATCCGGCCTGCTTGCTCTGCGGGGTGATGAAGGTCTGCTTGCCGGCCGGCCTAAAGAATATGGTTCAACTGAGAAAATTAAGTGAAGCACAACACGGGCGGTTAACGTCCCGCAACAGCCACTGGTCGTCCCAGGTTAGGCAAACGTTGCAACTCGACGATGGGGTGGCTAGCCCGCCTTGCGAGGGTAATGCCTAACACCTTTACCTTTACCTACCACGATATGGATTGGAGCGGCCCTGTGGAAGGATCGCGGATCATCTTGGCCGATGAGATCGCCCTCAAGATTGAATGGAACGGTAGCCTGAAAGATTGGAACCAATTTGAACGAAGAGTAGGTGAAAAATTGGAAAGATGATGGCATTGTATTATCTACTTCCAACATACAGATCTAACCCGTCATTAGACTTTCAATGGTAACGAAACAACTAGTCGTTTAATAGGGAAATGCACAGCCTTCTTCACGAGAGACAGCGCGGAATGAGGAGAGCGATGGGTGATTTCCCTATTAAACGACTAGTTGTTTCGTTACGATTGAAAGTCTACCCGTCATTGCTAAGCGTAGAATGCTCCGAAGTCTTAGAAGATACTTGACTTACTTGTTGATGTCCGTTGTATGACATGCTGGATGCTGTCAGTTGGTATTGCTGCCGAGTGTCAGGTGCCGAGTTGGGCGACCGACTGTTGTGAAAGATGATTGGGTAAGATCAATATCTCTTATCAGAGTCGCTCACTCTCCTCATTCTGCGCACTCCATCTTTCACTCCGAATATTGCGCTGACTCCCACTTCGCCCGCCATTCCCCCAGACATAGATAACGTAGAAGTGGCGCCGTCTTATCAATCAGGGCGAAACGTTGTAGTTTCTGTCTCGCTCCGTGGTTTACAAATATAAAAATGAGTGACCAGAGCACGATAAGTACAACCTTCTCGATTTGGACCTGGAAATTCGAATTAGTTTAACAAAATCGCTGACTTCCATAACTAAAACAAGCATTCTAATGAAGAAATGAAATGAACAAGGATGGATAAGTTATTTTCAACGCATTTCGACAAAAAGCGAGGAGCTTCGTTCATGCTTCAAACTATTATTGATGAAAGAAGTTTACTGCTTGATTGGATCTGCTGAGCGAATCAAATTTACTCAATTCAATCCTGCCTAATTTGATCATTGTCCATTTCTTCCTTTCACTGCACTCTCTCATTCATCCTCTTTCCTTTCCTCCCGAGTGGTCTCTTCGCTCCGAAATGGGAGATTTCCAGCCGGTTATGCAGCTTTCAGTCGTGAGTTTTCACTTGATTACGGTATATTAGGGTTTCTGGTTATGTATCGACACTGCTTAAAGTCGGTATTCGGCCCATGTCCTACAATATTTTTCACATAAACCTAAATTTTTCCATGCAGGATGCGCCAATCGATACTGGGGATATGGTACTTCCGGATGAACTCCGTACCGAACTGAATGCTGGGCTTGAGAAATTGGTAACTTTTGGGTTGTCGATAACTGATCAAATAAATTGGGGTAGTTCAAGTTTGTTGGGACAGCACCTAAATCTAGGGGTGTTGATAAAAAAACTTAGTGCTCTTTTTGGTCCATTTAGTACTACTTCATGTATCTAACTGAAGGGACATGAAGAATGAAGAGTCGGATTCTTCATTCTGATTTTGCTGAGTAGGAGTCCAAGGGGCAGGCTCTTTTCGTAGCTTATTCGGGGAGAATTTTTCATGAACTTCGCTCCTCTTACTTTAAAATTACTTCCAGATTGAAGCGGAGGAATCGTACGCGATAAACCAGTTGAACATCGTCGATGACGTCGAGTACTATGACGAGTGCTACTTTGACTGCGTGAAGATGCAGCAGCACGACACCAAGTATGTCGCTACCGTAATCCTACAGTATCCTTAAGTGACGGCTACCAAAAATCAAGAGACCAACTGCTGTACCAAGCAGCGACAACACGTTGCAAAGCACCTTAATCTTCTCGTTCGCACCTACCGTAATCCTACCGTAACCTTCAACACTCTCAGAGTAACGACGATGACGCTGACCAAGTCGATCGATATCTACGTTGATGGACTGGCGAAACTAACGGCCAATTCCACCTTCGATTCCATTCTATTCAAGGTCAGCACCCTAACGTAGTCCTACAGTATCCATCTATCATAAAGCTGCAATACGCTACCGTAATCTTTAAGCATCCTACCGTAATCATACAGTACCCATTGCAGATCGATAACCCTGCATACGGCGATCTGCTCGATACTGTGGAGGCGATTCCCACTCATCGACTGAGTATCGAGATCGGGGTACGGTGAAGGGCAGCAATAACAACAACAACAACAACAAACAACAACAACACAAACAATTCAGAATGAGGAGACTCGGGCTCGAATTCTCACAGAGGAGAGAGTGGAGCAGTTGGCGAGGGGACAGGTGCAGTTGGACTTTCGCAAGCCCACTCCTTGCGTCACTCCTGAGATGCTGCTTCGCTTCTATGAGGTATCTTCGAAAGCCTGAATTGGGTCGAGCTTCGACTAAAGTGAGCGGAAATTGTGGACCCTTCTATTCATAATTATTAGGCAATGTAGAGAAATGCAGTTGAGCATTCTATGAATGCGCTTACGTGCTGATGGAATGGAGTAGAATACGTACGCCTCTACTAATGTAAGCGTGGGCCAACAGCCCTAAGCCTAAGCCCGCTAAGTATACTCAGGACTCCTAAGCACCACTACATTATAGCGCATGGAATCGGGCGCGGACCCGCTCCGTGAGATCACTTTCTACGAGGTGCCGGCGGCCGTGATTATGTCTGTACTCTCGACTCTCGGAGTGGATCTACACCCGGAATCGCACCTCCATGTCAGACACAGTAGCATCGAGGTACAGTAACCAGATCCGGCCTCACTTTTGGTCAGAATTTTTAGATATTGTAGTCCATCTTGCCGTAGGCACCAAGCTTTCCTGTGGCTGTCATTAACCCAGCGCGAGCTCTTGCCTACATCAGTTCAATGACAGGTGTACTCGTACAATGAGGAGGACTTCATCATCATCTTTGACGATCGTGTTATCATCGTTCAAGCGTGTACTCTGTTCAATAACGAACCTGGCCTATTCTGCATTCAGAGATGCGACGTGGATGGAAGCAAGGTGATTATAGATGTTTTCGCTGTTCCGGAATTGTTATTGGCTGTCAACACTATCTTTCTGTAAATAGCAGTATCGTATAATCGCATGCTAGAATGTTTACAGTATGATACGGTAGGCCGTTATTTAGGGTACTGTAGGATTACGGTAGCCACAAATTAATTCATGATGATGACTCATTGTAGGGAAGAGCTGCCTCTTCTCGAAGGATGAAATCAGACAGCACCAGTGATCTACACTGAACATGAAGAGTAGTACAACGGAGAATTAATACTAATAAGTCGTTTTGAATCGCGAAGTGACGTGATAAATAAATACATTAATTGTAGTGTTTTCTAGCAAATTATTGATCATTCATCCAATTTTCTTTGTCTAATTTCCATTCATGAATCATCCAAAGACGACACTCTCGGTGTAGTCTTGCCAAGTAATTCAAGAATTGTGCAGCTTTTAGTGTTTTCAGTGCCGTGATTGTGTCTTATACGGGTTACTAGCAAGAAATGATTCGGCCTTTTTATCGCTCTCCATCACAAATTTGACCAGTGAGAAAGTTCGCGAAATAATTTGCCTTATTCATCGCATAACACTATTATTCCGAATTTTCTAGAGTTCGAGATACGGGTAATCTCTTCATTCCTCGTAGATTCACACTGGTCAGAGAGACGAGAGAACACGTGGAATTGGAAAGCCGATTACCCGTATTTCGAACTCGAGAATTTTCAAGAGTTCATTGCATCAATATTGCACATTTCATTATGGATAAAATCACATCTAATCAATCTTCTTTTTATAGAGGATATGAAACTCACCCTTGAGTTCACTCCATCAATGATGAACGGATTGAAATGTGAAACTCAACTATATTTTAGTGCTTCCGAAGACAAAAAAAAATAAATAAAATTAGAAGAAGCTTTTGAAAACCCCGAGAGTCCCTCGATCAGACACTGATGTGTGACGAAAGCACCTTGTCAGATGAGTGTCTCGTCTCTCCATTCCACACACTATCTCACCAGTCAGACAGAGCGAGAGACCACGGGAAATTGAGAGACCAGCACAGGCTTCGATCAGATGCACATGTGAACTCAGTGACTCATCGGCCTCACCCGCTCTCCTCAGTTCGCATACTCTCTCGTCTACTCTCACCGTCTGCACTCTCTCCGTATCACATTGTCTCTCGTCGCTCTAGCCGACAGCCGTCTCTTCAATGGCCCTTGTCTCTCGTCGACGTCACCCCCTTCTGGAGCCTTATCACTTTTCTATCACACTTCTTCACCTATTTTCCCACCGCGTCCAGTCATAGGAGAAGCATCGATTGTTTTGGGCAGTTTTTCAGACCGGTCTCCTTGATTTCTATTATTTTCATCATTTTTTCTTTTTTTATTATGAACTTCAATACATTCTGCTAAATTGCACGCTATCTCCGTGAATGTTAAAGTAATTTTATCAATTTCAGACTATTCTCACAGGACAGTAGTCATGGAGCAACGCTTCACACTACCGGTAAGCACACGATAACTGCTACTTACAGTATCCATCATACAGTAGTCTTGTGCTTCTCACAATCAGTAAAAGTAAAAATTGATGTTATTTGATGTCCAATATAAGTACCGATTTGCTCAAACTCTTTCGCAAGATTGTGCAAGGGTGGTGCAGGAAAATCAACTTGTGTTTTGAAACCTTTTTTGATAAAACTCACTTACCGTAATCTACCGCACCCTTTCCTACCATAACCTACCATCGTGAAATTATTTTCCGTTCCACTCGTAGTTGACCTTTGACTACCGTTCGATGGGTAGAGTTAGGAAGAGGCCGGGAGGAGGCTAGTGATCTACCTGCTCTCCTCCCCCTACCTCTTCCCTTCCTCTCTCTTCCAGACAATCAATACGCTAACCAGCACACTGAGTTTGCTGAGCATTTGTAACGCACGATTCTGTACCGTAACCCAACGTATCCCTCAGGGTCTTCCTCTCCATCGCGAGCTGCAAGCCCCCGTGACGATCGGCACACAGTTCTCCGTGCGAGCCACGCCCGTCGAGCATGATAAACGGTACATTTTTTAAAATTATAGTCCTCAATTTCAGTCCTTATCGTACATCGCTCCCATTACCGAACAAACGGCCTTTTCTACCTTTTTGGCCTTTTTTCCCTTTAAGCGAATTCGAGCTTAATATTCTTGTTTTTTGTTTCATATTTTTTGTCCACCCCTATAAGTGGACGAATACAAAAATTGGCCGGTGAAATATTATTTTAAATGGGTGAAAAATGAGAGCCGTTGCCTCTATTTTCAATTAAAATACGGCTCTACCGTAATCTCCACGTCATCATAAATTTTCTGTACTTTTTCTGTATTACGGCTGTAATTTTTCACCCATTTAAAATAATATTTCACCGGCCAATTTTTGTATTCGTCCACTTATAGGGGTGGACAAAAAATATGAAACAAAAAACAAGAATATTAAGCTCGAATTCGCTTAAAGGGAAAAAAGGCCAAAAAGGTAGAAAAGGCCGTTTGTTCGGTAATGGGAGCGATGTACGATATTTCTTTATAATTCAAAAGGATTTATGATTTGTTACACAAAGACCCAGGGCTAGATTAATCCCAAGAAGCATAGCGAAGAGATCATTGAATTACGAAACATATATTCAATTTCCTGACTGTTCGTCAATCCATGCAGCTATTTCAAACCTTCAGATATAATTGCCGCTTTTGATGCATTTGATTGAATTTTATTATTTTCACAATTAGATAATCAGAGCTAGATATAATATCAGTGTTTGTGAAATAGTTATCGTGAAAATATTTTCCGTTCCACTCGTAGTTGACCTTTGACTACCGTTCGATGGGCGGAGTTAGGAAGAGGCCGGGAAGAGGCTAGTGATCTACCTGCTCTCCTCCGCCCTACCTCTTCCCTTCCTCGCTTTCCCAGACAATCAAAACGCTAACCAGCATATTGAGTTTGCTGAGTATTTGAAACGCACGATACGAGCCAGAACGGTGCAAAAATTATTCACCTTTCTCTGCATGGTGAGTTCATCTCCTTATGAAACCTACCACATTCTGCTATCACTCCTCATCATCTCAGCGTTCTGACTTGCATCCATTTTGTAGTCCCTATTGCGATCTCTGACTCATATCCTGCAATACAAGCTGCTGGACTTTTCTATTGGTCATCTGATTAGGGCGCTATGTCGAATGAGAACTTTTGGAGGCGAGAGACAACTGTTATGTCAGAGAACATATTGCGAAATAGTTCTCATTCGTCATAGTGCCCTGATTAGGTTTGTTGCTTGTCGGGATGAATACCTGATCTTTGATCTCCAACAATAAGTTTACAGAATAATCACCCTCACCCTGGTCACGGGCAGCAGCGAGGCCGCGCTGGAGATCACTCTGCACCTTCCGGACAAGCACGGGGTACGGTAGGTTACGGTAGCAGCAGCAGGACTGGTTACGATAGTGAACGGCATACTGTTATACTGCAACAATTCGAGTAATCTTGGTTCGCTGATCGATAATGTGATTTGATTGTACTATAGCAGCTGCTGCGCAGGCGCATTAGCAGTTAGTAATATCTAGGGGCCACAAGCTCCGCCCACTTTGTGCGGACACGATTTCGTGTAAAAGCGTGAAAGTAAAGTCACAAGGTTCGTTCTAAACCAAATCGGACGTTCGACAGCGCTATGGATAGCTATGATATTTCTCTTTCGATTGAGCTTGGTCCCAGATTTGCATAATATCAGTAAATAGATCAAATTTGCATTTAAGAGAGAGGAACAGGTCGTTTTGGCATGTCTCAGTTGGACAGTCCTTCTCGGACCAAACTTATTTTACTAATTCGAATATTTTAGGAATTTTAGAGAAAAAATTAGATTTTTAGCATGCTTCCCCGGCTTGTGACTTTTGGGCGGGGAGAGGCATGCGAGAGGGCGGGGGGAGGGAGAGAGACACACGCAAATTAGGCTCCGCCCCTTTCCCTCTCGTCTCGCCTTTCTCTCCTCTTCCCCAGTGCGTTGCGCGCGTACTTCTCGGGCTCTAGCGCGCCTCAGAGAAAAGATATCAACAAACGGTAAAAAGTATGATGTTATTGGGACCACAAGGAATAGTTTGAAAACACATTTGACCCCATGGCTTGAATTCGGCTGTCTGCTTTGTGGCCCCTAAGTAATATCACTCGACATCAAGAGACCGTGAAACACATCTGAAATGTTATAAACACAAAAAAAATGATAAAGAAAATACATTCAGCGAGGCGCCAAACTTCGCGCAGTCTCCCGCAGTGCAACGGCCGAGTCGTCCCCTCTGGAGAAAGAGGTGAGAAGATCTTTATCGTGCGTTTTAAAAGCTCAGCAAATTCAATGTGCTGGTTAGCGTATTTGAAACGCATTAGGGGATGTCAGGAAGAGGTAGGGTGGAGGAGAGCAGGTAGATCACTAACCTCCTTCCGGCCTCTTCCTCCCTCCTCCCTCCACTCAGTTCGTCAAAGGTCAACTACGCGTGGAATGGAAAATAATCTCACGATATTATATTCTATAGGAACACCAGACGATGCATTAGACGCTTCTGATATCGCGATGGATTAGGAGATAGTGAAACACAAATTTGAAACGCATTAGGGGATGTCAGAGAGTAGAATTCGTTCGTCTCACTGCAAATCAACGAATAATTGTAGGTCACGTTCCAGATCATGACGATTTCATATTATAAAAAAACCGCTCTCGGCAAAGTGCTTGTTATCAATCGCTTCTCGATCAATCGATAACGTTACCGTAATCCAATCGCAGGTCTCAACACTCGCCGTCAGCAAGGAGCTCATTCTCGGTGTGATCGTCAAGGAGCACGTCTTCGAGGTATGCGGTAGGGATGGGGTGCTGTAGATAGACCTATTTGACCTGGCACTGGCAGGTGATGGGCCTGCAGGATATTGACAGTGGTATTCTGATTCTTTGTACACTACGGGATACTGTGGACGAGACAAAATTAGATATTGTTTTTCCCTCAGCAGCCCTAGATGCACTAGTTTCATCACCTTGAATGCGGAGGTAGTTTAGCGGTGAAACATAGATATTTCTCTTTGCGATTTGACAATTTCTAGAACCTTTAGAACCTCTTCACCTTTTACAAATTACCACTATCATTCCATACTCTATAATCGATAATCTGAGGCACCGTATCACATTTTGACGCAAAGTTGTTTCTTGTTCCGCGCGTAACGAAATTGCTATTAAACTACGGTCGCGTTTAAAAATAAGCATTAATTATATAATTGGTGCTTAATGAACGCGAAACCATCCCAGAAATCGAGTTTTATCATTAAAAACTTAGAAAAATAGCTAAAAATAGGCGAAAAACGCGCAAAACGAAGTGAAAGTGGGCGGAGCTAACGAGTTTGGCGCGCGGAATAGTTTAATAGGTGTGCAATTACAATCGTATCATTTTAAAAATGTGATAATCAATCGCCAATTTTAGGTTAATCAATCGATAATTGGAGATACCGTAATCAATCGATATCATCTCAATGTCAGATCTACCTCGACACCGCCTTCCTTCTTCCCTTCGTCCATCGCATCAATCCATCGGAGATCACTAAGATCGTCCTGGATGGTGTGTTTTTCTGTTCTTGGAAAATTGGGTTGGGTTGCCCCCCCCCCCCCAGGATCAGCCACTGTGAAAGCCGGGAGTGCTTCATTTCGAGCTGTCTCTCTCTCACTTTTTCTCACTGTTTCTAATAGAATCTGCATTGTATACGACGGTCACGAAGCTTCCACCTCGATGCTCACAAGTCAAAAACAAATCCACTTTCAGGCGCGATGATCTGCAACGAGGTCGTCATCGTGCCCGTGAAGACTGACATGCCGCCGCTCCCACAGTACAACGAGGTCTCCCTCAATCAGCGACCGCAACAGCAGCAGACGCAGCCGCCGCTGCCCGCGCCCCGGGCGCCGCCCGCTGGCGCTGTAGCCGTGCTGCCGCCCTATCCGGCGGGCACGGCCCTGCCGTTGCCGGCCGCGGCGCCCAAGCCTGCTGCGGCTGCAGCCAGCGTCGGCAAGCCGCCGGAGCCGGGCTGGACGGCGCCCGCGCCGCCGCCGCCGCCCCGAGCGCAGCCCCCGCAGCAGATGCCGCAGCCCATGCAGCAGGCTGCGGTGCAGCAGCAGCCGCTGCAGCCGCGCCCTGCTGTTGTCGCAGCGCCGACTACGTCGGCGGGCGTGCCGCCGCCGCCGCAGAACGTCTACCCGCACCTGTCCGCTAATCAGGGACCGCAGTTCCAGAACATCCAGGTGGGTTTCATCATCATTTTGCTTTGAACATGTACTCAAAAAGTCAAAGTTCCCGTTTAAAAAATGGATGATGCATGCCTTATTCAGCCCATCCCCGGCCTCTCCTACACTCCTGGTCAGCAACCACCGCAGCAGCAAGTACAGCCACGGCAGCCGCAGCAAATGCAGCAGCAGCCACCCTACAACCCCCAGCTGCAGCCGGCCTATCCAGTGCAGCAGCAGCAGCAAGTCCAGCCCCGACCCACGCAGCCCGTTCAGATCCAGCAGCAGCCTTACCAGCAGTACCCGCCGAATCCAACTACCTACAATCCAAGTAAGTGTTCCAGGGTTGCCAGTTCGGTATCGGTTTTTGCGCGCAACGTTTCTCTACATACAGTCTGGTGCAAGGAATGGCAGTAATACCGAGGCTTTAACCTTACAGTATCCTGAATTTACATAAAGAATGATATAGCAGGTTACTACCACACCAATCCATATGCCACAACGCAGTACGTCACCTACGGAAGCTACCCGGTGAGTTACGTGCCCCAGGCAGTCTACGGCGTGACCTATTCACCGTACACGACTTGCCCTCCGGTGAGATACGGTAGAAAGGGCTTAGAGTAAGGGTTGAAATACAGTAGTAGTTAGGTTAGATATACGGGATGCAATATTGCTAGGCTGTTTACGCTACATACACCATCCAGTGAAATTCGGTAGAAAAGCGGATTATTTTGTATTTTCGAACAATTTAGCTCATTCAAAATTTAAACTCTAGCTGTGGTCTGGACAGATCAAAATGAGAGGAAGATCAAAACAATATTTTCACTAATTGCAGACGGTGTACATGAACGACCACTGCCACTACAACTACTGGCACCATCACCATTGCTGAGCTACCGTATCGTTTATTGATTTTTCCTGTGATGTATCTGGCTGCATTTTCTTTATTGATACTTGATTCTCGACAGTATTTCCATTGTTGATCTGCTTTCTTCCTACCACAGTATACCTCCCATATCATTCCAATGTTAGCAATCTCTGTTCGTGTACACATATCGATAAACCGGTTTCGTGAATATTGATCTGCATGGCCTCCAAAATCTCTATTTTATAAGGCCCTGCACTCCATCGCGAAGCGAGAGATCGTGGCACAACACGACATCGAGAACGTCGACATAACGTTGTGTTGCGTGGATTTTTGCCGGCCCGGCTGCCACCATTAACGTTTCTCCTAAAATTTTGGAACTTTCCCATTTACTCTCTTTTTAAAACATTTTGTTTTCACATTGAACGCGTTTCCACTGCTCCTGAGTGCCGCTGGCCGTTAACTATTTGCTGAACCGCAAGATCGGTTGTTCCGTGCTAGAGTGGGGCTGTCAGGATGAAGAATTCGTGTTCGAATTGTGCGTGCGGTCGCGTCTTATGGGCGAGAGTTGAAGAACCAGATTCTTCACCCTGTCATGTTTCACCTTGACTATGCTAGCGTCTGTCCCCCGAGAGGCCCGGACTGGCTTCGATGCACTATGAGTGTAAGTCAAAGAACGTTCACTGTATGAAGAGTCGAGAGGGCGCAAGGAGACAAATGATAGAGATCACTATCGGCTCTTGCCGAGAGAACTATCTATCGTCCAATCTCTGATAGTGCGTGCCAAATCGTTCATTGTGAATTCCTGCTATCTGTATGACTGATCTCTTTTGGCAGGCTCCATTCATCAGAGAGTCGCTGGGTCAGCGAATAAAACAACACGATGGTTTCCTTGTTGGAGTGACAAATCTTCATCATTTCTTTCATTCTTTAGCCAGCACCTCTATCAAGCTCCTTGGTTAATCTTATCCCAACACCGTGATCAATTCTACTGAAGAAAACTCTTATCTAGAGCCCGATCTCATTCTAAGATTGCGCGCTGAATCGTCCAATGTGCACTCTTGCCACTATCTAAATGATTGATCACTTTTTGTCTGCATCTCTAATTCTCTTTCCTTCTCTTTATTCTTCAATCTCTTTGTTCATCGACACCCTTGCCCTTTCGTCGACAAGGCGAGTGGTGCGATGGGAGATGATCAATTTGCATCGGCGTGTTTCCTTACTTCCTTCATCTCTTCCCCCTATCCCCGTCTCTTTCACTTTCGCGCGCTATGATCATAACGGAAGCGTCGAAAGTTGGGCGGTAAACGCGATACCGATTCATCGGTCTCCTTCCTGTGTTATGATGTGGAATTTTTTTGTAAAAGTTGCCGGAAAATGATTAGAGAGAGTCTGGGCCTCTAATCTCACATTTTGATTTCTAATCCGTTGAATCTTCTCCTATTTTTTCTGATAGCATCTATCTCCTCCGCATATCTCTCTCTCTTCTTGCTCTGATGGATTGGTATTTAAGACTTCTGATCCAAGATAAAGACAGTTAACATATATGATGTATCGAACCCGACGCCGCTTTTTATATTGTATGATCTTGCACGTCGCATTCTCCTATGTCACCGATCAAGCAACCGCAACCCGATTCGTCCTCGATTTAGATGCCATCAACCCTCGTCGAGGCCGATTCTGTCGTTCGTCGAAACGCCCTCAGGTACAGAAACATATTTACCAGTGCGTCCCATCTAGCGTTGTCCGACGACTGTAAAATGGTCTGGTGTGGACACACCTTTTGCATGACATCACGCAATGAAACCTGAAGGAATAAGCATCCATAGGGAGTGGATTAGGATCGTCGAAGTCGATGTCTTCAAAAATAACATGAATTTTTTCCCTCAGATTGCTGACCCAACACGGCGTGTTCAAACTGGGCGAGTTCTTCCTCAAGAGTGGCCAGCGCACGCCCATCTACATCGACATGAGAGAGGCATTCGGACATCCCGCACTCATGGTACTATTTTCGTTCACAAAAGAAACCAACCCCCATATCGATCTGCAAAACGATATCAAAATATGAAATGTTTCTGAAACGTAACCCGTCATTCGGTTGGCATGCAAAATCACAAAAGGATACGTTGCACAATACTTTTTGACAGAAACATTACATCGCTTGACCACATCGATATCTCCCATTTGACGGTGTTTAACAATTCATCGGTTAGGGTTCAGGCTAAAGAACGTACCACAGTGATAGTATGAGGAATGAAGAGGCGGAATCTTATCCTTGATTGCACTAATGATGATGTGACGGACCATTGCAGAGCGTGCTGTGCAAGGCGATGCAGCAGATGATCGAGCGGGTGGAGAAGGAGAAACCGTATCGAGGCATTGTTGGAGTACCTTATGCAGCCCTTCCCTATGCAACGGTGAGCGCATTCGCCTAAAAAATGGTTGTTTCTGCTTCTAGTGCCCCAGTGAGCGGTTCCTAGTAGACTAATAATTAAGCACTTACGATTAGCCTCCTTAATCACTTTTTTAAAAGTTATCGTTAGTTACATTAGGTTACATTAGGCTACGCGATTCCAGACTACCTAAGTGTTGACCGATTCTGATCTACTCAAGACGTGCAAGCATGTAGGGATCCTGGTTCAGTCTCGGCGTGATAGACCTTGAGCTGGCGCCCGGAATAATAAATTCATCGGATTCTTGCAGATCCTCTCGCAGTACACGCTGCAGCCGCTGATCATCGTGAGGAAGGAGGCGAAGAGCTACGGAACGAAGAAGCTCATCGAGGGTACGACATTCAATTCAATTCTCTTCAATACTCATCAGAATAATGCGAGATAATCGCATGTCTAATAGTAGAAATAGTAGTCATTGAGTTACTAACCTGATATCAGTACAAAAGCCACATGTTATCTCAACTGGGATTATGTGCCTGGGCTGAGATCGACCCGATCGTAGTGGCTGTTCTTCTCTACTGCTGGATTCATTATACGTTTCATTCATCATTCATACTTCAATTCAATTCGAATATTGATTGAAGGTATGATTGATGCTAAGATAACAATATTCCCCCACTGCAGGTGCATGCGAGCCCGGTCAGCGAGTGATCATCGTGGAGGACGTTGTCGTCTCCGGCGAGAGTTTGTTGGAGGTCAGCGATAAGTGATCAACTTTATTGGCATGATTGACCTTTGCATCTGTCCAGTGTCCAAGGCCTCGTTTTCAACGTTTACATAGTTTAGTATTGCGGTGCCTTGAATAAAGGGTTCCTCTTTTTTCAACTTTTCCATGATTGCAGGTGATCACGACTCTCCGCAAGAACGACGTCGTCGTCGAGGACGTCTTCTGTCTGTTCGATCGGGACCAAGGAGGCAAGAAGAATCTGGCCGACGAGGGAGTCACGCTTCACAGGTGAGGATTACATTGCCAACTCTCGAAAACATTATCGGGGTTTGGCTCCTAGTTGGTGAATAGAGCACCTGGTATTCGAATTTTTTAGTTTTTACTGATTTTTGCCGACTTTGACGTTAAACAGTCAGACTGTCAAGCATGAATAACAACTTGCATGATCGGATTCCAATGTCTTCCTTGTAGTCTACTCAACATGGAGACGGCCCTCGCGTTCCTCTCTGCCGTTGGACGTCTCACTCAAGAGCAATTCGATGTGAGTGAACTTGGTTGATCATCCGACCTAGTGCCTGATGAAGAGATGAATCCGATTAGCCACGCGCACGAAATTTGCATACATCCAATCTCTCGTTACTCGAACGAATATTTTCAATATTCTTGAAAATTGCCGAGAATGCCCAATCAACAAATTCTTTCGAGATTTGTCTTTACTAATGAAGCGACTTTCAGGACATCGTAACATCGCTCGATCTGCCCTTCAAGGAGCTCACCAAGATTGACGTCAAGTGGGAGATGGAAGAGGAACAATAATAGAAGCTAAAGAATCTTCCCTCTCCACAATTTCTCTCTCATGTCTCCCATCTTTGCCATGATTTGTGCTACAGCGTTGTGTGTAGACCAACGATGCGTGTTGGTACTCATTAGCTTTTTGATGATTGTTTTGGTGAACGATTATTGCGTATTGTTGATTTTTAGTTGTTTTGATTCACTGTTTCCAGATAAGATTTTGAGATTTCAATCTACTTAACATGCCCAGATGCACCAGGTACAGACACGAATTAGCGGCAGCAACCTTCACCATGATTATTCAAACATTTTAAATAACTATGAATATAATATTTTATCGATCAGCCATGTGAATTGGTGGTGTAAAACTACAGGGAGTTCCTTCTGTCCATGATCGGAGGGGTCTCCACGTCTTCATCGTTACCGGCAAGGGCGGCCCTTCTTGCAGCCAGAGCCGCCCGTCGCTCCGTCTGCAAATTGTATTTCTTAATTTAAATAACCAATTGAGTCAACGTTTGGACTTCCCAATCTCCTTTATGGAGTACAGCTACTCTGTACGCTAGTAACGCCATGCGTCATGCATGTCGCCTTTGGTCCCAATTCATACTTTTCTCGAGACGGAAATCGTTCTCACCGAGAGTCGAATCGCCTTTCGCAGCACATAGCGCATGATGATATGTCTTTGCTCATGGGTTACGGCCGGTTGCTCCGCCGGCTCGACAGTGATCTTCGAGAATTGTGCCATCTCAGGCTGAAAAGTAGTTACGCATTCGCTAAAACTCGCCCAGAAATGTCTGCAAAGCAAGCAAATCAATGTAGAGTGTGAAGATGCGACATCCCAAAAATAGAGAGAAATGTGAAGAGAAGAAATGCGAAATGGGAGAGGGGGGAATGTGAAATGTGAAGAAGTGAAGAGGCCTTGCTTGACATCTCCATGACTACCTCGTGTGGGTGTGAGCGAGCCGCGACGCGTCTACGCAACTGCGTTTTTTTAGGACGCCAACAACTGAAAAGTAGAAAAAAAATACTTAAAAACTGGTACGCCTTTTAGTGCAGCACATCGCTGCTGCGTACCTTAGAACCAAAAAAAGCTAGTGAACTGATTTATTGCTTCGCGCTAGATCGATTACAAAAACAGACATTGAGTGCGAGTGTAGGAAATTGTTCTCGCACAATGAATGGTTATAGAAAGTAAGGATGAGGTAGGTGAATTAATTAGTAACAAGAAGAATTTTAGTGAAAAAAACCAATAAAAATATTATTAAACAAGCAGATAAATCGATGCATAACAATTGGGCGCCTCAGGGAGCCACGTTTTCCTTGTTGGAATCAAGGGTCGCAAGCGAGGCACGGTAGTGTAGTGAGGAAGCTGTACGATTGATGGAGATGTTATAGGAGTGCGCTGAGGACACGGAGGGACTGTTAGAGGTACGGTAGTGAGCGGAAGATACGGTAGTCTGACTGTTGCGATACTGTAAGAGAGACTGCATCTGGGATGTAATCACGGACATGCGCTCACTTGCCCACTGAAAATTCATGTTTTTTAAAGTATTTTTAAATGAAATGTTATTCAAAAACAGTGAAATTGCAAACCTGTGATCGTTGCTCTTGCGGGAGCGCGAAAAACTCCCGCGTCGTTTGCTCCATCCACTGCTGGAGTTGCCATTGCAGCCGCTCATCCAATTCCACAGCAAAGGGACCGAGCATGAGATCTGCCGCGGCTGCAGTTGCTGCAGCTGCGGCATATGCAGCTGATGCTGCAGCCTGCTGCCGCATCGGCTGGACATCACGAGCAGCTGATCTTGGCACTGCAAATGCGAACCGAACGAATCGAGAGTGAAGAGAGTAATTTTTCGAATTTTTGTTAATCAAATATTTGACTCTGCCCTCCTCAGAATGAATCCCAAAACTAAGAAAAAGAAGAGTTCTCACTTCGAATTATGAAAAGGGAGATACGAGATGAGGGAAAGCAACTCTCAATAACGAGAGAGAACTTTGCGGATTCCGTCGCAAATAGAGTGAAACATCCCAGCGAGGTGTGAAGAGTAGGGCCAGGTGAAGAATTTCTCTCTTCATTTAGCGTGATCTCTCGTCACTCTGACCGATGAGAGGGTACGAAGTGTGGAGAGATTCTTCGTCCTGACAGCCCTAATGAAGAGGAAGCCCGACGGGAAATCCAGGCACTTCCCACAATTTCTTTCCCCTCTTTTCTCATTTCCTAACTAGGGAAGTCAGGATGAAGCGTCCGTTTATTCATTTTTACTTATGCTCCCGACGAATCCTTCATCCAATCTGTCATCCGAATAATTCGTTACCTTTCACTGTTCAGAGAAAATAATTTCGGTCACTTTATCACCAATGATGAGATAAATCACAATGTATCAAAGATTTCATATTCGAGCTGTGCAGCATCACTTGCTGCAGCTGCTGCAGAATGTTGTGCTGCAGGACGCTGAGAAAGAGTCGCGTCGCATCTCCTGATGGGGTATACATTTTCGTAGAAGCTAAAATGAAGAGGCGTCCTGATTGATCGTCTGAATGTCGAGGAGTGATAGATTCATGCATGCCTTTCGGGTGATCCAAGGAATAGACACGTTAGATTTGGTTGTTTTGGCAGACCATCTGACGGCTGACAGACAATAGCAGACATTTGTAAGGGCGACTAGGAGGATTTCTCGTAACGTGTGCAAAATATGAGCAATAGACACTTTAATTTATTTATCTGTACTGCCCCAAACATTCATTATGGAGCAATCCGTTGAGATCAATTACGATGCAGGTGAAACTCGAAATGAGACGCTCCAAATTTGAAAGGAACGAATGAAGAATGAGACTCGAAACATTCAAAAGTATGAAAAGTACGCTAGAATTGATAACGAACATTTAAACATAACTCGCGACATAACCATGAAGAATCTAGTCCACTGGGTTTACTCGTATTTTATTTTTCTCGGCCACCGTATTCTACTGTATGCTTCATTCCACGAACTGCGATCGTAGTATAACTTTGTTTATCAGCAAGACATGGCCTCGGATAATGTTAGATCGTTAAATCGATAAAACTCTACAATAGTAGATGAATAACTGAATACAACTCTACAAAAAATCTGTTTTGATCAACAATTTTGTAAAATGTGTGAAACTGGCGGGTAATTCAAGGATGACTAACCGGAAGTGAGAGAGCATGCAAAACCAGGAGAGTCATCCTTGCACTACCCCCTTTGATATGTACAAAACGCCTGAGGCGATGATAATCAATCGATAAAACCTGATGAGGTATTACAGTAATTTCTCCGTCCATCGACGGGCTTATCTTCTCGGCTTCTTGAAGGGAATTGCCGTCATCTTGGATACGGTATTCTGAAAGAATCGAATTTTAATGAAAATGTAGTCAAGGATGGTTGCTATTTCTATATCGCAGAGATAAAATTGGATTGTTTCGATATTTGTACCGGCGTAGAACAAAAATTAGTGAGGAACGCTTTGTAGTATAATATACGAAATGGTGGAACCGAAAGTTGCCTAGGGCGATGAAACCACAACGAGCCAAATCGAGAATGATTTTATACCCAATCGTTCCTAGAAGCTCATCCATACCCTAATAAGCACCTCATAATATCCCGTAGATTTCTCGTATCCAATCATACCGCAACCACTCTCTACAGTACCTGCGCATCACGCCAAGAAAAAAATCGATCCAAAGAATCAGTAAATTTATCTAAATTTATCTTTTATATTAAATTTATTATTATCACTAACACCGCAAGCGCGTCAACATCACCACAAGCGCGCCAACACCTCACCTGCACATCATTCTCCAGTGTCTCCGTCCACTGCAGCAGGGTGCGCGTGATGGCCTCGTAGGAAGTGGGGTCGACGTCCTCGGCGAAGGTGGTGAAGCAGTCCTCGAGTAGGACTTGCAGCTGCAATTGGGTTACGGTAAGGACACGGTATTGATAAGGTAACAAGGGGGGAGTGGGGCAGTAGCTGGAAATGATGGGAAAATAGCCGTTATGGAGCATATGGTAGCTTAGATTATGATACCGTATCCTATCCACCCATACATTCAAAGAACAATAACGAAACAATTGAGCAGGATTAGAGGCTGGAAAAAATCGTTTTGGAGCTGACACTGATATAGAATAAATTGACTACTCAATGTGCATGCTATTGGCCAATATCATTTCCCAATAGCGCAAATTCACCGGGAACAACTTCGCCAAATACAAACAATTATAAAACTTATACATACCATCTACGCCCACGATACACTGTTCAATGAATGAGCATAACCCATAACTCACAAGTTTTATCCGTGATTAATTTTAAAGCAATAAATACCATCTTGGCCTGCGGGGAGGCGTTGCTCGTCAGAGGCGCGTCCGCAGTCATCGTCTCGTACTGTTGAGCGATCATGCGAAGGGCGGCGACCTAAGACGATTAGATAGATCAAGGTATTCACAAACATTGCAAATGAGGAACATATCAGTTTGCAAAATGACACTATTTTTTATTCAGAAAGGTTATTGTGTCTTTGTAAACGAACCGGTCGTCAATCAACGCGGATGCCTTCGGAGAAACTTTCACAAATTAATGAAGCACAAAGATGACTAGTGCGGCATGATGCACAATTTCATTATTCGTTGGATATTGCGAATAATAGCAAAAAATGAGAGTTATCGATCGATTATGCGGTAAACAATTGATGCTAACTATAATCGACCTACCGTAATCACTCGGAACTCTCGCATTCAATCAATACCGTACATGTGCCTTCAACTAGTGAACTTTGCTTACCATAGAGTCATTTCATACAGAATTGCGGGTTACATCAACCAATGAGAGCTACCGTAATAAATCGTTCGATAATATCGTAATCAATCAATACTACCGTACCTGTGCTTGCAACTGGCCGAGGTCCGAGTCGGCCGTGTCGTTCTCGCTCTCGAGCTGCTTCATGTAGTCGTAGGCTCTGGGAATTTCATGAATGAATACAGTATTATATGGGTACTGTAGCAGAATACTGAAAAGCGCATGGAACATTCAAATTTTAGCACGCTGTTGCGAACTTACTTTCTGACAGGAGCATTCGCGTTTCAGCTACGTGACTTACAGATCAAAAAGCAAAGATCTGGAGTGAACGCAGAGCACATTGTTTAAAAATAATAAATATATAATAAAAAAGGTTCTCACCTGAACAGAATGGCGGCATTGGTCGTCTTGCAGCCCAGGGCGGTCATGGACGGAGGCAGCAGCTCCTTGAGCTCGTTGTAGCCGTTCTGAAACATGAATTATCCTGGTGTTTTTTCGATCAAGCGCGTCCATTTTGCTGTGAAGTGCGGGAAATCAAGGAATAATATGCCGGATTTGTCCAGATACGTTCGTGAGCAACAGAATAGAGATGCAATTGCAAAATGGTTTCAAGAAAACGTATGTCGCGCACAGCCGGGCAAAGAAGGGAGAAGTGACAGGTGGGAAAGGAGAACGACCTCCGGGTATGTTTCATCCAGAGGTCAAGAATGAGACATACTTTTGGGGGTGGTGTATTGTAGTACACCGAGAACAAAATAACTCACATTGATGGCCTCTCGCCGCTGTCGCTCGCAGCGTAGATGTGTGGCCTTCTTCCGATCCATCGTCGTCGATTCCTCAATTTTTATCGTTTAGAAATTTTAGGTCCACCCTGTGTCCATGGTATTGAGCCCGCCCGATCTCTTTTTTGGACCTACCGCATTCACATGAGAAACCTCATACAAATAGAAAAAAATAAGTCCATTAATGGCCATGCAGCACAGTGACGCTGTTAATATTCGATATTTTACATGATAGTAAAAATATGTAATATCTGAACCTCCGATCCGTTCGGACTCTGCGCGTCGCCGGGCGAAGAATCCTCCTTGATGTGCGAGGTGGACGACGACGGCACGTTCGAGCGGCCTCGAGGCATTCTAGTAAATTTAAACTTTATAAAAATAAATGATTAATTAATTAAAAACAAAGAAAAATGATGGATTAATGAGGCCGAGTCACGTGCGCAAAGTTGGAACTTTGATCTCGTTGCTCACTTTGCGATTGCAAAATCGATTTAAATCTTGGTGTGCGTACGGTAAGCTGGGCGACGAATCTTCAAATCATTTATTTCAAGCAATCTCCTTTGTATTTGATATTTTTGTTTATGGTATTGATTCGTTTCTCTTCTGCTAACAAAATGGCACATAAAACATCAATTTTGATGGCCTACATAATTTTCGCGAAACGTCGCCACGTGTGCGCACTCGATGTACCGTATTCTCTCTGTCCTCACTACGACTAGCATGCTTTTTTTGCGATTGCTTGTTTTTAATTCTTGATTTTACGTATTAGCGCATCTTTATTAGCTTAATTTTGCGGTCATTCGTTTTAAAGTACGGTGCTCGGTTGAACGAACGGTGCTTTCGAACGCTCCAATCCAAATTTCACGCCTTCAATTGTGTAGGCCAAGTAACCTATATTTAATGACGCGTCGCTTAATGACACCTATGTTGAGCCTCCTTGATTGTCTTCTGTAATATATCTGATGATTCATTATGATTTTGTACATAATCATCTCTGTATTAATTGATATTTAGCCGTTGCGTTCATGTCCCTGCTCCCACAATTTGAAGCGGTATCGATTGAGATTAGCGCGCTAGAATGTCAAGCGCGTCCCTTTGCCCTGTGCGTCATTTCCCACGGGGTATATTACCTTGTTTAAAAAGGTTCTCAGATGTTGCTCAGATGTATAAAATTTGAATAAGTCAAAAAAATTCAGTTTATATTGAGGCCAAATTTTAAGCGTCATTAAAATGAGCATTGTAAAATCTTCGTTATAGATGGAGGTGGAACTCGCCCACCTAGATTTATGTGGTACCATATCTCAATAATGCCACCCTCGTTCTAGGAATCTCTTGTGAATCAATATGTTCTCGATGACCTTGTCCTTTCCTTTTCATCTCTCAATTTCTGTACATTATCCTCACAATTGTTTTATCGCTACGCCTCTGCAAATAAGAGTAAATATATATGTGTGTTCAGATGTTCCCACCGGGCGGTGGAGCTCAGAACAACCAGGAGCATCAAATACTTCTGATGCTGCTACAGCAACAACAACAACAAGCACAACAAGCACAACAAGCTCAGCAGCAGCAACAACAACAGCAGCAGCAAGTAAACCACGTTAGTTCCTAGTTTATTAAGTGGGAGTCTCATATTTAACCCGTGTTATCAAATAGTTTTTATATCCCGATAAGATCAGTGTTGCGCTGTTAGTTACAGCTTTTATCAACTGGCTTAATAGAAGCGACCAATTCAATACTGAATTTCTGAAAATACAACAGTATCATTGCAATATCATTTTCAGTTATTCGCCCATCAGAATGTGACACAACTTGCTCGACAAATGGCACTCACTCAGGTACGATTTATTTATTATATTTAAAAAATTAAAAAGAGAGCTTTCACAAACCGTTAAACCTGACGAAAGAACATGCCATACTTACTAAATAAGTCTAGCCTAGCCGGAAAGTCTAGCCTAAGACGTAGATCAAGACGTAGATTTAGCGTTGATTGTAATTATTACCTTTATCAGGGCGTAAACCCCGCGAATTTGATGCCTTTACTGAATGCTCTGACGCAGCCGCAACAGCCACAGAACCAGGTTGGTTTAATCTTATTTATTTAATTAGAGATACTCGGTAATTCTTGTCATAATGGAAAAGTACTGTAGTCTTTTAATGTAGCATGGAGAGGACAAGAGGGAATTAGATTGAAACGTTTCGAACCGATCGGCTCATAATCTTATTTAATATTATTTTATCATTTATTTTTCTCTGCTCTTGATGCCTTTTCTTACCATGAAATCTTCAAAGGAATCTGTCCAATTTTTTGATAAGAAACAGTGTGGATCGATCGATCAATTTCACAATTTTTTTATGAAGAAGAATGTAACTATTTCTGTTATCATACATTAATTGTTGCAGCAACAGCAGATGCAAATGGCTTTTCTGCAAGAAATCGCTCGGCAGCAGGCACAACAACAACAACAGCAGCAGCAGCAGCAGCATGCGCAGCCTCGAACGACCTCCCAGGTGCGATTGTAGTTTGCGATTGCGATCAACTAGATAGAAAGAGAAAAGCGGCAAAAAGTCGATCTTTTAAGAAACACAGATTAAAACTAAATATTTTTTTAGTTTAAAGATTAAAGATCACCATGTAAAATTGCCTGGAGAATAGGTAGATATTCCGATTACCTTTTTTTCGTTTAAAAATGAGCATAGAGAATCATGGAGAACCGTATCGACATGCCCAGTTTGCTTAAATTGAATTCCTTTTTTCAATTAATTAATTAATTAATTTTTAAAATATTATTTGTAGAACTTTGACGCGATGCACCGGCACCAATTGAACAGCCTGCAGAACCAGCAGAGTCTTGAGCAGATGCGACAGCATCAGCGAACCCTCGTCAGTTTTGTTATTGTTATTGTTGTTGTTATTGTTATTGCTATGGTTGTTGTTATGGTTGTTGTTATGATTTACCCCGTTCATACTACGATAATAGTTAGGCTCTTCCTCGTTTGCTCTCTATTAGTAAGGAAATGAGGGTGGAGAGTCTCGTGAAACCAATCTGACTACCTTTTCCCCCCGGATATTCCAACAGGGAATAATAGAGACTGTGAAGCATCAATAGAGATATTGAGGGAGCCCGTGTTTAGCCTGATGGGATGATGATCAAGGTATATTTCTTGTGAAACACCCGCCCATTGCAGCTGGAGCAGCGGAACATGATCGCTGCAGCGGAGGCTACAGCCGCAGCTCACACTCGGCCGTCGCTGCTGGCCGACCTGCCGGCCTACGCACGGCAGCAGCCGATCACGCTGCTCGGCGGTGCAGCCGGCACGGCTGCAGCTGCAGCCAACGCCCTCGCCGCGCCGCAGATCTCCGGCACCGGCGCGTCCCTGCTGCACGCTGCGGCCGGCCAGCACAGCCTGCTATCGGCAGCAGCAGCAGCGGCTGCCGCCGCAGCCGCGGCAAAGCCGCACGTTGTCATTGTGAGTTGCGAATTTATCATATTTTTTCAAACGGTTTTAACTCATTACATTAGAAACATATGGCTAGACGGAGACAAGTAGAGGTTGTGAAACATGAACCTTGAGATGTGCCGGAAACGGTTTCCGAATTTTTCTCTTGAGTAGGTATTTTTACATGATGATCAGAGGATGCATTGGAATAACAAGCTGGCTGGGTACTTGAGTTAGTGGTGAAACATCATCCGTAATGGAATTTGAAATCAAAGTTTTCTTTTCTTTAGCATTTGATTGTTTTTGTTTTTACTGTGATACCTCAACGCGTACAAATTGACACGTGCGTCTTACTTTAAGACGATGTGTGAAGCGAGAAAGCAACATGACTCTTTACTAGGCGTTTTTTCATTACTATTATATTTTAAAGCCTCATGCCTCTTAAGCCTCTTAAGCCTCTTGAGAACGTGCGCCATCTGTTGGCATTATTTTTCAAAAGAGGATGCTGAGTTTGTTATCAATAATTCCCATTTGCAGCAGCAGCCCTCACTGCTGGGCGGGGCGCAAGCCGCTGGGGACGGCGCCGCCGCCGATGACGACGATGACGACGACGATGAGGCGCCCCAGATCCAGATGGAGATGGAGATGGTACGGTTACGGTAGGGTGAGGGTAGGATCAGGACTCGGGAGGGTCAGGGTACGGTGGGGTCCGAATACAGTGAGGATCGATGATGGAGACCAGAAGAAGATGGTGATGGTGGGTTGTTTATTCCAGGTTTTTGGTTATTTGTTCCGGGTCAGAGCATAGCAGAGGTCGAAAAGTATTGACTTTTTATTTGTGTTGACATTATTAAAATTATTATTTGTATTATTCATTCAATTCCGCAGGAAGAGGAGGAGGAGGCGCAGGAGGAGAGCAAGGAGATGAAGGAGAAGATCTCGGAGCTGGTCAAGCACTCGGCCGGCGCCGTTCAGGTCAGGAGGAATACGGTGGAGGTACGGTAGTCGTGGTTGATTGGGAACTGATTGATCTAATTGGAGTACGGTAGGGCACGGGGATAGTGTCATAATACTCGATTGTTTTTTTGTAGTTTTTACGCCATACGCAAGAACAAGAATCAAAGTTATTTTCTCAGGTCGGTTGCAGTAGTAAATGGGGAAACCCGAATGCGACAAGGGGTTGAATGATGAAACTTACGGTGTGTGACGGAATGCGCATGATGATGATGTTTTTAGCGATTCTATAGAGAGATGAGATACGCTCAAAAGCTGGATTGTTATCAGCCCATAGCTTGACAATAGTAATTTTGACGAAACAGAAGAGCACCAAGCAAATATTTCTGAAACCGAAAATTGGAATTTCTTCTTTGTTTTCTTTATTTCTTGGCCCTGCAACACTTACTTTTAATGTGCGGCACAGATGTAGTAGAGTTGGAGCGCTAATGATGATAATTGGGAAAATCGAAGATCTTATGTTTGTGTTAGCGAAGATATTTATTATTTGTTTTAAAATATTTGAACAAATTTAAGAATTCTAAAATTGCAGCACCAGAAGCCGAAGGCGTCCGTGGGCGCTGCGAACGGATTCGGATCGGACGAGAAGGAGGAGGTATTTAGAATAATTAACTAATTAATTAAAGTTAATTTACTGATTATTTTATTCTTTAATTATTTGACGATTACTATTGGGTTTCACGGAGTGGAGATAGCATGCTAAATCTGTAAAATTTGATCCCAGCTTGAGAATACGCAGAGAAATAGGAAAATTGTGAAGTAATTAGACAATTTACGTTGCTTAATGAATGAATACTTCTACATGGCCAATAATCTTATTTTTATTTCAAAAATAACCTTTCCCTGATTAACGATTAATTGCATGTTTCGCGCTGTAGAGATAACCTGATTGATCTGAGAAATTTGATCATTTCGTGTTGTGGCAGCAAATGAAAAAACCCAAAAACAATTTAGACAATTAATTAATTAATCAATTAAATATTATTAATTAATTAAATAATCTCACAGATGAACTCGGATTCGTCGGACGAGGAGGAGGATGCGAATCCGGCCCGGTCCAAGGCCTGGAACATGTTCTTCCGCAAGGGAGCCATCTACAAGGTGAGCGCGCGTGCAGGAACGACGGGTTAGAGTGTGGGAAGGGGTTGGTTGAGGTGGTAAAATGCTCTCCATGTAAACTTATTTTTTTGTTATTTTGATTTTTCCAGCCGCTGCAACTAGATAAATTGCCTCTGTTCGGGTCATTGCCTGGATAATCCAGATCACGAAACATGGATTCGCGTGTTTGCTTGGATGTTTTATTAATCAAAAATTGCAAAATGGCCATTAGTTTATCCTTTGTAGGAGGCTGGCGTAGTTTTAGGACAATTATTGATTTTATTTATTGATTGATTATTGATTTTTGCAGGTGGCCGAGGAGTACGGTAACGACCTCTACCACTCGATCATCGCGGAGAATCGGGCAAAGTCTGCAGAGTACCAGAAGAAGATGGGCATGGAGAACCGGGTGGGTGGTCTGAGTTCTTGCTATTTTGTACCTACGGACGACCTGGGTGGCCCGATTCTGCTGGTAAGATGCGGCAAAACACAGTAGAGTCCTCAGGAGAAGATGGGAATGGAGAGCCGGGTGGGTGGTCTGAGCTCTCTCGACTATTCGATAGCTACGATCGATGTGGGTGGTCTGATTGATCTGAAAGATGGAATGAGGGAAAACATCGCGGGTGGTCTCTTAAAGAATGTTTGTGGTGGTCTGGGCTCTCACAGAACCACGCCGATCAGCGAGAAGGAAAGTTTTCCGTTAGATATCGGCAAGGCGGGTACGGGTTGCAAGAGGTGTACTCAGGATGATCGGGATGCATAGTTTCTAATTGCACATTGAACCCAAAACAAGTTGTTGTGGTCAATAGATCGAAATTGGTGATTTGTGGATAATAGTAAGGCAACGTGGCGAATGGGGATTAGGGTTGATGAAACGGAAAGAATTCCGGAAAATCCGAACTTTTAATTCAATTATCGCCTCATTCCGGAACGGATTAACCCTAATGGGGATGTTTTTCTAATTGATGCAATCCTTTTTTTCTTGAGCAAAATTACACGTCAGCTCTTGTGAGATGCGTGATTTGTGTAGCAGAGCAACATTTGAATTCGTGCTGCAGGTGGCGTGTATTGAAGCCGAAGGGGGGGGGGGGAGTTTACGATGCGGAGCCGATGCACATTTTTTATCAACAAAAATAACTTCTAACGATTTTGGGTGTAGCTGGGTGAATAGAGAATAGAGCGAATTGAATAGGGAATAGAATTGAATAGAGCGGTATTCCTGATTCGGGACAAACATGGTGAAAGCGGGCTGCAGCCTCTGCACTAAAGGGGAAGTGGATAGCGTTTCTGATCTCTCCATGGCAAGAAGTCTAAAAACAATACCACCGTCCTTGAAAGAGTGCGTGCAATGCATCTTTCAATAATAACTCAATATTAATAATAGTCCTCCGTGGTAGCTATTATATGTTTTCTAAATTACAAAACAATATGTCTTAATTATTATCACTATTGCAGCCCCCGCAGCCGGCACTGTACCGCGAGCCCTCCCAGGCGCCGCGCATCGAGGAGCTGATGGCGAAGATAGAGATGAGCGGGCCGGCGGTGAGTTCTATTCATTTAATTAATTAAAATTAATATAATAAGCGAATTTTATATTTTCATTAATCATTTCGTATGACGACAAAAAAAGGCTGTGAGTTTGGGGGGGGGGGGATTAGAATAGTATTTGATGGCGAAGATAGAGATGAGCGGGCCGGCGGTAACATTAACATTATTGGATTTGTACAGTGTGATTTGGGAGACTGTGCCTTCGGGTTTCACAGCTAATTCATCTAGCCTAATTTTGAACAGGAATGATTCCACAGCGTACATTAAGTTCATATAAATCAATTCAATTAGAGCATTTTATGGCCTCCAAAACATTACGCGAATATTTTCTATTTCTAGACTAGAACGTGTAATGTAAAAAAAACTAACGTAAATTATTATTTTGCCCAGATGATCCGTGCAATCCGGAAGAAGCGCGAGGAGGAGCAGTGTCTCAAGAACGACCAGGCGATCAAAGTATGCGAGGTGAGTGCTGCTATAATTTATACTGGGAAGTTGGGCTGTAGAAAGCACGCGCGCTAGCCAAGCCGGGTTAGAGATAGTAGTGAGATAGGGGCAGTGTCTGAAGAAGGCTTGCCTGAAGAGCGACCAGGCCATCAAAGTCTGCGAGGTGATCGTTGTTTATTTTAATGCACATTTAGTATTGAATTAGCGACTAATGTTTTCCTCTGCCGATAGGAGATGGTAGTATCTGAACTTTTCGAAAATATACTATAGTGCGAAAAAAACCAAACCACATTCGTGCTTCAGCAATTACATGTCTTTCATTATGCCGACTTTGTTGAATGAGTCATTGATAAAGAAGTATATATTTGGCCAAAAATCTATCAGCATTCGTGCTTCGGGAATTGTATTGCATATTTATTTGAAATGGAAGAGCGTGAGAAAAAAAAGTTTGTTAGTGACATCCGGCCACTTTTGTACTTACGCATTAGCATTTCCAATTGCGGATTCTCGGGCGGAGTTGATTGCAGTTTGAATTGTTCTCAGTTCCTAATCAACCACTTGTCGAGAAATATATAAATTCACAGTCGTGCTTCAGGAGTACCATAGCAATCAGTAGTAACCGGGGGTGGACTGATAGCTTGTTGGCTGACGTTCTTAAAATATGAATATTTCCAGGCACAACGCGACTGGGCTGCGCAAGTGGAGGCGTGGGAGAACAGCCCGAGGAAGAAGTGCGTTTCATCTATTTTATTATTATTTTTATGTATTCTTATTATTACGACATACTCTTTTTACAACATAATTGCATATCATTCTCGATTGCACAGTTCCACGTTTATGTGAGTTAGGATGCAATGGGGATTGCACTCTAGGAAGAAATGGATTATTTGTTTGCATCCAAGAAGTAGTCAAAGAGTCTACTATCTCAATAGTTTCTTGCAAGATCGTCCCAATTAGACATGAATTATTTGCGCTTCACGTCTCATTGCTCATACAGCTATGATAATCATCCCGATTGATATTTTGAGAAGAGTCACCACCAACATTTCAACAAATATACGTCATCAAACAATCCAAGGCCCGAATCGTAACGATAAGCTCCACCCCCTTTCTTGGCTCCGCCCCCCCCTTTCTTGGCTCCGCCCACTAATTCCCCCCACCTTCAGGAAGCAGGACGAGAAGCACCGTGAGATCTTCGAGCGTGCCTTTCCCGACATCAAGGTACGGTATTGATTTCTTGATTCTGCTTGCAACGAGAAATCTGATGTGTCTCATCGCAACCGCAATAGTGGAACTTTCATTTTTATACTCGGCTGACGACGTTTCATTGAATACGACAGGTACAGATTAAAATATAGAACATTTGTGAAACTCAATTGTGCAGACTCATTGAGTCTTCACTTATTGACATTAGTCAATTTTGATTTGTGTTTTTTTTTTATAAATTGCGTTTTAAATTTTTATTTATTAATAACTAAATTCAGGGCAATCGGTCGAGTGTGGCTGCGCAGTCGCGATCCGGCTGGCTGAGCGCGCCGCCGCCTGCCGAGAGGGTGCTGCGAGGAGCACTCGGGGTGAGTTAATGATATTATCATGAATCCTAGATGAACCGGGTATCACAAAGTTAGATTTAGAGTATCAGTGGTGCTGAGAGGAGCACTCGGGGGTGAGTAGTGTGATTGGAACACTAATGTCGAGGGTTTACTGTTCGATCATTGATCAGCATTAGGAAATGGTTTGGGAAGTATTATTTGTTGAGTTAGGGATAGGGATTGTGGTATGGCAAGTCAAATGCTAATTGAAAATCGAGCTTATAGGCGATGATAGGATAGTGGTGAAGCATAGATACAAAGGGCTTGAAATGGTGGTCGCGATCCGGCTGGCCAATTGTGAGTGCGCCGCCGCCCGCTGAGAGGGTGCTGAGAGGAGCATTGGGAGTGAGTTAAAAGGAGGGGGAAACGGAGAAGTGCCGGGTTGATAAAACTGGAAATCTGATGAAGAAACAGGCATGGTAGTCTAGTGCTCATTCACGCACATTGGGTGATTTTTTTACCTGTTTTTTTAAACTTAAAAATAGGTGTATTTGAAAAGGAATGGGAGCTTTTTTAGCGGTAATGTTTTTAATGAGAGATATCTAGCCGAATTACTACGTAAGCTGGCGCAAATGAATTGTAATGTGGGGGGTGAAACGCTAAAATGATCAGTTAGAAATTGTGAGTGCTACAACACTGGATACGATTGATAATGTTCAAAGGTAGCGAGCAATAACGTAGTGGCGAAACAGCGATGGGATAGGGTTTCAATGGGTTTGAGTGATATATTCTGAAACTGCTCTTTCGGGTTTCAGAGTAATCTTATATTTTTTTCTTTCTGTAAATATTCAATGCAGCGGCATGAGCGCGGTGAATGCTACAACACATAATCGAACTATTTCACGTAATTGCGGTTGTTATTATTATTATTATTATTATTATCGTTATTATTATCCCCATTCAGACCCTGGAAGAGGACGAGAAGATGCGGCACGGCATCTCCATTCCGCCCTGTCAGCAGAGACGGCCGGACGAGGGCGAGCTGTTTGAGGTGAGCAGGGAGGGGGGAGTAAGGAGGAAGAGCGCGTGCTAGCCGCGACGGGTTAGAAGAAGGGATAATGAGTGAAATAGTGGATGAACTGAACGACGAAGTTTCTATCGTAAATGAAATGAACGTTTTACAATGAAAGCCAGAGAGAGGGCTTTGCTGTCTTGATAAAATGGCAGTAGTGAACACCCGCAACATTGGCGATACTCATCTAGCTCATATGTAGTAATTTCTGCGCTGGGTAATGGCTTGTTCGTTCTGCTTGCTCAATTTACACAAAACCATGAACAAATCCACTGCAGTGTTTGCAGTGGTCAAATACCCCTCCCGAAAGGACCTATGCATACCACATTTTTAGTCCAATTTGAACACAAATAAGAAAAAAAGCATGCCACAGATCAGGAAAAACCGAGGAAAGTAAACGAAACCTAACCACCGCAAGTGCAATAGCCTTCAACAATTGTAATAGCATGCCACAATTTAAGTCTCATAACATGAGTATTTGACCTCTGAGTGTTTGGTTATTTTTTTTCGAAATAAAGTTGATAAATAAATAAAATAATTTAATTAAATTAACGAAATTGCAGCAAGGGCTGAACGAGACGAACGTAATCGAGAACTGCTTCGACGAGCATAAGAAGAGGTTAATTCTGTTTAATTATTTAATTAGTCATTTAATTAATTAATTAAAATTAAATCCGAGGAAAATATTACCAGTAGGATTCGTGTCTCTCAAAGATGATATGATTTGAGCGAAATCGTATGGGTAATAGTAGACCGATGCATATCGAAAAAAACACATATTTACGCCCAGGAAGATTTGGGCACTGTAGAATTGTCATATTGAGGGAATGATTGAGATCATTGATTTTCACGGCCGTTCTCCGATAAAAAATCAATTAACATAGCATTCCCACTTCTTCTAATTATTATTATTATATTACGGATTTAGTTAATAAAATTAATAATTGAACGAATAATTTAAAGGGACCCGGACACACAAATGAAGTAAAGTTCATAAAAAAGAGCTGATTTTTCTGAGAAAAACTAAAAAAACCGCGTATTTTTACGATTTTTTAAAAAGGAGTTATGATTTTTCAAAGTTGCACATTTTGGCCGTGCGCCCCGGCATACTGTGGTTAGCGCCGCTAAATACAGTATGCCGGGGCGCACAGTCAAAATGTGCAACTTTGAAAAATCATAACTCCTTTTTAAAAAATCGTAAAAATACGCGGTTTTTTGAGTTTTTCTCAGAAAAATCAGCTCTTTTTTATGAACTTTACTTCATTTGTGTGTCCGGGTCCCTTTAAATTAAGGATTAAATTAAGGAACGAATTAAATTAATTAAATTAAATTTAAATTAAGGATGGCGAACTGGCAGCTGAAGTGGCAGGTGCGCGAGCGCAACGCCTTCAAGCTCGCCTTCCAGGTATGCTCTCTCGATTTGACGTGATCTCTCGTCGGGTATAGACAGTGAGAGAGGTTACTAGATCGGGAGAGCATTAGTTTCAATCTTCGATCTGATGTAGAGAGACAGTGGAAAATACACTGGGATTCTCCATTTTTCATTGTCTATAAACGGGTAGAGAAAGTGAGAGAGCTCGTGAAATGAAGAGAATCCGGATCTCTCCTATTTGCAAGATCTCTGGCCGGTTAGAGATGGCGAGACAATCTTGAAAATGAAATGAGTATGGTCTCTCAATTTTACGTTGGGTAGAGAAAGTGAGAGAGTATGTGAAATCGAGAGAGTCACCCACTAATCATTCGATTGCTCTACAGAACTACCCGAAGAACTTCTGCGCCATCGCCTACCATCTGCCGGAGAAGGTACGGTAGACGACGTGGTGTAGTGATAGGGAAACGTCGTTCTGTCGAAAATGGGACGAGAGGAAAAAAGAGTGGTGTAATGTGTGGGAAACGTCGTTCTGTCGTTAGGGGAGTTACGGCAGAGAAGGCTCATAGTATCATAGACGTACAGTATTAGGGCATGCCAGCAATCGATCGCTTACCATCTACCGGAGAAAGTACGGTAGGGGGGTTACTGTAGGATACGGTAGCCGATAGGTTACAATAGGAACCAGGATGGGATAACGGTAGCCTACTACAGTAGAGTTACTGTCCGGATCGATCTTCAGTTGGTTAATTGAAATAGCGAAAGTTCCTGCGAGAGATGCGTTTCGTGAAACCAGTATAATAGGAATATGCCGTCCAGCTCCAGTGGTCGATACGATATTTCTGGAAAGATAACATATTTTATTTTAAATCAATGTCTCGGGTATTAGCCGAAACTGAAACGGTTCTACTTATGTTAGCCATTACCTTGTGTCGTTTGAAAACAATATTATAATTTAACAAATTATTCTTGCGCGTTTATGGTTTTGGGTTTTCTATGTGATAGTAATGTCCAAAGAACTCTAATAAGCGGTAGATGAATAGGGTCAACAATGAAACAAAATCATGTTCAGACGACCCGGAACTGCGTGCAGTTCTACTACATGACCAAGCTCGACAATCCGTCCTTCAAGATCTGTCACAGGGTGGGCTGTTGTTGTTATTGTTGTTATTGTTTTGACGGTGTTGTTATTGTTGTTTTGATCTATATGGGGCACCAATCTCTAAGGAAGCTGAACTTCAGACATTCCAGCAATACCAGAACAAGAAGCGGCGCAAGGCCAACCAGAGCAGACCGTACAAGCCGCCCGCGATGCCCAAGTGAGCTTTATTTTGTTTATTATTTAATTAAAAATACTTATATTGTTGTTATTATTGTTTTTGACGGCGCTGTTGGTGGTTAGCGACGATCGGTGGGTAGTTGGAGCAGTGATATTAGCTCTCTGCTCTGTCACTAAACTTTTTTCGTAGCTTGGATATTGTACCGCAATTGAGAGTGATGATGATGGGTTGAACTACTGCGGTTTAAATGTAGAACAGTCTATTTTTTCCCGAACTTCTTTTTCACCCTGGACAATCACTCTTTCACTATCTAAAAAAAAGATAATTAATTAAAAATGAATAATTAATTAAGCGCGCTCGACGTGGCGTCGATCCAGGCGTCGGTGCAGGACGCGAACGACCGTCTGCCGCCCGCGCCCGTCGGCAAGCAGCCAGGTATGCATAGAACCGGCTCAAATAGCCCTGATTAACTAACCGCGACTTCCGTGCTACGCATCTTGTGCAATTATCGAAGCTTGCAAATTCTCAATAATGGCTCAATGAAAATTGTAAAAATTCGTTTCTTGCTGATTAAATATGCAGTTATCAGTACCACCTTGCAGTCCCCACCTGCCTCTTGCTCTTTGTTTAACTGACTCAGCTTTTTTTTACGGTTACGGTCGTTCTATAATACGGTGGTCCTAATCAATCAATAATTGCAGAGCTCAAGTGCTCCTCGTGCTCGGTCGTGATGGAGCCGAGCACGGCGTCTACGACAAGGATAACCAGGGCGAATCTGGAGGTACGGTAGTCGAGATTATCGATCGATAACTGAGATAGCGGAGGATGCTGTAGTCCAGATTATCGATTAATCTGGTGGGGGGGGGTACGATAGTAGACGGCAGTCGAAGTGGTCGATCGATAGTGATGACTCAATGGGCGCAGTACTTGTTGAATGATTTTTTTTTATACTCTTCCAGAGGCTACAACTAGATTGCAAGACACCACGCCTAGAAGGAGGGACAATGAAACAGAAAATGACAACCTGAAAATTGACGAAAAAATCAATAATCATTATTTTCCAGGCGCTGGGCGTGGACGCGGAGAACTCGCGCATCTGCGAGAAGTGCCGCGTGCTTGCAGCGAACAGCCGAGGAGGGTACGGTATCTATGGATTACGGTATCTGTCGAGGAGGGAACGGGAGTATTGATTTGCTGGATACGGTAGCAAGTACAGCTTGGTTACAGTGTCAAGTTAGAAGGGCACGGTAGTTTGGAAGAATATTGATTGATTGGGGGGATTACGGTAGTAACTGATTACGGTAATAACTTAGGATGGTTCGGTAGCCTGAGAGTGGATTCATTATAAGGAGATTACGGTAGCCAATTCATCGATATTGCAGGCGGTGCCCGATCAAGGGATGCACCGGGTCCAAGCGGAAGATCAAGTCGACCAAGGTACGGTACTCACGATACAGTAGTCATAAATTATGGCCAATGCAGTAGTTACAGTACTCACACTACGGTAGTTATGGTCAATACAGTAGCCTCTTTATAGGTGCAATTCAATTTAGAATCGGTAGCTACAGTAAATCGGTTCGCATGATGATTTCTGACTAGGCCCGACGAGGTTTCACCGTTTGCCCTAGTACGGATAGATTGATCTTTGTCGATCGGAGGCGTACTTTTTCTTAAGAAATATTTTTAAAAATATCATTCCTACAGTAATCATTGGGCTTTGTTGTTATTGATTTTAGACTAATTAATTATTTAATCAATTAAAACTAATTAACAAAAATTGCAGCCCTTCCCTGCGGAGTACGCGAAGCTGGAGGACACGGAGAAGAAGTTCATCCTCGAGCAGATCGAGATACACATTGATACGGTGAAGGTGAGCGAGTTTCGAAATTTGATTTTGAACGCGTTGCTGTCGCGTCGCGGTTGGAAGGTGTGCGGCAGGTGCGCCGGGTTAGAGAAGAACGGTAATTTTGATCAGAATTTCAAAGTATCACGTTGCTGTTTCATGGTTGAGACTTAGTAGTCAAAGAGCACCCCTGCTTGATAATCTAGTGTCTCCTTTGAGAACAACAATTCAATTTGAATCGTAGGAGAGGTCACATTGCTGTTCCGCGGATGCATATACTAATCAATATTCCGTCCGCAGATCTGACGCAAAACGTATTCTATTATATCGGATTGAAAATAATGAATAATAAATAAATCAATTTAAAAAAAAGTAAATTCGCAGATCTGTCATCTCTGTGTGAAGCGCGTGTCGAAGGAGGTGCAGAGGCTGAAGGGCGCCGAGTACGACGACGCGTACGCTGCGTTCTGCGAGAAGAATGGATACCAGACCGAGGGCGCAGGTACAACATTTATTTTATTGGTCCGGGCATAGCGTAATTCCGCGAAGTCTTGAAAAGGGGCGGGGCTTCGGGAGTGGGGTGGGATGCTGGTAGGCATACTGCGAGAAGAACGGATTCCAGACGGAGGGCGCAGGTAGTTTATTGTTCAGGGTGTAACGCGATTCCGCCCAGTGTTGATAAGGGGCGGAGCTTAGGAAGGGGAGGTAGGCTTGGGGTGGAAGTGCGAGAAGAAGTGATTCCAGACGGAGGGCGCAGGTACATACAGTAGTGGGGCTGTATTGTGTGTTTTCTGGAAAGAATGACTTCAAGAAGGTACCAGGGTTAGGGTTGTTTCAAATCTTCTGAAAGGTGTGTTTGATTTGGAAAAGGCAGTGGTCTTTGTCTGAGGTGTAAACTACAATGTATTCCGAAGCATGGTGATGTGGTGTTTTGGGAATTTCCGAAATGGTTGCAGTCTTGAATAATCGCATTGCGAAGAAAGCCAATGACTTGAATGGCGAACTAACAATCCCCTTGTTACCGCAAACGGTGGTAGACGTGACATTGGCTGTTAAAACTTTCACTGCGCATTGGAGTTTCAATGACTTCTTAAAGCCATGGCGTATTACGTTCTTGTATTGTGTAAGACGCAGTGATTACAATAATAATTTGCAGCCGCGACAAGCGAATTCTGCGATTTTTGATTTTAGTTGTGGGGCATTGTTCTTTGATGTTTCAGAGATTTATGATATCCCTTGACTTGCAAGGGAACAGCAGTGGGACCCAAATTGAAAAGCGTTAAACTAATATATTTATTTTTTTAATATTTGCAGCCGTGAAGTGCGAAGAGATGCAGCCGGACGACAAGGATGCAGCTGTCGGTGCTGCAGCTGCTGCAGCAGCCACTCCCTCGGGTCGCAAGGGCTCCGGCCGGTCGGAGGACAGGGAGGAGAAGTGAGACATTTTGTTCAAATAATCAACACAATAATATAATCTTGTAGTTGTAAGGTAACCTCAAATCGCTTTGAAGCTGGTGGACTTCAAATTAATTTTACCTGTGTTGTTTTCGAAGTAGTTAGGTTTGTATCCGCGGGAAGAACGGAAAACAGGAGGCTTTTTTTTCTTTTGTAGAAGCGTTTTCGAAAAATGGTCATGATTGCGCCAGTGAGGTTGATGTTGTAGCACTACATGAATCTTTCTTTTCCTTTCTTTTTCTATTATAGCTGCGGAATTGAGGTATTTTCAAAAAAAAATATTAAGGATGCGCCAGTCAGTTTGGTGATTTTGCGCTAGTATGTAAGGGTGTGAAGGAAACCACCCACTTCAATTAACGCGCCGGAAATTGTTTACAAATTAAAATAATAACTACTGCAGGACCTGGCTATAGGCTATAGTCTAAACCATTTATTGCGTATTTATTATGTAATATTAATAATAATAACATTAATAATAATAATAAATATTGCAGGGCGTGGACGGACGACGAGACGGCGCGGCTCCTGGATCTCAACGGGAAGTACGGCAACGATTGGCGCGCCATCGCGACCAGGATGAGGGTACGGTAGAATCAGTGTTGAGCACGGGGTCGGATATCGGACTATACCCCCGATTTTGACCCCGGGTTGGTAGCCTATAACCCCCGATTTCGGAAGCAAAACCCGCGATTTTCGATAAGTTTTTTGTCGAACCCCCGATTTTGTCCAATTATCCGAGGATGGTGCTCATCACTGGGTAGAATCTCAATGGGGGTACTGTAGGATAATGGTCACGTTACAGTGATGCTTACAATGAAAGGTTCAGTGTGCTGCGGTGGTATAGCTCAATCGAAGTAAGACTACGGTAAATTATGATAGACACAATCTTAAATGGATCTATTGAAGTAAACGATTCGTAAAATATTCATTGGTGCAGAAATGTCACATTAACGATGAATATGACGCCTGGTCTGGTAATAAATGCAAATGTGGCTTACTGATATCCACTTGGTGAATCGGGGATGCAGGAACATCATATCACTGTTGTCCATTCTGTGTTGACATTATTCCAAGAGCATGGTTGAAATAAGTTCACTTTACAGGGCCGGAACGAGGAGGAGTGCCGGCTGCAGCTGGTGCGGTCGACCAAGCAGAGTCCGCCGCCCGGGTACGGTAGATTTGAGCATTGGATTGCGGTAACTGGGGTACGGTAGGGTTGAAGATCGGGTTACGGCAGCGAGATAATATCGATCGGTTTCGGTTGTCGTTGATTATCGATTGGGCACTGAATGGTAGATTAGAGGAAGCAATATTTTGAAGTAGTTTCCCATTTGCCCAAACATGCCGCCGGGCTTCGGTAGATTTGAGCATGTTATTTTTTTATATCGTAAACTAAACAATCATTATGGCTAGGTGATTGGTGCGTGGGGTGTATGGTGAATGCTACCGGGATGTGCCGGGTGCGGATGTGATGCAGGTTTTAGAACGATTATCGAATAGAATAAACAACCCATTGAACACCGATGTACCAGCAATGAGTAGTGGGTTACTGTAACTTTTGATTGGTTACGGTAATCCAATCATTTATCGATCACATTGCAGCGAGGACGAGCGCTCGCCGTCCGTCAAGGAGGAGGCGGCGTCGGTGGCCGGCAGTCTGATGGCGGACCGCGCGAGAGAGGACGAGGAGGTGAGGAGGGGGAGTGTGCTAGGCGGGATGGATTTGAGGGGGGGGGGTTATGGGAAGGGGAGTGAACGGTAACATGGTAATTGGCGTTTTGAGTACTACTTATAATTCTGAGAGGATTGGCGTTGACAGTGGTAGCGGGAATGGTATTATTAAACAATTTTATTACTATTTTTAAAAGTTTTCTCTAAAGAAAATCGCGCCTCATTGGTTGGGGTTTCGATGGGGTTATGTACGGCTTTGTAAATAGCTCAGGTCGATTTTCTTCCGAAATAAATACATTATTCGAAATCTGCTCTTTCTATCAAATTAGATTCTGGTTGGCTATCTGGGGTTTCGAGGTAGCATCATAGGTCTTGATGGATATTCTCCGGCAGTTGTACTGTACATAGTTGTGTGCTATAAATTAAATACATAATAACAACAATAATAATAATAATAAAAATAATAATTTTTCTTTATTAATAAAATGCCCCTGCAGGACGCGGAGAAGGGCTCGACGACGCCGGTGCCCGGGCTGGTGCCTTGCTTCGGAGGAATGGTGAGCAGATCATACATTTTCAATGTCATCCGGGGACCGAAAATATAGAGTAACTAACAGCAGAGCTCTAATGGCTTGAAACTCAATTAAATAGGGGATATGTTGTGGTCTGATGACAGATTTCATCAACTGGTCTGATTACCTGCCCGGTAGGAACGAAAATGTATGGAGTAGATCATAGCGATATATCGGGGGACATGAGGAACGCTGGGAACTCAAATTCAGAAGGCAATGTAGTAACTAGACTGGTGCAGCGCTTAGGAGGAATATTGAGTAACGATTTAGGATTTATGAAATTCGTGCAACTTGAAGTGATGGAGCACCTAACGCTGATTTCCAATATCAATTTGCCACAGACGTTGTGAATATTTTTGTGATTGTCGGCACATGTCCTGCATGCATATTGCGAAAGATGATGGCATCGTGTGATATTGAGCAAGTGCTACCGAGATACTCCGGACATTCATTATGGGCTTGAGACGCATGCCAACCATACCCTCACATCGAAACCGTGATGAGTCGGGGAAATGTTCTCCACAATATTTCAATAGCAGAAATCAGCGATTAATTAATCAATATTATCAAAATAATTGCGAAAAGAGAAAGTATTTTCGTATTTTGAATATATTTAAATATTCCAGAAATCGTCGGCGAGCTCGGACGTGACGACAGCGACGACGTCTGCTGCAGGGGGCGTCGGCCCGTCCGCCAGCATGCCCTGTCTGAAGCAGGAGGAGGGAGGAATCAAGCAAGGTACGGTAGATTGGGAGTATGGTAGGAGAAGGAGGTGGGGGGGGAGGGTTGATGGGTTGGGATATGATAGGCGAAGGCCGGAATCAAGGAAGAAAGTTGCGTTATGATGAGATGAAATATCGATTTGGGATACTGTATGAGCGTATGGGTGGGTCATATGGACCTGCAGCACAAAAGTGAACCAGGATGAATGTTGAGGAGCTGGTTCAATGTGTATCCAATTAAGTGTGTGTTTTCAATTCATCGTCGTCATACTTTGGCGATAATATCTGACAAGGGAAGCACCAAAGTCGGGGTCGTCGTCCCGGTAAGAGACCTATGTGGGCCGGTAGGGCATGGGGGGAGAAGCTCAAAACAATTTTTCAAAACCCACATAGGTCTCTTACCGGGACGACGACCCCGACTTTGGTGCTTCCCTTGTGAGTAGGGTGCTTGTCGTCTACTATGAGTGCTTCTAGTAACATAGATGTGCCTTGTTGTGTTTAGAATGCGCTAATGTTCTGTTTTTTTTCTTCTATTTTTTGAGATTGAAGACTGTGAGGTGAACTAAAATCAGATAGTTTCCCTTCCCATGAATCATATCGACTGCGCGTGACCTGAATGCGCCGGGCAGTGTACAACGTTTAGATTTCCCATTAGGCATTTGCAAGTTTTTGTGTTTTGAACCTTCACGCCGAAGAATGATCGGACAGTGCTAAGGCTAATGTGTCACAATAACTAAGCGAAACCTGAATGCGCCTGGCAGGATGCAGTGTTTAGAATAGCTGATTGGTAACGCGGTGCGTTACCGTACACTCTGCACTGGATATAGTTTAGATTACCCGAGTTGAATCGGCGATATGAGAAGTCTTGTGAACGAATTTGCCTGAAATTTAACTGATTTCGAAATATTGGCTATTGAAGAAGGTACTCCGATTGAATCGGAATCGTTGCCATGCAACATGTTACATGTTCAACCCGTAACCGGAAAGTGGCTGCTCGTATTTTGCAAGCCGATATTTAGATTATCTGGTAGGATGACGTGTCGATACCGCTCAGCGAAGATAGTTTAGATGAGTGGGAAGGAGAGAGAGAAAACGGTCTCACTCTCCTCGTTTGGGGGTGCTCTCTCGCGCACTCTGATCAGTGAGGGACCAGGTGGGCTGGAGAGCCACGAAGGGTTTACCAGTGGAGCCACGAATCGGTGAGGAAAGCAAGAGCCAATCACAATCAGTCAGTGTCAGTTTTGGGGAGCAGTAATGGAATGATTGTCTACACTCTATTTCCTTTTATCGCTTGGCTCTAGACACTTTAGTAGGGAACATTCGCTACTTCCATGAACGCTAGTCCCTATCTGGTAATGATAATGTCAAATAGACGATGCGCGTGCCCAATTATCAAGTAATATCAGTTGAGAACTCTCGAAAGTTCTTATGAATTCTCGTCTATCAGGCTAAACTGTCTAGCTTATGGAATGGAGATAGTTCACGCGAGAACTGGAAAGATGCGCGAGTGAGCGGATCCGATTTGACAGTTTGTGTGCTTCGAAGTTTGCCGCCCGCTAATCGAGTGCTAGCTCGGCTGATTGCTAATCGGTGTTGTCTATTGATCCGTGTAGCGAGTTGCGTGTTTTCGATTTTCTTTGCTCTAGTTTGATACAGGGACAATGGTCATTAGATGAGCGGTATGTGGTCAGCAAGTCGTCCAAAATATTCTTGACAGCTAGAAGTACCAAAACCTTGCTATAGTCGCTCCGTCTTATCCATGCACGTTCGGTGATGTGGACATACATCCACAAACAGACCCCCCTCCCCCAATGTTGCGCACCCTTCTGAATCCTGCCTTACCATCTCAATTCCTCGGGAATGAATTGCGCCGTGAAGAGAATGTGGAAGAGCGCCCATCGCTCTTCTTCCCATCTCCTGCCTCCCAACCGCTCTAGCGAGCGATCCAACGCACCGGAATGAGATTGATGCCCAGTCCCGGACTGATGGTCTGACTCTCTCCATTTCGCACGCTATCTCGCTCCGTCTAACCGACGATTGATGCAAGAAAGAAGGCATTTATCCTACCAGAAGAAGCAGGAAATCCTATTTGGGCTGACCTCGAGGGCTAAAGAAGAGGAAATAAAGGAGGCAGTTCAGAGAGACTGATAGGTCTACAGCACGCCCCATTGGATAAGGAACGGGCCCATCTGAGGAACGCTTTTTGGGGAAGGGGGATGAAAGAAGTTATTTGTCCGGCTCTGGGACTTGGCGATTCGAGGCTGCGCGAGCGCTACGTGTGCTTTGAGTTTATTTACAAGTCAATCTTGCGTGCTGCTTCACTTAAATATTACTATTGACTTTCTCTTTTTTTTGGGATCAGGCTTCCTGCCAGATCTGATTCTACTATTGAATGTGTCGGAGGTGGTGATTCCGAGTAGCATGCAGTAGTCATAGGATGGACCGCACTCGCGATTAATAATCATCGGTTGAAAACGTCTGAATAGCGCCAATATCTCACATACTGGCTTCTAGACTGCATAATCGGCCAATTTCCTCGCGGAAATGGATGTGCGATAGGGGCTGGCGAAGTCAGCGGTAGTCGGCAGGCAGGAAATCGGGCTCATTACACATGCCGATTGGTCAGCACTTCTCATTTCCGGCAATGAGAGGCTTGGTTGTTGCTACCCCTGTGCGCGATATCTCGAGGCCATTATGGACACCTAGGATCTGCATCCGTTGGCTAAAGCATGTAAAGACGCTTCGAGGCAACGGTAGTTTTTTTTGATAGCAGGTAACATTTGACATCTACATGCCTATGATCCGTGTTGGAATGTTGATTCCCCGTTTTTCATTCCTTTCCTTTCCCTTACTCTCGAAGGATTGTCTGGCACGCTGGGAACGTGGAGAATCCGGGAAAGGAGAACGGAGAAAGGCAGCTGGGCTTAGGTTGTAATTACCGATCTGAGATGTTCGTAGAAGGGAGGATGAAGGGATAATGACAAGATTGCAACGTGCCGGATGCTGGTGGATCAGCTGAAATTAGCGTCTTATGGGATCTGTTGCTGATACTTATTTTCATTTCTTCCTCCCTTGCGTGGTGCATTGTCTGCCCGGAAACATGGAGAATCTGAGAATGGAGAACGGCAGCCGGTCTTTGGTTGTAATGAGCAGTCTGAGAGACGTGTGGCGAAGGGGATATGGTAAAGACGAGTAGATGAAGGGGTTGCAAGGTGCTGACGGATACGACAGTGTCGAGAGAAAGCACGTAGGAATAGGGGTGTTTTAACCGCGGAAAATTCCCAAGACAGTATGATATTGGTTCATATTTCCCCCAATGACGTTGGTTGATTTCCAGATCAGTGAGTAGCGCTGGATGAAAGGGTGGCTTAATAGCCTCCCCGCTAAGAGTGCAGATAATGATGTGGTGTGCAAATGGAATGTGAACGAAGCCCCATAAATGCGGCAAATGAGTAAGGTGGGAGTATTGAATTAGCTCCCGCGTTGCTTGATGGGCCTGCTGGATGGGTTCCGTGCGGAGAGTAGATGCGGTTTTTGACGTTAGGTTGATCTTTGATCCCTGCAGTTTAGCAAAGAATCTTATCATAGATCGTCTATAATCTGGCACATCTCGAAATAGGAAAGCCATTAGCGTGGAGATTATGCTCCGGAATGAAATGTTATTTCGCTAAGCCAGGCGAAGGGATTAGCCGTGTTGCTACAGATGATGCTGTAGTCGCGTGCGCTCATCTATAACGGCTATCTGGGCATGGATCTAATGTGAGATCACTGAAGGCTTGAGCTCACCGAAGCACTCGACGATATTGACGAGATCATGTGTTGAAACCTTGATCACTCATGGGAATATCATGGTGAGGGCATGAGCGTTTTTTCAACGTTTGAAAAAGTGTTTCCCGATAGATCTCGTGTCAGAATTTGAATGGGAGCATGGAATTGTCAAGGTATTTCATCGTTGTTTGGAGAGTTACCTTGGCAATTTGGGAATGACCACCTGAAGAAACGCAGGGAAAGAAGAGGGGCTATGGGATAAATTCCTCGAAATGAAGGCGAAAGTGCGATAGCGTCCATTCGTACGCATGGATATATGCGAACGGAGTCTGGATTTTTAACGCTGCTGCAAGTAAAGATTAGTGACGTATCATAGGTCTCGTCACGATCCCTGACTAGAAGTTCTGCTAGTACTGAGCTTGCCGAGAACCGCCAACCAGCCGGGCGCGTGCCCGAGCCCCCTGTCTAGTACAGTTCGAAATTCGGGTAATCGTCTCTTCATGTCGCGTGCTCTCTCGCCTCTCTGACCGGTGAGAGAGTACGTGAAATCAAGAGACGGTGACCCGTATTTCGAACTCTACTGTCTAGTCTGAGCTCATCATCATCGCCTCATTGTGAGGGGGGGGGGGTGCACAAGAGCCACATCAACACACGAGCAGTCCATGCCGATGCGCTGCTTCTCTCCAAACCCCGCGCTCTCTAGCACTGTCTGACCGTCTGACCAGGCGATTGACCGAGAGGCAATTGTGAAGGAAGCTGCCCGAGTGCACACCCTCCTCGCTTTCCCCCGGTCCATTAGCGTAATTAAGCCTGCCCCTGGCCACAATTTCATTCTCATTTATCCAGCGCCCATCCACTCTCTTTTTGCGCGCGCCCGCCGCGCTTGTTTATGTGTCCTCGACGTTTTTGTAGAGAGAGAGAGAGAGACTCATTAAATGTTCTTTCATCTCGCTCGCCGATCTACTCAGTGGAATGTACTCGTGTACGTGATCTTAGATTAGATGGAGATTTCTTGCCCTGATGTTCTCATGAGCGCTCATCAGAAGGTGTCGCCCGATACCGCTTTCGGCAAGGAGTTCAATATGTTCAAGAGTTCGGGACCCTCGTTTGAGAAGAACGCTTCCAATGGTTCCCCGTCACGAATGTTCGAGAGAAGCCAGACGGGAGTTGAGTGCAGATAAAAACGTGTGCGCTTGCGCCAAACGGCACACATCTGCTGGAGAGATGTGGCGCAAGGAAAAGGAGAAGGAACGATTACCACCTTCGCATCTCCTTCCTACCCGATCACCATCCCTCCCATCAACCTGCCACATGGAATCGGTCAGGCGCGCCTGTCTCGAGTAGAAGAAAAACGGCGCTCGCTCGCAAAAAGCCGCCAAGGCCAGACAGTTCTTGCGCGCGTCGCCCTGAGAGGAAGAGCGAGAGAGGACGCAAAAAGAGGAATGAAGGAACGAGGGCGGATACGGACACTAGCTCTGATCCGTAGTGACAGAGAGTATTTAGAGGAGAAGGAACGTCAAATGGACAATACGTCAAAGTCTCGATGGGCAATAGCTAGAGTAGCGACGAGCCAGATTGAAGTGACATAAGCCAGTACGGATCAGGCAAGGAGTCGTTAATAGTTGAGTGCAATGAGAAGAGTTCTGCCTGGTGTTCCTATCGATAGCTGAGCAAATGATTCATCTCGCCGTCCTTACCTCGGTGATATTAATGCTGGAGATATATCATGCCCGACCATGGCATGGGTTGGTTACGCTGAGATGTGTGATTATATCGTACAGAGTAGATATCTGTCATATCCTGCGCCACCCTAGGAGGAGATTCAATACTGGAAATCCATCAAACCCGATCATGCAATCGTAAGCTCCGCCGGCTTTTCCACCCCCTCTCTCTCTCTCGCGGCTTCATAAAATGGCGCAGCGCCTGGTTTATGGTGCTACGGCGCGTCTGAGAGCCTCCGTTCATCTCCCTTACTCTTCTCTTCTCTTTTTTTCGCAGTTCTTCCAAGCTCTCAAACGGCACAGATGGTGGAAGGGGAAAAGTGTCCTCATTTCGAGCGCGTCTACTTCCGTTCTCTCCGGATGAACGAGGGATGGTCTGTCCCATGCTTCCTTCTCTGTTCTCCGATCGAAGAAAGAGCATTGCCAAAAGAGAGGGCTTGACAGTCATTGGAGTTCACGCGCATCCTTTGTTCGGGAAAATGACAGACATTGCGCATCTGCTTTCCCGCCTCAACCCTCCTTTCTTTCTTCCTGCTCCTTTTCCGTCCGTCCTTAGTTTTTTGTGCAAGCGCCACTTTTGAAAGGGCTCTTTCTCTCTGCCTATGACTCGTCAGAGCTCTCAGCGATGCACGCGTACTCTCCGCCGCCTAAAAAGAGACACTTTGGCAGCCGATTCTCGTCGTTTCACATGCTATCTCGTCTTGGGCGACTGTCTCTGCCACTCCTTATCCACCATGCTATATCGTCGCACTGTCAGGCGGCCAGTGCAAAAACCGCGGGCAATCAGAATATTGCTACTGACGATGTTTCATCACACATAAACACTCTGGAATGTTTTTAAATCCCATTTGGCTCCTTGGCCCCGCCCCCTTTTTGCTCGAGCAAGAAGGGCGAGAGCGAGAGGGTAGTGATTGAGGGGAGCGAAATGCGAGCAGGTAGGGCTCAGGCCCTCCTATGTTGTGTTCTTGGATATGCGTGTTGCGCGGTTACTGTATGATAAATCAGATGGATATGATGTTGAATGCGTTGCTTAACTCTTCAGAGACACTAGTTACTGTAGCAGTCCGTTTGGCAAAGGGGGCGTATGAGAACAACAACTGTAGAGAAGATACAGCAAGAAAACATGTTGCGAAACAGTTGCCATTCAGGCTAGTTCCGTCCGTGTATTGGCTCGCTCTATTCGACGCGCCATAAAGCAGGGTCATTTGCCCCCGCCTCATTTCCTAGCCGCGCACTAGGGCCATATGACTTGCGATTTTTCATTGCCCGTCATAGCGGTCGTTACTGCCATTCCTTGGACCGATCACCAAGGTGCATCTGCGTAGCGTGGCTTCAATATGGGCTTGTGTAATGACTCATTTTTGATAGCAGGTAGGTAGGCATGTTCAAATTACAATAATACTTGTTTTCTATTGAACCATGTGCGGATATTTTACGCATTGAACAATTTTCGGTTCTAAGATGATTCATTGCACCAATCTTCGTTTGTTTCTCATAAACGTCGTCGAACTTTTTTTTCATTCACCCTGATTCCTTCTCCACTCATTGCTGTCCCTCGTTACCATAGATGTTGAATGGCAATTCAAACTAGAGAAGGGACGCCGTGCCTCATTCGCCTCCTCCTCACTCCCACGGCCGCGCGCTCTTCTTTGATCTTGCTCGCGATGTCATAGCGGCTCTTGGAAACACCCGGTGTTTGACTCTCTTCATTCCGCATACTCTCTAGCCCTGTCTGACTAATGAGGGCTTGCCTGACTCTCTCAAATCACCGTAATCACTAGCCCTGTCGGGCTGATGACTGATAATAAGTATGGCGTTGACCATGCGATGAATAGGCTATGCGCGCGTGAGGGTGCGCGCAGTGCCCTTTTGAATTAGACAAAGGACAGAGGTTGTTGACCAGGCTATAGGTCAACTTGATGACGAAAGGTTGTCGTGCGTTTGAATCTGTGGTCTGGCGCAGTCTAAAAAGCTGTTAACATCGGCCTTTGAATCAAATGACCACTTTTTGTAGTCAGGTTATAGACCCATGGCGAAGCTGTGGAGTTTGAATCTTAGCCGATAGAGCTGTTTAGCAAGGATTTCATGTGTATGATGATCTAGGATTTCAATGTTTGTATATAACAGTACGGCCTGTGTGTTTGAGACGTTTTTAGCCCTTGCGGTCAAGGAAGTGCTCCTGAGGCGTCGTGCTAGTTCGGGAATAGCCTCAGGGCAACTAATTGGCCGCCGTATTTGGCGGTGATAGGGCGTTCGAGAGTGCGCACTTTAGGGTTGCTCGTTCGGTTTCGGTTTCGGAATATTCGACCCCTCTTCCCTTCTCCGCCCCTCTCGATTGCAGGTGCAATAAAGAGGGGAGGGGAAGGGAAGAGGGTGTCGGTAAAACCGAGAGAGTCGGTTTTGCCTCGGTTTTTACGACCCTTCCGATCTCTCCCTCCCCTCTCCTCTCAGTCGAGAAGATTTAGTGTTTCAGTTTGGCCACGCAGAATCTGTTTTGTGATAGTAGCTATTTCGGTGCTAAGAATGACCAACTTCAGTCGACGTACTCTTTGAAGGCATCTTGGTGGGCATACATCGAGCGAAAACTGGGGACTGTACGATAAAAATGAAGCAAGTTATGACAGATTGAGTTCCCAATTTTATACGTTTTGCCGCCTCATTAAGGAACTCTCTCGCTGTCGGAAATGGTGTTAGTGCGTGCGCCGTCAGGCCAAAACGGGGGAGGGAGAGATCGGAAGGGTCGTAAAAAACCGAGGCAAAACCGACTCTCTCGGTTTTACCGACCCCTCTTCCTCTCTCGTCGGTTAATCCGAGGATGGGAAGAGGGTGCGCGCTCTCTCAAGAGCACGTGCTCGAGGGAGAAGGGAAGGGCCTCCGTGAGCTCGGTTTTACCGAAACCGAACGTGCAACCCTAGCGCACTTGGAGATGTATTGCGTTGATTACCTGAGAATATGGCTGTTGAAGTCTTCGTCTGGTCAAACTTGTTACTCTGCTCGATGAAAGAGTTCGAGAAATGAAGAGACGGATTCCTCACTGAGTAGCCATCCTGAAGAGGTCCCAGGAGGTGCCAGGTGTCCTACATCGTTAAGACAAGTCGTCTGAATCTCTCCAAGATGCCTGCTCTCTAGATCTGTCTGACCGACGAGATAGCACGTGGAATGAAGTGAGTGAACATGCTAGTCCCAATGTTCACACGCACTTTACCGCAGACAGCCTAATTTCGTTAACAAAACATGCCTCAGCGAGCGTAAAGTCATTATTTGCGCCCTTGCCCAGGCGGTCTTGCGCTCATTATTATTACGAGCCTCGGGAGTAATGATGATTCTCTTCAACGTGCGGTCTCTTGTCCGAATGATGGTCATTATTTGTCATTATCTCGATGTTTATATGCCGCCTAATGGGGATTAATAGTGCACCGCATTGACACGGCACGGGTGATAATTTCTCATCATGATTTAGTCCATTCTGATTCGATCGTTTTGGTTTGAGTCCCTAGATCAATGAAGCCTTCATTAACAAAGCAAACGCTATATCGTGATAGCAACGTTCCATTGTTAGTCGATGTTGGGGCTTTGTTCTGAAAATAGATCATGCTTTCACTATTTTGTTCTGGTATGCGTTGGCATCTCTTCCTTCCCCTTGCTCTTTTTTGAATGAGAAATGTTTGCAGTTATGCAGAATCACTGTTATGAAATGGTTTGCGAACGGCATAAATCGCATAAAAGAGCACTTGCATGATGTTTTTATCGCATTTATAAAGAGCAGCGCGCTATTGCTGAGTCATTCCTTATTCCTTTCCTGCCTTTTTCTCTCCCATTTCCAAATTCACACTTTTTCATGAAAACTATTACAAATTCACACTTCTCCTTGTTCCTTGAATAGTTCGCCGCTCATAAGCTTCATTTTTTCGCGCAATAGAAAATGTAGCGAGATTGAATTGCGGCAATTGTAGCGGGGGCTATTTCTGAAACTTAGTATTGGCGCGATTTTATGACCGCATTAGGGTGTCGATAATTGGTCGGGTTTTTTGCTGTTTGTTTGCAGTTTGATCGACCAGGTGATTCCGGGTTAGAGAAGATAGTGTTCACGGTAGTGTGGTATTTGCATGCAATAGTGTAACCATTCGGGCTAGAATTTAGAACATGTTCAAAGTGCAGGCGAGCTAGGCCAGAACACCCATAATGCCGCGCGCTAATTTGAAAATTGAGCTGGCGCTGGCGGAAATTCGAGGACGTAGGTCACGCGCGAGGATGCTTGCTCTTTCAGGAAAGACGGAATTATTAGCGAATCAAATAGGGGGGCTCAGATTCATGCGATATCGCGTTTCGCATAGGGATGCTTCATTATGGAGGCGTTGGTGATATGTTTTGCGAGGAGCGCTAACTACATCGCCATCTAACTCTTCACCAGACGGATAGCGGGGCAGCGAGGCACGAAATCGCCTGGTCAAATCACGCACACTGACGTTTGGAGCCCAGAAAAAAATGACTGAATGGACTGCGATTATTGGCAATAAACCGGGGCAAGGGTATGATGACGCGGTATAGAGAGGGTGGAGGCAGAGGGGGCGGGCGGATAGAGTGTGTTGCTAGGCTGTCCGACTCTCACCGTTTTGCGTGCTCTCTCGCGTTGTCTGACTGTCAAGAAAAACGGCTAGGTGTTGAAGTTGGCACTATTCGCAACTATTCGATACCAACCTCCCGCGACTCTCGGACTGTCCCGCCTACCCTTATGGAAGAGTGAACAAGGAAGCATAGGGCGATTGATAGCGCTCGAATCTAGGGTGATAAAGAGTCGCGCTCTTCATTCCACACACTATCGCGGCCGTTACGGCTTCGAAAGTGCACTTTGAGATTCATTGCCAGCTGCGATAAGATGGCCCTTTGCTTGTGTTGACGTTGTTGACGTGTCACAGATGTTGTAGTTGTTGTTTCATAGAACGCCTCCTTTTGGCCACGTGTTTGCCCACTACATTTTTTTTTCTGTTTTAACGACCCCCATGATCCAATTGGCCCATATTTCTCGATGTTTGCGTGAGAATCGCCGCCCCAGCTGGCATTTGTTTCGCTTGTTTTCGTGTCTCGCATCTCACAGTGAGCCTCTCCAGAGCAGCAGCCCCGCAGCAGCGCATGCCCGACATGTACGTGCTGTGGCCGCAGTCGATGCAGCAGCAGCCGCAGCTGCCTCCGGCTGCAGCCCTGCAGCAGGCGCAGCAGCTGCTGCTGCCGCCGCAGCCGCTCAAGATGCCGGCGCCGGCGCTAGCCGCGCCCGCCACCATGGTCGTGCCGCCGCCGCAGTACTACTACACCATCTTCGACAGCGGCCACCCCGTCAACGGCTACCTGCCGTCGGCGCCGATTCCGGCGCAGGTGGCGCTGGTGGACAGCACGGCTGTCCACCACAAGACAGCGACGCAGCTGTCGCCGCAGCAGCTGCCGCTGCCCAGCAGCCAGCAGCAGGCTGCTGCGAGAGCAGCAATGAAGAGAAAGTTGAATGGTAATTAAACGATCGATTGTGTGTGCTTTGAAATTGAGCAAATGGGGTAGGTTCTACGAGGGTGTTAGCTTTTTTTCTTCTGAAAATCGAAAATTGCGTGGCGTAGGTTGTGGGCAACTGTGAGGGTGACGGAAATTGAATTGTGGAAAAGCAATAATGAAGGTGATTTCCGGTGGCATGTGGATGAGAGGTGAGGTGGTAGGCGAAGAACTGGTTTGATGATCAGAAACGGTGATCTGGGAAACGTTTCTGAAATGGATTGAAAGGATTTAATTTTCCTGTTCTTCAGAGGAGCCGTCGCGCCTGGTGCAGCCGCTGCAGCAGCAGCAGCAGGCTGCAGGCGGCGTGCAGCACACGCCGACGATCGTCGCGCCCATTGCCACCCACCCACAGCAGCAGCAGCAGCCGACCCCGCAGGTGAGCTAACGGTGGAGTAAAAGTAAAAGGTAGAGATTCACCCCGTACTCAAGGCACACGAAGCCTGCGGGCCTCTGATTATTCAGTGATTGGTAGGGCAGGGTCCCGAAAAATGGGGTCAAATGGTAGAGATAAGAACCACCCGCAGGTGAGGGTTGAGATAGAGTAGGTCACATAAAGGCTAAACTAACGGAACTATTATAATTGTAAGTGTAAACAATTGTAAGGAAAAATGAGTCGTCAACCCCGCAGGTATGATTAGAGGCAGAGTGGGAGAGTGGCTAAACTAGCGGAAATTAGGAAAATGGGCCGGCAACTCCGCAGGTGAGGTATTAGTCGAGGAGGGTCTCGAATATGAGGTCGAAATCGAAAAATGATGTATAAATGAGGAAAAATAGAGACATTCGAACACTGCGCTCTTGTGTTTCAAGCGCACCTGAATTGGCCGGAACTTCCTGGCATGTGATTCACCCTCTATTTTTTTTCTCTAATTTAGAAGAATGAAGAATCACAGTGTTTCCAATTTCATCCATATTTCAACTCTGTCTGACGATATGGGGTCGAGGTCGAAAACAACAGATGTTATTGTTGGTGCCGGCTATGCTAATTTCGCTGGTCAAAGTTTAGCACCAGGTTGGCAGTGGCTGTTGTTGTTTTTTGACATAGAACCAGAAGAAATCCGATTATTGTAGCTGTTGCGGAAGCAGTAATCCGCCCACCGGGAATGGAGCAGGCTATTTTGTTGCCTCTAGTCCGCGAGAGAGTATGGGGAATCGAGAGAGCGAACATGTTGATCGGGCAATCCAGGAAGTTCCACGCGGAGGTTGCGTGTTTTGATAACTCGATATGTTTCGAATCGGATTTTGGGTTGCGTTAGAGGCGCGTTAAGCGCAGCAAAAAAAATATCAATAACTTTATCAGGTGATAGGTTATCAGGGTTATCAGGAAGTTCCACTTGGAGGTTTTGTGCAAAGCAGTAGCAACACTTGCAAATTGTGCGCTTCATAACATCGCTAAGTTTCGAAGCATGCATGTTGCCATGATGAATGGGATCGTGGATTTTATAAAATCACTTTGCAGCAACTCGCGGCACAGGCGGCGCTGCAGCAGCCGATGCACTCGGTGCTGCAGCCGCAGCAGCCGGCGACGTCGTCTGCAGCTGCAGCCCAGCAGCAGGACGCGACGACCACGCTGCACCAGCAGATCCTGCAGCAGCACTTCGCGCAGCAGCAGCACGCGCAGCAACAACAACAGCAGCAGCAGCAACCGGGCGCAGCCGGCTTCACCCCGCAACACCAACACCTGCTGCAGGTGATTCATTTGATCTTTTTTTCAAATGCTACGAATATAGCGACGAAACATTAGAATATTTTTCCTGTAGTTTACATGATGAAAAAGGAGTCGAATATTGATTTACCGATATAGTGAGATTTTTACCTTTTTTTGCAAAGATATACTCCAAACATCGGCTTTTGGATATCATGAATGATATCAATGTTATGTGCAACCGCAACGTGCTAGGTGTAACTTTACATTTTCCCTATTTTGCAGCAACAGCAGCTGCAGCAGCTGCAGTCGCTGATCGCGCAGCTGCCTGCGCACACGCCGCAGCACATGGTGCAACAGCTGGTGGCGCAGGCTGCGCAGCTCGCGCAGCAGAACATGCAGGCTGCGGCGCAGCAACAGCAGCAGCAAGCGCAGGCGCAGCAAGTGCAGCAGGTACCTACAGTATCCGTGTTTGTGTTTTTGATCATGACCTCGATAAAATGGAGAACATTCGAAATTTCGCCGTAACCATGGTCGATTTTTTACGCCAGAACTTGAATACGTTCCTGTCTTGAACACCATTTTTGACCTAATTGATTTAGCAGGTACAGCAGCGGCTGGCCGCGGCCGCAGCGCAGGCTGCGCAGCAGCAGCAGCAGCCGCAGTCTGCAGCGATCATCGCCCAGCTCGCGCAGAACCCGCAAGGTGAGCGCCGCAATTTAGGTTTCAAAATTTTAAAAGCGTATCTGAAAAATGTCTAGCAGCACATAGAGGCTAGCAAGTATCCTTTCAAGTATGATTGGGCGCTGCGAAACAAGTTCGCATTAAAAACAACTATGTTATTCAGCCCTCCAAGCCTCCGTTCGACAGTTGCTCCTCTCCGGACAGCAGGGACTCGACGTAATTGTTTTATTTTTTTTTTTGAATGATCGAACAATTTAATTAATTGTTCGATCATTCAAAATGTGCGTCAAAATCAGTACTAATGATGAAGACAAGGCGGAAGACGATTTAAAAAAAATCAATAATCACGGATTACGGTAGTATATCGGCGACCCTTGCAGCAGCTGCAGCAGCTGTCGCAGATTATGGGCTTCAGCGCGGAGCAGGTCGTCCAGGCGTTGCAGCTGCAGGACCTACCCGAGGGTGAGCGATTACGGTATTCAGGGAGTACGGTAGACACTCATAAGTTACTGTAGGTAGGTCAATCGCAAACTGACAGAGCTGCCAACCTTGCCTTGACCGCAGGGATCTTGGATTTCAGTAGTCGTGCTTACGGTAGTGAGTGGCCAATCGCAAACTGATCTTTTTGCAGCCCAGAACTTGATCCGTCTCGCGAACGACCAACAGCGCGCCCGACAGATGCAAGCACAGCAGGTACGGTAGCTTAAATTGATTAAAGGTTACGGTAGGGAGATCGATGTTTATATGTGTTTTTAAAAGAATATTTAGTAAGAGAATCGTGGCGGATAATAGCAAATCAATGACTCGGTTTTCTCTGGTTTCACAGTTGGAACATATGTGGAAATTGTTTCCCTCGACGATTGATCTGAATTTCCGCGTTCAAAATAGCAGCGAGTGTTTTGGCAACTGCCGCGTCTGCATCAACGCCTGTATTCTCATCAAAAGTAGCTGACTATTGCCCATTTTATTTTCACTGACACCTCATATTGCTTTATTTTTTCTCAAGTACAACACCACGAACGATGGGTGTAGCATCACTACCAATGTACCAGTACAATGAGAATTTGAGCTTCGTTTACGAATGAATACCGTAGATTACGGTAGCAATCCTTCTTTTGCAGCAGCAGCAGTACCAGGAGATGCTGGTGCAGCAGCAGCGGGCGGTCGCAGAGCAGAAAAGGAGGGAGGAGGAGCGGGCGAGGAGGGAGAAGGAGGAAAAGGAGGAGAGGGAGCGGCAGGAGAGACTGGAGAAGGAGAAGAGGGAGGAGATGGCACGCAGGTACGGTAGATGGGGTGTGGATGTTATTGATTAGTACTGATAGTTGTGGAGGTTGACGGTTACGGTAGCGCCAGATAATCGATTAGCAAGATTTGAAAAAAAATCAATAATCAATCGATTGCAGGGAGCGCATACAGCGGGACCTCGAGCAGCAGCGCTACATGCACATGATGCAGCAGGGCATGCCAGGTACGGTAGCAGGGAGGGGATACGGTAGCGGGAAGGGTACGGTAGCCTTCAAGAAGTAGTTCCGATTACGGTAGAATGGGGGGATACGGTAGAAGGAAAGGGTACGGTAATGAAAGGGATTGATAGTGGCAAGGGTACGGTAGCCTTCAAGAAGTAGTTCCGATTTGAGTACTGCAGCAGGGCATGCCAAGGTACTGTATGAGAGGGGATACGGTAGCGGGAAGGGTACGGTAGAATGGAGAAAAGGCCATTGGTTTGGGGTCGATTAAACAAGTTTTGCCAGGTGGATTGGCGATTCGGGTTCAGTACATTATTGAGTCTAAGCTACCTTTTCGATGATACAGGGATTTCTTTTAATTAGAATCAAGATAAATCAGCTCTAGAATATAGCCTCGAGACTAGCGTCTAGTCTCTCGATAGTCCGTCATCCTTTCGCTTCAGGCACATCGCGCCAGGCTGCCGGTCCGTCGACGACGTGCTCCGAGGCGCAGACCATGATGGAGACGCACAACAAGCACATTGCGGACGCGGAGAAGGTGAGAGCGGTCGAGACTAGAGTGTAGTTACGAATGATCAGCGATTGATCGGGACTAGAGTGTAGTCTCACGATTATGCCAAAGTGCCTCAGAATAAGCGCCTTCTTGCCAATACTCTCCAATAGAGGCCATCACGATGGCGATGGTCGAAGGTCAACACAAGGTCGAAACTAGAGAGTCTAGTCGCGAGTTGATTGCAGCTGAGCAAGAACCTGGCGCCGCTGCGCGTGCAGCACGCCGACATCGAGAAGGCCCTGCAAGTGTGCAACGTCAAAATCGCGGTACGTAAGTCGAAACACTAGAGTCTAGGCTCGATGGACGCGCGAGATCAAACTATATACATGCTGTAAATTTGCAGGAATTGCAAACGCACCTCGCGACGGTGCACCAGATGATGGGAATGGTGCCGGCGGGCGCGCCCGATAACGAGCAGACGAACATACTGAGACACGTAAGCCGAAACTAGGAGTCTAGTCTCGATTAGACTTTGAAAAGTCAAATGCACTGCTCCAGTCAAATGTCAAATGCACTGCTCCATTCGAGAAAGAGTGAGCGGAATGAGGAGAGTCCACTCTCGATTTGACTGGTAAGGAACTAGTTCCTAGTTCCTTTTCAAAGTCTAGTCTCGATTGGGGCCCGGATTATAATGACCCGTGACGGTGTCGAGTATTTCAATAAAACATAAATGATTGTGAGTTCCAATTCAGGCCCCGATTTCGTTAGTCAACCAATTCAAAGTCATTTCGTTAATGAAAAGTAAATCAAATTAATGAATAATTAAGGTATTGCAGCTGAATCAGAGCATCCCACAAGAGCTGGCAGTCTTAGAGGCGGACAAGCATGCAAAGGAGCAAGAGAGGGATCGAATCGTAAGAAACATACAGGAGGTACGGTAGTTTACGCTAGGATTGAGCTGGATACGGTAGCCCTCGAGATACGGTAGATTACGGCATGGGCATGGTAGCACTGGATGTGGAGAGGTTACGGTAACTCACAGAAGAGGGCGGGATACTGAAGATGTGAGGCGCGATGCGGTACTTGTCGAAACTAGAGTCTAGTCACGATTAGGGCTGTCAGGATGAAGAATCCGTCTCTTCATTCCGCATACTCTCTCGTCACTCTGACCGGTGAGAGAGTACACGGAATGAAGAGACGGATTCTTCATCCTGACAGCCCTAGTCACGATGCGTTGCTTCAGATCGAGCGAACGCGTCAGGACTACGTCAAGCGTGCCGAAATTGCCGAGAACAAGGGTGAGCATTTGGAACTATTACTTTATTTTAAAAAAAAAATTACAAAAATGTGGATAGCTCTAGGTTCCTCAATAGCAAGACGCTGAATCCTCTAACATCTTTACCTTTCATTCTTTCATTTTGTCAGATACAAAGATTCGGGAGATGGTCAGAGACGCATGTCCGTCTCTTTAGCTTCCTTTGGTGTGCCTTACCCGATGCATTGCAGCCCGGCAGCTGGAGACTGAGGCGCAGCTGCGGCTGCAGCAGCAGCAGCAACTGCAGGCGCAGCAACAGCAGCAGCAAGCGCTGCAGGCGCAGATCAACCAGATTATCATGAGCGGCGACCAGAGCAAGATCCTCGAGCTGTTTTCTGTGAGGATATTTTAAAAAAATTATTTCGTATAGCCTGAAAATTACATTCTGTGAACGATAAAGGTAAAGGTGCATCCACGTCAAGCGACTTTTACGTCGTAAGACAACGCTAGGTGGGACCCACTGGTAAGGCCAGCTGTCCTATGTGAAATATATGGGTAATAAAACTAATAAAAGAGCAATTTAATGATTGGTATTTTACGAATTTGCAGCACATGATGAAAGGGAACCCGAACGGAGGAGAGGACGTGCTGGGCCAGATGATCACCCAAGCACTGATGAACAAGCAGGGACAGCAGCCTCAGGCACTCATGGTACGTCGACACTAGAGTGTAGTCACGATAGGGGGAGGGAACGAGTCGTGGATACGAAAACAAATGGAGACTTGAGCCTAGTCACGATTGGCGAGGGAACTTGATCAAGCTGCTTGACCGATGAGGGTGATACGGTAGCAAAGTTACTCAATACTATTGCAGCAGATGCAGCAGCAGCAGCTGGCTGCGGTGGCGGCGCAGCAGCAAGCTGCAGCCCAGCAGCAACAGCAACAGAAGGACGCTGCAGCCCGGCAGAAACAGCTCGCGGTGAGAAGATGGGATGATTATGAAACCTAAATTTGCTTGGCTGATTCAAATGTGAGAATAATAGAGATATTCAATTTGTGCTTCTTACATTACAAGTTGGTACTTGAATCCTGGTAGGTTTTCGCTTCACATTTGCCATATCCGAAATGGAGTATGATGAAGAGCGTTGGATGCCAAGGTGTGCCTATCGAATCAATAAAAAGCGACTGCAATGACCCGTCACTTCTGCGCTTCACTGATCCTATAATCGTCCAGATCAGGGCCCTGAACAATTTTCTTCGTTCTCTTATGAGTTCTTATGAGTCTCTTATGAACACTATCAATAAGTCCTTCGTTCAGATGCAGCAGCAACAACAGCAGCAGCAGCTGTCGGCTGCAGCGGGCAAGATTGCGATCAACAACCAGAACGCTGCGTCGCTGGCTGCGCAGCGCGCCGCCGCTGCACAGCAGCAACAGCAGCAGTACGCGCTGGCCATGCAGCAGCAGCAGCAGAGGGCGGGGCCAGTTGCTGCAGCGGCTGCAGCCCGCAGCACCGCCAGCACGGTTGCGGCGCCCCTGCCGCCCACGACGGCGGCTGGCTGGCTGCAGCAGCAGCAAGCTGCGGCCCTCGCAGCGCAGGAGGAGCAGCAGAGAAGGAGCATCAGGATGATCGCGGAAAGGGTGAGTGACATTCTTGATTCACTGAGGTTTCATGGTGGGGATATGGCAACGACTGAGCCCGACTACTTGATGCGATGAGTGTTCAGTTGATACAAAATCATTACCATCTAGACTGTGCTTTCACAGCTCCCATATGGGAAGTTTACGGATATATTTCACGATTTGAACAGATCAATTTTTATAACAATTAACAAGAGAAAGTTGTGATCACCCAGTTCAGTTTACCGTAGGGTGGAATAATGTTTCACTGTCTACATAAGATAGTTGAAAAGTTTAAACGTGTAATTCCCCACACACTTTCTGATAAAATTTAGGATTAATGAGTTCATAATTGCGCTAATTGCAGTCGGCGCTGCACGACAACAGCAGCGAGGAGGCTGCTGCAGCAGCTGCAGCCGCAGCCGGGCACTCGTCCACCCCGGGCAGCACCCACTCGTCGTCCGCTGAGGGAGGAGTGAAGCGGAAGTCGGGTACGGTAGCTTAGCCTTTCGTTAGCCCCACCTTACTGTAGTTTGAGAAATGGTACGGATTATCTTTGGACAGTAGACACTTACATAATTTTGTATGAAGACGGGGTGAAACTGATATTGGTACGGTATATTACAGCAAGGGTATACGGTAGCTCTATCTGTTATCACTTGAGGAATATTTGTTCCTTGCTCTAGTGTAGGTGTTTCCAAAGGACTGCAGATGATGAAAGCCCTATTGCAGGCGTGGAGAACTGTGCGCTGAGCGCAGGCTCCGCGAGCACTGCGACAGCAGCAGCCGCGGCTGCGGCCGCCGCCACCTCGGCCGCCTCGCTCACGTCCGGCCTCTCGATCAACGCGTCGGGCGCGCGACACACGAGCCTGTCGCTGGCGCGCCCCGGCGCCGCCGGAGGCGCCTCGCCCGCGGCCGGCGCGCACTCGGGCCCCGCGAGCGCAGGCGCAACGCCCGCGCCCTCCACCGCGCCGCTCGACATCCAGACGGCGCTGTACCAGCGCGGTCTGTTCGGCAGCGGCGTGCAGCCGTCGCCCAACTCGCAACAGCAGCAGCTGCAGCAGCACATGCTGCTGATGCAGCAGGCGCAGCAGCAGGCTGCTGCATCGTCCGCCTCCCAGCCGCACCTCGCCCCGCAGCACCAGCACCAACAGCAAGGTGAGTGTTTTTCGAAGTTTATTCACGTATGTTTCACGTATGGTATATGGGTAGGAAGTTGCGCCATTTCATCAGTGCTGTAGAGTTGGTTTTTCCCAAACGTTCCCAAATAAACTATTCATAATATATTTCTCTCGCTTGCAAGATTTTGTTTCACGAAGGGTAGATGATTAGGGAATTGCCCATTTTATCAGTAGGCGATGGGGTCAGCATGCAACCAAAAATGGCGACAGATAGGTTCAACAAACAAATAATGCTGTTTCAGGCGGCTCTCTCACGGCGGGCACGCCGTTGGGCGGCGGCGCAGCCGCTTCGTCCGCGTCGGCGCCCGGCCTTCTGGCCGCGGCGGCCGGAGGCGGCGCGCCACCCGGCGCCCACTCGCCCGCCATCCGCAAGACGCCCATCGAGGCGATGATGTCGCCCCGACTGATGATGCACACGCCCCAGCAGCAGATATCGGGTACGGTAATTAACCGTGTGGTAAATAGTGAGTACAATTCGGCGTGCACATCTTATAATTTGTGCCGATGTATCATTATTGTAAAGGATGGCAGAATTGTGATTGGGACAAGATGTGAGATAGTGAAGTGTCGGTGAAACAGGGATTCAAACAGTTCGAATAATGGTATCAGTTGTTTTTGCAGTGTCAGTGACGGGACAGCATGGACTACACCACCTGCAGCAGCCGAGCCCGCTGCACTCGCCCCAGCTGCAGCAGCAGCAGCACCTGCAGCAACCGTCGCCCGTGCTCGCTGGTGAGTCGTGATCTAGTTTTAGATTAGTAGTACAGTGCGAGCTCGCGAATAATCATTGTTCCATTTGGAGTCGTGAATATATATCAAAGCTAAAAAGCGTTGTTGCCAGGACAATTAAAATATCTTTCGTTGGGTGAGAAATTATTCCGGTGAACTGAGGATTCATTCGCAATGCAAGTTACGACTGTGCGCTGATCGGCAATGTGTTGTACTGAGATAAAATAATTCCATTTCCAGGCCGAGCCGCAGCAGCTGCGGCTGCGCTCGCCTCCCCTGGTGTCGTGCAGCAAGTGCAGCCCCTGCAGCAGCAGCAGCCGGCTGCAGCTGCGCCCAAGAAGTCGACCGAGTACTACGAGGCGCTGTCCGATTCGGACGACGACGAGGATGAGGAGAGGACGGCGGCAGGCGGAGACGATGGACAGGCAACGACACAGGGTACGGTAGATTTAGTAATTGGGAGGGGTACGGTAGAAGGATCGATCGGTAAATGGTACGGTAGACTCATTGATTGGGAGGGGTACGGTAGCTGAATATTGATTATTCTGAACACGGTAATTGAGCAACGGTGTACTGGGTCGTGTCGTGTATTTGTGACTTCTTTGTGGAGAATGCAAGGAGACGATTGCCTTTCCAGCCGGCTCGTGCTCTAGTAGCAACAATGAAACACATGTGTTCCTAGTTAATCTCCCCTTTCACTTTACGAAAACTATTTCCGATTTGTCTAGTTGTTACTTCTTTAAAATTATTCATTGCAGCATCTGCAGCCGGCGCAGCAGCCGCAGCCCCCTCCGCCTCTTCCAATCCGCTAGCGTCGGCTAACTCGACCGGGCAGCAGGGCGGCATGCTCTTGTCCATCTTCGACCTAGATGACACGGCTGGAGCCTCGACCAGTCAGGTACGGTAATAGGGAGGGGTACGGTAGATACGGTAGAGTACAGGAGGCTTTGGAATATAAAAAAATCCAGTTACAGTATACGGCAGTGCAGTTTTTGTTTGTTTTAGCACGGAAGTAGCACGGAATCATCGTTGTTTATTTAGAGATGGAAAATTAGTACGAGCGTTGAAACACGACCGTGCCTAGTTGTGTAGCAGTTGACGATTTGTTGCCGTTTGTCGGTCGGTAGGGGAAGAAATTGCTCATTAGAACAATGATTCGGACTTCGCATTTGGATTAATATCGATCGATACGGTTCCTGTATCCTACCGTATCCCCCCTTACAGATGTTCGCTCCGCCCCCGCCCGCCCCTGTTCCTCCTCCTCCTCCCGCTGCTGCTGCTGCTGCTGCTGCTGCAGCCCCTCCTACTGCAAGTGCGCCCGCCAAGCCGTCGCTATTCGGAGGAAGTAAGTGAACGGCTACGGTAGCTTGGGGCACGGTAGATTGGTTACGATAGTCAGTTATGGACTTGAAACGGTGGTTGCACGTGGTACAGTAATACGCTATCGATTGGTTACGGTGTCGTGGAGTACGGTAGTAAGTAAGCAGTTTTGGTAACTTGGGGATACGGTAATTAGCAATCGGTAAGTAACGGTTGCTTTGGGTACAGTAGTAAGGTATTGATTATTCACGGCAGCTCAGGGTACGGTAGGACGAAGTGACAATCAATTATCGATCGCTTTCTCAGGTGGCTCAGCATACGAGGATCTCTCGTCGGATGATGAGAATTGAGAAAGAATGATGGTACCGCATGATACCGTAGTCTCCGTTAACAATCTCATTATGGTCACTACCATTTCTCTCAATATTTTGAACGTTTTTCGCAATATATTTGTCCCGAATAATCAATTCCATATTTTACGTACCTTGCTGTAAGTAAGTTTCATGTTATTCGTCCTAATAATGTTTCTAACGTTGTTCACAGTTTGAAATGTACGCATGATAAGTACATCTTGATTGTACCATCTAAATCGTTTTCCTGAATGGCTCTAAGATTGCAAATGATAAATGTGTACATAAAATGCCGTTGATGAGTTGCAAGAATGAGCGAATGAAGATATTGTTCCCTGATTCTACCGTAAATTGAGCTGGTAAAGATCGTTTCATCAAATAAGTACAAGAATGAACGAATGAAGAAACAGTTGCCTGATTTTTTCCTTCTATCATCCTAGAATTTAAAAAAGTTCCGAATTGGTTTCAGAGAGATGAATAATCTACAACACCCCATTCTGGTCCTAATGCGATAGTTGTTGGAGCGTGCCGACGATTTGTCGCTGTGTGATAATGATAATAATTTATCTATAGAGACTCGACAGGCGATGATGACAAATTGTGCGTTTGTGGGATACTTATAGATAAATTGGGTGTAGTATTGAATAACTGAAGATATACAGGAAGTGCTTTGAACACCAGAATACTCTTCGCGTTTACTGAAGTCAATTTCGCCCCTTCTTGGCGGAAATAGGTGCAACTCCATCTGAAATTAGACCTACATAAGTCAACTTCTAACCATAGATAAACCCTTGGTTGTTCTTTAAAGGTATTTCTTTAAAAAAAAGGCGATTAAAATCTCACCTGCTGGCCGCCGGCGATTCAAAGAAGAAGAAGAAGAATTGTGAGATATATTTGCGCTATCTGGATTTCGAGCACCTCGATCGATCGTGGCTGCAGACGCCGTATTATCCCCTTCATTCGGAGCCAAAACTCCGATCGATTCATTATCCTCTTCAATCGTTGTTGGGACTGCAGCTGCATTATCATTTCGTGCTTCCGATGCCGTATTATCTTCTCCAATGGCCGTTGTAGTATTCGAGACCGCAGATTGGGCATTTACAGCATCAATCCTTGCAGTAGGCACACTACTCTCCGCATAATTGTTCACTGTAGTATCCTCTTCAACACTTGCTGTAGATTCCGCGATATCGGCTTCGATATCGGCTGGAGTTTCCTCGTCAATAATTTCCTCCGCTTGAATCGTTGTCGAAAGCGTCACATTGTCTTCTGCAATCCTTGCTGGGGCTGCAGCATTATCAACACCACTGCTTGCTACGGAAGCCGTAGTATCATCAGTGATCGTAGCCGAAACTGCCGCATTATCCTCTTCAATCATTGCTCCCGGTGCATTATCTTCCTCGCCAGCAGTGGTGCCCGAATCCACGGGCAAAGCTGTCGTTTGTGCTGCATCGGACTGCGTTGCAGTTGCAGCAGATGCAGCAGGGCTCGTTGGAGCAGTGATTTCGCTCTCCAAACTGGGCTCGGAGGCTTCTCTTGTTGTCATCGCTCGCTCCATTTCCTGAACGGGTTATTGATTGTAACGAAAAGTATCTTGTCAAAAATAAATTCGACAGAAAAACTGGTACCTCGAGTTCGAAGACTTTGAACAAATACGCGAGCAGTGCGCTGGCGCGATTCCGAATTTTCTCAATTTCCTCTTCAATGTCAACTACGTACTCGACACTCCTTCCCTCACGGAGCGCCAGTCTTCGCGCTTTGTGACAGGCTCGTGTCATTGACCTAAAATTATGGTGTGAAAATATATAACGACATTGTAATTGTATGATAGTTGCGTCGCGTGCGTTTTAGATTCAGCCAAACGTATGTTTAAGATTCAGCCTCCTCTCTATCTGATCTCTTACGTGGTAGCTCTTCTGTTGTACTTCAAGAATTCGTTCGAGTGGCGTCTACGATTCTGCAGAAGCTCGTCCATCTCAATTTTAACTGATTCATACATACATATTTATTCAAGCATCAAGGTCTGGGCCTGTTGAATGACACTAGTTTTCCATGTATCGGGGCTTCCTCGGCACACGCTTGCCCAGTTGTTACCAAGTAGGTTGACTATTTCATCTTTCCACCTCGTGATAATCAGTAATTAATTATTAATTGGAAAATAATCAAAAATTATAGTAGGGCTGTCAGGGATCTTCAGCCTAGAGCTTACTCAATGGACAATGGACAACGGAACCGAAGGAATGAATAGACTTCACCCTAACAGTCCGAATTTCGCCATCCCCTCATGGTAATTAAACCTTTCCGTATCATTTTGCACTTTTTAGGATAAAATCCGCCCACCTTGAATAGTTCGAACGGATAAATGCGAATAATTTGTTTTCCATCTTCTCCAATGACCTTAACCGCCTCAGCGCGACAGTAGCAGCAAGTGAAGATTTTATCATCCTACATTTTTCATATGTTTATTTATTCATATTTTCATTCACCTTGTTGTTTGTGTCGAACCATTCCGCAATACAAGTCCAGTGATATTTATGGCCGCAAGGCGTAAGAGTTGATGAACGCTAAAAATAGGGGCCACAATGTAGATAGCCGATTTCACGCTTCGGGGCCAAATGTGTGTTCAAACTGTCCCTCATGGATCCAATATCATCATACTTTTTACCGTTTGTCGATATCTTTTCTCTGTCGCGCGCTAGAGCCCGAGAAGTACGCGCGCAACGCACTGGGGAAGAGGAGGGAAAGGCGAGGCGAGAGGGAAAGGGGGCGGAGCCTAATTAGCCTGTGTCTCTCTCCCTCCCCCCGCCCTCTCGCTCGCCTCTCCCCGCGCAAAAAACACAAGCCGGGGAAGCATGCTAAAAATCTAATTTTTTCTCTAAAATTCCTAAAATATTCAAATTAGTCAGAAAATTGTTGTCCGAGCAGAACTTCCAAACTGAAACATGCCAAAACGACTCATTCCCTTCGTTCATATGCAAATTTAATCCTCTTAGCGTTCTGAGGCACTTCTCGGACAGTGCTCGATCGATAGGTAATGGTAACAGCTATCCGTAGCACTTTAGAGCGAGTGATTTGGTTTAGAATGAAGCTTGTGTTTTTGTTTTCTCGCTTTTTGGTGAAATCGTGTCCGCACAAAGTGGGCGGAGCTTGTGGCCCCTAGCTAAAAAATATTTAAAATTGCCCTCTTCGTTGATTAAAAAACTACAATTCTGGTAGTGTCTCATCACAATTTATGCTTGAGTTCTCAGTATCTTACTTTGCTAGACAGCACCTCAAAGCATATTCCGCAGAGCGGTTCGGAATTATCAACAGCGTTAGTTCGTTGAAAGGCTACATCCAGAAGTTTGCTATCAACAGTAAATTCTTGAGCATGACGATTCTAAAAATGTATTTTGCGATTCATTTATATGGGATGTGGCATTCTTAGCGGCTGCAACTTGAGTTGTTACTTGAAATTGGTCATATTAAAAAAGTGCTATGTAGATTCCATTTCCTCTGCAGTCACCTTTACAATTGCGTCTTGCATCTTGGTGAGAGATTGACAGCGTTGAAGCAACTTATTTCTCTCATCGATAATATCTTGTATATATTCATCGCGTTTGCCTTCCAGTTTGCGAGCCGCTTCCAGTTGAAGAGAAATTTCAAGCAACCAATCTCTGAAATAACAATAACAGATCATTTCTGAATACTCTTGCATTGAAAATGTCTCATCCGTCATCACCATTCACAATGTAAATATTGTAAATTTTACGCTGTTTCAGTGAAGACTTTGTCAATGTCGATAGAAAGCGTCACATTTTGTGAGAACAGCGCTTTGGTTGGCTGGAAATGATCCCAATTATTATTTCGATGAACGTACTGTCGATATTTTCTTCAAAAAAATTTGAGAAAAAAATGAATTGATTATTCGGAAAAATATTGCGTACAAATATTGTTGGCTGATTGTTCAGTTTTCTTTAAACTTCCAGGAACCCTAGAAAGTGGCACGAGCAATACCTGCTCTGTGAGCCCAACGATCTTTGGCGGTAGACCATCTCCCATATCATCATATACGCGCTCGAACTCAAGGACAACCTCACAGTTGGGGCATGCCAACTGCAATCATTATACATATGTAATACCGCGTATCTCAACAATGTTGTCTATTTCTTTGGAAAATGAAGATTGTGCTTAAAAAAGTGCAGATTTGTAGTTGATGTGGGTTCATCAAATAGTAATTCGCCCGCTGGACTCACGTTTTCCAAAAGATTACTAGAAAATAATGGCGAAATGAACTCACAAACTTCTCAGCATCCGACTCATAGATCGTTAATAGGCACGTGCGATGAAAATTGTGATTGCACGCAAGCTTCACATGACGCTGAAAATGAAAAAAATGGTAATATTTAGTTCTACAGATTAGCCTTTCTTATTTGTTTCAAATAAGTCGATAGTTACCTTATCTGATAACACGCGCAAGCAAATTTCGCAGAGAAGTTCGGGGATATTTTGATCACAAGGTACCATTGCATCCGAGTTTGCCCCCTGATTGCGAGCAGCATGAATTGAAACCTTAAATCTATTTCCAATTGCAAGATTTGTAGTTATACTATTTTTTTAGATACCGTACTGTAATCTACGTAAACGGTGCTTACCATTATTGCCGCGTAATCTCCTTGCATCTTTGTGATTTTTTGACACCGCTGGATGAGCTTCTTTCTTTCTTCTAAAATATCTTGAATATATTCTTCTGTTTTGCCTTCTGATTTTCGAGTCTCTTCAAGTTGAATGGAAATTTGGTGTATCCAATGTCTGAAATGCGAATGAACAATGTATCTATTGTTTACATGCCCGCAAACCTCTAATAGCCAACCCTATCTTGAAAGGCCCCTTCCCTATAGTATATATAAACCACGTGGCTGAAACTCCAACTCTAATCATGAAAGATGAATCTTTCCACACTTTCCAAAATGCATCATCTTACGCCATGAGCCTGAAGAATCCGTCCCAGACGAAAAACTCTTCCTGATCATTTGTAGAGTTCACGAACTCAAAATCCGAGGGCTGGAAATGGTTCATTTCCAACTCTTTTCGCAATTGAGGCGTATATAATATATTTTCGCTCGTTGATTTACCTGCATTGTGGCCCCTAAACCATAGACCTTGCTTGGAATCTTTCGCCCCGTATCGTCGTATAAGATTTCGAACTTGATGATATGATCACATTCGGGGCACATGAACTGAAAATATATTTTAGATTTATCTCCAAGGCAATAGATATCTGAATATTCAGACAAGGATTCTTAAATTTATCACGATATCAACGTACTTGATCATCTACACTAGTGTCCGACTCAACAACAGTTAGAATACACGTACGATGAACTTTATGGCCGCATTCGAGTTTTATGAAGCGCTGAAAATAATGACGGTGTCGTTAAATTGTTTCGTAAATAAGTGTAAACAGAAAATGTTGTCTCAACAAAAAATACAATGGTATGTCTGTTGGAGTGGAATGTTGCGAACTGTTAGATACCTTTCGTCGTAAATCCTGGCAGCATATTTCACAAGGTGTGCTATCTTCAAGATTTATGTCTGATTGCGACACGGTAGGCATGATCTGAAACAACTGATCAATTCAATAGATACATCAAAAAATTGAGATTCATTCATTCCAATATATATGGCACAGTTTCAAAATATTTTAAACTAACAGACATCGCTGTAGCTATATGAGTGCGATTCAAATGTGAAGATTGACGCGAAAAGGACGCTTCGGTTCAGTAGATAAATAATTATCACTCCGTGTTGTAGTCAATTATAGAAAATCACTGTTCCGAGAAGGAGGGCCCCTGGGCAAAAATCTTGGAGAAACCACGATTCCATCGCCTTGGACATGAATGTCCAACCCCCCCCCCCACCCCCCCCCCCCCCCCCGCACCTTCCGCACTTTGGTATCTTAATTTCAAGCGATCCGTTGCTGAAGAACAATTTTCGGATGTGAGTGTTGCACCAATCAATCTATTATTTCTTTATTTCTCGACGCATCGCTTCTCATTTGACGGAATTTGTGCACGTGCGAAAACATAGCAATATTCTACAAGATATTTGAGAGAAACATCAATGCCGTCCTCGTTTCACGGTTATAGACGAAGGCGCGAGTCCATCTGACATTAGATATACTTTTTTTATTTTTTTTATTTCTAACCACCATTTATTTCAATTTCATAGATGTGCTTCACTTCATGAAAATACTATAAATCTCACCTGCTGGCCGTCGCCGATTGATAGACGAAGATCGGGAGGTAGATACACTTGCTCCAATTCGAACAACTTGGTCGATAGCCGCTGCAGCTACAGTATTATCGGCATCACTAGCCGCCGCGGTTGCAGAATTATCCACTTCAATTCGTGCTACAGACGCAGAATTTTCCTGCTCAATCGTTGCTCGGGTTGCACGATTATTTTCTTCATTGTTCTCTTCTATCCTTGCTTCGGGTGCAGTGTGTTCTGCAGCTCTTGCTGCAGTTTCAGCAACTTCTTCGCTAATCACAGCAGTGGTATCGGAATGCGCTTCTTGCGTTTCGGACTGTGCAGCAGGCTCTGCTGGTGCGGCAGCAGGCGCAATTCCGCCCTCCGATTCGGAAGCACTTGCCGCTCGTTCCAATTCCTGAACATAACATTTTATTCCGTTGAAAAATAAAAAATTTCGAAGAAAAACTATTGGTATGAACCTCGAGTTCGAAGACTTTGAAGAAAAACACACTAAGGGCTTTGGTGCGATTTCGTATTTTTTCGATTTCCTCCTCAATGTCGGCGACGTATTCCGCACTTTTTCCATCACGTATCGCTAGCCTTCTTGCCTTGTGGCTAACTCGTGCCATTAACCTGATGAATAGAGTTCGCTGACCACCGAATCCCATAGTCTTTATAATGATTGAAAAAAAGAAAAATAATTGTTGGCTCAAATAACCCAAAAGCTTGATCAGTCTTCTGCACTCTCCTCGAAGTAACATCTTTCGGAATTTATCACTCACGTAGTTGCGGCTCGGTTGTACCTCAAGAAATTGTCCGGGAAGCGCCATCGACGCTCAAGTAGCTCCTCGGGCTGAATAGTTAAGTAAATAGTAGCGCTGTTTAGGTTTGCTCGTTCGGAATCGATTTCGGGATTGTTGAATCATCTTCCCTTTCTCTCGCTCGTGAGATCGCGAGGGGAGGGGAAACGAAGAGCGATCGGCTCCTCCACTCCTCTAGTCGGAATTTAAGAAAGTGCCATCTCTTGTGGCAATGAAAGAGTATGAGGAATGAAGAGACATACTGACAGCCCTAATTTCGAAGTTTTCAAGAGGGGGGGGAAGAAAGCTCATTTGCATGGCACGACCATTTTTCACTGAAATCCACCCTCTCACTTTGGCGACTCTTGAGACAATGAGCCGGTCGGTGGAAAATCTCTTGAATTTCCCGTCACTCTTCTCCATTTCTCTTATTTGAATGGTGAAGCGAGATATCGAGTTAAAAAATTGAAACACGAAAAGGCAGGGAAAACAGCAAAAAACGACTGATTTGCACAGCGTGTCAGAGTGGATCGAAATCTCATTTGCGTGGCGCTCGCCTATTTTTTCTCCCTTTTGACGTGCATTTTACGATAGTTTTTTTTTGCAATTATATCTCCGATTCCGTACATTTTCGAGGAAAAGGACCGCATACCTTGACTTTTTCGAACGGATAAATGCGACGAATTTGATTCCCGTCTTCTCCATATACTTTTTCGGTGACAGCTCGACAGTAGCAGCAAGTCCCTTTACCACCCTTCAAATTGCATGTTTAATTCATTCGAGTAAATGTTGCAACCTCATCGTTTGTTTCAATCCATTTTGCAAAACAAGTCCAGTGATACTTATGGCCACAAGGACTAAGGGTTGATGCAGGCTGCAACAAAATATTTTTAAACAACTCCCTTTAATTTAGCCACATCTTCATTTCAATGTGTAAAAAAATCATTTTTGCTGTGTCTCCTTTATGCTTGATTTTTCCAGTATTTTACCTTGCTAGACAACACTTCAAAGCAAATTCCGCATTGTAGATGGGAATTGTCGTGATCAGAGACAGCAGGATCCGTATCGAAGAATACGAAGGAAACATCCGAAAGATGTGGTGCTGAAGTTATTTCTTCGCCATCGTGAGCTCGATTCTTCAATGAATATTTTCAATAATTTATATGTTATGTGTAATTCTAAATGGCATTCTTAGCAAGTTCCAGCCGCAGCCATAATACATTCATAGATGAATTATGAAGTTCCTCATTCCGTACTTACCTTTATTAGTGCATGATTTTCTTGTCTTTCTTTGCGTATCTTTCTTCTGTCTTGTATCTCAGTGAGAGTGTGGCATCGCTGAAGAAGCCTCTTCATTTCGCCTCGAATGCATTGCATGAATTCAACCGTTTTGTCTCTCAATTCTTGAGCTGAGTCGAGTTGGGCGCAAACTTGGAGTAACCGATTCCTAGAAATTATAAATTTAGGAAAAGAGATGATAACTTTATAGATACTAACGTTGTCATAGTGAACATTTTGTCGATGTAGAACGATGTTTCATCGTTTTCGAAGGATTTCGTATCAGCGCTTAGGTTCTCAAATTTGAAAACAGCCTCACAACTGGGGCATGTGAACTATAAATTTTTTTAAAACGCACCACTAAATTATACTATTCGGATTAAATATAGAAATTCACATGTAATAGACTCACATGCACACACTTGTTGATATCCGTCTCATAAATACTTAAATCACATGTACGATGAGAACTATGGCAGCACACAAGTTTTATATAATGCTGAAATATTTGCAATATATATTTGCGCATTGAAACACATTGAAAATCAGAATTTTTCCTATAGCGGAAACAAAAATTGCACCCTCGCATAAGCAAGATATTAAAACGTCGATCACCTTGCTAGGAATAACTTGCAGACAAATTGTACAGAGCGGTTCGTACTTGCTATCTACGGTAGCAAATTTATCTCCATCAAAATGTTTGAGACTTGTATCAGGAACAGCTGTTGCTTCTTGAATTATACGGCTTCGATTCTGAAAATTTATGCCATATGATTTCAGCAGGAGACACAAAAATAAAGCGATAGAGGACGTGTAAGCGATTCTCAATCTTTTCCCCGCACTTGCCTTTATTTCTTCATAACGGTCACGAATCTTGATCATATTTTGGCATCGCTGTAGTAGCTTTGTTCTCTCGTCAATTATATCTTGAATATATTCACCAGTTCTTTCTTTCGATTGGCAAGCCGTTTCGAGTTGACAGCTAACTTGGTGCATCAAACTTCTATAAATAAGAGATAGATATGTCATGATATAATCACCCAAACAGTGATCAGGGTTCATTGGGGTACCCCCCACATCAATTTTGAGCCGGACCTGAAATGTCGATGTCCGGACACACCCTTGAATCTTACCTAGCTTGTCTCTTAAAAACAACAATATAAAAGCCAGAGACTATTAAAAAAGGGTTAACTGTAAACATCTCACACTGTGATCGTAAAAACGGAGTCCCACCAGAAAAAATGTTCCGGTTTTTCCAAAAATCTCACGAACATGAATTCCGACGGCTGTAATATATTTTATTTTAAGAACAGTCAGAATCAGTTGAAGAGAATGAGCTTGCAAATGTAAGTAGTTATTAACAGCGCTTTTGTCAATTGACCTCGTTTGTCGCTCCAAATCCGAAGACCCTGTTAAGAATTGTGAGTCCAGTATCATCAATTACGTAGTTGAAATTGACGCTCGCTTCACAGTCAGGACATGTAAACTGTAAATATAAGTGACTATTGTCGATTCGGTAGCGAACGCCTCGCAAAAAACGATTGGTGTTTTTATGGATTTGGCCTTTTCATCTGACGAATGAAAATATAAATTTCCAGAACGAAATGGTGACTCCTATTATAGAGTTCCGAAAACAAACGAGTACTCGTTTTCTTTCTCTAAACGAGTACTCGTTTTCGCGCGATCACTCGTTTTCGAAACTCTACTCCTATATTGTGCACTAATACTGTTTGTTGAGCATTTTTAAATGAGGATTCATATTTACTCACGTGGCCACCGCTGATTTGCGACTCACAGAATGATATGAGGCAAGTCCGATGAAAATTATGACCGCAATCGAGTTTTATGGAGCGCTGACATTTTTAAAAGTTATCGCCGAAATAATTCGCAATTGATTCACACGTTACCTTTCTGCACAAATCCCGGTAGCATATTTCACACGGTGTGACGGTGTTAACTGGTTTACAATCTGGTTCTGACAATGTAGACATGCCCTGAAACAAGTAATCAATCATAGGGATCAAGAAGACTCTTACGGATTATATCACGCCTGTCACGAGAGAATCGAGCTAGATTGGATTTTTTGGGATTAGAGCGAAAATCGTAAAATGAGTTAACATCAGTTTTAGGCACCTCTAGGCATGTCCTAACATCCTCCAAAGTCCAATTGTACAGAAAAATTTTTTGGAGCTCCCCACACCGGGTCGGTATCCTGGAGCCCCAACTTCAAACGGTTATAACTCGGTAATGATGCATTTTGGATGGAAAAAGTCACAAGAGTTACCCTTGCTATTTTCTCATGCTCTATCCATCTGAACCGGTTAGAAGTTATGAAATTGCTTCTGAACGGTGCTACACTCTAGGAGGTGTAACTCAAAAGTGTAGGTAACGCGGGCGCCCCGTTTTCTCTATGTTGTGGGTCTCGTCGAGACCTATCGAATGAGTGGCTTGCGGAAAATATCAATTAATGATGACATATATTTTGTTCTCTTTAAATTTTCCTGAACATTTGAAGTCATTTTCATTACATCATTTCTCACTCAGACCGCGCACTTCTTCGAGCGCGGAATGGAATGAGACATTCACTTTCACTTTCGGTTGTGTTTCACGATCATTCGTGCTGAATTCATCTTTTTGCATTGTATATTTATCGAATTAGGTTGATATGATTAGGTTAAAGAAAGATTTCGTTGTGCATTTCCTTAATGCAATCCCACACGAGGTCTTCCTCATCATCTATTTCTCCCTCGATCTCCTCTTCCACCTGGTCGTCATCGTTCTTATGGCACGATTAGTGAGTTTTTTCCTGTTCTGAATACCTCTACTTGGACAACCTCCTCATCAGATGACACTGGGCGAGGGCGCTTGCGGCTACTCTTCGATGACTTCCGTCCACGGGTCTTCCTTGCAATGGATACTGAAGTTAAACATCAAAAAATAGGGTGAGGCGTGCTAACCAACCACCACTAACACGTAGCTTCTCGAGATGAGAGAACTGTTTTATACTGTTCTGTAGTATTTTTGTCGTTGAATATTTAACCGCTATGAACTGTTCCTCTATGAACTGTTCCTTGGAAAGAAACGGGAGAGATACACACAAAAAAACCGACAATTAAAGAAAAACTAACGCGAAAAGTAGTGAAACACAACCGAAAGTGAAAGTGAATGTCTCATTCCATTCCGCGCTCGAAGAAGTGCGCGGTGTGAGTGAGAAATGATGTAATGAAAATGACTTCGAATGTTCGGGAAATTTTAAAGAGAACAAAATATATGTCATCATTAATTGATATTTTCCGCAAGCCACTCATTCGATAGGTCTCGACGAGACGCACAACATAGAGAAAACGGGGCGCCCGCGTTACCTACACTTTTGAGTTACACCTCCTAGAGTGTAGCACCGTTCAGAAGCAATTTCATGACTTCTAACCGGTTCAGATGGATAGAGCATGAGAAAATAGCAAGGGTAACTCTTGTGACTTTTTCCATCCAAAATGCACCATTACCGAGTTATAACCGTTTGAAGTTGGGGCTCCAGGATACCGACCCGGTGTGGGGAGCTCCAAAATTTTTTCTGTACAATGGGACTTTGGGGGATGTTAGGACATGCCTAGAGGTGCCTAAAACTGATGTTAACTCATTTTACGATTTTCGCTCAAATCCCACAACCAGCTCGATTCTCTCGTGACAGGCGTGATATTGCGATAATAAAAAGTTTTTTGCAAAATTCAAATGTATCTACTAATCAAAAAAAGCGAAAGCGACGCTTCGGCGCAGGAATGCAGATCAAAATGTGCACATTATAGTCTAATGAAGAAAAATCTTTGCCACAGGGTAAATTTAGAAGAAGCCACAAATTTAGGATGAACGCATCTTGTACAGTTTGTGTTTCCTAGAGTTGGCTTTTCGAAAAAAAATATAAATAAGCGCAATGTCCGTAAGGTTGTTATCGATTAGTATAATTGATCACTTGTTTCAGAGCATGTCTACTTTGTCAGAATCCGATGTTATGCGTGATGTGACCGTCACGCCATGTGAAATATGCTATCAGGATTTGAGCAGAAAGGTACCACGTTGATAAACTGCAAATCATTTTTTGAATAAAAATTGTAATTTCCAGCGGTACGTAAACCTCGATTGCGGTCATAATTTTCATCGGACGTGCCTTATCTCATTTTGCGAGTCGCAAATAAACGCCTATACGCACGTGAGTAAATGCGTTCAAGAGCGACCGACTGTGAAATTGAGGCATCTCAGCTCAATTGCGCCTTTCAAAGGGCCTATTCTTACTTCATCTGATAAGATTAGTTTGACATCGAATGCTATAGTTTGGCATCGAATCAGTGGACTTGCCGTAAGCCGTAAGATGAGCGATATTTATAGTTTACATGCCCGGACTGTGAAACGCACTTCCATTTCGCCAACGTAATTGACGATACGGGGCACACGATTCTTGACAGAGTTCGCGGGTTTGGACCCACAAACCAGGTAAATTGAGAAAGAGCGCATGGTAGGGGCACGAATATCTGGCTAACTGAGTTCTCGATGCCAGAGGTGTGGCACGATCACGCTATCACACTTTCGAAACTCTCATATGTTCAATTTTCGTTGGAACTGAGATATGGCCGATCGGCTGCTTGCCAAAATGAGCCTGCGGTGCAGGCAACGAGCGAGAGCGAAAGAAGGACGATGAAGAGACGGTGCATGCAAATCGGCACGCGCCGCTCGCTTATGATGATTGAGCCAGCATTCGTGCCTCTCCTTCTTTAATGCTCACACTTGTGACAAAAAATATATCATTTCAAATTCATTTCAAATACAACTATTTTCAGCCGACGGAATTCCTGTTCACAAGAATTTTGGACCAAACGGAATCTTTTTCCTATTGGAATGTACTATTGGCAGGCACCGCGTAAGATACATATTTACAGCTGAACTTCACTTTTATTATCAGGCTCATCCCTTTCCCGAGTGCGGAAGTTCCAGAGTCTTACAGAGTCTGCTTCGAATGACTAGGCGTAGCTCTGCTTTTAAGTATCACACGAGTAACTAGAACTGAATTCGCGATGTGAGATGATGGGTGGCTATTGTATTAACCGAAAAACTTTCGAGACTGCATTTTTGCCTGAAATATGATCAATTGGCTCCGTGGCAAATGATCCTGAACCGCAGGAAACGATCTTGAGAGCGTGCGTAAATTGTAAAGTTCCCCCTGTCATTATCTCTTTAACCGCTCACGCGTCTCGGTTTTACCCACTCTGCAAAGGAAGGGGCCATTTTCGAATGTGTAAAATTTGTGGATCTCCTTATCGTTTCGCATTGCAGAGGTTTGATGCACCAAGTTTGCTCTCAACTCGAAACAATTTGTCAATCGAAAGAAAAAAATGAAGAATACATTCAAGATATTATTAACGAAAGAAAGAAATTACTTCTGCGCTGTCAAATTATGAGCAAAATTGAAGATCGTTATGTAGAAATAAAGGTTAGGGCGTGGCTAGACTTTGAATCGTAACGAAACAACTAGTTGTCTAATAGGGAAATCACTCTTCGCTCTCCTCATTCCGCGCTGTCTCTCGTGACGAAAGCGGTGTATTTCCCTATTAAACAACTAGTTGTTTCGTTACCATTGAAAGCCTAGGCGTGGCTGAATGATTTTCGCATGCACTTTGTGACAGGCTGAAATCGAATGGATTACAATTCAGAATCGAAGCCGACTAGCAATTGATAAAGCACCAACTGATCAATTTTCTGCTGTAGACAACAATTCTGAAATGCGTTGCGAGATTTGCTTGCGAATGTTATCCAGCAAGGTGAATAACGTTTAAGTACTTTGATTCAGAGAAAGTGCTTCTAAAAATATCAGTGTGTTTTCAGCGCTTCGTAAAACTGGACTGCTGCCATAGTTTTCATCGCACTTGCCTTTTAGAAATTTTCGAGTCGGATATCAAGAAGTGTGCGCAAGTGAGTCTATTCTATTTGTCATTCGAAATATTGGCCATTGTCCGTTTCAGCTTTTAAAAACTGTTTTTTTCCAGCCTACGTGCCCCAAATGTGACGCTATTAGCAACTTCGAGGACGTGAGCGATAACACGGGGGAAAAGTTCCCGATCGATGTCGTCCGATTTGTACACAGCTTACAGGTTAAAGAATTAGGGGCACGAATCGCGCCGATATGCAAAGTGAGGCGGAACGCTCTCCTCATTTTGCATGCTCTCTAGCTCGTTGCCTGCGCTTCAGGGTGACTTGGCAATCAGCCAATATATCTCGGTTAGACGAAAATTGAAAACATGGGAGTTTCAAAAGCATTATGGGGTACTCATGCCACACCCTCTGACATTGAAAATTTGGTTAGCCAGATATTCGTATCGCCCCTTCTTTAACACAAAAGCTCTTTTCAGTCTTATTTTCAATCTTAATCATTTCTCATTGTATGCATAAAAGAGGTAGAGGTGATCACGTTAAAAGAGGGAGGGGCACGAATATTTTCGCACATAGGCTGAGCAATGCGAATTCATAGGGATGCTATACCCGACCAGAGATCACTTTATCCGAAGTGCTAGAAATGCCTCTAAACCTCGCTACAGAATTTCAAAGTTTCATTGATCGTGCAAGCATTTGGCAGATACTGTACTCAGATATTGATTTCATTGGATTGGCACTCGAAGCAATAGTTAGGACTGCACTCGGCGGGAGTCGAACCAACGGGTGCTGAATATCGAGACTATAACATAACACCAGGCTACGTACGAACATATTCGTTGATTCTAGACGGCCTTATTAAGGGCCAGCCCAAGCCAGCCCGAGTACGTTAGGTACATAGGGCTCAGGAGCATCGTTGTGAGACCCATCAATTTCGATTCGTGCCCCACCTCCTTTAATCAAGGCGCTGTAGATATGAAAGTATGAGAATCTTATCTTGACAGTGAACACTTTCTGAACGCGAAGGTTAAAAAAATGATTTTTATTCGTACATTGAGAAGGCTGAAAAAATAAGTATCGTGCTTGAGCTCGTTAGATACACAGTTTGTAGTACAATTGCCGGAATTTTCTTGGATGGATCCGGTGAAATATATCTAGAAATCAAGATAAATCTGAAAAATATAAATCTTGTATAGAACTCGTGGAGACAAACGTATATTTCTCCTTTTCCCAGCTAAATGATCTGTTCCTGAAACCATTGGAAAACGATGAAACTTCCTTCTACATGGATAAGATATTCACTGTTACCACGTAAGATCTATATTTTCAATTCAAATTATTCAAATAACATTTCGGATTTTGAGGAATTGGTTGCACCAATTTCTTTGCGGTCAGCTAGAAACGCCTCAAGAATCTACAGAAACACCGGATGAATATATACAAGATTTTCGAAACGAAAGGAACAAGCTGATTCAGCGCTGCGAAATAATTGCCAAGATGCAAGATGATTATGCAACAATTAAGGTGAGTGCGGGTGGAAAAGTGATACTTATGGAAGCACGTTGTAAAACGGTTGGATGCAGGCAAAGATTGCAGGTAAATAGGTAATGGTAAAGGCCACCTCGTACTCAAGGCACGCGTAATCCTGCGGGAGCCCACTGCTAGGCCAGTGGCTATTTTATTCAAAGATTTCAGATGAAGACTAATGATATACTCGAACAATTTCCTGTTTCAAACAATCTGCTTTCCGATGACGATTTTCTTACTTTTGATGACTCAGAACCACTCTGTGGAATTTGCTTGCAAGTATTGTCCAGCAAGGTAAGAACAGTAAGAACCAGAACCTTTTTTAAATCTTAAGAAAAATTTGTTACAAAGAAACTATGACATTTAGCTTTCATCAACACTCACTCCTTGCGGGCACAAATACCACTGGAGTTGCATCGCTTCATGGTTTGAATCACAATACAAGGTAAAATAGAGGGAAAATATTTGAAAATTCGAGTGATCGGATTATGCTCGAAATTCTCTGTAATCTTCATGTTTAATGTACAGTCCGGGTTGGTTCCCTCCTGAAAACAATCCGGCCCGGCCGGCCCCAAGCGGTTCCATGCTTTTTTGTGGCTCGTACAGAGAGAAATTTGACATACACTCAACGGCGTTGTAAAGCTAGTGTAATATGCTATCGATTTGTGTTAGCAGAATTTTAGATATTTCTTTAAATAAATAGTAAATTGGTGGGGAACTGTCATCAGTATTGCGAAAAACAGGTCGCAAGAATACGGTAAGTAAAATCGTCAACCTGGTTCTTTTCAACATTTTCAACGCTTTCAGGGGGAGGGGGGAACAACCCGGACTGTACACCAATTGAAATTATATTTTAAAGAATCGTTGTTTTTTAAACTTGTCTCGAAATTAATTTTGAGAAAAAAATTTCAGAGAAAGGGCATAACATGTTGTTCGTGTCGCGCGAACGTTCCATTTGTCATGGATGAAAACGGGCAAACACTCTGGCGCACCTACCCCTTCGAAATAGCAAAAGTACGTTGGTCGGGATTTATCGGCTTTTGTTCAGTATCGTACTTCTCGCACAAAACCGAACGAATGAACAATTTTTACATTTTTTACATTTTTTGCATTCGGCGAATACGCAATGAAAAATTGTTTTTATTGTTTTATATTTTTTGTCCACCCCCAATTCCGGAAATCCCCCCGAACATGCACGGTGAAATATTGCTCAAAATAGGTGAAAAATGAGAGCTGCGAAATACAAAAATGTACCGGAATCGCGATTATGCGCGAGCCGGGGTTTAGTCATTAGCTAGAGCCAGCTCAGTGGAGATCTTGCTGACAGCTGCTTTATTTATGTGTTTTACACTGTTTTTATTGTCAAATCACGTTGCTTTGTTTAATATAATGTTCCAAGGTCATGGCCGTGCACAACGGACGAGAGTGTGATGTGGGGGCGTCCCGCGGGTCGTCTGGATCGACGACTGGCCGATTCAGGTTTGAATTTCTCGCATTGTTCGAGTCATTGTGTTGGTGGCTGGCCGTGTTGGACACATTCCAGCCATCCGCTCGTGCCAGAGCACTGGGAAGTCACCGGCGGTCGTCAATGGAGTCGATTCTATGAGGTTTGCAAAATTGGTTATTTCATTTTGGCTTGGAACCATTGATGTGCTGCTTTGAAGGTTCTGTTTATGATCAATCTATTCAACGTACACTCATTGTAGCTAGAAAAATAATTAATATACAGTTGTAATACTTGTTCCATTCAGATGTCTCATCCGTCCCTTCTGACGGGGACTGCCCGACTCCGCGAGCCACGGTATGTTAAATTTTTCGATTCGAACCTTAATTTTTATCCCAACTATCCCTTAGAGAATGTACAATGTACTGAGCAAATAGTACAATTATCATAAAGTTGCTAAATTTTTATCAAATAAGTCTTAACACTATTATCGATTAATACAAGCATTACGGTATAAATTGACAATAACTTTTAAATGTGCTTTCTAGCTTCACAAATATTAATCAAATTATTACAGACCACAACAATCGCTTCAAATGGACGTCGGGTGAAAGGATTGACTACTGGCTAATCAGTGGTTTGAAACTTTATCTCCATTTATTATTTCCCAAAATATTTAATTTGCAATTCCTCACCACCCTCCTTATGACATTTCTTTCTGTTAGGTGAACCTCGATAAATAGAACTTTTCCACCTTGGGCGAGTACAGCGATGTTGAATGCTGTTCTCCCCATAGTGGTTATGTCCTACCGAGGTTCGCGTGCATTCACCGAGTCCAGTGCTAACAAATAGCTAGGCAACAATTCGATGATTGCACTATTCAATCATATAAATTTCAGGATACGTAAAGACGATACGTGAGACATTCCCATCGATGAGTACGGTATAATTTATTTAAAAATATATGATTTGATCACAAATATTTTAAATTGCTTGCTATTTTGTGTTATAATTAGTAGAGAGGTTGAACAACTATGTAATTCCCGATTCCAAAGTTAGTGGGGAGAAATACGATGGACCATGAGGTTTACTTTTGGTTCGCTAAAACGTTAGTTATTTTATCCTTCGAAGTGTGATTTGATTGATCCCCTCGTAGGAATACGGTGAGAAATAATGTGGATTCTGAGTGTCAGCTCTCGTTTTTCAAACAGAAACAAATGCTTTTATGATTCATTGAAGTGTTAATATTACGCCGGAAAATTACCCCCGTACTAGTTTTCTTAATGATAACCTAACTATATGACCAATCAATCAAATCACACTTCGAAGGATAAAATAACTAACGTTTTAGCGAACCAAAAGTAAACCTCATGGTCCATCGTATTTCTCCCCACTAACTTTGGAATCGGGAATTACATAGTTGTTCAACCTCTCTACTAATTATAACACAAAATAGCAAGCAATTTAAAATATTTGTGATCAAATCATATATTTTTAAATAAATTATACCGTACTCATCGATGGGAATGTCTCACGTATCGTCTTTACGTATCCTGAAATTTATATGATTGAATAGTGCAATCATCGAATTGTTGCCTAGCTATTTGTTAGCACTGGACTCGGTGAATGCACGCGAACCTCGGTAGGACATAACCACTATGGGGAGAACAGCATTCAACATCGCTGTACTCGCCCAAGGTGGAAAAGTTCTATTTATCGAGGTTCACCTAACAGAAAGAAATGTCATAAGGAGGGTGGTGAGGAATTGCAAATTAAATATTTTGGGAAATAATAAATGGAGATAAAGTTTCAAACCACTGATTAGCCAGTAGTCAATCCTTTCACCCGACGTCCATTTGAAGCGATTGTTGTGGTCTGTAATAATTTGATTAATATTTGTGAAGCTAGAAAGCACATTTAAAAGTTATTGTCAATTTATACCGTAATGCTTGTATTAATCGATAATAGTGTTAAGACTTATTTGATAAAAATTTAGCAACTTTATGATAATTGTACTATTTGCTCAGTACATTGTACATTCTCTAAGGGATAGTTGGGATAAAAATTAAGGTTCGAATCGAAAAATTTAACATACCGTGGCTCGCGGAGTCGGGCAGTCCCCGTCAGAAGGGACGGATGAGACATCTGAATGGAACAAGTATTACAACTGTATATTAATTATTTTTCTAGCTACAATGAGTGTACGTTGAATAGATTGATCATAAACAGAACCTTCAAAGCAGCACATCAATGGTTCCAAGCCAAAATGAAATAACCAATTTTGCAAACCTCATAGAATCGACTCCATTGACGACCGCCGGTGACTTCCCAGTGCTCTGGCACGAGCGGATGGCTGGAATGTGTCCAACACGGCCAGCCACCAACACAATGATCGAACAATGCGAGAAATTCAAACCTGAATCGGCCAGTCGTCGATCCAGACGACCCGCGGGACGCCCCCACATCACACTCTCGTCCGTTGTGCACGGCCATGACCTTGGAACATTATATTAAACAAAGCAACGTGATTTGACAATAAAAACAGTGTAAAACACATAAATAAAGCAGCTGTCAGCAAGATCTCCACTGAGCTGGCTCTAGCTAATGACTAAACCCCGGCTCGCGCATAATCGCGATTCCGGTACATTTTTGTATTTCGCAGCTCTCATTTTTCACCTATTTTGAGCAATATTTCACCGTGCATGTTCGGGGGGATTTCCGGAATTGGGGGTGGACAAAAAATATAAAACAATAAAAACAATTTTTCATTGCGTATTCGCCGAATGCAAAAAATGTAAAAAATGTAAAAATTGTTCATTCGTTCGGTTTTGTGCGAGAAGTACGATAGCTGATGTTTACTTTTGTTTTTGTGTTTAGTTGGTTTAGTTTCGATTGTTTAGTAGTTTGTTTTATCTATTTTTAATTAACTTTTTGTTCTGCAGATTAAGCCGCATCTCCAGGACCTTGAGAATGACTTTTTGAGATCCAACAGAGCCAACTGCACGTAAGTGATTAATGTTTTATCTCATTAGGTGAAGGAAAATCTCAATTTATTGCACGGAGCAGAAAACTGCTTGTTTCGTAACGGCTAATTTGAGTCCGAATTGGCACAAGAAAACCATTATGATATTGAAGACTGTGTAATTTACATCGAAGACTGTGTAACTAACATTGAAGACTGTGTAACTGATTGCATACACTGATCTGTTATTCTCCGACTAATCTAGATTCAATAGTCGGAATCGTTCCTGTGTATCTGCTCCTTTAAAAGTCGTAATTTGAGAGTGATGACTCGAGTATATCACAAGGCGAAACGACTAGCGATTCGAGATGGAAAGAGTGCCGAGTATGTGACCGATATTGAAGAGTTGATTGAGAAATTGAGAATTCGCGCCAATGCAATTCATGAATATTTCTTCAACCTTATCGAGAACAAGGTTTGAAATTTTATTTTTACGACGTTTATTTTTATTTGCAGTGGCTTTGGAATCGTTCAAAAAATATGATAGGAAAAAATTCAAATCATTGCTCTCGCCTCTCCATTTTTCTTTATCTTTAGCCTTATCTCAGTCAGAGATACGCGAGACAAAAAATGAGAGATACAGATCATCCATTTAAAAAAAACCTCTCAGGAATTGGAAAGAGCGAGGAGCACTAACGAAGCCTCTGTGCCCAGGTCGGTTATCGAAATCGTTCCTGCTGCTGAAGCTGCGGCAGAGTCTGAGGATGCTCAAGCAACAGCATTTCCTGCACATGTTGCTTCGGCTAGCGAGGATGGAGCAAGGATTGAAGAGGATGATACAGCAGCTTCGCATACTATTGGCGACGATAATTCGGCATCTGAAGCAAGGGATGATGATGAGGATATTCCTGCAGAGCATGCAAGGATTGAAGAAACTATTGCAACTCCATCGGATGACGATGGCGTGGCATCAGCAAGGACTGACGAGGAGAATACTCCAAGAGAGGCTGCTATAGATGAAGCTAATTCAGAATCTGGAGCAAGGGCTGATGACGGTACTACTGCAGCCGCCGTTGTTATAGATCAAGATTTTCCTAATGGAGATACCTCAAGTATACTGCCCGATTCTCCTTCTGCGAATCGGAGACGCCAAACAGGTGAACTTTATATTATTTTTAAAAATAAATCCAAGCTTTGAAACTGAAAACAAGTGTTTACTGACAGTTGTTAAAAGTTGAACGTATGCTTTTTTTCAGGTGGAGTTGTTCCTATATCCGCCAAAAAGAGACGAAATTGATGTTGCTGGTCGAGAATAGAGCTCTTCTTCTGGTGCTTAGAGCTCCTGGAGTTTCACCTGTGTCATTCAATACAAAATAGTTACCGAATTGCATGTTATATTTAACCCACAAATGTACTATTTCGTCGCTTCACTTTCATAAATACGCAATTGCGGTTAATATATGAGCCTGTTTGGGTAAATGCCAGACAATTACTCGCGGGACTACGGAGAGGGGAGATTCGTACACCTCACACAAGAGAAAACATTGTGATAATACGATATCAATAAACAAACCAGTAATTGAGCCTATGTTCATAGTGTTTGCAAGCGCAACATCCGGCGGTAAAGATAGCAAAATAATTTTACTATACGGTACTTGATCGAATGTCCAATGATCGATTCTGCAATGAAACAAGATTAAAAGATTCAGACTTGTAGAAAGAAAGAAGATTGCTTGGGAAATCGAGTACGAAAAAGGTCGGCGCGTGATGGACTCGTGTTCTCACGACAAGAATATCGTACAACCATCAACGAGCATAGTTCAATAAAGAGTTCGTTGGAAAGAGACACATACATAGACGGCTGGTGATTAGAGAACGGCGAACGATTGATAAATCTGATATTGAAATGAACATTAAATTCCCTCAATCGACTATCCTTTGTTATTCAATCGCCAGTTGTATTTTTCACGTCATCATTCGATTTATTTTCTCTTTCATTGTTCGAATGGAATGGCGGTGCTCGACTGGCCAATCGAGTGATCAATCGAATAAATAATCGACTAGCGCCCTTCGGGCGCTAGACCCTGCGGGTGGCATGCAGCCTTCGGCTGCAGTGAGGCTCGCTACGCTCGCGATCGCCTCGAATGCGAAGAATGAAAAATGAATTCGACTCTCACTAATTGAATTACTCTCCTCTCTCGCCTAATCCAATCAATGCGCTCGAATCTGTGGACAAGAAATTCGAGATTGCCCTAGTTGTAATAGATTGAAACTAAATTCGATTGAAAATTCCATCGAATGACCGGCCAATCGATTAAGGGAGGGAATCGAATGCTTCTCATTGATCGTCAATCGTGAAATTGATTATCGGTTTGGCGCTCACTGCTGGTGATCTATCCCACCGGAAGAATTTCGCGCTAGAAGAGATCGGCATGCTTTGTAACACCCAACCTGCATGATATTGATAACGATTCCAATTCTGATTATTCCAGAATGCCGAACCGAATTGGCATGGGAGAAAGACGACGATGGAGATAGAGTTAAAAAATCGACGTAGTGAATTAGTACCGTATAAAACTTATTTAGAAGGCAAATGAGAGTTCTTGTGAGTGCTAGTGGGCAATTGCCAAGGATTCTTTCGAAAATTATCGATCTCTATTATCGCTAGAGTTCAGGAGAAGAGCTGCTCGTCCATTGCACATGGAGAAGAGCTGCTCGTCCATTGCACATGGAGAAGAGCTGCTCGTCCATTGCACATGGAGAAGAGCTGCTCGTCCATTGCACATGGAGAAGAGCTGCTCGTCCATTGCACATGGAGAAGAACTGCTCGTCCATTGCACATGGAGAAGAGCTGCTCGTCCATTGCACATGGAGAAGAGCTGCTCGTCCATTGCACATGGAGAAGAGCTGCTCGTCCATTGCACATGGAGAAGAGCTGCTCGTCCATTGCACATGGAGAAGAGCTGCTCGTCCATTGCACATGGAGAAGAGCTGCTCGTCCATTGCACATGGAGAAGAGCTGCTCGTCCATTGCACATGGAGAAGAGCTGCTCGTCCATTGCACATGGAGAAGAGCTGCTCGTCCATTGCAGATGGAGCCAAAACTCAACTAAAAATTGCTCACTATTACAACCACCTCACCATACAAATATATTGAAGAACCATGTAATTTTTCGATATTTTTTGTCATGATTCTAAGCTCGGGAATATCAGTGCGTTCGCCTAAGAATCGCACAATTTCTTATTTTTTCGGTACAGCAAAAAAATACCATATGGGTTTTTGCTATTTTATGGTAGGCCTAGGTGGCCCGCATCGAGTTCTGTTAATGAGATGTTCTTAATTTGCTAATTTGCATAATTACATGATCCCAAAATTTGACTACTTTTTCACTTTGACGGCTGTAACTCAGAGGAGAAATGTCGGATCTTCACAAATTTTGGCTCCTGACTAATCTTGATGTGCTTAATCCGTGTATGTATTTTGCTTATGCAAATTCGAACAATTTTTCGACCCATTTTTGATAATTTATTTCTTGAAAACAAGGCCAAACACCCCTCTAATTTTATGATATGTTGTGTCACATGATGATATCTATGCGCTGTATTTTTTTCCAGATTTTTAAAAGGGTGTACTGAGAGTTTACAAGCAAAAGTAGTTATTGCCTAATCGAAGAAAACTCGCCATTCTGCACCGCGCACCCCTCCCTCGCGGCGCGGAATGAGACCTATGCCGTCAATAATTGAATTAATTTTATGATAATCGTCACATTCCTCATCATTCCGCGCAACGAGGGAGGGTGCGCGGTGCAGAATGGCGAGTTTTCTTCGATTAGGCAATAACTACTTTTGCTTGTAAACTCTCAGTACACCCTTTTAAAAATCTGAAAAAAAATACAGCGCATAGATATCATCATGTGACACAACATATCATAAAATTAGAGGGGTGTTTGGCCTTGTTTTCAAGAAATAAATTATCAAAAATGGGTCGAAAAATTCAAAGTTCGAATTCTCAAAAACGAACGACACTATCGGATAGAGCTCATCAAGTTCAGTCTAGAACCCGATTTTTATGGGATTTTGCTGATTTTCCGTTGAGTTACACTTGATTTAGTACGAAAATGCGCCGCCTTTGAATGCATGTAATTATGCAAATTAATTTTTTTGGAACATCGCAATAACAGAAATCGATGTAGACCACCTTGGGCTATCAGAATATGTAAAAATCCTAAAGGGCTAGTTTTTGCTGTACCGGAGGGGGTGCGATTCTTAGCCGAACGCACTGATATGGGGATTCAAATGAATCCCAGCTGGGTTTCATTTGAATCCTTCATTTCCCCCTCCTCTCATTCTCGGATTCATTCCACTCCCTCTCAGCGCGCGTAGAGCGGTGAAGAGGGATTCATTCTGCCAACCCTAGTGCTCATGCCACATCCTCTGGCATCGAGAACTTTATTAGCTAGATATTCGTACCATCCCTTCTTTAATAATCAACTGTTCCGCGTTCACTAGTGTTGCGTTATTCATTCATTCATTTAATTATTTCCGTTAAGCAAATATACAAGGAATGTGACGAGATTGTTTCAGAAACTGTTATTATGTGAACCTCGTCGCTTTTGCTGAGTATCTGCGCTTAGGTTCTCGAATTTGATATTACATCTGGGGCATGTGAACTATAACAAAATAGGTGTTTAAAACATATCGTGAAATATTCCTATGCTATATTTGCCCACTGGCGCTCCTTCTCGGTGCAGAAATTTTCTACAATAGATTATAATCAGCATAATACTCATTTTTGAATTGAAACCTGCACCGAAGCGTCCATTTTTTGTGTTTCTTTAATTAGTACACTTGAATTTTAAACATTGCGGATACATTGTTAATGCGATCCTTCAGCTTATTCTTGATTCGTATGATCGCTTACTTGTTTCAGAGTATGTCTACCTTGTCAGAATCCGATGTTCTGCGTGCTGTGAACGTTACGCCATGTGAAATATGCTATCAGGATTTGAGCAGAAAGGTACCGCTTTGATAAACTGCAAACCATTTTGGACGAAAAGTAGAACAATAATAAGTTAATTTCCAGCGGTACGTAAGTCTCGGTTGCGGTCATAATTTTCATCGGACATGCCTTATCTCATTTTGCGAGTCGCAAATTAACGCCTATCGTCACGTAAGCTCTGGAAAAAGTTTCCTAGTAGGATCACAGCTGATTTCCTAGTGTGAAACTTGCAGGTTTCCTAGTAGGGAGTGTGTTCCCGCTAGGAAACTGGCATCAAATGTGATGAAATTAAGAGACTCAACGCGGGAAAATACGGTAATATTGATCGATATCGTGGTAACTCATTCAGCAATTGATCCACACATGGAACGTCCATGTACGGTAGTTGCATCCAAAAGGCAATCATATTGGGATAGCAGTAGGGTTGACGAAACGGAACGAATTCCGGAAAATCCGAACTTTTAACTCAATTATCGTCTCATTCCGGAACGGATTAAAAATAGAACAATGGCCATTCCGGAACGAGAGTCGACTCGAACAACGAAAATTCCTTTGTTCGACTCTCGTTCCGGAAAAGTGGAGATAATTGAATTTTTTTTTCGGCCGTTCCGAAAGCCAACCCTAGAAAGCAGCAGACGACAGTCCAGTTCGAGCGCCGTCTGGGGAGAGACGGACAAATTGGCCTTTGTATGCATGGCGTGCGGGACAAATTGGCCTTTGTATGCATGGCGATAGAGAGATTGTTCACAATCTCTCTATAGTCTTTCCCATAACCAGGCAATTCTGCCCCTCTGAAACTTAGGAAAATGCGGCGGGATTGGGATAAGTAGTGTTGTGTGTAGTGAGCAAAAACTGTTCGACGGATCTGGCACCACACCACATGCTGCCTTTGAACTAACGTGGCTAGTATCCTGCTACTGTGTTTCTGCTTGGATTCAGCTGTGAAACTACAAGGAAGTGACCCTCCGCACTGTGATCCTGCTAGGAATTTTTTTCCAGAGAGTAAACTCTCAAGAGCGAGCAAATGTCGTATTGGGGCATCTTAGATTGTTATTTCATAGATATCCAAGAGGATCTGGCACAGGTCAAAAATACAAATTCTCTGAGACTTCGTGAATTGGGGTTCTTGAGGGTGCTGATGACGATGGGAATTTTCATTTTTCTTGTCGACGTCCCATTGGCTCCAGACGACGTCATGTCGAAATCAGATTTTGTTCGATATCTCAGCCCCCATTTAAAATTAAGTGAGTATGGCTACCAGGGTAGAATATCATGCCGATAACGCCTGTCTACATTTTTCATTCATTTTAAAAATAAAATTGTTAAATGGAACTTTTGATTAAGTCATGGGCATTTTGTGCAACATACACAGATCGGACACAAATGTGCAACATACACAGACCCTCGAGAACCCCTAATCACAAAGTTTAAGATAATTTATATTTTTGACCTGTGCAGGCCTTTGCTCGACTCTATCGCAAACGGCCTCATATGATTAACGATATTTATAGTTTACATGCCCGGACTGTGAAGCACTCTTAAATTTCGCCAACGTAATTGACGATACAGGGCACACGATTTTTAACAGAGTTTGCGGGTTCGGACCCACAAACCAGGTGAATTTCATTTGTAACATTGTCAGCGACTGATGATTCACATGGTCTAAAAAAAAATGTATATGTATTCAAAAAGATTAAATTTACTAATTGTATCTAAATATTTAACACAATTCTTTTCAGCCGACGGAATTCATGTTCACAAGAATTTTGGAAGACACTCAATCTTTTTGGGCGTGGAACTTCATTTTGGTTTGTACAGCGTAAGATACATATTCAGTGTTAAATGCCCCTTTTTCAATTTTCTTTATTTCACTAACGTTTCGCATTGTAGAGGTCTGATGCACCAAGTCAGCTCTCAACTCGAAACGGCTTGCCTCGAAACGGCATCCAAAGAAAAATCTGATGATTACATTCAAGACATTATCGACGAAAGAAAGAAGCTACTTATGCGCTGTCAAATTATGAGGAAAGTTGAAGATCAGTATGCAGCAATAAAGGTTAGAGCGGGGACAGACTGCATCTCTTTTGCGTGCTTTTTTTCGCGCGTACCTGCACTAATCGTACATAAAATTGTTCAGAATCAAACCCGTCTAGTTCAAGAATCAGTAATTAATCCACAACTTTCGGATGCAGTCCATCCAGCAATTGATATTGATGCATTTGCTGGCGCAGGCAGACCTTCCGGAATGCTGTGCGAGATTTGCTCGCGAATGTTATCCAGCAAGGTGAATAACGTTTAAGTACTTTGATTCTGAAGACGTGCTCCTCAAATGTCAGTTTCATTTTTAGCGCTTCGTAAAACTGGACTGCTGCCATAGTTTTCATCGCACTTGCCTTTTAGAAATTTTCGAGTCGGATATCAAGAAGTGTGCGCAAGTGAGTCTATTCTATTTGTCATTCGAAATATTGGCCATTGTCCGTTTCAGCTTTTAAAAACTTTTTTTTTCAGCCTACGTGCCCCAAATGTGACGCTATTAGCAACTTCGAGGACGTGAGCGATAACACGGGGCAAAAGTTCCCGATCGATGTCGTCCGATTTGTACACAGCTTACAGGTTAACACAAAAGAACGCTCACTCTTAATCGTTCAATCTTACAATTAGTATTTCAATGAATGTGTCGTATGAAAATTCAATGAAAGTCACTCCCAGAGAAAACCGGACGTTTCAGTGAAAAATTGATATGAGGATTTGGCTGTGTTCTAAGTAGAGCGTCGAAGACAACAGTTTTTCGACTATCGAATAGTCAGAATGATTCGTAAATGACTATTCGTTTAGCCAGTGACTATCGTATCCGTCTCATTCTGACTAGTCAACTATTCATCTAGCGGGCGAATAGTCGAATAACTGGGGAGAAGAGCGAATGAGTGAGCATGAGGGCGACATTTCCATTGAAACTCAATTAAATTCCCCTCTATAAACCGACCCAGCTCAACAGAATCGAGACGATTGAGAATGAGAGAATAGTCGATGGTTAAACGACTATTCGTTTAAAGATCATTTTGACTAGTCGGATAGTCATCGACCGGTATAAATGAATAGTCATTTAGAAATGAACTGAATAGTCGTTTATCTTCGACACTCTAGTTCCAAGTGACCTTGAAGCGCATGCAACGAGCGAGAGAGCGTGCGGAATGACGAGCGCGCCTTTCTCATCACTTTGCATAGTCGCCCGAGCTGTTCGTGGGGAATAGACTTTCAATCGTAACGAAACAACTAGTCGTTTAATAGGGAAATCAACCATTGCTCTCCTCATTCCACACTGTCTCTCGTGAAGAAGGCGGTGCATTTCCCTAGTAAACAACTAGTTGTTTCGTTACGATTGAAAGCCTAGAGAACCTTCTTTCTGTATAGTGCTTGAACTCGTTTGATAGCTCATATGATAGTTTTGCCGAATTTACCCGGATGTGTCCGGTGAAATATGTCTAGAAATCAAAATATAAGTGAAAAAGTCTTGTAGATCTCGTCGAGACAAACTTTTTTTTTCCAGCTGCCTGATCTGTTTATGAAACCATTGGAAAATGACGAAACTTCGTTCTACATGGAAAAGATGTTCACTGTTACAACGTAATATCTATATTTTCAATTCAAATTATTCAAATATCGTTTCGGAAATTTAGAAATTGGTTGCACCAATTTCTTGGCACTCATTGTCAGCTCAACACTTCTCAAGAATCTACAGAAACAGAACCGGAATACGAATATATGCAAGATATTAGAATGGAAAGGAACAAGCTGCTCGAGCGCTGCGAAATAATCACCAAGATGCAAGATCATTATGCTACGATTGAGGTCAGTGCGGGTGGAAAAGGTGATACCGATGAAAGAATAGGGGAAAAAAGACAAGAAAAGCGCAGTAGCGAAAAGGACAGCGGCAATAGAGTGTCGATGATACAGATGGTATTTCCAATAACGAATCTGTGATCGAACTGGAGTAGGCTTTCAATGGTAACGAAACAACTAGTTGTTTAATAGGGAAATACACCGCTTTCTTCACGAGAGACAGCGCGGAATGAGGAGAGTGAAGGATGATTTCCCTATTAGACAACTAGTTGTTTCGTTACGATTCAAAGTCTAAACTGGAGTCTGTGCCACCTGAGTGTGGGCGTTAAGAATCTATAAATCGTTAAAAAAAACACTCAGAAAAAGGATGACCGTTTACAAGAGACGTTGTTCGCCGTCGAGCAACATACCGATTCAAACCATGACCCTTTTGACGATATTCTCACAGTCGATAACTCTGAACCACTCTGTGGAATCTGCTTGCAAGAACTGACTAGTAAGGTGGGCGTAGTTACACTTTTTCAATCGATTTTTGAATCATATATGAGGCCGTTCGCCTAAGGTTCAACAACACTCCACAGGGGTCTGGAACAGGTAAAAAAATGAAATCTCTGAAAAGTTGGCCCTAGGGGTTATTTTTGACCCTCTACACGCTGGTGCACTCGATTTCGCAATATGTCCCCTCCCCGCTCCAGGAGGGGGCACCCCCCATTTTGCCCAAAAACGCGTTTTTCGACCGTTTCTCGCCAGGAAGTGCCTAAAATGGCACGAAATCTCGCGTTCTATATCAGAATTTTGTGCTCTATCTCGTGATTTCATTGGTTTGTCATGATCATTTTTAGTTTTCGAGAAAAAGTCGATTTTTGACCCAATGCGCATCCCCTGTTTTCCCTGCATCAGTTGAAAGAGCATGTTCTCCTGATCATTTTGGTATATTGGACTTGGGGTTTGACCTTACATTTTGATGTTTTGGGGGGTGGAGCGTAAGTGGGACACAAAAAAATTTTCGCGAATACCCCCGTGTTGGTGCTCATTTTGTAGTGCTCGTTAAATTAGGCATTTTTTGTGTTGGACTTTTTCATGGAAATGTTTCCTTAATAAGATGCAATCGATCAAAGTTGCCATTCTCTCGTGTTGTCAGGTAATCACTTTTTCGAAAGCTGTAACTTCTTAAGGAAACATTTCCATGAAAAAGTCCAACACAAAAAATGCCTAATTTAACGAGCTCTACAAAATGAGCACCAACACGGGGGTATTCGCGAAAAATTTTTTGTGTCCTACTTACGCTCCACCCCCCAAAACATCAAAATGTAAGGTCAAACCCCAAGTCCAATATACCAAAATGATCAGGAGAACATGCTCTTTCAACTGGTGCAGGGAAAACCGGGGATGCGCATTGGGTCAAAAATCGACTTTTTCTCGAAAACTAAAAATGATCATGACAAACCAATGAAATCACGAGATAGAGCACAAAATTCTGATATAGAACGCGAGATTTCGTGCCATTTTAGGCACATTTTAGGCACGGCGAGAAACGGTCGAAAAACGCGTTTTTGGGCAAAATGGGGGGGGGGGTGCCCCCTCCTGGAGCGGGGAGGGGACATATTGCGAAATCGAGTGCACCAGCGTGTAGAGGGTCAAAAATAACCCCTAGGGCCAACTTTTCAGAGATTTCATTTTTTTACATGTTCCAGACCTCTGTTGAACCTTAGGCGAACGGCCTCATATCTGTAAACTTTTAAGTTTTAAAAATAGTGATGCGTTGTGCAAACAATGTTTTTTTATAAATTGATTTGTTATAGTTATGAAATTTAGCTTTCATCATCTTTGACTCCTTGTGGGCACCAATTTCACTGGAGCTGCATCTCACAATGGTTTGAAACACAGTGTAAGGTACGTAATCAATATTTTTTTCAAAATATAACTCAAAGATTTGTACACAGTCTAAAGGCTGGCCTTACCAGCGGGTCCCACCTATGTACATAGCGTTGTTTTATCACCTCATCTGAGCATTACTGCCTGATATAAAAAATATTATTATTATTATTATGGCTGCAAAATCGCTTGACGTGGATAAAAAAAATACCTTTACACAGTCTGATACCTGGAAACTTCGTGCAGTCAGCAAACAATCATACATGTATTGTGCATTCATTAAATAATAAATATAACGTCAATTGCTTTTCAAATGTGTTTACTTTTCCATATCTTGCGCACAATGCACTAAATTATCGCTCGAGCGCCGGATCGCTCGAGCGCAATTCGTGAAAATTTCAAGAATGGCGCTCGAGCGACGAATGAGAGAGAGAGACCGCTCGAAATAACATCACTACTCGGTCAGAAACTCTGGTATTATTTCCCAGTGGGATCCCAGGGAATTTCCCAGTGGACAGTGAGGTAGGAAACCAGTGGAAAATTCCCTGGGAAACCAGTGGGAAGGGGAGAGACCCTGGGATCCCACTGGGAAAATAGCCTGGGAAACCAGTGGGAAACCCAACTTGGATTCGCACACCAGTGTGGGATCCCACTGGGAAAAAATACGAGAGAAGACTTGAGAGTATGTGAAATGAAGAGACGGTGACCCGTATTTCGAACTCTAATCCGAACTTGATTTTAGGAACCTGCGGACACTTGCTGTGTGTGTCGTGAGGTCGTCACAATGATCACTGGTGAAGACGGGCAACAACTCAGACGCACGTACCCCTTTGAGATAGGGAAAGTAAGTTGCTCGGAATCAGATTTCGAAATTCGGGTAATCGTCTCTTCGTTTCCACGATCACTCTCACCGGTCAGAGAAGCGAGAGAGTGTGTGAAATGAAGAGACGATTATCCGTATTTCGAACTCTGCTCGGAATAGCCGGGCTACGCCCGGCTAGACCCTGCGGGTGGCAAGCAGCCTGCGGCTGCAATGAGGCTCGCTACGCTCGCCAGCGTGTGCGCAACGCCGGGTTGTGATAGTATTCTGCGAGCGCTTCGCAACGCCGGGTTATGTGTTTAGTTTTATCCCAGTCATGTACCAACGCTTGCAAAAGGCTCGTGAGGACTGAACTACGTTTGGGTTAGTGGACTACATTGTAAGATAAAACATTCACAGTCGCGGACCGAGTTGGCATCGTCCCTCGCGATCCGAAAAAAAGATGGGATGGGGCCACTGCGTGGCCCCATCCCATCTTTTTTCGGCTCGCCCTCGGCCCCACGAGCCTTCCGCCAGGGACTCGCAAGCTTCGCTCGCTACGCTCGCTCGCCGGATGACGCCGGGTTAAAAACGCGCACTTAAAAACGCGTTAAACACGTTTCCCTATTGCGAAATATTGAAACATTATCAGTAAACATCGATTGGCATCGACTCTGAGCTTACTGTACTCAAAAACGCAAGTACGCACTTAAAAACGCATCAAAACACGTTTCCCTATTGCGAAATATCTAAACATTACCAGTTAACATCGATTCTGAACATTAGAATAAAATTCACGATCGATTCGGTTGAGTTTCAGCTGAAAATGGCTCGAAAAATAGGTTATTGCATCATCATTACGCAATATTGCATAGTGATGACGAAATTGATTAGTGAGTTTTTGAAAATTTTGATTACAAGTAGTTTGGTGCCAAGTAAGATCAATTTGGTTGAGTTTCCGGTGAAAACGGTGGAAAAAACGGATTATGACGAAATGATGACGAAATCAATTATCGATTTTTTTTCGAAAATTTTTTTCATGAGAAGTTGTTTGGTAAAGGTCCGAGGGGTGTACGATCGTTTTGAGCCGAGATATGAGCAAAAAAAAATTTCGAGCGTGACAGACAAACATACATACAGACAGACAGACAGACAGACGGACAGACAGACATTAACTTTTTATATTACTTAGTAATTACTGAATAATCACTGGCCTCATGTAGGACGCCTCAATGAACTGGATGATTTCATCTTTACCTTTTTCACTTTTATTCATGAAAATAAATTGTGCAGGATGGGCTTCTTGTCGAGGGAATTTATGCAGATGACGATTATTTCTTGAGGATGAATAGAGTTGCATGCACGTAAGTATCGTAAAATAATAAAAAAGTTTCCGCGTATTCCGATTCCTATCGTTTATTCCCAAATTAGAGGGGGGTCTACGGTCCTAGCTTTTGTTCCTAATTGTTTCCTAGAGGCACTAGTAGCACTTACGGAGAAAACCAGAATTTTAGTAGTACACAGCAAGTCAGACGGGGGAAAAAGGCTCATTTGCGTGGCGGAGTCATTTTTCGCAATATCACTGTTGCGACTTTTGAGACACCGTGTCGGTCGGTGGAGAAAGTCTTGAATTACCCATCATTATTCTTCAAATCTCTCATACAGTTGGTGAAACCTATTGCGAGACCTACTTCTACCGACTGACGAAAGTCGCTGGCCAAGGAATGATTTCAATGCTGAGTGCAACATAGTTGAATTCAGTTGATTTCCCCTCAGAAACTACTCAGTTTGGCAAGCAGCCAAACAAACATAATATCTCAGTTCAAACAAAATTGAACACATGGGAGTGTGATAGGGTGCTCGTGCCACATCCTCTGGCACCGAGAACTCAGTTAGCCAGGTATTCGTGCCACTCCCCCTTTAAATCAAATTCGACAAAAAAAGACAGGGGTATTTCGAAGCTAAAGTGATAAGTTCGAAGTGGGTTTCATTAAAGACTGTGTGACGAAAAGCACAAACTGATCTGTTACTAGAGTTCGCAATACGGGGCGGGTAATTCGGTCTCATCGCGGGTCGAGAGCGCGGCGAATGAAGAATGAGGCGACCCGATACCGGCCCTCTCGAATCGCGCAAAAAAATACCGGGAAACTTTAGACAGCTGTAACTTAGTCGGATCTGCACCAAATCGAAAAATATTTTGGCATGTGTCACTGCTAACATTAAGTGCACTCTATCGATAAATGTAAAAATAGTGGATAGATAATGTTCTTAAAATTTTTGCTTGTTGGAGGTTCGGAACTGGACAATTTGATCTGCACAAAGTGCGATTGATTTGCCATCGCTCGGCGCTACTCCTGAAACTATTTTGAGCTCATTTCAACAACGTTAAACGAAATCAAAAGTCTCTGGAGTAAGAAGAAAGAAGGACGAACTCGACAGATCCACTAGCAACCACTCGCTAGACCGGCGCACAGGCGAAAGGATGAGAATAATTGGTCTCACTATGACTTTCTGGCGCTCCGGTATCGGGTAATAGACGATACTTCACGGGCCGGCCCGTCATTTCTCGCCCTCTCATTCTTCATTCGCGGGGCCCCGATGTATCGGGTCGTAACGTTTATCGCACTCTATCTGTTACCGGGCCACGAATGCAGTTTCTTTAGCAAAAAAGTGGAACTCCTATTTTAAATATCATAATTTGAGAGTGATGGTACGTGAATATCGCAAGGCAAAACGACTGGCGATACGTGACGGAAAGAGTGCCGAATATGTGGCCGATATCGAAGAGTTGATCGAGAAATTGAGAATTCGCGCCATTGCGCTACACGAGTATTTCTTCAAAATCTTCGAGATCGAGGTTCGCAAATTAAATTGTATTAGAACAAGTTGACTAGATATTAGCTTTCTTCTCTCCACTTTGCCCTGTCTCTAGTCAGTCAAATAATGTGAGAGTATTGTAAAATGAGAGAGACCATGCATAAAATGCAGCGTTCAGGAATTGGAACGGGCTGTGGTGAGCGAGATTGGGCATGAAGCTGATGTTACTGCGCCTGCTCCACAGTTGCAAATCGAGTCGTTGCCGGCGCACTACGTTGAATTACCTGGCGAAGTTCGCAATGCGGCTCCAGCCAGGATTGAAGAGGACAATGCTGTGGCTTCGGGAGGAACTGATGAAGGAAGAAATGCACCCGCCGTGGCTAATGGTGACTAGACTTACATTAGAAAAGCCACAAAAATATTTATGTAGTGGGGAAATCACTCTTCACTCTCCTCAATCCACATTAGTGTTGCGTAAGTGATCTAAAATGTGAAATCCGATCTTCCACCGCTCGCCTCAAAGAGAACGACGACGAATGTGACACAGCCCGTCAGAGAGGGGAGATAATCCAATTATCGCGTCCTAGGCCAATTCTTGAGTCGATTTCCTCACCTTTGCATTTTCCCCTTTCGTGACTGATCTTCTCGGTCGATTTAGTGAGAATGAGAGGTTCAACTGCGTAAAATCAGAGAAAAGTGATATGTTTTCAGTGAAACTCATTCGATTTTCACAATAAAAATTTTAAATTTAAAAAAAATTCTCATTCCTCTCATTTCTCGAAAACGATCTCTCATTTTGTGATCGATCACTTTCCGAGGCAAAACGATCGATCACATTCGTCGTCGTTCACTTCGAGTCCAGTGGCCTAACTTTTGCGGTGGAAGATCGAAAGGATCGAGATCACTTGCGCAACACTAAATCCACATTATTTTTTAGTGAAGATCGCGATTTCCCAATTATATAACTAATCATTCTGTTTACTTTTCAAAGTCTAATGGTGATGATAATACGGTAATTGCCTGAGGGGATGAGGGGATACGGTAGATTACGGTATCGATTGTACGGTATGCCCTAACTGTTGATCCTCCTCATAATTAGATCGTGTTTCCTTCAATTGTATCGTTTTTATGTTGTTTCTGGCATTGATTAATAAATTATGATAGACTGAGGGTTACGGTATCGCCTTTATATTATTTTTCCGCTGGCTGTTATATTCTATTTTCATGATGATTTATTTGAATTCATAAAGAAGTGAATGCACGAAATATTTTCGCATTAATGAAGCCGCGCACTGAATACAGGCTGAATATAGTACTGGCTATCAATTCGAAATACAATAAATTGAGACTCAGAAAAGATGTATCTACAGATGCAAACGGAGATAAACCTAGTGCGTATTAATGGATGCTGCTTGAATTTCCGATAACTGGATGCTTCCGCCCATTCAATTCATGATTCGGAGCATTGTCTGCAGCAGTTGATCAGATGTGTTTCAATTAACGAATTTCAATTCGCACTTCTGAAACATTGAACTACATTATCTAGCAAGTAATCGATTAGACGCTTAGGGTACGGTAGGATCCATTTCTGATCGATTATCGATCGAATATCCGGCAACTTTGCAGAGGATGATGATGGCTGATGAAGTATGCAGTTTAGTATTGTATTACTCTTGAATTACCCTCCGTACTCTGGTGTCCGGAATCAACTTGAAATCAAGTAGAAATGGGTTTTCAACTTGGAATCAAGTACAGTACCCCTGACCCATTCCCACAACTTGGAATCAAGCAGGCTCACGTACCCGCAGCGTCCAGTACAAACATCGTCTATAAGGTCCCTTTTTGCAGCCCTATTCTGACTGCCTTCGGGCACGAGTGCGCTTGACTATCTGCGGACCCCAGTTGGACCGCCTTTTGGATGTGACCTCCCCAAATGGTCGTACCATGCGGGGCCTTTGGTTACTGTGTGAGGGAACTCATGCTCTCTATCAATCAATAACAGAGGAAGCTACCATAGTCCTCGCCGATTTCAAACGATCCCACAAGTTGGAATCAAGCACTTCCCACAAGTAGCCATCAAGCTTGATTCCAACTTGTGGGAATTGCTTGATTCCAAGTTGATTCCGGACACCAGAGGTAATACATTTGTTTTATCTAATATTAACCTCAGATATTTTGAACGTTTCATGCATTATACTTGTCTCACATTATCATCCATACGTGTATCAATGCTTGGATAGTAGTCATTCGTTCAAATATATATTTTCACATATTTAGAGCGCGACGATAACTATCGTGCTATTAGATATTCCATGAGCGGCTTTACGATTGCAAATGTTTAAAGCAAATGATGAACGACTCATGCCTCGATTCTGCTCCCGGAGACACTTTTCACTTCAAAATAAGATATTTGTTGAATGGAAATGAATGAATGAATAATCGCATGATTTATAGTGTTTCGTATATGTCAGCTCAATTTATGAAAAGGGAGCGATCGGACTTCAAAAGGGAGCAGAGCCTTCAAACAGAACACATTGCAATTTATTCAAGAGAAGAGAATAATCTAGAATGGCTCGTCTCTCCTCCCTCCGCCTCTTTTCTCGCTCTCTCTCTCTCTCCTCTCGCTCGCTCCCCTCCTCTCGCTCTGACCCGTCGTGTTTGGAGAGCACGCTCTGCTGATAAAACGATATTTCCTCCTCCATTTTCGCAATATTCTATTTTCTGAATTTGTGCAGGCATAGTCCAACGCCTATTTGCCCGCTAGCAATGATGCTCGAATTGCACGCGAGTGCTATTTTCACAAAATTTAATAATCTATTTTGCCCTAAGAATTATATAAGCATTAGGCTTTTTGCTGGCTTATTTCTACTAACCCAGACATTAATGAGATATCTATGTGTCTATGCATTAGTATAATGAGATGTACGGCCAAGAAAAGAAAGGAAATTAGGCTGAAAAAGGCGTTAATACAAGGCGGCGATTGCGAAATATCTTTGGCGCAATATCTAGAAAATTACGGCTTCTTGGTAAGTAAAATACGTAAAGCGCGACATATTTGAACCTCCGTGCCCCTAAAGTAAGCTCGGCAACGTAATTAAAAGCGCAAAATCAGCGAAAATGCTAGGTTTTTGGGCCATCGAAAAAGCGAGAATCAACCGCGCCTTGGCCTGACGCGGTAAGGGTGAGCGGGCGCACTTCATTCAGTTTGAATCGTAATTTTCGCCCTACCGATTTTTATCGATTTTTCAGTTCCCAATTCGCGTAAAATTGATCTCTTTTGGTTCCTAGTCGATGACCTACCTCGTGAGCTCATTCTGGTAGTGGTTTTGCATTGCGCAACCGCTGATTTCGGCCGTTTTTCTTGTTATAAATGTAGTTCTTTCGCTAGGAATCGCTTTTCGTGCCGTTTTTTTTGCAGCCAGCTGCTATGTAATAGCCGTATCGCCGGTCCGATGCCGACCCATGACTCTTCTTATCCCCTAATCATGTGCTGACCCGGCCCGGGCCATCTGTTCTCGTCTCAGCCGCCCCGCAATCATCTAACATCTGCCCCCCCATCGTTTTCCCCATTCACTCTCGTTTTTCCTCGACGATAAGACAAACCTTGCGCCGTGTTCAAGAATGATTGCGACTCACAAACACTCTTCGTTGACCTACCCATTGACTGTAACTTATCGCCTATTAACCCGTGTTCGAGCTCTTATTTGTAGTGTTTGCAGACTTGTAGTCGATTGCACAACAACAGTCCAGATCGTAAGTTAATATTTCTAGCCGGGGTTGCGAAATCTTATTGGCCAGTGTTTTGTGTCCTCACTTATTCTGTCTTTCCATCTCCACTCCTCCTCCGCCCACTACGCGTTCTTTCCCCTCTCCCTCTCCTCTTTGTTCTACTCCTCACATTTCTGCTCACTCTATCGTCGCTCTCCGCTCTCTATTCTCCCTTCCGCCCCTCACCCATCTCATCTACCCTCCTCCCCTCCCATCATCCCTACGCTTCCTCCTTTCTCGATTCCTGCCCAAACGTAACCAATCGGATTGCGCGAAAAAAAAGTCCCAGGAAATGTGTACTTGCGTGCGAGGGCTTAGGCGGCTCGGTTTAGGCCCGCTCGTTTTCCTCCCAGGGAGTATCACTTTCAGTCGGGAGAAAGGCAACAATGTGTAAAATTTCGTCACTTTCCATTGCTAAGAGGTCGCACAGAACATGTTTGCTATGAATATTCACTGCAGAATTCGGGAATACTTAATACTGGGAAATACGTGAAAGGAAGAAAAGATCACTCGTTTTTCGGCGTTTGGGTGATTAATGGGCTCGGTTCCTCTCAAATCTCGCCCCAACGTCTCACCGCGCTAAAACTGCGAATGAAATCGCCCGTTCGGAGCGTACTTTGGCCTCGTGATGCATTGATTTCCCATCGGCATAGTACTAAAGGGCGAAACGGTAGATAACCAAGTGGGATTAGGTGAGAAATCAGCCACAAACGAATTCGATGTCGTTTTATTGCATGTCTTACAATGCACAATCTATTATTCTAGAGTATTCTCAGGTTACGCTGTGAAAGGAAGTCTGCCAGGAAAAGTAAGTCTGAAGCGCTACAAATGAGCGTAGTCTGTAGTGGATGAATAGATGGAAAATGTAGAACTCTACGTTTCGAAGTTTGAGTTTTGGCACGTAGGCTCCTAGTTAATTGAATTTTTTTTTGTCCTGCGAGTGTTTAACTTTAACGTAGAAGCATGTTGTAGTGTTACTAATGATTGAAAAAAAACGATATTTGCGTCAGCACTACTTTAGTCGACTGGGATAGCGAGCGAGATATAAACACTTGTTCAAGTATCAACCTTCGCTCGCGCTCAGCCCCTCACCATTTATCATTCACTCTCTCCATCTCTTATTGCTCTTCCGCTCATTTATTCCTCTCTCATTCGCTCCATCTCTCGCAAGATTCCAGGCCCATTCTCTCTCCTTTTCCTCCCTTCTCTTCCTTCCTCACTGAATCCCCAATCACGCTAGTGTGTCCGCCAAAAAAGGCTAGATGAATCACCTATAGTTACCCGTAATCTCGACTGCGCGTTTCATTATCGTCCTTTATACGTTGCTGAATCGCCCCAATCACGCTAGCGTGTGTCCTTTATTGCATGCTCCTGCCGCGTTTCCATCTGTCCTTATCACCTTTATCTGCAACGCTAATCACCCTATGTTTTATGACGTGCTGATTTGGCCGATTTTCCTCGTCGTTTTCGTGCATTTTAACGCGGTTTTTGTGGTTTTAAACTTTCGAAAAAAGGCAATTTTGGGTTTCAGAACAAAGCAAAAATATGGACGACTTGCTGTCGTTTGCGCTGAACGAGGCCGGCCTCGACGAGCTGTTCCTCTCCAACTCGAACGACGGCTTCAACGACGGTACTTTTTGTTATTTTATTAATTAAATAGCATTTAAATAATGAAAAATCACCCTAAATAGCATAGTTTCCCTCGGTACTGGTGATCTAGGGCGGATGGTATATATTTGTTTAAGAGACCATCCACCAGAGAACGGAAAAGGTCCTCGGATGACCATATTCCAAACTATTTTTTTTCAAAGAGTGGGTACCGAGTGCTGATCGCCGGCACCAATAACTAGGGCTAGAAATCGATTTTGAATTTTTTACGATTTTTTAAAGTTTGAAGGGTAAAAAAGTGTCATTTTTTCAAAATAATGATATCGTTTTGAAAAAAAATTTTCCGATGTATTTTTACGTGTAGATTCCGAAAATCACCACTAGAACTCATAAAAATAAAAATCAAAAAAGTTATGGCCGAAAAACCGATTTTTTCGGTCCAAAACTAGACTTTTCGGGTCCTAGAAAAATCAGATGGCCATGGGGCTACATCTAGCTACTATTTTTACGTTCCCCATAATCCAGTAGGTTTCCTGTATTTTTTTCAGAATTTTAAAAATGGGGGTGTTTTGCGCTATATCGATCTGAACATGGCGCACTCTTGTAACGGGGTAAGCAAATGAAGATGAGTTCTCTTAATATTCTCGTCCAATGATGTTTTTTCATTGGAAAATGATTTGTTATGATTAATTTATTTATTTTCAATGTTTTACAGCATTGGAATCCCCATAGAAAATTTTTTTCAATTCTCTTGATTTTTTTTCTGTGTCTAAAATGTATCTTTAATTTTCAGCCTTTTCCGAATGGGAATCACGCGGCAGACTCATTTTAAGTTTTTTCTACTAATATTCTACAATTTATAAAAGTTTTAACCACTTCAATTTGGCTTTAGTAGTGATAATAGGTCAGCATAGCACATGTCTTCTGAGAGATTGCACAAAAACGGCTACCACCCGGCACTAGGAGCCCCAACTTTGAGCAATCTCGATGAAATTTTTATAGTAGCCTATATTAGCGATGAGAAAATATTTTATAAAACAACATTTGTTCTAGAACCGGCTATCAGGTATTTCCGGTTCTGGACTCGGCTATGCCATATCTCCTCTACCAGAGTAGATAGAGACCACCGGTTTGGCTTTAAAAAAAATGCAGAAAAATTTTCCAAACAACTTTCAATTTACATCGAAAAACGTTTTCACTTTCACATAATTGGAAAAAAAATCCAAAATCAACAAATGATTCACCCTGGCTCGGGGAGCCCCCTCCCCCCCCACCAATCCGTGTGGGCTAATGACGGATTCGAATTCTGACTGAGACTGACTGAGTCCATATAGTTGAGTGAAACATTGGGTTAAGGTCGAGATGCGTTGGTTGTCTTGTTATGAGTCGACAAACAACAACGTTCCCCCAGCCAGGGTGAGTCATTTGTTGATTTTCAAAATGCAGTCTTTCAATTTTGTGAAAGTGAAAACGTTGTCCAACTTTTCGATGTAAATTGAAAGTTCTTTAGAAAAATTTTCTGCATTTTTTAAGCCAACCCGGAGGTCTCTGCCTACTCTGGTAGAAGAGTTATGGCAGAGCCGGGTCCAGAACCGGAAAATACCTGATAGCCGGTTCTAGAACAAAAGTTGTTTTATAAAATATTTTCTCATCGCTAATATAGGCTACCATTAAAATTTCATCGAGATTGCTCAAAATTGGGGCTCCTAGTGCCGGGTGGTAGCCGTTTTTGTGCAATCTCTCAGAAGACATGCGCTATGCCGACCTATTATCACTACTAAAGCCTAATTGAAGTGGTTAAAACTTTTATAAATTGTAGAATATTAGTAGAAAAAAACTTAAAATGAGTCTGCCGCGTGATTCCCATCCGGAAAAGGCTGAAAATTAAAGATACATTTTAGACACAGAAAAAAAAATTCAAGAGAATTGAAAAAAAATTTCTATGGGGATTCCAATGCTGTAAAACATTGAAAATAAATTAATTAATCATAACAAATCATTTTCTAATGAAAAAACATCATTGGACGAGAATATTAAGAGAACTCATCTTCATTTGCTTACCCCGTTACAAGAGTGCGCCATGTTCAGATCGATATAGCGCAAAACACCCCCATTTTTAAAATTCTGAAAAAAATACAGGAAACCTACTGGATGATGGGGAACGTAAAAATAGTAGCTAGATGTAGCCCCATGGCCATCTGATTTTTCTAGGACCCGAAAAGTCTAGTTTTGGACCGAAAAAATCGGTTTTTCGGCCATAACTTTTTTTATTTTTATTTTTATGAGTTCTAGTGGTGATTTTCGGAATCTACACGTAAAAATACATCGGAAAATTTTTTTTTCAAAACGATATCATTATTTTGAAAAAATGACACTTTTTTACCCTTCAAACTTTAAAAAATCGTAAAAAAATTCAAAATCGATTTCTAGCCCTAGTTATTGGTGCCGGCGATCAGCACTCGGTACCCACTCTTTGAAAAAAAATAGTTTGGAATATGGTCATCCGAGACCCCCAACACAGTTGTTACGTTCTCTCGTGGATGGTCTCTTAAATATTTTAGAAAGTTTGACGAGGAAATTGTGATTGTTTAGTGAATTAGCGGCGCAATATCGTGTTCGGCACTGCCTGTGTTGCCCCTTTTCCACTATAACGCGGTGATACTTCGACAGGGAATGTTCTAGAGACTATGCGGTGCTTTCGAAACGTGAGTGACCGTGGGTGAATCATTGTTTGTACAATTAGCTAATTAGACAATCTTCTGTCATCCGGGAATATTGCCTAGCAGACTACAGTGTTTTATGAACTGGATGGTATCACTAAGCTGTACCCAAGTAAGGCGGGGAATGTTCTAGAGAATGCGGCGCTTTCGTAACGTAAGCGAGCGCCAATGATTCATCCAGTGAGGCGAATTTGGGTGTATAGCAAGGGTGGCACGGATAGAAAAGGGGGGTTCGTGAAACCAATAACTCCGGGCTGTTTTTTTCGTGCACAAAATTTAATGCCATGCAGTCTGCAGGCAATCTAACAATATTCTCGTCTCCCAATTTGATAGTTCGCTAGTCAGAGAACCGATAGAGTATGAAAAAAGATAGAGTCAGACCATCGGTGGGCAAAGGGCGTAATTTGGGTCGAAATGCTACTCTTGGCTAGTATTTCGCCGATGGTTTGTATAGCAGGGATGGGTAGTCTGTCGTTCTGGAGCGAGGCGCGCCATTAGTGTAATAAGCTCATTTGGCTCGAATTCGGGCCGCTATTTTCCCTCCCGCCTACTCCCGGTTGCACCCCCCATCATTATGTTCGTATAGCAAATTGTGATAAGATGAGGATTATAGTACAGTGTGCATTTTCTTGTCATTGCCAGGTTAGAAAAGAGCATGCAAAATGAGGAGAAGCAAAGTCTCTAGGGCGAGAGAGTACGTTGTATCGAGAGAGCACAGACGGGCAGGCAAAAGCTGACTGAGGAAATTGACTGTGCGCGAACACGAACAGCGCAAATACTCTCGATATTTGAGAGATCGGGGCGAGAGAGCGTGGGAAATGCGGAGAGCGCCGTCAGTTAGACAGTGTGAAAGGCAGCGAAGGGTAGGGAAGAGATCGAGTTTGAAGATTATAGGAGAACGGAAAGGTGTGAGAAAAGGTGGCCGCAAGGAAGCCGTGAACAAGCTGACAGTTGTAAAAACAAATATTAGTGTAATTTTGCAGGCCATCCCCCAGCAGCAGCAGCAACGACCAACGGCGTGGCTGCAGGCGCAGCCGATGCTGCAGCACAGCAGCAGCAACAGCAGCCGCAGCTGCTGCTGCAGCAGCCCGACCCGCCGCCGCAGCTGCTGTTGCAGCAGCCCGACCCGCCGCCGCAGCTGCCGCCCGAGCCCAAGGTGAGCAGGCATTTGTGAATATTTTCGAACCCAGGCAAATCGGTGTCTCATCGATAGTGTATTGCAAGCGTGCGATCCAGTCTGCTGATTGCTTGCGTCCTGATTAGAGTAGACAGATGAAGAGCTAAAGGCAGAGTCTGCCGCTCGGCGCAACGAGGAATGAGAATGAGGGGAAGAGGAGAGTGAAAGGGATTAACTCTTGCGCAAGAGTTCGAACTCTTGCGCAAGAGTAGAATTCAGAATGAACTCTTGCGCAAGAGTAGATGTCGGATTGGAACGTTTTCGATTGTTTGACTTCGCGATTTCTTGTAAAATCGGCATGCCATTTGCATAATCACTACTAATTAATCTTTTAGAACGGTTTTGCATAGGATAGACCTGCCATTGGCCATTTTGAGAAGAAAGAAGATTCATAGCAGTTTAGAAGCCAATAATCATGATCAAATTGACGACATTGGACTAAGAAGTCACCACAGACCTATAAAACATCGAAAATGTTCATGAGCCCTGTTTTGGTAAAAAAATAACAGCGAAATATCACTAACTGAGATTGATTTTGGGTCAAAACTATGAACAACTGGAATATCACGCCGTTTAGTGGTTATTATGCAAATATCATTTCGGTAGACATTTTATCTTGGCGTCAATCGATCGAAATTTAAAGTTTGATTTCTACTCTTGCGCAAGAGTTCATTCTGCAATCTACTCTTGCGCAAGAGTTTGAACTCTTGCGCAAGAGTTAATCCCTCTCCCTCTCCTCTTCCTCTCATTCCACTCCACACCGCGCACTCTGCCCTCTTCATTTGTCCACTCCAGTCCTGATGTTTTTACAATTAATTCAAATTAATATTTACTTTGTGTAAAAGTGAGTATGGTCGTGATAATGGGCGTATGTGATCGATTTGATTCTAATCGATAATCACTCAGATTTGAGGTTCCATTGAAACCATGTAAGAATACAGCGCTCCTACCAATTGATTCGAAGGACTCACTCCTGGAAAACAACCAATCTATCCTGTTTCATACTGAGAAAGCATACATCGTCGATAATCAGCAATCGATATTCAGTTATCAACAATCGATAATCACTAATCAGTAATTCCGCTCTCAGATAATCATCGTTCCGCGCTCGGCGCCGCCCATCCCGCAGGCGTCCTCAGCGCCGCCGTTCGGTGACCTGCTCGCGCACGCTGCCGCCGCCCTGAAGTGAGCTTATGGGGAGGGTTAAGTGGGAAGAGCGCATGCTAGCCGCGCCGGGTTCGAGACGGGGTTGTTGAGAAGCAGCACGGACGTACCTATGAGGCCATGTTGTTGAGTTATTGAGGATAGAATTCCTGAATTATCAGCTAACAGGGGTTCCTCCGCTATTAGTGGGTTCTGTGAAACGAGCATGTTGCGGTTGCAGCAAAACGTTTGCGTTTATTGATTAGGTGATAGGACAACGTTAACTTATGGACCTTCGCGAACTTCTGTTCCGTTAGGGGGGTATTGTGAAACGCGAACCCACGAGGACTGTCGATAGTGGACGACTAGGATCGAATCTGTGGAGATTGATTGTTGGATACCTCTCGAAATCAACTACTGATCGCACTGGTCGATTTGTGCTCTATTAGTAGATTTGGTGAAACACGAGTGCACGTTGAGGGGGGAGGGGAATCATGTTTTTGGGAATAAATATAATTTAAATCTATTAAACTTACATAAATTTCTAATTCGCAGTGACGACATGGACGACGACCCGCTGATGACGCTGTCGAACGCGGCCACGAGGTGATTATATTAATTAATTAGTTAATTAGTTACACTATTTTAAATGTGACCTTGAGTTACAAATAGGTGGGAAATGAGTGAATAGATAGGAAAGTGAGTCACGAGGTGATTAGTTTAATTTTTAAAATTATTTTTTTACTGAAATATCAGCCACCAGCAGAATTGAAAATAGTGGTTATACAGCAGTTTCATAGATTGGCGTAGCCGGTAGCCAGCGGGCAGGATTGATTCGGGTCAGAAGATAAGATGACCGAGATAATAGCAACGTATTGAGTTGAAAAATGCTGTAAAGCATACGGTGTGGCGGGGAGCAGATGGGTTCGAAATGTTTTTATTATTTTTTTGATTGTATGTCTCAAATCGATCACTACACCACACGAACTATTAAAGTTGTGCACTTGCCAGAATGTCACCGTGATAGATGATTGATAATTGTCTTTGCAGCAGCACTCCGCGCTCGGCGCCGCCCATCCCGAGCACTGCGGCCGCCCCTGCTGCAGCGGTTGCAGCAGCTGCAGCTCCGCCCACCACCACCACCACCACCGCCGCCGCCACTGTGCGCACCCCGGACAGCAAAACGGTGAGGCATTCCTGATTTTATTTACATTAGCTGGCGTTACTCATGTACCCCAGTCAACACCCGACCTTATCTGCGAACTCCACCAAAAAAAGCAAAGATATTATTAACGACTGTAAAAGATTGGTGTTACCTCTTTTGTTCCACTGTGAATGCAAGTACTAATAATGGAGCAGTCTCTTAAAAGTCGCAAAATTCGTTTATAGTCCATTAAAGTCGCCATTTAGACGCCTTCCCCGGAGCGGCCTCCTGCGCCAACACGCGCGGTCGGCGGCGCCGAATCGACGCTGCGGCCTGCAGCAGCTGCAGCAACTCCATCTCATGCGGCAGCGGACACGAGCGGTGAGTAGTTCATGGCTAGTTGCAGGAGTTGAGAAGCGGAAATGTGACGGTTGCAATCGGTGATGCATTGAAATAGCGAACCGTTTCTAGTTGATGACTGGCTAAAATGTGTCGGCTAAAATTACTGGATTGGTAGAGATTTGTTAGGACATGCAAAGATGAGACAATCAGTGAAAATTTTAGCATAGCTGGGTTAAAGGGGCTGAGTAGCGGAAATGTGACGGGGCTCTATTTGTTGTATCTGTGGAGGCTTTAGTTACACATTGCGGCAGAGGCTTCGTCGATCAGTGAGTTGTTGAAATATCCGTGATCTTTTAGTAATTGTGAAGCTGAATTGTGCCGGGATGTAGGGGGGAGACTCACGACATTGGTGGTTTCGATCGTTTTGGGAATTCGTGAAGAGTTTATCGAACGCGCTTGAAAATTGTGTCTTTGAGAAGGTTGCGCAACCTGAAATTCGCTAGTTGCTGTGAAAATTTTGCCCCCTTTTTGGACAAAAAGGTTCATTCATTCCACATTCTTTGCTGCATAAGTAGCCAGTCGCATTTGCGTAGCACGCTGCAGCTAAATCAATAGTCTTTTTCATTTTCTGCGATTCATCTGTGATTAACCCCATAGAGACGATACTTACTAATATTCAGAGTCCAGCGTAGTTCGTGCTGCACACATAACTGTTATATCCGGAATGTCTATGTGGCCGATGCACTGTTCATGAATTGTCGTATAACAATGTCAATATTGCAGCACCCCCGCCCTCCTCCACGCCGGGCAGCAGCAGCAGCGCTGAGAAGGACGCCCAGCCGCAAGCTCCGCCCCCTCAGCTGCGACCGGTGCAGCCGAAGCAGCAGCAGCAGCAGCTGCTGGCCACGCCCATGGGTCGTGCGACGGCGCCCGGCCGAGTGGGCACACCAGGTACGGCCGATAGTTGTTACTGTACTGATGTTGGGCACGGTGGTTTTGAGTATTGATGGTACGCTAGCTACGGTAGAAATTTTTTTTATATGTTGGGCATCCGGACCTTTACATCGTCGAGTTGTGGTCGTTGAAATTGTTTTGAACAAATGCTACTCCTGTACTATTGCAATCTGCTTCACAAAGCTGTTATGATATAAGTGAAACCTAAATTCACATTCAAAAAAATTGGAAGTGCTTAATTCTGGATCCATGCCCACAGCGGCGAAAGTGCGCACTTGTTTTTTTTTGTTGTAATTACTTATTATTCCTGTTTCCAGAATCCTCGTCGGGCACGGCGGTGCGCCGAGTGCTCGTGGGCGCGGGCGGTCAGCGAACGCCAGGTAATTAGTTAATTAACTATTTAAATAGCTAAATAAATTATTTTTATAAATAAGATGGTTAATGTGAATTTATTTGACTATGCAAAATGTTGTTATCAGTTCGAAGAGGGGCGCAGAGGTTATGGGAATGCGGTGAAACGGGAAACGTTTGAGCTAAGTGGTGATCAAATACTATTTATTAGATCGTTGAGTCGTAGTGTTATCAACGTTTGAAATTGGCCACTCGTAAGACAGAGTGGTGAAACGGGAAACATTTGGGTGTAGTGATGATCAGAATAGTACTTTTAAGACGAAAAAAAATAGGAAATAAATTGCGTCTAACAATGATATATTCTCAGCCGGCACCCCCTCTGCGGCCGCTGCAGCAGCCGCAGCAGCTGCTGCGACACCGGCGACGCCCGGCACACCGGCCGCCAACCGACCCGTCACGCCCGCCGCGCCCGGACAACTCGTGAGGAAGGTAAGCTCGCTCCTTGGTTGAAACGAGAAAGGAGGGGGTTTGATTTGAAGACGTGGGGAGGGGGTGGTTTTTGTACCGAAAACATGGGTTCTGGGGCAAAAATATGAAGTAGAGGTCAGTAGATCAAGAAGTAAAGGTCACTAAGTTTTGATGAACAGTTTTTTTGCATCTGATGGGCTGATGTTCCGTGAAGATGTTTTCTCCTGTTGAAACGACCCTCGCTGATTGTATTTGTAGTCTGCCGCTGTTGCGACAATTTTTTTTGCTTACAATTAACTGTACTGTAAAGTCTGTCCCATCAACTTTGCGCTACTGCAATGTCTCAAATTCCCTCCCTATCTTTATCTTGCAATGGGAACAGGTTTCTTAGCAATAATAAAATAAAATAATAGTAATAAGAAGTAAGTAAACAATATCTAAATTTGCAGAAGGTGCTGCTGAAGCGGACGGTGCGCGGGCCGAACGGGCCGCAGATGACGCAGACGCACGCGATCATGACGGTAATTAGCGTTAATTAATTTTTAAAAAAGTATAAAAAAATGGACCAGGACGAACAATAAGAACCAGGTTGATAGGTGTGTCGAACATTTTATGTAGGACGGGGCAAGATTTGTCCGTGATAAGTTGCGTGGTAGTAGACTTCGATAAATAACGATACGCAACTATACAACTAGTTGCGTAAGAGTTTCGCGGAACGTCATTTTGCGATCTTTCATTCCGCATAAGCGGTCTCGCAACTAGTTGTTTATTTAACCTCCGCCATTCCGCGTGGAGTTGCGTAAGAGGAGCAGTGAACTGGATGACGGGAGATTTGAAAACTTTTGTTTTTGACAAATTGCGTGCATGATCTGACATCAACGGTTGTCACAACACCCCTAATTATTCCTAATGTGATTCTGGTGGCACTGGCACTCCATAGACTCACTAATCATGTTTCTCGAAGATTTGAGTTATTTCTGTTCGGATTAGGCGAACGGTGCGAGTTCGCGTGAGAATTGGAACTACACAAATATGTTTCGCGCAGCAATGACTTTTCGAAGCAACTAGTTGCGAAACGCTTACGCAACTAGTTGCCAACCGCTTTATTAACAAAAAGTTACGCGGAATGAAACAACTAGTTGTGTATTTAACGAAGTCTACGTGGTAGCAAGATGTATATGAGATAGAGGGCAGAAGAAGACGCACGCGATCATGACGGTAATTAGCGTTAATTTACTAGTTAATTAGTAAGAGGGGGTAAGGCCAGGTTGATGGGGGTTTCGCACTTTGAATGTAGAAGTGAACAGGCTTCGTCTGTGATTTGTTGATTGCCTACGGAGTAAAATAGGAGTATAGTGGTCCGAAAGGGCCGCAGACGCACGCGCGATTATGACGGTTTTTTTTAAAAATTAATATTTCACTTATTAAAAATGGTAGCACCAGGTTGATAGGTGTTTCGCATTTTTTATACAGCATGTGCCAAGGCGCTTAAGAGACCCTCCACGATAGAGTGGAAGAAGGTCACGGATGGCCAAAAATCCGATCCGGCCCATATATTTATTTTAAAGTGAGGGCCCATAGGGACGGGTGATGGCATATATAGCTAAGGTTATAAGTCGATTTTGGGTGGGTTACGGGCACCCACCACTTTGGGGGTCGAAAAAATTGATATCTCCGATTCAGTATTTTTTCAGTGAACCCTACCTGAAATGTGGCGTAGATTCCGAATTTCGACATCCCAGCTCGAAAAAATGCAAAATAAAAAAGTTACGCCCAAAAAACATGTATTTTTTCTATAAATTGCCCTGAAACCACTTTTCAAAAAATTCTTAACATTCCAATTACGTTTTTATTGGATTCTACGTAAAAAAAGTACGTCTGTGGTAATTTTTTCAGAATTTTAAAAATAAGGACCCTCCGACTTTTTTTGACCTGAAGTTGGCGAATCAGAGAAATTAGCTGTGAAAGTCAACACACTTGATTGCTTTTTTCAACTCAAACTTGTTTTTCACTCCAAATATATATTTATAACATTTTTACCGACCATTTAACGCTTTTTGAATTGTTCTTTCATCATTGAACCCGTCAGTGAAACTTGAGCCTTGACATCCGCTTTCACTTTTTTGAAATCGTATAAATTGCCCAAAAAATCAATTTTCAAAAATCCTAAAATTCCGATGATGTTTTTATCGGATTCTACGCACAAAAGCACGCTCATGGTGATTTTTTCAGATTTTTAAAAATGAGGACCCTAGGACTTTTTTGGCCTGAAGTTGGCAAATCAGCGAAATTGGCTCCGAATCAGCACACTTGATTGCTGTTTTTCATCTCAAACTTTTTTATTGTTCCAAATATATATTTATAACATTTTTACCGACCATTTTACGCTGTTTTAAATGTTCATTTCATCATTGAACCCGTCAGTGAAACTTGAGCCTTGACATTCGCTTTCACTTTTTTGAAATCGTATAAATTGCCCAAAAAATCAATTTTCAAAAAAAAATTTATATAAATATATATTTGTAATATATATTTGTATATAAAAATATATAAATATATATTTGGAACAATAAAAAAGTTTGAGATGAAAAACAGCAATCAAGTGTGCTGATTCGGAGCCAATTTCGCTGATTTGCCAATTTCAGGCCAAAAAAGTCCTAGGGTCCTCATTTTTAAAAATCTGAAAAAATCACCATGAGCGTGCTTTTGTGCGTAGAATCCGATAAAAACATCATCGGAATTTCAGGATTTTTGAAAATTGATTTTTTGGGCAATTTATACGATTTCAAAAAAGTGAAAGCGAATGTCAAGGCTCAAGTTTCACTGACGGGTTCAATGATGAAATGAACATTTAAAACAGCGTAAAATGGTCGGTAAAAATGTTATAAATATATATTTAGAACAATAAAAAAGTTTGAGATGAAAAATCAAGTGTGCTGATTCGGAGCCAATTTCGCTGATTTGCCAATTTCAGGCCAAAAAAGTCCTAGGGTCCTCATTTTTAAAAATCTGAAAAAATCACCATGAGCGTGCTTTTGTGCGTAGAATCCGATAAAAACATCATCGGAATTTTAGGATTTTTGAAACTTGATTTTTTGGGCAATTTATACGATTTCAAAAAAGTGAAAGCGGATGTCAAGGCTCAAGTTTCACTGACGGGTTCAATGATGAAAGAACAGTTCAAAAAGCGTTAAATGGTCGGTAAAAATTTTATAAATATATATTTGGAGTGAAAAACAAGTTTGAGTTGAAAAAAGCAATCAAGTGTGTTGACTTTCACAGCTAATTTCTCTGATTCGCCAACTTCAGGTCAAAAAAAGTCGGAGGGTCCTTATTTTTAAAATTCTGAAAAAATTACCACAGACGTACTTTTTTACGTAGAATCCAATAAAAACGTAATTGGAATGTTAAGAATTTTTTGAAAAGTGGTTTCAGGGCAATTTATAGAAAAAATACATGTTTTTTGGGCGTAACTTTTTTATTTTGCATTTTTTCGAGCTGGGATGTCGAAATTCGGAATCTACGCCACATTTTAGGTGGGATTCACTGAAAAAATACTGAATCGGAGATATCAATTTTTTCGACCCCCAAAGTGGTGGGTGCCCGTAACCCACCCAAAATCGACTTATAACCTTAGCTATATATGCCATCACCCGTCCCTATGGGCCCTCACTTTAAAATAAATATATGGGCCGGATCGGATTTTTGGCCATCCGTGACCCCCAGCACAGTTGTTACGTTCTCTCGTGGAAGGTCTCTTAAATTAGTTAGTCGAGTATTGCTGGTTGGAAAGTAGTAAAATAGGGGTTATTTGTCTGGAATTAATCGGGATGCGCAAATGGTTTTTCTGGTTTGTTGCAAGTTTCATGGTATTTCCAAGTACAAAAATTGGCAGTGTCTGGTAATTAAATTGATTTTTATCATTTTTTTATATTAAATAAATCCTAATTTCTTGCAGGTGAACGACCAGGGCGAGAAGAACTACTACACGATCCCGTCCCCGGGCGGCACGAGCACGCTGATCACGACGGTCGGCGCGCCCGGCTCCACCGCCACCTCGGCCGTCGTGCGGCCCGTGCAGCAGCAGCAGCAATCTGCTGCAGCTCCTTCTGCAACGGCTGCAGCCGCAGCTGCTGCTGCTGCGACTGCTGCACAGCAGCAGCAGCAGCAAGAGGCCGCCGCTGAGCGTGAGTTGCCTGAATATTTCAATAGATATCTGGAACTTCGCGAAACACCGTGAAGTGCGTTAGTGTGAGGAGTTTACGTGAAATTGTCTTTAAAATCTGTGTAGTAGCAGCAGCAATATCTAGCAGTGGCTGAGAATGAGTTGTTTGATTACACAACTTCTGTCCGCATATTTGGTGATCGGGTGTTTCACGTATTCTTCTTACCTATGCTGTTCCACCCATCTGCAATTGACAGCTGTCTTCGCGCAAATCAAATAATATCTTAACGGAAGCAGTTTTGGTAAATTGCGCATGATCACGAGTTTCACCTATCTTTTGCCTGCCATGCTCTGAATTCATCTCTAATCGTCTTTCTGATTTGAAAACAAGTATTGATGTTCAACCGGGGGATCGCGCGCTTCACCCATCCCATACCTGCCTAGAAGCGCACGGCTGTTCGTTATTTGCTTTGAGCATCTGGGCAAAAATATTCAATAATTTGCAGCAGCCGCCAGCGCTTCCGCGGCCGCTTCCGAAGCGGGCGGAGCCGCGTCCGGATCCGCGCCCGCGACCGGAGCCGGCAAGAAGAAGGTATTTACCTGTCTTAATATTTTCGTCACGCCTCTACTTGACATTTAACTTTCAAAAATCTATCACCCGCTAGGCCGAGATCGTAATATCGTATCTGTTGTATACACTTGGACCAATAGTTTCTAGATTTTTAGTTATTATGATGATAATTAATATTATTAATAATAGTTATTATGATGATAATTAATATTAAGGTGATCACGGTGCGACGGCAGCCGCCGGAGGCGGTGCCACGACGCATCCTCGTGATTCGTCGGCCGGACGGGACGCACGCGCGCATGACGCCCGCCTACCAGTCGGGGCAGCCGATCGAGGGCATCTGGCCGCTGGCCGCGGAGAAGATTCGACAGGACATGGAGCGGGCGGCCAGATACGAACAGGGAGGTACGGTAGCACCGGGGAGGGGATCGTGGAGTGGTTTAAAAAAATGTCATTGGTGACTGGTGAGGGTAGAAACGAGGGAGCATGGAGCGGGCTACGAGATTTGAGATCACAGGTAGCCGAGAGGGGAGGGGATCTAGGAGTGGGAGTATGTAGTGAGATGTGCGTTTCTATTGTGTGCGTTTTTTTTTGGTGATAAAAAGCGATGGAATCATTGAAACGAAAATTCTAGTGAATATGACAGAATGCTGAAACTTGTTAGTTGCTACCTTTAGAAGGATGTTATCCTCGAACCCTTTTGAATTTGGCTTGCTATATTTACGTTGGCACTCATTCTTCCTTGATTAGAAGTGTGGCCGGGTGTAGTGTGGTCGACGTTTCCCAAATACTCTTCTCGAGTGCACTAGTATGGCCGACATTTGCTTGTTGTTGCAGTGGCGTCACCGTCGACGCGCGGCGGCATGGTGCGGCGGCCGATGGTCGGCTCCGCCTCGACCGGCGACCTGGAGCGGCTCGGAGCAGCAGCAGGAGCGAGAGGCGGTGCGATGTCGAGGACGCCGAATCCCATGGCCAGAGGTACGGTAGGCAGGCACACCACGGAGGTGGGCACATGAAAATTGAGTGATTGTTTAACCACGACGACTGGGTACTATTATTGAAACAACAGTCAAAGACAATTAGATGGATCGACGAAACGGTAATGGGCCAAGATGATTGTTTTAATCGGATATCGAATCACAAGAGCATATCGGGGAGCAGTCCAAATGCTTGTTCATATGTGCGCACACCGAAACGCGTAAAGGGCGGGCAACTTGGTGCATTATGTCGCAGAGTATTCGTAACTTCCTGATTTATTAGCGATTTTGTGGTGCGGCGTGTATTTCTCCAATTGCAGGTACGGTGGTGCGGCGGGTGTCCGCGGCGGGCACGCCGACGACGATTCTGCGACAGGGCGGCGCGGCTGGGTACGGTGGCGTGCAGCGCGGCGGATTCGTGCAGCGGTGAGCATTGCAAATTGGAAATACGAAAATACGCAGAAGTGGTGGAGAAAAAATACAAAAATACGCAGAAGTATTGCTAATTAGAAATGCGAAAAATACACAGAAGTTGTATGGTTTGGTGTCTGTGACAGGGTTGATGAGTGCAGCGGTGGCGCTTACTAATTGTGCAAGGTGATTGTTTGGTGATCTCCGACAAGGCGGATTCGTGCTGCTGTGAGGATTACTAATTGGGAATTGCGGATGTAGAGTAATTTTCTCTACGCACTCTGTGAATGAATTTTGAACAAGGAGCTATGTGCACATATGTGAGATACCAAGGCTGAAAAAAGGTCGGATAAATAGAGCGTTGGTGAGGAGTAACAATTCGATTTTGCAGAACCTCGAACCTGGTGGAGCAGAGATACGGTCAGGGGCAAGGAGAGAGCACGATGGTGCGAGGAGTGAACAGACTGGCAGGTACGGTAGAAGGGAAGGGTACGGTAGGTATGAGGAAGGATACGGTATCTATAGAAGAGGAGATCAGAGTGGGGTCGATTGGGCATCTTGATTTTTTTTACTGTCAGCCCCGGAAATTCCCGAAATAATCAAGTGTCGTTGAGTTGAAGGGGGCATATTGTTAGTATGAAACGCGAAAATTTCTGTGTCAGAAGAAGTAAGTTTGAAATGACAAAGATTGATGATAGTTTGTATTCCTTGTATTCATTGTATTTGTATTCCTTTTTTAGTAAGGAAATAGTTGAGAATTTGTTATCAACAAATGCCATGATGATACGCGAAGCGAGTGTGGAGTGTGGCAAGCGGTTATTTATTCGGATCAGAGAAACACGAACGTTGCTCCTTTGCAGGCCGTCCGCCCGCGTACCGCGGCAGCGCGAGCATGCAGGGGCAGCGGCTGCTTGCCGGCAGCAGCCAGCTGCAGCAGCAGCAGCACGCCGGCTCGCCCGCTCCGCAGCCCACAATGGCGCCCGGCAACGCTGCCAGTAAGTTGTCCTCTTTGATCATTAAGGGAGCGTGAAACGGGAAAGTGGACAGTAAGTGGATTTTTATCGAGTTTAGTAACGAGATGGGACCGGAATTGACGCGCAGTGTGTGAGAGGAGGATATGGGGAAGGCGAAACGGGAATATACATTTAGAGTTTGCAGTTTTCTGATTACTGTTTTGATACTTCCTGCCTCAGTAAGCCGAACTGATGAACTCGTGAGGCATGGTGGTTATGGGGAGGGTGAAACGGGAAAGTGGGCAGTGATTTGGTTTGTTTAAAGAGATGAATTGGTAGTCTGGATGTGATGTGAAGTTATGGCAAGAGAGTGAAGCGATAGGGGGTTGCTTGACTTTTGAGAGCACCGACGATCGAATTGTTGAACTCTTAACGGGAAAGTCGTTTGGAGATGTATTTGGCGGAAACACGGGCCGTGACTGGATTCTTATTTATTTTCATGGCAAAGTAGATGAGGAATTGGTGCACGGTGTGTGATGGGCTGTTATAAGGAGGGTGAAACGAGAATGTTCATTTTTCAGTTAATTCCTTTTTCGGAAAAAATGTTTTTTAGTGAATTCTTGCGGGAAGGAATTCTAGAATTCCTGTGAATTCTCATGTAGAAGTTGAAGCAGTAAAGTGACGGACCACGCTTTGCAGGCTACACGACGTACCAGCGGTCGCAGTACCCGCGCGGTGGACTGCACCACCACCAGCAGCAGCACATGGGAGGGCACGGTGAGCAGGGTTTATTATTTAATAATTAGCTAATTAAGTTTACAAATAATAATGCTTCATTTGGTGTTAAAATTTTATTCTGATGCTAGCAGGTGTGCGTGAAGGTTTTTTGATCGATTGGTATTCACGAAGTTTCTCAATGGTATCATCTGACACACTGGACCGACCTACCGTAATAATATATTAATGTTTGAATTTTCCCGCCCTTTCCCGCGTCGTTGAGTATACCGCCCACTTATTTCCCGCGCGCTTTGCTCAGTCTATTCTATTCGGTGTCCCTGCAGGGTCGGTACTTTATATTTCTTTTCGCTCATCGAAGAATATTCTATTCTGATCAAGTCCTTCGCAGTTCCCAGCGAGGCAGGCAAGGAGATACAAAATAATCACTACTCCATTACATGCTCACTGCACCACACACCCTCACGCTGCCCTTTAATTCACAGTATATACAAATAAGCGAACACGATATAAATCAGTGAAGAGCACGGGGTCGGATATCGGACTATACCCCCGATTTTGACCCCGGGTATGAAGTCTAAAACCCCCGATTTCGGACGCAAAACCCGCGATTTTCAACAGTTTTCTGGCTAAATCTCCGATTTTTTTTGCGATTGTTCGATAATGGCGCTCATGACTGATATAAGTCGTTCGTTGCTATGCCCATATCGTGAGGACCACATAATAATAATGAATGCGGGGTTAAAGATAATGATTGTATCAAACTGGAGTGTGTGTGTGTGAATTGTGTTCACCATTATTCGTGCAGGCCACCCGTTCAACGGGCGCGGCGGCAGCACGATGGCCTCGCATCGGATGAGCCGCGGCGGGCACTACGGAACGCCGCAGGTGAGAGATGTCAAGGAGAAGTACGTGCTAGACACGCCGAGTTAGAGAATTGGACAGATGGGCCGACCTTCCACTGTTGCATTTGTTCGATTACGTAAAGCGCGAGCACTTGTCTGTCGAGCTAGAATACTGTGCTTGATGAGGCTTCTTGCAGCGGATGAAAAACCAAAGCAATACTACCTTGCAGGGTCACCAGCAGCAGTCGGCCGGCATGCGGCCGATGGGCCGACAGCAGCAGCCGCAGCACCACCTGCTGCAGGCGGCGGCGCAGCCCGTGGACATGGTGGGTGCGGGTTTCAGGGACGGTTTACGATAAGAAAAATAATTTTACTTGGATTAATGCCACAAGAGCGACACAAAACAACGAATCGAATGTCAGGGTTTCAATGGGGGATTGATGAGCAGTGAAATATGGACATCTTTGGTAAATTGTACTCGGATAATGGACAACTTACGATTAGTGCTTGCTCGGATTATTGATGGTGAAATCGATAGAGGAAAGCGTAATCGCTTGCGCTGGAATAGTCTGTGAACAACTTGGTAGGTGCGAGTTGCAGTGGAAGTTGTTATGATGAGCTTGCACTTGATTGGATCTTCAATAGCGGTCAATTGAATTACTAGACTAGTTGGTGTGGCAAGGATGGGCCAAATTCAGATCGACTATGGGGTTCGTTGATGTATCGAAATCAGTGGTGAGCGACACCGCAAACTTTGGTGTGTACCCCCGCAGCGAGGGTACAGCCTTTATACCGAGAGGGTGTGCGCTAGAGCCAGCGGGTTAGAAAGCGTAGGGAGAGGCGCGTGCGGGGGTACACGATTTCGCGTGTACCCCCGCAAGTTAGAGGAGAGCGCTCACCACTGATCGAAATTATCATACTCTGAAAATACAAACGACTATCGATTGGAGGCAGTCGGATTTGTGCAGCAGGCTTAGTTGATGAGCGGTGGGATAGTCGGGTTGCAATTCTTGTGGGTTAACTGCTGGCTAAATATAATATTATTGCCACTAAGGAACTCACTTAGTAGCGTAGTATCATTCAGATGCATACGAATTGGTTAATGATTAATCTTTGAACTTTTATCTTCAATCTCTGATCGCTGATCCCTTCCAGACTGCCTACTCGCCGATGCCCCGTGGCCTGGGCGGCCAGGACTCGAGCCGGCAGGAGCTGGACATCAGGAGAAGGAGCATGCCACCGGGGGTGAGTATTGTAGTTTGTAGTTTAATCTACTCTATTTTTTAAATTTTCGAATTGAGCATGTGCAATGTAGTTTGAGGAATCAATTTAACAGTATTAGGGAAGGTCTTGGTGCTATTTTTAGTAGAGTAGATCGATCATGCAGAAACACACTAGGTAGTGTGGTGTTTCGCGCATTTATTGCCTTTGTACTGTATCATAGAAATAAAACGTTCCGGACACACGTCTATTACGCTATGGGGGCGGAGCTTCAGAAATATTGTGCGCGGCAACGCGTGAAAATGCGAATTTAATCAAGCGCTCTTTTGCAATCACTTCTCATCGCGCTATAATAATCGGTTATTGCTTTAGAAACAGAAAAAAATAACATATCGTGCGTGAAAAACGATGCGAAAGTAGCGAAAAAAGTACACCATAGATTGGAACGGAACGTTAAATTCCGTGGTGTGTGACAAGTTTTTTGAATTCTATGATACCTAATCTTGCAATGTGCTTGACTTTTGCCTTGCCATCATAATCAATCCAATTTTTACGGTTGCACAGCTTGTTTTTTTTTGCTGCGACTAGGTGATTCGATGGTCCAATTGTTCTTTAAGCCTGAATTGTCTACATTCCACCAATCATTCATTCTGAACTTTTTCACTTCAAATCTATATCCATCGTAGCCCTCCCAACTCGCTTCTGAGTTATTTCGAATACCTGCGTAGGAGCAAAGGTGTAAAAAGGGGCCAACCAGCACGATCATTCGGCACTAGGTCTACCGTAACACGCGCCTCTTAGTCCATCTCGTATTTTTCAAATGCCATTTGATATGTGCAACTAGGCGATTCGGCGCTTCCATCATTCTTAATCTCTCAACGGCGTTTTGTTTTGTAATAAATGCTGTTCCGCGTCTTTAATCCACCCCCAATTCCAGCCCTCCCAACTCGCGGCCGGTCCCTCGAACGGCAAAGGGGCCTCCTCTTCCTCGGCCGCCTCGCCCGCCCTGCCCAAGATGGCGAAGACTGCGAAGGAAGAGATGCAGAAGGCGATTCAGATGGCGGCGGCGAGGGCGCAGCGGAATGACATCGATGAGGAGGTTAATGAGCGTTGATTTGTGTTAATTAATTATTGATTATGGTATGAGGGTTTGGCAAATATAGGTGGTAGTAGGGCGCAGCTGATGTGGTGGGTTTGCTTTTTTTTTTAAAGATGCGTGATTATGCGAATTGATGAGGAGGTTGGTGGACCACCGGGGGAGATATAAACGAGGGGAAGCAGGAAAGTGGTGCCTGCTGCAGAAGATACACGAAGCCCCATTAGGTTGAATGAGAGAATTCGGACTTCGAAGATCATTGTGAATGAGCGCGACCCGAGGATCTAATGAGATCGATGAAACACCGAGAAATAGGGTTGCTTTGGCTCTTGTAGAGAATGCAATGATCGGTGAAGGGACTACATATTCAATGGCATTATTAGTGTCGTAGGGAGGGGGGGGGAAGGAGGCAATTAATTAGCAACAGTTTAATTTGTCAGCGTAAGATGAGGTAGGTGGTGAATTCGGCTGCATTTGCTTGGGCATGTCCACAATATTTTTTCGCATACAATCGTTGCGCTAAACAAATATATATATATATTTAATTAATTAGCTTGATTGTCAGGAGGAGAACCTCGGGCACGCGGAGACGTACGCCGAGTACAAGCCGGCCAAGCTGCGCTCCGGCCAGCCGCATCCCGATTCCGGTGAGTAGGATTACGGTAGATGTTTAGGTTACGGTAGGCTATCAGGGGTACGGTGGAGGAGTGATTATCGATTGTATGAGTTACGGTAGATCTATGCTGTTCGGGTGAGTAGAATTGCGGATTAGTTGGGGTACTGTATTTTTTCGTCTCGTGTGCTCTCCAGCGATTGTAGCGAACTTTATGATGCTAAAAATAATATCAAAATGGCCGGTGCACCCCTGCTTCATACAACCTACTTCCATTCCTCGGCTATTGTTATTCAGTAGTTTTGGGTTTGCCTTTCGAAAATAAAACATAATCCCGATTGCAGATACGAGCTCATTTTATATATCGAGAAAATCCTTTGAAAAATATATCAAAATGTGTGTAAAAATCCATGCGATTGCAGAGGGGAGTGAAACGTGTTGCGAAATTACAAAATAATTTAAATTAATTAAATTTATAAATAATTCGCTTGCAGTTGTGGAGACGGCGTCGCTGTCGTCCGTGGCGCCGCCCGACGTGCGCTACCAGCACCACATCCCGGAATACGTGCGTTTCACTTATTATATGAAACTTGAATTATTTTAATTTAAAAACGGATAAAACACATTAGGAAAGTTTTTTCTCGTTTTTTTTGCACTTCAATTCCCAATTCGATTTGAGTTTCACCATGCGTACTTGTGCATGCAGAAGGCCGATTTTTTTCGCTTCAATCGTGTTCCCTAACAATTAATCGATCCTTCTGGTGTTGACCATTTCTGACTACTCATATTTTCAAGTGATTGTGAGTAATTAATTATTCATTATTCTCAGTTGATCGACACGGGCGGGGTGTCGGCGCTGCAGCTGGAGGCGGTGATCTACGCCTGTCAAATGCACGAGAACATCCTGCCGAGCAAGGAACGACTGGGATACCTGATAGGTGAGTGCTAGGCGCGCCGGGTTAGAGAGAGCGGGGGGGGGAGGGAATACGGTAGGTATTTATCGAGAAGTGGCTTTATTTTTATGGATAGAGATACAACTAGGGCAAAAAGCGCGTAAACATCCTGCCGAGCAAGGATGCGACTGGGATATCTGATAGGTGAGTGAAACGGAAATGGGGCGGGTTGCAAGGGAGGAGAAGGATTAAGGATAACGGTGGACTGGGATATCTGATAGGTGGGTGAAACGGGAATGGGGCGGGTTGCAAGGGAGGAGAAGGATTAAGAATTGCGGTGGACTGGAATATCTGATAGGTGCGTGAAACGGGAATGGGGCGGGTTGCAAGGGAGGAAAAGGATTAAGGATTGCGGTGGACTGGAATATCTGATAGGTGGGTGAAACGGAAATGGGGCGGGTTGCAAGGGAGGAAAAGGATTAAGGATTGCGGTGGACTGGGATACCTGATAGGTGGGTGAAACGGAAATGGGGCGGGTTGCAAGGGAAGAAAAGGATTAAGGATTGCGGTGGACTGGAATATCTGATAGTTTGCGGGTTGTAAGGGAGCAAGGACTGTGTGGAATACGGTAGATGTAAATTGTAGTCAACGAGCAATGTTGACCAACATTACGCTTCTCGGTTTCACGAGTAGGACATGATGAGAGGGAGGACTCTCGAATCGATAGTTTGTTCTTCGTACTAGATTTATCATTTAAAATATATAACACTACTACTAATTTAAAAAAAAAAACAACAACATAATTCATCTTACGAGACGGCGCTTTGCATTTAGAAATTGGTGTCCCATTGATCAGCTCCATCCCATTCGCAGGAGACGGCGCTGGCGTAGGCAAGGGCCGCACCGTGGCGTGCATCATCTTCGAGAACTACCTGCTGGGTAGGAGACGGTGAGCAAATTTAATTTTTTTTAAATAGTATCCAACCGTCCCGTTATGTCATTTTTTCGTCTGTCTGGGATTTTCCGCTTGTTAGATTGATTGATTTTACACAACGATGGTTCGACTCGATTGTAGTTGATGAAATTGGATGTGTCTTGTATTTGTTATGAAACGGAAAGTCACCGGCAATACTCTCATTGCAGAGCCCTTCGGGGAAACCTCGGTTCTCCAACATTATTCATTAATGCTAATTATTATTGTTGCAGCGCCCTCTGGCTGTCCGTGAGCAACGATCTTCGCTTCGATGCCGAGCGCGATCTGAGGGACATTGGCGCGGGCAATATACAGGTGAGATTATTTTAAAAAAAGTTTTTAAACGATTAAATTTTTTAAACATTTATAAATTAAAAGTTATGATCGATTGTACACAAATTTATTTGCGCGGGCAATGTAGATTAATATTTATTTATTTTAAAAAAAATTTCATAAATTTATTGTATGAACACGATGTCAGAAGTGCGATTGATCAGCTGCTCATGACTTGGTAGTTGTGGGCGGGCCGAAGCGGGTGTTCACCTGGTGCTGCGATATGTGAAAATCACGAGTAGAGCAGAAATTCGACTATTGACTATTCTCATTTTGCCTTCTATGCGAATATCGTTAGCCGCGCTATTGTAAGATCCTCGGGCTGTGACTAGTGACCTTGAAAGCAAGTGCCACTCTATTGTATAAATACTGAAGCCTTAATAATTACTAATAAATCCGTTACTTAATGATTTAAATAATTAATTCGCAGGTGCACTGCCTGAACAAGATGAAGTACTCGAAGATCTCGGGCAAGGAGAACGGAACGGTCAAGAAGGTGAGGGTTTTTTTAATATAATGACAAAATTAATATTTTAATCTTATTAACAATATATCTGTTGTGATAGTAAGTGGTCGTGATGTGGTATAAATTTTCCTCGCGACGTGATTCTTCCATTATTTTCTGAAAGTTTCTTGGTATATCGCTAATGTGCTGGGCACTAATTCATCTTCTGGTTACTTGCGAAAATTGTATTTTGTTGCTGAATAACGACGTAAAATGCCTGCCGGTTATGTATAACTATTAGCTAATTAATGCAAACAATATTTGCAGGGAGTGATGTTCGCCACCTATTCCTCGCTGATTGGCGAGTGTCGCACAGCGAAGAAGAAGTACCAGTCGAGACTGAAGCAGCTCATCCAATGGCTCGGCGTCGTGAGTTTTGACCGTATGATTTCGGTTTCACGGTTTCAACATAGATTAGTGAAGCGCTGAGGAACCAGTTCAGCGCTGCTCTCGAGTCGTATCAGATTTCGTAATCGAATAATTAGTGTTGCTGGGCTGTTAATTGAATGTAGACAACTATTTGCAAGATTGCTTACGTAAACGATACGTTTATTCTGGCTTCACGGGTTCAAGATAGGTCGGTGAAGTGGTTTGATGCCAGTGTCAATCTCAATTGTATTATAATATAAATTAATAAAATTCATATAAATTCGCTCAGGATTTCGACGGCTGCATCATCTTCGACGAGTGCCATCGGGCGAAGAATCTTGTGCCGAGCACGGGCGCGAAGCCGACCAAGACGGGACGAATGGTACGGTCATATCCCTAGACGCGCCGGGTTAGGTAGAGGGGAGGGTTGGAGTTAGGGATTGGGCGGCGCTAACCAAGACGGGACGAATGGTGCGGTAGTTGTTTTTTTTGTATAGCAGGGAACCAGTTAGTTTAGTACAAAGAAATCTCGTCGCAAATCATAGAATCCACGACACTGACGCGGGGGCAATGATTTGTGCCTCACTCGATCAAGTGAGATTGTTGGATTCATCTCGGGATTATTGCTCCTGTTTAAGGGGAGATAACATGAAAGTCAGCCGGGAATTTGATTACTTACATAATTTGTTAAACGATTATTTAATAAATACGCATGTGCAGGTGCTGGACCTGCAGATGGCGCTGCCGAAGGCGCGCGTCGTCTACGCCTCGGCCACGGGAGCGACGGGTAAGTAGCGGATATTAGGAAAGCGCGAAACCATGAAGTAGCGGGTAAAGGGATATGCTTGCGTTACTTTGGCAAGACGGGAAACTTGTGTTTCATTAAGTTTAGCTAGGAGTGTGAAAGGTATAGGTTGTGATCGATGGTCGGTTCAGGATGTAAAAAATATAACAAAGAATAAACGGGCTGATATCGATTAGCACCGAATTCTCGGAAGAATGCTATTTGTATTTCTGCCAGTCGAATATGTGTTTTTCTAACATCGAAATTGAAGGAGGACCACAGTTCGACAAGTCAGATTCTTCTTAAAATCTGACTAAAATCTAAAATCCCCGGGGGATAGCAAGGCTTGGTTGGCTCCTCCGGATCCTCCTTTATTATTAAAATATTATTATCATTATTTTTATTGCAGAACCGCGCAACATGGCGTACATGACTCGGCTCGGGCTGTGGGGCCAGGGCCAGGCGTTCTCCGACTTTGGCAAGTTCATCGATGCAGTGGAGAGGAGAGGCGTCGGTGCGATGGAGATTGTGGCGATGGACATGAAGGTACGGTAGGTGGGAGGGTTACGGTAACAGCCTGTACAAACAGGAAAAATGGAGGTTGGGATTATGGTAGGATGCGGCAAATAAGGGAAGCTGTGTGAATGTACCATGCCGAATTTATCATCTTGAATTTCACCATAACCTAGCGATTTCCTGTAGCAGAGTACTTGGCACGGTCGGGTTTCGAGAGTAGGTGATAGAATGAGTTTCTTCGGTTCTATGATCGCGAACTGATACGGGGGGAAAACAATTTTAAATACAAATTCCTTTGCAGCAACGCGGCCTGTACCTCGCCCGCCAGCTGTCCTTCCGCGGCGTCAACTTCAACATTCAGGTGTGCATATTTTATTCAATAATTTGTTATTTTATTTTATTTACCTTTAATATTCGAATCGACCGTTAGCTTCAACAATCACAATCAGTCTTGGAGACTAATTTTTGGATTCCGAAATTGTTGAGGTTTCAACTTGACTCTAAATAAACGCTGAAATGGTTGGAGTATTGCGAGCGTATCATCCATATGAAAAAAAAATTCCTCATTGATCCCAATTATCTTTTTTTTAAATATTTTAATTTCATCCTGTTCATCTTTGATCAGTGCGATCGATCTTTGGTCTTTGAATTGTTTCCCTCTTCTCCAGGAAGTGCAGCTATCTGACGCCTTTGTCGGCGTCTACGACGAGTCTGTCAAGCTGTGGGTGGAGGTGCGGCGGCAGTTCCAGGTATGGTGGTCTTTGATCTTTGATCTTTGTAGTTTGTAGTCTAAACCCGTGGATTCTTGGCATCTATAGGAGTGGCTTTGTGATTTGTAGTTTGATTTTCTTGCAGCTTCACCATGACTATAGCTATTTTAGTTTGACCATAGTGGACAGAGTGTTGCCTGCAGAGAGTTGTAGTTTGATCTTTGATCCCTGATCTGTAATCGTTGATTCCTTTCAGACGGCGCTGGCGCAGATGGACGAGGACGACCGGGCGACGTGCAAGCACATTTGGGGCCAGTTCTGGGCCAGTCATCAGAGGTGAGAGGGATCTTGAGAACGGAGTGTGTGCTAGACACGCCGGGTTAGATGTGGTTGATAGGGAAGTGTGCTCGCACAGTTGTGTTTCGCCGACACAACTAACGATGAGGAAACCACATGACGATAATATGATTTCGTCAAACCTCCTTGAGGAAAAAGAATCAAGCGCGAATAGTGGTGGCAAAACATTGTGGGCACTTTGCTGTTGCACGAACTAACCTAATGCAATCGAACATCCCATTTGTAATGCGTTGCCCAGGGCAACTTGACCTTTGAATGAGCTTCGGATATTTGGATTCACTGTGGGAGCTCACTACAAGAGTATCACTTCACAATTTATCCATCCTCAGACTGGCGAGGAGAAGGGGGAGGGGGTATTTATAGTCGATTAGCGGGTCGATGCATAGAATGATTGGGATGTAAAGAGGGGGATAAAGAGGGAATGAATGGGATTAGGAGTTTGGGAGGGAAATGATAGGGTTCTTCTTATATTTACATATTGAATCTTCTTTCTTCTACAAAAACAGCAACTGCTGAAGAACTACTGATATCTGAAATAGCCCTATTGGCCCTATCTAATACATCCTCCACCTCTGGGAAGTCGTGTCCTCACGACTATTTATAAATCATCTCATCATATTCTATATTTATCGTCATACATTGATGGATGAACTCTAATACTCATCACATGCTTTTTCTTCTCGGGATCCTTCTTCGGGATCGGACGATCTTTCGTCTCCCACTGATTGTATCGATAGTGAGGCTGATCGAATCTCACATCATTCGTTCCATTTGATGCTTTGTGCTCATTTTCACTTGCACTTCTGTTCTCATTTGAACTTCCTTTCTCATCGGGTTTACTCGGAATCACCCGTTTCGCACAGTGGGTCAACTTATGCCCCCATTCATGACATCCAAAACATTGAATATTGTCATACGAGAATCTTTGCTCTGGTCCTCGATTCATCGCATAATCATTTCTGTATTTCTTATTTCGCTCGTTTGATAATCTCATCGCGTACTCTTTACGCTCCAAATGCATCTTCATCTCTTCAAAACTCTTTCTTTCATCCAACATCTCCAATAATCTCGTGTACTCTTCGGAGTCTTCGTACAATAGAAGAAACTGTCTCTTCTTCATATCTTCTCTGATACTCTCTTTGTCATAGATTTTGTGAATCCATCTCGTGAATTCCTCGCACACATCAGTAACTCGTCTTCCATCGACGACTTGATTACGCAAATTTCTTTCGTAATCGATCATCTTGTACATCGTTCCACCCATAATTCGTTCTTTGAGCCACTTCAGACTCTTCTTCCATCCTTTTCTCTCGATATCCTTGGGCAGACCTTTGAATGTCCGTCTCGCTTCTCCACACAAATGCTCATTCAATATAACAATTCCATCCCTATCATCATAATCTTCATATCTTATCTTAAATCCTTTAGAGAACAATTTCCATCCTTCCGGGTTACCATCGTAAGGTTCCATCCTAGGCAATTTACTTATCAACTTGTCTCTTGCTTTCTTCCTTCTCCTTTCCTCTCTTTCACTTTCACTTTCGGAAATGTCCGATTTCTTTTTTAATTTCTGTTCTTTGCGTCTCCTACGCTTCTTCTTATCAGATTCCGACGATGAATCTGTTGATTCGGGACTTTCGTCTTCAGACGATTCCTCCGTTTCATTATTTCCCTTATATCGATAATTCTTCGATGCTCCTTGCAACGGAATATCCGATTGATCTCTCACGTCATATCTCGATCCATTTAATTTGCACGCATTCGACTTGCTCGATTCTCTTTCAAACATCGCACTTCTTCTCATCTCACCATGATTAATTGTTCTATTCGGAATGAGAAACAGATCTTCTACAATATCTGCGTTCCATCTTCTCATAAGATCAGAGACGAATGTGTTCTTCTCTCTTACATTCGCTCTCAATTGGTGGTACATATGAACAATGTCATCTTCTGATTGCAATCCTATGTCCATCACAATTCTATCCAATTTATCGCTCTGATTCAATCTCAATTCTTCAGACATTCTCAATTTGCATTTCAGATCTTTGTTTACTTGCTCCAATCTATTCATTTCACTATTCAATTCATTGCTGTAGCGGTCTACGATCTCATTCAGCTCTTTTCTCTTGTTCGCATTAACATTCCTTCTTTGGCACCATTCTTTGATTCCATCTACCATAGCAGTGTGAGCCTTGCTCAATCGCATTACTGTACTCTCATCACTCCTTGACACACTCAATTGTGTGCCATCTACACTCAGATCCATAATTCTCGGCAACCTCGAGCTATCTAGTCAGCTCCGATTCCCTCGTTCCTCTAATATCTACAGTAATCTGTAGTGCCCAATCGACCTCCGTCGATACTCTCTTGGGTCTACAGTAATCCAAAATACAGCACAATCTCTCAATAAAACTATGGATCCACAGTACCCCTCGACCTCAGTCGAATACGGCAGGTATACTGTATCCAAGCTCACAATATCACTTCAAGTTACTCAAAGCACCAGTATCCAGGATCTGTCCACAGATCGTAATCAACCACCCTATCCACGAGGTGAGCGTCCGCACTCCACACTCGGGATACTCTCTGGGTACGGTAGATCGATACTAGGCTCGGCACGGTTCGGCCCCCATGAATGGGCTTCGGATATTTGGATTCACTGTGGGAGCTCACTACAAGAGTATCACTTCACAATTTATCCATCCTCAGACTGGCGAGGAGAAGGGGGAGGGGGTATTTATAGTCGATTAGCGGGTCGATGCATAGAATGATTGGGATGTAAAGAGGGGGATAAAGAGGGAATGAATGGGATTAGGAGTTTGGGAGGGAAATGATAGGGTTCTTCTTATATTTACATATTGAATCTTCTTTCTTCTACAAAAACAGCAACTGCTGAAGAACTACTGATATCTGAAATAGCCCTATTGGCCCTATCTAATACACTTGAACTGTGCATAATGTATAGGAATATTTTGCAGCCCGCGTTCATCATCTGGGTGTGTGTAGTGCTGCGTAATAAATTATAATTTTTTAAAATTTAAAATATTAACATTCGCAGATTCTTCAAATACCTCTGTATCGCGGCGAAGGTGGACGCATGCGTGAAGATCACGAGAGAAGCCATTGCGGTGGGTTTTTTAATTTTCAATATTCAGTTAGTTAATATTTTTTTTTAAGGAGTATTTAAAAAAACAAATAGTTACACAGTAGTGTTTCACATTCAGTACATGAACGGGTTAGATGTTCATTTGCCGATAGTTGGAATATACGAGTTGAAAAAATAACCACAATGTTTACCTTGCTCAGACTTTGTGACGATGATCGGGTTACACACGAAACATGAAAATTAGTCATTCGAATCGAGACTTGTGAACTCAAATCTTTCGTGTTTCTCTGGGTCTTCATAGGTTGAGCTTATGGCCGTTGTTTGATAGTTGGATGCTTTCATTTTCCAAAAATAAATAAATATGTTTTTATTTAATTATAATAATTACCTCAGGCGGGCAAGTGCGTGGTGATCGGACTGCAGTCGACGGGAGAGTCGCGCACGCTCGAGGCGATAGACGAGATGGCCGGAGAGCTCACCGAGTTTGTGTCCACCGCAAAGTGAGTTTGCTGTTGTTTTTGTTGTTATTGTTTTTGTTTCAGGAGTTCTAGAGGAAATAGGTTACAAATAGATAAGACGGGTATTTGTGCCCAGTGAGTTGATCTCTAATCTTGTGGAAAGGCGCTAAAATAAACATATAGGTATAGGTAGTGTTGATATCTTTAGTGAACGATAGTAAACCACCTTTCAACTGAGTGTTTCACAGGTTTCATTTGAGAGGTGACAGCTAGGGTTTGATCAATTGATCTCCCGACCACGTTCAATAAAATTTTATAATCAATATTTCGCAGGGCGGTGCTCAGCTCGCTGATCGACAAGCACTACCCGACGGCCGGCGACTTTCAGGTACTGATTGATAGATACGGTGGTGGTGTGTGGTGTGATACCGAGTGGATTATTGGGAAACGTCGTCCTGTCGAAAATGTGACTAGAATGATGATAGTGGGTTAGTAAGGGGATGCGCGACATTGCGGGGCTTCGGGAGGGTGTTTAGGAAATGTCGCCCTGTCGAAAATGTTACTGAAATTATGAGAGAGTGGTGTAGTGAGAGGATACGCGACATTGCGGGGCGTGGGGAGGATGATTATGATACGGCGCCCTGTCGAAATGTTACTGAAATTAGGAAAGAGTGGTGTAGTGAGAGGATGCGCGACATTGCGGGGCGTGGGGAGGGTGATTAGGAAACGTCGCCCTGTCGAAAATGTGACTAGAATGATGAAAGAGTTTTTCTAGTGAGTGGGAAACGTTTCGAGCAGTTCGATCGTGGTTGTTGCGTGTTTCAGTCATTCTTTACTTCCTCTGCCGTTTCTTCTTTTCTTAATGCGATTCAGCTGTTCCTCGGCAATTAATTAATTTGTCAATTTAGCATGAACATGATTTATTAAAATAAATAATTCAATTTTAAATATGCAATGATTTCCAGACGGACATCTTCCGCGATTTTGACAGGATGTTCGAGGGCGGCGAGAAGAGGAAGAGAAGAGGTAATGACTATGCTTCTTCGGGTTTCACACGCGCATGAGCTTGGAGTCTAGTGTTTCGAGCAGTGGGATCTACGGGCTGCTTCGAAATACAACTAATATTTTTATGAGTTGTACGCCCTGAACAACTAGACATTTCGGCTGCCTCGCACAATGTTGTTCGTTGGCTTCTCCCAGAAATTACTATTGTGACGTTTGGGTTTCACAATCTCCCTATATTGCCAACGAAATGTTTCCAGTAATGAGTTATTGACTTCTAAAAAATAAATTTTTAAATATTATTTATTTATATTATTCATTCGCAGGCCCGGCGCGCAACGACGGTATGGACGTGCTGGAGGAGCTGGGGCTGGGCCCGTCCACGTCGACGGGGAGAAGGGACAGAATGGGCGGTCCCGCTGCGAAGAGAATGAAGAGAGGTACGGTAGTCAGGGGGTATTGATTGATTGGATTAGGAGGAGAAACGGCGGATATCAGTGGTTTACTGTGTACGGAACACGGACACTGTCCGTCGGGCAGTGAAAATCGAACAGAGGTATAGTAGCGACAAAATATTGATTTACTAGGCAAAGCAGAAGTAATGTAAGAATATTTATTTTCTGTGTTATTCAGAAGGCGGCTCGGACGACGACAACTCGACGACGTCCTCGTCTGGAGATGACTCGGACGAAGACGACGACCTGGACGGAGAGGATGATGGTGAGTCTGCGTAGTGTGGGGAATGGGAAACGTCGCCCTGTCGAAAATTGAACGGAAGTGGAGGTGGAGTGGTGTAGCAATGGGAAACGTCGGCAGTGAGAAATTGAAATATGAACGGGCACATGTTGCATCAGTGCTTCACGGGTAGGATATGAGGGCAGTGTGCAGCGTAATCACTAGTGGATCGATATTGAATGTTTCTAAAATCTAAAAATGATGGGAATCGTCGCCCTGTCGATATTGTATTCGAATTTGAGTGGTGACGTCGTCGCACTGTTGAAATTCGGACGGGAATGGAGTTTTGGCTATGTGGGAAGTAGGAACTACTCGGCAAGTGGCGAGCAAATGAGCGCACCAGTTAGTCTACTGTTCCACGAATGCGATATGAGCTCATTCAGGTGGACAATGGCTAATCGGCTTCTACCTTGCTTTGAAAGATATTTTAATAATGCGCGAAGTTTGAATCGTTGTCCTGTCGATGTGGAAACGGGATTTAGGTGATTGAGGAAGTGGGGGAAATGTCGCCCTATCGAATTTAGTAAAGAGGCTGAGAAAGGGTACTCTGATACGCCGATGTGGTAAATGCCGGACTTGAAAGGGAATGAGCGCACCAGTTGATCCAGAGCTTCACTGTTCCTCTATAAGGACTCGAGGATGATGGAGCGCAAATGCGTTGTAGATGTAGAGTACAGAAAAAATATTTGTGTGCGAACTGGTAACCGTCGCCCTGTCAAAAAATTGAGCAGAATCGCGAAAATCAGTAATCGTCGCCCCACACCACACCACATCACACTCCTCATTGCAGGCGTGGACGACGAGGAGGACGACGACGATGACGAGGCCGAGGAGGTGGCGCTCGGCGAGAACGATGACTGGCTCAAGGTGAGGATGGGTTTGTAGTTTGATCTTTGATCTCTGATTCTCTTGTAGGCCCTGCTCGCCGAGGCGCAGTCGTCCAGTGAGGAGGAGGACGGCGACGACGATAGCGATGACGAGAAGAAGGTGAGTGGATGGAGGGTCAAGACTAGTGTAGTTTGGACTTTGATCTCTAGGCGAGATTGTAGGTTGATCGTATGGGCGCTAGCGTACTCTTCGAAACGGTAGGTCTTTTGGACCGCAAGTATTGGGTTCCTGTGGCAGTTGACATGCTCAGAGGCGTTAATGCAGTCCATCCTTGTTTCACCAAAACAATTTTAATAACTTGTTAGTGAGCGAAGCGTTTGTAGTTTGATCTCTGATCTCTTAACTACATTCTAGTCTGATCTTTGATCTCCTCTGTAGATAAAGAAGGAGGAGCCGGACCCGGAAGTAGCAGGAGGGGGCGGAGCCTCGACGACGGTGCCGCCGTCCACGTCGAGGGAGGACGAGTACGAGGACGACGAGGGCGAGGACGAATTCAACCCCTTCGCCTGCGACTTCTCCCGTGGTGCGTCGTGTGGGGGAGGAAGTGGGAAACGTCGCCCTGAACTAGGGGAATAGGTTAGGAGTGGTGTCGGGAAGAGAAGCAGCCGTACATTGTTCGATGGCGTATTGATTGATAGTTTAGATGGTGGTTGCGGCACAAACAGTGCATGTGATGATTCAAATTTAGAAAACATTTTTTAATAAATAGTTCAATTTTTTTTTCTATGGGACACCGTACAGGACATCGTATTGGCTGAAGCTCCCGACTTCATGAGTTCAGCTGTTGGCGCAGCCTGAAACTGACTGGTCTTGAAATTTGAAAAAAAACTGACTGGTCTTGCAATCTGTTTAGTTGAACTTGTGAATTTAGTGGGATGTGAGAACGGGTAATACTCACTGAAAAGAATAACAAGAATCACATTTCAGTGTTTATTGATTAATTAATAAATTATTAACACCATTCAGACGATCCGTGGGCCTCCAAGCAGCAGGTGGTGGAGGATTCGCCAAAGAAGAAGAGGGTCGACGAGGACGAGGAGGAGAAGAAGAAGGTGGGTGGGTGTGGTGTGGTGTGGGAAACGTCGTCCTGTCGAAATTGTGATAGGAATGAAATTGGAGTAGCGGGAGTGGAAAATGTCGTGCACACTGAAGAAGTTTAATTTGCCAAACTTTTGCTTGAATATTTTTGCGCTAGCATCCCTGGGAGAGATTGGTACTTGCTGAAAGTAATCGACTGTATGCAAGAGGTGAAATGGGAAATTTACAGGTTTGAACTTTTCGATTCCTTGCGCAAAGTAATGTGTAAATTGATGAAGTACAGCGTAGCATTTGGACGATTGTTAACACTGAATGCTAGTGGCAAACTTCAGTTGATCGTTGATCTTTGATCTCTAATCTTTGATCTATTTCAGTTGCTGGAGGAGCGCCGGCGCGAGCATCGGCGGCTGCGCAAGCGCAAGAAGCGGAAGCTGGAGCGGAAGCGCGAGAAGGCCGCCGCGGAGAAGAAGCAGCGCGAGATCGCCAGCGAGGCCGTGGTGCGTGGTGTGGTGGGTTGGGAAACGTCGCCTTGTCGAAAATGTGACAGGAGTGGTGAAAGGGTGGTGCGTAGGAAACTTCGTTGACAGGAATTTATTGGTTTGTACCGAACATGTCTATCATGTATTAGCGCTGGCTCAATGCGCTGTTTTGTATGCGATGCGTGAATCATAAAGGCGAAGGGTCCTGAAACGTCACCATGTCGGAAATGTGATAGAAATTTGATGGTGTAGTGAGTAAGAAACGTCCCCTCTCAAGAGGTAATACCATTCCACTCGCAGAAGAAGACGGCCTCCGACTTCATGACGTCATCGCGGCTGTGCGAGGCCGACCCGGACACGTTCAACCCGAAGATGGTCAAGGTACGGTAGTGGTGTGGTAACGAGAAACGTCGCACTGTCTAATTTCGACTAGGCCAGCTGTTTGGTGTGTGAATTAGGAAACGACGCCCTCCCTTGCAGGCCGAGCTGCTGGCGGCAGTCGAGCGTCTCGGTCCCAACCTGCCCGCGAACACGCTGGATCAGGTGATTTTGATAGAATCGTGATGTAGTAATTGGGAAACGTCGCTCTGTCGAAAATGTGACAGGATTGATAGAATAATGGTGTAGTAAGTGGGAAACGTCGCATTGTAGAAAAAAAAGATAATTACAGCTCATCGACGATCTTGGCGGGCCGGAATTCGTGGCCGAAATGACGGGCAGAAAGGGACGCATCGTGCAGAGGGAGGATGGAGAGGTACGGTGGTGGTGTGGTGGTTAGGAAACGTCGCCCTGTCAAGTTTTGGAAAGAAAAGATGTTTAGAGCTTGAAAGAACGGAGATGAAGGATTTTGAGATATGGTAGATATAGGTTTATTGAAAGACTGTATCAATTTCTTACCATTTTTCACAAATATCCGTAACTCGATTCTTCCAAGTCGAACATGCGGTCTGGATTAATTTACGATTCAGAAGCACAATACGCACATTAAGTATTGGAGTAATTCTCAGAATATCTATAACCTATGCAACCCCAACACTCCAGGTCGAATACGAGCTGCGACACACGGGCGCCGACGTCCCGCTCGAGTTGATGAATATGGACGAGAAGGACAAGTTCATGAAGGTCAGTGATCCCTTTGGGAAATGAGTGCGTGCTAGTCGCGCGGTTCGAAAATTGATATTTATTAGGCATGCCTACGTGACCTTTGGAAAAGCGAGCAAACACGCAAACATCTCTTCTTTATTTAGGAGTAATGATTAGGGCAAGGGGTTCGATTTATGTTCAATAAGTTAGAAATAGTTACTTGGTGGATTTGTGTTTTGAAGATTGATCATAGTTAGCCGGGAAAGTGATTGTGCAATGTGAGAACGCCCTTTGTTGTATCAATAGTAAATGTTTGATTTCCATTATTTTCTCCGATCTGTTAGATGAATCGAGTCATTCCATATGGATGCATTAATATGATAATGACGGAACATGAAAGTGATAGGCGTAAAAATTAATTAATAAGAGATTAATTAATTAAACAAATAATTTTCAGGGCGAGAAGGTGATCGCGATCATCTCAGAAGCCGCGTCGTCCGGAATCTCACTGCAGGTTCTCCCATTGTCTTTGAAAACAAAAACAAAAAAGTCAATTCAGTCAATTTAAAAAGAATCAAAAAAAGTCATTTTTCGCCCTGTATCCAGTCGATTAAGTGTTGCAGTGGTTCTTTAAAATGACATGGGACGCTGCACATTTAGTGTGATGCATCCCGCTTTACGTAGAAAAAAATCATAATTAAAATAAAGTTTATTTTGATTTATTGACTCGTTTTCCAGTCGGACAAGCGCGCACCGAACACGCGTCGCCGCGTGCACATCACGCTCGAGCTGCCGTGGTCCGCCGACAAGGCCATTCAGCAGTTTGGTAAGATATTGGGGTCTTGATGTGTATTTGAAACGCCATTGGGCCGGGTTCTATTGCTCGAAGTTATGAAGGGTGCATACTTATGAGCTGCCGTGGTCCGCCGATAAGGCCATTCAGCAGTTTAGTGAGTGGGTGAAACGAAAAAGTGGGCGGGGCTTAGGTTTGTTAGCTCGTAATTAGAGAAAGTCTGCAGTTCGGTAAGGTTGCAATCAAACATTGACAGTATTCTAAATACCACAAGGTTATTTGGGATCTATTGTTTGGGATATAGAGCCGAATGGTGATCGGGGCACTGTGGGCAGAAGGGAGTTGTAAGAGGTGAAACACTGATGGTTATAGGACACTTTTTGTTCTTTCGTGGCCAATGTTTAAAGTGAGGTGAATGAGCATTCATGTAATTAGAGTCTTTATCAGTATCGTACAGGTAGGGTGTAAAAACTCTTCTAGAGCGATATTTAAAGTAATAATTATTATTTAAATTATATTTTATGAAATCATTTCTCAGGTCGCACGCATCGGTCCAACCAGGTGAGCGCGCCCGAGTACATCTTCCTCATCTCGGAGCTGGCCGGAGAGAAGCGGTACGGTGGTGTTTATTGATTGTTTGAAACTCGAATCAGCCTGGGTGCTTCCGGAATGTTAGTCGTCCAGAAAAGGGTGTTGTATTGCCCACATCTCGGAGCTGGCCGGAGTATGACGTTTTTAGAATAGTGTTTTCTACAATACTTGAAATTATGCTGATTTCGTTCGTGCGTTATCAATTCAGCCAGTGAGATTCGAGCTGCACGTATTTCTCATAATACGCGTTTCACTATTTCGTTGATAGCAGCTGCTTTAACTCTCGAATAAAAACTAAATTTAGTTCAATATTTGACAAAGAAGATTCCCGCTGCGTGTGATCCTGACGATACGTTAGCAATGCGATAGGTCTAGTGTAATTCACGCTGTGCACATTTCTCATATTACTTGCTAGTTACATTTAGATCGATTGATTTCTTTTATATTCCTTACTTAAAAATGCAACTTGCAACTCATTTGGCAAAGTAAATGGCAAGTTGCAAGTGAGTTTCGCGCTACGCATTGCACCCAAAGGATAAGATTGCATGCGGAATTGATATTCTCTTGATTAGTCTTTGATCTTATGATAAATTTATTTTCTTTTTAAAAATCTCTGATCTCTAATCTCTCCCCCCTTCCAGATTCGCTTCGATCGTCGCGAAGCGTCTCGAGTCTCTTGGAGCGCTGACGCACGGAGACAGAAGGGCCACGGAGAGCAGGGACCTGTCCCAGTTCAACTTTGACACCAAGTGAGTACACAACGGGAAGGGCGACGTTTACTAGGTGGTGTGCTTCTTGGCACCAAGTGAGTGCACCACGGGCGACGTTTACCAAAACTGGCTTAAATTTTGAACATGTGTGTATCATGTTTCGAGCACTTTCGAAGTGCTGACCATCATGAGTTTGTCAATATAGAGAATCGGCGTCTGTAGACAAATAATTATTTGGTCTCACGAACCCGTACCTTTCGGGATTCACGTGGTTGCCAAGTACAGACAAATTCGTGACTCTCAAGTGGTCCGTCAAATTCTTTTAGAACAGTAATAATAACTGTACAGCTGCTCAATCAACATATATGTCCCTGTCAAGCACACTCCCTTTCTTCGTTTTTGATTTCGTATCCCTACCGCAACCTGTGCGCTGATGAAGACAATGTGTGGTCGATAGATACAGTAATCTCAACACGTATGTTACCGTAACCCTTCTCCTTCTCTCCAGGTACGGTCGCCAGGCGCTCGAGGCGATGCTCAAGTCGGTCGTCGGGCAGTACCGGCCGCCGATCATCCCGCCACCCGAGGACTACCGGCCGGGCAACTTCTTCCAGGGTAAGGAAAGGGATGGAGTGTGCTAGGGGTGCCGGGCTAAAAAAAAGACCGGTGAAAGGAGGGGAAACTGCAGGCAAGGCGAGCCAAAAAATAATAGTATTTTCACTAGGTATTCCCGTGCTGCAGTAGCCCATTACTAGTTCCTGTATCAACCCATGTTCGATTTGTCGTAGAGTTCTAGTCTAATTCATGTAAATCAAGGCCATGTTTCAGCGGTATGTGAAATGAGGCACCGGTGCATACTTTCGATATGTTGGCTACGAGCTACGCTAAAATTTAAAAAAAAATAGACAGTTTAATAGACAGTTTAGAATTATGGGTGCACTTCGGACTAGGAGCGCCGAGTTTCGAAATTTATAATTATAATAATAATATCCTTTGCAGACATGTGCGTGTACCTGGAGGGCGTGGGCGTTGTCTCAGTGCCGCGCGGCGTCGATCCGTCCTCGCCCACGGCGACGTACGCCATTGAGAAGTGAGTACGGTAGTATTTATTGATTGATCTTGTGATGGTAATGTACTATTTTTACTTTTGGTAGCGAGATTGTTCTGACGGCGATGTGCGGTGTCGGAAAGCGTTTACGATAGTTGTTGATGGTAGAATTCTGTCTGTAGCTTGGCATTGATTGATTGGATTGATTGGATGACCGAATCAACAATTGAGTGCTCTAATAATTTGCTGGGCTTTGACGATACATCGAAACTTGAATTTGCCCGGAAACTTGTTTTTTAAACTATATTTCAGCAATCATCCATCCTTTTTTTCAGGGACGGCTCATCGATTTCCAAGTTCCTTAATCGCATCCTCGGTCTGCCAGGTAAGTATTGTTTTTAGTTAATTGATTAAGATATGTTTAATTAATAAACTAATTAACAAAAATCGTTTAAGTGCACGCGCAAAACGCGCTGTTCGCGTACTTTGCGGACATTCTCGCCGAGCTGATCCAGCAGGCGAAGCACGACGGCACGTTCGATATGGGAATCATGGGTGAGTACGATGGGAAGGTTACGGGAGTATTGGAGTGATGGGGGGGGGGGTACGGTAGCATATCGTTAGCGTGATGAGGTATGTCATGGGTGACTACGGTAGGAGGTGGAGGATACGGTAGAAATGGGGGTGATAGAGCAGCTGAAGGACATGGGTAGAGTTCCCTTATTGGAAACGATTCCGGAATTCCAATAGTGAGAACAAAGGATTCCCTCTCTCTCATTCCTTTCCAATAAGAGACCTATCCCAAGTGGGGCGATTTCCAATAGCTTATTGGAATTCCAATAAGAAATACCGTATCATTCGGAGAGAGGAAACAATGGGCGAGCGGTTCAAAATATTAATGGAATTCCATTAGCTTATTGGAATTCCAATAACAAGTCATTTCCAATAAGCAACCACCCTCATTATCGCGCGCTATTGGAAATGGGAGGGAAAGAATGATCATTTCCAATAACAAAAATTTTCCAATAAGGGAACTCTAGACATGGGCATCCATTTCCTGGTTCTTAATAATTTATTCTATACTGTGTCGCCTTGGTATTAAACTAACCCAGGTTGTATCAATTATGAGACACGTTTGAAACGATAAAATTAATGGAATGCATACAGTTGAATAATGAGTCATGTGTGAACCAGTAAAATCCTTTGGGATCTTTCAACTTCGATATTTAGATTTCCGATAATTTTTTTTGAATTTACTGACAATTTATTTTTTTAAATCCTTATTTAACTTTATTCAATCAATTTAATTGCAGACCTGGGCACGGGCGGTGATCTGGTGAAGAAGCTGGAGACGCGTCAGTTCGCGGGCAAGAGAGAGAACGGATCGTTCCGAGTGGAGCTGAGCAAGGTACTTGAGCTGATGAGAGTTAGGCGCGCCGGGTTTGAATATGGAGAGGGTGAATTCACGGACATGCGGGGGGGGGTTATTTTGCGTATAGGGAAGGTAGCAGATGAGAATTGTGGTGAACGTGGCAATTCGAACTTGTGTTGCATGAACTCATGGAAAGAGAAGAGTCTTGCATTGAACGATGGTAATCTGATTGCGCGTTATAAAAAAAGGTCTGAAAATATAAATATCCAACATAATCAGAGAGAATGAGAGCGGCGTTGCGTTAAGGTAGTATCGAATGCAGCGTGCATTCCTGTTCAAAAGAGTTGGGTGAAGCGCGGAGCTCGCTAGATCTTTAATTTGTAATTTTTCTGTTTATACAAAAACACGATAGAGAATTGATGTTAAACGTTCAACAATTTATTAGCGGCTAATTTTAAATAACATTAATTAATTAGCTAATTAATTAATTAATCAATCAATTCGCAGATTGGCGTTGAGCGCGGCGTGAGCTGGGAGGACGCGCACTCGATCTGGAAGGAGCACAACACGGGAGAGGTTGGACATTTAATTTATTATTTAATCATGTCTCTTTGTTTACTATTTTATTTTATTTTATTCCACGTCCCTCGACTAAATAATTGGAACAAGAGAAAATCATAGCTCTTGTGGAGGGGGTGGAACGTTAAAGTGACGGGATTGTTTTTTTTTTCGATTCGGCCAGTGATCAGTGATGATCTTTGCAAACATAGATATTTGTGCACACGATGTAGCTGGAAACTGACTGCTGTCTTTTGGCACGAATGAGGATGAATGAAGGGGTTCATGGATTAGGCGCAACGGTGAATGGAATCATCCCTTCCACTCGCTAGTGGCTATGTGCACGCGATGTAGCTGGAAGCTGACTGGATTGATTTATAAACTGTTTTTTTGGCGATTTTTTCCTTGAACAACAAATGCTATCTGCGCATTCTTTCTTATAAAAGGGGTGAAGCGGAAGACTGCCTGTGTTAAATTAAATTTTAAATAATGATTAATTAATTAACCCAACTAACAGGACGGCTTCTACGCGATGACCGTTGGTGCGCAGAAGAAGCGGATCGCAGCCCTCGTGTACGGCGTAGGCAAGAAGCGGCTGGAGAGCGGAGCGAGGTACAGTAGGGGCAGTATTACGGTGAACTTGCAATTGGTCGATACAAAGCTAAATTGATTGCGTCGGAAAGCTTCGAAAATAGAAGACAATATCAATGTTTCAAACTAGGGACTTCTCTGGTCCACCTCGTCCTTATCCTTCCTGTTGTTGGCAGTTTGGCAATGTTAGTTGCACAGGTACTCTAACAATTGTTATAAATCGTAAACTTCAGTCAAACGAGCAGGGTCAGATACACACTTTGGGGGCGCATTCTTTCAAATACTTCTTGTATTTTTTCCATGTAAAAAAAGAAATTATTATTGTTATTTATTTCCAGACTGTACGCGGTGACGAAGGCGTCCACGGGTCGCTCGGCCAAGCTGGAAACGTTCGCCGAGCTGAGCAAGCGATTCGAGAAGATCACCGACCCCGACGAGGCCAAGGTCCTCTGGGAGGAGCACTACGAGGGTGAGCGATTGGAATTTGATCTTTGATCCCTAGATTGTAGCGTGTAGCTTGATGTAGGCAAGGCCAAGGTGGTCTGAGGTGTGCAGTAGGCGGTGATTTAGTGCGCTATGGCATTCTTATTTGAACGAATTGAGATTTCAAAGTGTTGAACGCCCACAATTCAAGACTCACATTTCGGTTGCAATATTTAGATTTCACGAATATTGTATAACTCTGAGTAGTTCGGCTCGTGCAGTTTGAACGGCTTTGCGATTGTAACGAACAACCAACAACTAATGAACTAATATTCGAACATTATGAAATTTTCGGGAAAGATTTTTGACCTTTGATCTTTGATCTTTCTGATTCAGGTTCATCGAAGCAGTGCCAGCACGCGTACGCGTACGGCAAGTGCAAGCACGAGGCGTCCGGCATCTACTGCGAAGTGGGAAGGCGGACGAGGACATACTTCGTGTTGAGTGGATCGGTGAGGTTCATAGTATTTGTGAAACTCGAATTGGGCGGGTTTTGGAAGGGGTTGGTAGGGAGATAGGAGACTGAAGTGGGAAGGAGGACGAGGACGTACTTAGTGCTGAGTGGATCGGTGAGTAATATTGTGTCTATGAAACATGAGTAGGACGGGTTAGGGGAGGGTTTGGGGCTGTAGTGGGAAGGAGGACGAGGACTTATTTCGTGTTGAGTGGATCGGTGAGTTATGAGGATATTAAAACATGAATGGGGCAGATTCAAAGGTGGCATTGGATAGGTGAGTGAGATGTTGTAAAGTGAAATGGGAAGAAGAGCCTGTACTTTCGTGCTAAGTGGATCGGTGAGTGAAGCTGATTAGGATGGGGGCTCTCAGAAAATTTGTGTTCAGTCGGAATGAATAAAATCACTGTGCTACTAGGTTTGGCGAAACACTGGGCACATGGAGAGGCGATGAAACGCGAAACCCACAATTTCAAAGTAGAAACAAATGAATTTCGAAATAAACAGACTTGCAAAATCGATGCATCAAATAAAAGATAATTGCAGTCGCTAAGCGAACCATGCAATTTGAACAGCTCCTTCCTTACGAATATTCAAAAATTAAATTTTGAAATTTCATTTTCTTAATTCCTTTTATCTCAGGTGCTCTCGGTGTGGCCGGTGGTGGAGGACGTGCTGTCGTCGGGCGGGCGAGATAGGAGATCGAACCGGATGCAGGTCATTCGAGTGCGAACGGACAACGACTTGAAGATCGTCGGTGAGTACGGTAGATGGGGATCAGGGTAGCTTGACCAGGGTACGGTAGATTGGGGATACTGTGGGAAGCAGTGAGTATACTCAAGAGTCTCAAGAGAGTATCCGTGTGAGAAAGACTTGAAGAACGCCAGTGAAAATTGAAGGTTACGGTAGTTGGTAATTTAGGATGTCAGGGTCGTCACAGATCGTCAATAGTAAACAGGGGGGGGGGGGTGCTGAAGCAGGGTATTCTGAGTACGAAGAAGATTAAACTCTTCTACAATAGTAGTGTTGCCGGAGCGTGGTACTCACAGGGGGTTACGGTAGCTAGTCAACCAATCGACAGCTAACTATATTTTCTCCCTCAGGTCTGCTTGTGCTTCCGCACTACGTGCGCACGCTCATCTCGGCGCTCGAGGATCACTGCGGCCGGTGCACCGTCGACACGGGCGACGGCGACAAGAAGAAGTAAAGTGCGCGGCTTCGCGCAAGCCCCGTCCCCTTTTCCCAAAACATTCCCTTTCCTACAAGAAGAAGAGGCCGATCTCCGAATTAGTAAACGCATCCAGTGGCGCGTATGCCCCGCCCACCTTTTCCAAAAAAACAACGTTTTGCTGCAAGAAGAATCCCCCATTTACCAATTATCACCCTATCGTGTGCTCCCTACGTGTCTTAAGACCCCCCCCCCAGAACTCCCGATTTCCCATCATGTTTTTTTAAGTATGTGAATGTGTTCTAGTTTAGCGCGCGTTTTATTCGTTTAGAAGTTTTGCCAGTTTAAGTATGTTCCTAGGCCTAATATCTGCTCCAACCCCCGCTTGACTAATCATTATTGTGATGTTTCGTAATTTTCCACTCCCCTCCTCTTGATGTAGGTTGATATTTTGCTGTGTTCTCAAGCTCAGATCCCCATCCTCCAATCATTATCATTTTTGCTCTCTTTCGCATCCCTCCCCAACAAAAAAAACGCGTACCTAGCCGATATCCAAGGACAGGAATAATAATGACTATAATTTACCCATCTTTCAAAGCGCATCTCCATTCTGTGTGCCCCTTCTTTTGGTTCTAATGTCTTCATTGTGAAAAACGTGTGCTCCTGTCCCTCGCAACTTTTCGAAAATGCCTGTTTCATTTCGCCCTGTTCGCTCAATCATTTCATTTCATTGTGTTGTTATCCGGATCAGCCTAATTTGCGGCCCCAGATTTCCATTGGAAATTTTCCATCCCGATCTTCGAGATCCTTCGCGCGCCCTTTAGTCTGCTCTCCGAATCCGCTGACTCCCCCCGTTGTTGAACCCCCTCATCACTCGAAAGCTACACGAGTGAATTACGTGTGTGCACCATCCCCCCTGTTAGACCAATTTCGATAAAGGTGTTACTGATCGAGAAATGTGCGCAGAGCAGTTGACAAAGCATACATTGGAATAATCCGAATATGAATATCTGTTTTTTTCTTTAATTTGAATGAAAATGTGATTGGTGTGACATTTTGTCGCCTATTTTTTCTTTCTAATTGATGTGTCACTACCATTTGTGGACTTAGAGGCGTAGTTTTCTCAAGAACTAGAGCAACTCCTGAATAACCATTTCTGGGCAGCAACAGTAGATGAATAGTGATACTGCGGCATCAATTTCCACTTCCGATAACCAGAGCGACTCGTGAATAGTTCATGCCGAGTAGACTGGAGGTGTCGTCGTCTTTGTTTGCACAAGTAAGAGAGGCCAACGTACACACGTGCCCTTGTCATGGCGGAGCCCTCCCACTCCTTCCTAGTACCAGATGTTTGTCAACGTTTCCAACAGACAGTCGGCTATATATCACGTAGTAAAGTCTTCTTGTGATAAGTTCCTGTCGTAGAAGCATAATTGTCTCAATCTTAATGGACGAAGATCACATCTACCTGGACTATGACGGCCAGTTCTATCCCTACTGCTACGTCACGAATTACAATGTGCTTACGGGCGCCTATGTAGAGTTGTGGAAGATGGTTGCGCGGTTGATGAAGAAGCGGATTGTGTGGACGCTGAATAGAGGTTAGTCTGGTGTTTCGCTAGACCGCCGGTCCGGACTTATCCCAGATTGTGTGAATAATTTAGCTGGCTTTAAATACCGGCTCTAACTCTGTTAAGCCGGTGTCGGCTTCTGAATTCAATACTAGGTTTCTCTTGATTTGCCCTTGTTGAATGAAGTTTCGATACTCAGTTGCACTAATCATCGCTTCCCTGTTATCCTCGATACAGATGAGGAGGAATCGAGGACACTGGAGCCGTAAGAGTACTTCTGGTTTTGATATCGAGAATTAAGTTTTCCAGCCACTAATGTTGTCCTGACGCTATCAAATGTGCTGATTATTCTGGGCGTAACGTTGCTTGCCTATCATCATTCGGCCGGTTTCAGAGGCAACAATGTCGTGCTGTCGCCACCGATGGCGCCGTTAGTCGCCTTTCAAAAGTTGCACTGCTAGTTATTTTATTCCGTGCAGACGCACGTTAGTGATAATTTGGCACGTCTAGGCCATGCAGCCCCTTCAGGTCATTCGAGGAGGCAGTGCTATCTATGCGGTCCGGTCAGCGGACTCTACTCCTGTCGGGTGATGCAGAGTTGTATTTGTCGGTACGCAGATCTCCTTGTCAATTGCTTGGGTTGTTCTCGCACACACAAGGCGGTATGATCCCGTCCACCTTCAGCAAGAACGCTTCATGACGGGCAATCGCTCGTCGGTCGACGTACCGCGAGCGATCGATGCGCTATATGCCCTGTGCGCGAATCAGAATCTATTCGCGCCCTGCTTCGACAGTCAGCTACTCGCCATGAACCTCGTGAATAATTCCTGCAAGCTCTCGGGGTTGGTGTCGGTGTGGTGTGTGATGTCGTGTGAGAATAACATGTGCAGAATCGAGGCCGGACTGGTGCGTGGAGAAAGGATGCCGTATGATCAGGTACAGAACCATTGACAAACAGCTGTGAAAAGCGAATTGAAGCACTACGGCCTCGAGGATCCGGCCTATTTCATCTTTGCTAGGAATACAACAAGGAAAACGATGGAACTAGTGAACAAAGTGATACTGAGATTGTTCCAACAGGACCATGTGAGCTTTTTCAGTTTCATCGATGATAAGACATTATTTAGATCGATAATATTTGGACCGCGCGATACATGCAGTCATTGAAGATGCTAGATTTCTCTGCTCCAGTGAAACAGCTCGAGTATCGTCCTTTCAAGTTGGTCCAGAATCCCGACTTGGTTTATCATGCTACATCTTCAGCCTATCTCGCCTGAGCATTCTTTTCTTCGTTTATCTTGGGTCAATTCCTCTACAAATTGGCGCGTTCGTTGCAGAGATAATTGCGCATCGCCTAAAACGGCGGCGATAAAGTGTTCTTCTGATCTTGTCGTAAACTTGATAATGGTCATTGTTCTGTTCTTTGGTAAACATCATAAGAAAGACCGATGCTGACATGCTGATGAATGAAGTTTAATTGCTTTCGAAATCAGTATTGTGCGTTGACTATCCGAATCGCCGGAATAATAGTAAGCACTGAAGTCGTAGCGTCGAAGGTTCTCGAAGACTTTCGCTCGATCGGGCGCAGGCTTGTCGGAAGAAGAAATCTATATGTGATTGTAGTTTTCATGTTGAGTCTGAGTCAACTAACATTAATTGTCTTCTCATGCTCTCGTTGGTTGCAATCATGAGTAAAGGTGGCGTCAGAGTCTTGATTAGAATCACCTGCAAGTTATTTCTATTTTGAGGTTGCAGCAGACCACCAAAACATACCCATGGCAAAGTCTGGAAGATAATATCGTTGTAGTTCCACACGAAGACTTTGAAGGAGAGCTAAATTGATAAATTAAGAAAGTTATCTGTCGAAAAGAGTTGAACTTGATATAGAATGGAGGGAATGTTTGCGAGGAGAATGGAAAACCCGAGCAGAAGCATGCGGAATTCGGCGGCATACGTTTTCTTCTGAAGAATAACGGTTGCAAATATTGGAAAAAAATTGAACACCCACCTTCATTTTATACATCCAACCCGCTATTATGCAATAGAGTAATAGGCAGATGCAGGAATCAGCTAAGGTTAATATCATTGTCCATGTTGATTGGGAGATCTAAAAGGTACGGCTGTAAATTAAATAGTACAAAAGAGACCAAAGGGATTCCTTTTGCTGCGATCAAGTAGACCTGTAACTTATTCAATTGATGATTTAATTTATTCTGGAATCCCACAGGTTCACTGTCGTTTCCAACGATGTTCATAGCATATCCAAAGGCACCAATGATGGGAAATACGAATATGAGAGAATAAATCAAAGCGATATGAATCATTAGGTAGGTGTTAAAGCGAGTGAAGATCTGAAGTGAGCTGTTCTTAGCGTTTCTCTGAAGTTGGTCTACGCTACTTTCCGATACAGAACAGGAGAGCACAGGGCGCAGAATCGATTGAATGCTATTAGAAGATTAACGACATCCTGAATTCCGGGGAGGTAGAACATGATCCTGTAATTTGCGAATAATTCTTTTGTTCGAGGAGTATCATTGGTCGCGGTGTCGATATCATCGTGAATCGGCGATATGAGTCAGAAAGCCACCCATGCCGAAATGGATACTTCGATAATTTTTGAAGTCATACGTATTCACGAGGGATAACATCCATGTGTACTGCATCCACAGCTCATTCTTGCTCGTAGGGCGGAATCGATCGAAAAACTGGGCTACACCAGGAAGAAACGCGAATTGGTAAACGAAAATGTTGAGAAAGTAGAATAGTAGATCCTGTAACATTAGTAGTAGCTATTTACATCGTTCACAACATCCCACTCACGATTATTCCTCCAAAGAAGAAGAATGTGTAGAATGTTGAGGAGAATTCACGCCGAATTTTTAAAAGAACAAGTTGCAAAACATACAATGCGAATAACGGTATTCCTATCGCATGGTAAATGATGAATATAATCGTTCGAATGTGCATATTCAGCGGCTTTGATTGTGAGGAACGTGGAAATTTGAGGAGCGAAATGGCTCTTGTGCAACCCTGACATTTGGAAGACTTTCTGCGAAACAGGTGAAATGATAGGGGTCTGATGACAGAAGTATCAAGTATATGTTAACTAGAGATCAGAATGGGTTCTTGTTCTTGTGAATATGTATGGTGGTGTAGTGGGTGTAGTGTCTTTATCAATTGTGAATGGCAATGCAACGATTATACGATTGATTGTGACTGGTGGCCGCTGACAACCTTTGCTGCGGGAAGCACGGAGATCACTGAGGTAGTTGCTTCGGACGTCATGGAAGCGTAGCCTATCGGGCGAAGTCTAGTAGGAAGAAGAGACCTAATGGTGAAAAATTTTTGTCGTTGGAATTTCCAATGGGGTGTCTCACATCACTTCTTTACGCATGCTCTCGTTTGTGGCAAGCAGCAGTAGTGGAGGCGAGAGAGTCTTGATTAGAATCACCTGCGGTGAGATTTTGGTTTGGATTTAGCTCCTCAAACTCGTATCTTACCCAGGGCAAAAACTGAAAAATCAAGTAGGCATAGTTCCAGTCGAAAATGGTCCAGGATAGTTGATAGAAAATGGAGGGTACGTTGGAGAGCAGAATAGCGAATCCAAGAAAGAACATGCGCATTTCCGCAGCGTTCGCTCGTTTCTGAAGAAAAAAAAATCATATTCAGAGATCTCAATGCGATCTATTTTCTACCTTATGCTTTACTATCTTCACTGCAACTACAGAGTAAAGCAAGAAGCAGATGCAGCAATCGGTGAACGTGAGAATCATGGTTAACGTTGACTGCGAAATCTGCTTAACAATCAGTCACAATCTCTCGCCAGTTCGAGCGGTAAGATGACGCGCAGAACGATGTTTTTTACGCGCTGTTTTTTTATGAGCTGTACTGGTGAACTAACCAAAGGAATTCCTCGAGCAGCAATCATGTAGACCTGTAAAGAAAATGCATGGATTAACTTGCATTTGAAAATAGGATTACGGGGTAGTTGACGTAGGGTTCCGAGTGGTTCACAGCATAACCATCAGCGCCTATGATTGGAAAGACAAAGATAATAGAGTACAGCAGAGCGAGAGGTATCATCAAGCGAGTGTTGAATGGAGTGAAGATCTGAGATTAATTTTGTTTTGAAGTCCAAATATTGATGCTCACGATACCTTCTGGTAGGAGAAAGGAAAGCATATAGCACATAATCGATTGAAAGCTATTAGGAGATTGACTACATCCTGTACACCGGGAAGGTAGAACATAATTCTGCAATGGACGCATTTGAGGTCGTCCGCTATTCGCGAATAGTTATGATTCGTTGTTCTTCAAGAGAGCAACATATGTGTCGACGTATAAATGAGTGGTTGACACCCGTACAGATTTAAAGTAGACATGAGCCAGGAGTACTGTTTCCAATCCGTATGTCTGGTTGTTGCTCGGAATATTTCGAAGAAGGGAGCTACGCCAGGCAGGAATGCGAATTGATAGACCAAGATGTTCATTATGTAGAATATTAAATCCTACAATCGTGGGTAAGAAATCCACAAGCAATATCTTTGTTTGTATCTTACGACAATTCCCCCAAAGAAGAAGAACGTGTAGAAGGTTGACGAGAACTCGGGACGAATTTTTAACAGCACAAGTTGAATTGCGTAGAGAAAAAATAGGGGAACCCCGATTATATGGTATACAATGAAGACTACTGTACGGCGATGCATTCTGAGCCGACTGAATTTCAGCGAAAAAAGTTAGACAAGAAGGGCAAAAAGTTACGGGGGTGAGAAATCTTGTTTCGCAGAAATATGCATCAGTAATGAAGCTGGCACACTTCAAGCACATTTCCACTTCGTTGTACAATCTGCTTTATCATCGGCGGGTGGACGTATTCCCAAATACAACAAATGATAATTCACTTCTCAATTCTCTAATGTATGCATCTTTCCATTTCTGGAATCAGTATAGTGTTCCTGGCGCATGTCCCGAGGGAGTGGCTGATATTACAGTGGTTGTCCCTTCGAGCTGTACTGTTGTGTGCTGAGACGCTCGAAGTTTTCCCGGAAGTAGCGACCTGAGTATTAGTGTACTTTGATGTACGACTAATCATCTTACGTCAGTTCCAGGCGCATTTGTTGATTCGTCGCAATGAGAAGGAGAGGCGGCGTCAGGGTCTTGAGCATAATCACCTGGAATGGTTTTTAATTTGAGCTACGCTAGAGTGATTATATGAATCGTGATCGTCTTAAAAAAATGTATACCCATGGTAGTGTCTGAAAAGCAAACGTGCTGTCGAAGAAGCCGTAGCATAACTAAAATAGGGAATTATCTTCGAAGTCTTTGTCAATTTTGCAGATCTCTTTTTACTCACTATGTCCGTAAAGGGAAATACTAATAAGTTCAGTTATAATTTTGAAAATTGTATAGAAATGCGACCTGGTATAGAATAGCCGGCAGGTTTACGAGCAATATAGCAAATCCGAGCAAAATCATTCTCAGCTCCGCCGATTCCGGTGCTCCCTGTGATGATTTAGAAAAAATAATGACATTGAAATCTCGCTTACCCCAATTTTGTAAACGTATGCAGCAATAATACAGTAAATCAAAAGACAGATAGTGCAATCAACGGAGAATATTATACTTGTGTACACCGACATACTTATCTGTAACAAAAGGCGTCTTAACTGTCATAGATATAGCTCAAACATTCTCACACTAGGAAAAGCAGTCTGTCGAACGGTAACCATATAGACCTGAACGGTTCTGTTTGAGCAGACTAAGCTACAGTAACTAACCAGATCAGTTGAATTGCCGGAAGCTAATGGCACTGCGAATCCGAATGCGCCGATTACAGGGAATATATAAATAATTGAATACACCATCCCGACAGCAATCATAATACAAGCTTTATTCCGTGTGAATATCTGATATCTTTTAATTCTTAATCGTTGTATGTATTTCACGGTACCGTTCGGTAGGCAAGAGGAAAGCACAGCGCACATAACCGATTTCCTGCTATTAAATGGTTGGTAACATCCTGAAGACCAGGCAAGTAGAACATGATACTGAACTATTTCTTGTTATTTGTAAAATAAAATAAAAAACACACAGGTTGATAACTGAGAGAAGTGGAGAGTATTGATGCCATAGAGTGTTTTCAAGAGTGATAGCAAATTTTTGAAATATAAATGCCATGAAGGGCTGGAACCCGAGCTGGTACACCAGAACATTCATAGTGTAGAAGAGTAAGTCCTAAAATTAAGAAATATTAATTGATGGTGAAGAAATCTTACTATTATTCCGCCAAAGAAGAAGAATATGTAGAATGAGGAAGAGAATTCCGACCGTATTTTGAGTAAGACAAGTTGGACAATGTATATGAGAAATAGAGGAACGCCGATTAGATGATAAATGATGAAGACAATCGTCCGAATGTGCATTCTCGATTGAGTCAACGTTGAAGTCTGGCGAAATTACGCCAAATTAGCACTTGGAACGCCAAATTAGCCTTTTCGCTGTACTAGTGAGCCGGAGCAGATTCAAAGTGCGGATTCCGAGACGAACAGGTGATTTGGGCAGTGAAATTGATGTCAGTTGACGACTCCAGCATAGTAATCAGAGACAAGTATCGCTACGCTGTAGCATGCCGTTTCCATGAATCATTCGGTTTTCTTCAAGACTGATATAAGAAATTATTGATTCTTCATATATACGATAAAGTATATACGGATTATTCAAGACAATCTGAATGAATGTGAACAATTAAGATAACATAACAATATAGTTTGAATAAGAAGACTCAATGACGGCTGACGGTCTCCTCCTCGTCACTGTCCAGTTCTCTCTTGCTTAGATTATCCCCTAGTGCCTCGTCATCCGGAAGGCCAGTGATGGTGATGTGCGGAGGGGAGTCCTGCAATGAATACCATCGAGGACTATCAATGCTTTCTATCCGTATCGTGTTTGCTCTAGTGGTTCTTCATAACGTCGAAAAGCACATCTCATCGGAGATGTCAGTTCGTAGTGCTCACCCTGTAAGCCTTGGCAACTTGCGTCGCACAGTCGACGGTCGGGTAGAAGGCGGAGGGCGGCACTCGATCAGCCTCATCGAGATCGAGGAAGAAGCTGCGAATCGACTCTGAATAGAATTTATTTTCTACTTGCTGACAAAGTGCAACGTCCAAGTGACTCTTGGTGTCTTCCTCTGGAGCGATTACTGTTGTGGTTTATTAGCGATGAGTGAAAGGAACAAACCTCTCGCGGCGGCATAGTAGACTCTGATGTTGCGTGCGCTCATCTCGCGATAGGTCTAAAATTACTCACTTTTCGTCCTTCTCTTAGTAACAGAACATACCTGTACCATGCTCGCCGCCCCGGCATTGTCGAGGAAGATGAAGGCGCTGGAAGTAGATTTTTTTCATTTAAAGCTCCGTTCATAGAACCGGAAATAGTGCCACAAAAGATCAAGATCTATCGTGAGATTATTTTCCATTCCACGCGTAGTTGACCTTTGACGAACTGAGTGGAGGGAGGAGGGAGGAAGAGGCCGGGAGGAGGTTAGTGATCTACCTGCTCTCCTCCTCCCTACCCCTTCCCTTCCTCTCTCTTCCAGACAATCAATACGCTAACCAGCACATTGAGATTGCTCAGCATTTGAAACGCACGATATGTTTTCTTATTTAGGGAATCGCTACTTTCGATGCAGTTTTATCACTTCCGAGCTAACTGCCCTGTTCTAACCTGCAATCAACGATGAAATGTCTCGTCACGGCTTCTCGTTGTTCCTTCTCTTCCTTCGCGCGAGATGCGTCGAGTTTGTCCCACTCGGTCAGCTTCTGCAATGAGTCACGCATTCTTCACTTCCGGGAATGCAGTAGTTCTCGTCACTTTGAATAGACCAATAAGAGAAGCAAGACGATGACCAGAAATAATTTAAATTTCTCCAAGTATTTGTGAAGAGTCTCAATTTCATTTAGTCTAGAAGATTTCGATTTTTTACTTTGCCAGCCGCCTGCTTGAGGTCCTTCCCGTAGAGGAAGAGTGTGGGCGACACGAAGTTGAAGACGTGGATCACCTTAGGAGTTCTGATAATGTGAAGAATAATCTAGAGCTTTGTTAAGTTGGCATTGATATTCCGGTTAATACCTCTTCCTCTGCATCCTTCTTGCCTCTGAGTGATGCGAAGGCGCTGCTTAGTCTACAATTATCAATTGTCTCCAAAGAATTGGAAACAAAAAATACCCATGTATGCTCCTCCTCGCGGCTCTCGACACGCCGTCCTGTGTGGAGCTGATGAAGCCGGGCCCTGTGGCGGTGGGCTTGGGACGGTCGGGCTCGTTCTGAGTTATTTGAATGGCATTTTCGAGGCGACTAGAAGTGAAATTGTGATGTAGACGAAGATCAAAAGTTATACTTGTTGTGAAATATAAAAATAAGTGGGGCTGACACGACTATAATGTTTGTAAGCATAATGAAACTCAAATATAGTCGACCAATGACCAGCTCGAACCTGTCTCATGTCGTACGACGACTGGCGACGCAGCTTGTTCAGCAGCGCAGAGATCGGGCTGAGCAGTCGGAAATCATTAGATTCTGACCAGGGGTGTTCAACAATGTGCGTAAAAATTCATAAAATCCAATAGATGGAGGTCAAATTTCCAATGAAATCTCACCTCCCAAAGCAGTGCGAATTACTGCGGTCTTTCGGCGGCGGGTCCAGTTTCTTACCCTAAATGAGTTGAAATTAAAAAAAAATTCTTCAGAATTGTTTATCTTCTCAAAGCAGAGATCTATATTACTAGCGCAATCATTGGGAGTCTATCTTACTTCGGTTTCCGGTAGATCCGCAGAGGCTGATCTCTGAGGCTGAGGAGTGTCCTTCACTTCTTCAGAGCTGGTCGTTTCCAGAGACTGGGGGGATTCGTTGACATCATCCTCCGTGACTGTGTCCAGATGATGAGGGATTGCGCTCACTTCTTCCTTTGGGATTGTCTCCAAGGGATGAGCGAGTTCCGCCTCCGACATTGCCTGTAAGGGAATAGCGAAGCGTTTCAGGGTGCTAGTGTATCTTCAACAAAAGATAATCACGACAGAAGGGCCTAACGAGGGGCAGTAATAAAGAAAGTTCTCGATTATCGATCAACAGTAGAACGGGGGACAATGAAGAGCTAACTAGTTGCGCGAAATTCCGACAGAATGAGATCATCGCATCTAATAGTCAGAAGGCGACTGGGGGAAATTGGCTGACTCTCCTGGTTCCATATGCTATCTCGACATGCAGACAAAGCGAGAGAGCATGAGAAACGGAGAGAGTTGTCCCACAGTGAATCAGCATCTCTCCCCCTTTCGCCCCCTTTGATTTCTCATTGGCAAGTGGGGGGAAGGAAATGAATCGGAAACGAACCCGAGAACAAAGAAGGAAGGAATGAAGGAATTGTTAGAGAACAATAACCTTATCTTCCCGAAGTGATGACCAGTGCTATGTGCTACCGGTCGGTCAGATAATGATACGATAGCAATAATCATCGCTATCTCTTTATCAGTTAATTTTCTGCTCCGGGCGTTTCGCCGATCAATGATCACCGTTTCATATTGGTTATGTGTGCTTCATGAAACACATAATGTGCGTCAGGCAAATCGCGCACCACTTTATAGGCTACATGAGATTGATGCCTGAACTTATATTTTTATTTCGTGGAGGTCGTCTATCGCAGGTTAGCCTCGACTATTCTCTTTATGTGCTATGGGAAACATAGACATTACAAAACTACCTATCGACACGAGTCACGGTCTTTTGATTGTATGACTATTAGTTTTTGATGGCACATCGCAGTGATCACTATCATTATTTGCCCCTGAGCATCGCTTTTTATTATTTGCCCCTGAGCATCATTCCATGTGACGTTTTCTCATTTTCTCACTATTTGCAATATTCCCCAATAACAGAATCGTCGTTTCCTCATTTACATTACCTATGTATTCTCAGTGAAAGCCTAAGCTTGCGTGACAATTATATTTTCTGGTCAATCTCATCTGTCATTTGTAAATATCTAGCATCCATTCTTCTAATTTTCTTAGTCTCTTTTATCTTTTTTCCTGTTAAACTTTGGGTCAGAATGTGAAATACCTAAATTACAGTTTCTTCCCTCCGCCCTCCTCCACCTTCCCTTCTCTCCCCTCTCAACGACGATGACGACGCAGCAGGAAGTGGGCGCGCTCGCGATTAGTAGAGGTTTTTTTTTAAAAATTCAAATTTAACATTTTTTTCACTATGAACAATGTTCAAGCATCCAAATCGAAGCTTCATCTTTATCTAGAATTATTGGCCAACGTCCGTCTAACACGCGTATGCGATATTGTTGAAACACAACTGTATCGGGAGGGATTGGTGATCGTGTGAATCACTTTTCCTCATACTGAATCTGACAAGGCGAGAGAACATGCCAAATTGACTCTTCTAACTTCCGAAATTTCAACAATTCCATAATTCGCAGACGTCACGTCGCTGCTGTCGTCGTGCAGCGCGAAGCTGCTGAAGCGGATCGGCATGCGCATTCTGGAGGCAATGCCGGTCAAGGTTAGTGGGATCACTCATTAAAGAATGGATTGAATCGCGAAAACAACGTTCGAATGTGCGCGAAAAGTGCAAATTTTTAATAGAAAGCGCCGTGCGAAAATGAGTTTCACCGGCACAGTAAAGCGGGGTGATACGAAGGAAGAACAATAGTTGGTAGAATGATCTTTTTAAAGATTTAAAATACATTAATTTTCATCCTTCTACACATTATCTTTGGTGGTTGTGCCCAACCGGATTCGTCTCCTTGGGTTCCGCCTAGCGTTGTCGAACGACTGTAACATTCCTTTACCATTTTCCTCTTTACCTTCGTTTCCTTCATTTTTCATCTTCCTCAGGATAAATGCAAGAAAGAAGCACAAAAGAAGGCCCTTATTCCCTCATTCCAGGACGCCTCTTCCCTCTTCTCGCCCGAGGAGCTCGCGCAGGCGCAGGCGGACGATGCAGTGGTGCAGAATATGGTAAGTATGAAAATCATATTTGAAGGAGGGAGGGAGGAACGGGCGCGGTGAGTAATGCGGTGAGACATTTTTGTTAATTACCCATAAGATGTAAATGAATCGGTTAGGAGGTTTTATTATACTTTCTAAAACGAAAGTGGCATCGAGATCAGATCGCATTCCATTGGAAATGGATATGTAGAATAAGTGAGACGTAAATGATTGGAGGAAACGCGTGATTGGAGTTAAATTCTAGGTATGCAATTTTCGCCAGCAACAAGTTGGGTCGTTGATCTTTATTTTTGCACATTTTTTCATCATAAATCAGTTTGTAATAGCATCGATAATCGATAATCGGGAAATATTAGACTTTTTTCCAGATCTCCGCCTGCCTGCGCATCTTCCGCTCCGTCGCCTTCCATCAGCCGAAGGAGGAGGAGTTGAGGGAGCAGATTGAGAAGGTGGGGGAGATCAAAGATCATTCGTCTTGTTTGATTTTTGTTTGCCTTTTTATAAGCTGTAATTCGTTCATCGTGTCCAATCGTTTGTTGTCGTAATGGACACAATGTGAAACTCAAATCGATCTGTCAGATTCCCTCTTTCGTCTTTCCTATTTGTTTTCAAAGCGATAAACGATTCATATCGTAGCCCATCCTCCTGCTCTTGTCTTAGCGAAGATGTGAAACACATCTGTGCATGGGCGCTTTTTCTGATTATTCAATTTTTTGTCAACAAGAGAGACTCTGTCCGGCGAGTGAGCACGCGAAATCGAGAGAGGGCGCACTTCAGTTCTTTCCTTGCAGCTCGGCCTCTCGTCGGACGTTGCCGACGTCGTCATCGGACTGTGGGAGTCGGAGCTGGGCCAGACTACGGTAGGTGGTTGAGTTATTGATTGAAAGACTACGGTAGGATGTTGACTATCGATTGAAATTATTAATGTTTGAAAATGGAAACGTTTGTGCAACATGACTGCGAGTGTGATTAGAATAAATGGTCGCATCTATTCATATGCGAGGGATGAAACATAGATTTCATTTATCTCTCCTTGTTTGCCCTGCTTCCCAGGGCTTGGTTGGTTTGGAATTTTCTTCCTGCTCAGTGATCAGGGCGGATATTCAAATTGTGGTTATTGCCAGATCGCCCGTCTGTCCGAGGTCACGCACACGGGCCTGCCGCGACTGCGCAACGTCGACTGGTCGATTGTGAGGACGACTGAGGGGTGAGTTAGGGAGTTAGAGAGAGAGAGAGGGAGTGAATACCTACTTCCTCAAAGAGGAGTAGAGTTAGTCTCGAAATTTGTTTTTTTCTTCTTATCAACCCCTCAAACATCGAAAACTCGAAATTTAGCGTTATTCATAACATTATTGAAACACAAATGAGATCACTACTGAACCTCCGAATATCGTGCACTCCAAGGCCTTTGTAGCACTTCTTGATACAGATAGGTTAACTGGAACCTTGATCTTCGATCTTTAATCTATATCTCTTCAGCTCTCCCTCCACCGCGCCGGCGCCCGCGGCCCACTCGATCGCGCTGCACCTCCAGACGACGCAGGTTTGCCGTGTTTAATATTTCCATTTTTTACTCTAGTAACTGACTCTAGTTCTAGTAACTCTAACTCTAGTTGGCCCCCATTGTTTCGCCCTTCACATTGCCAAATACTACCGATAATTTCGCAAACTGAATAATTATCTTACAAGTCAAGTCCAGACACCAATCGAAAATATCAGAGTTTTGCATTATTCGTATCAATGGTGAAACACAAATCACGCTCAAAGTAATTGGCAAACTCAACAATCAAAATGTAGATCGGGTACTTATTTCAGTAGAGGTTGAGTACGGCAATCATGGTCTGTTTAACATCAATTTATCGATTACTGAGGCGAGTAGTACTGTAGGTACGGCAATCCGAATCAATTTATTGATTTTTTCAGGGCGATCGCGAGCTGCGAATGACGCGCGCCGAGGCGGTCGCACTGTACGAGAAGCTGAACGACATGCAGCGTCGAATCGATACGATGCTCGAGTGAGTACGGTGGTCGAGGGTACAGTAGTCGAGCATCGACAACTGATTTCAATTGATTATGATTGTATATCCTTGATTACGGTAGTATTCTATGATTTTGAGCACTGTATTTGCATTATCGATTCGTTACGGTAGTTGAACATTCCAAGCTGATAACTTGCATTAATTGTACAATAAAATATGTTTTACAGAAGTTTCCTATCACGAACTGATTGTGTACTGTAAAAATTCTAGTTATTCGCACTTCGGATATTGCATTGTAAATATTCATTGGTTGTAATAAAAAGGTGATGTATTTTCAAATTGCATTTCTATGCATTTATTTGCGCTCAAAATGTACATACACTATGCAAAGTCAAGCATTCAATGCGATTTATCGTACTGTTATTGAGGCGATTTCGAAACTACGATTTCCTTCGACAATTGCGAAGTTGTCTACTCTAATCTTCCAATCTAATCATCGAGTTCCTCAGTTGCTGTCGGAGGGGCCGGAGCGGAGCCCTTGCCGAGACCATCGTATGCGATATCTGAAATGCGGAATGGGTTAGAAAATTGTGTGAAATACGTCCTTGTCAACCCATTTCACTGGTGCCTTCTGAAAAAAATAAAATATTGAAAAAATAGAGTGTGTGCACGGAGCAGGTTAAGTTCGCTGTAGAAATGTGAATAATAATTAAATAATTAAATATAATGAATAACTAACAGATGAAGACTGCCGTCCCGAGGAGGAACGTTATCACACACGCCGCCCACACGACAATCCGTGTCTGACGGGCTGTAATATAGCCATTAATGGATATTTAAAAAAATGAAATAAAGTGATGCCACTGTGAACGTGCAGCGAGTTTTTTCCAATCGACCCCAAAGTGTATTATTAGCAATTACTAGAGTTCGAAATAGGGCAATCGTCTCTTCATTCACATACTCTCTCGCCTCTCTGACCGGTGAGAGAGCACGTGAAATGAAGAGACGATTGCCCGTATTTCGCGAACTCTAGCAATTACTCACGCAGTTTGTCCAGCATCTTGAGGAACGTGCGGTCGATGCACGTCTTGTACACGAACTGGAATGTGATCTTTGATCTCTAAATCCTGATTAGGGCTATCAGGATGAAGAATCCGTCTCTTCATTCCGTGTACTCTCTCACCGGTCAGAGGGACGAGAGAGTATGCGGAATGAAGAGACGGATTCTTCATCCTGATAGCCCTAATCCTGATCCTTGATCGCTATACCTTTCTAGTTGTCGTGACGCGCCGGGGGCCCACTGTGCTGCGCGGGCCCTCCTTGGAGCCTGAAATTAAATGCAATTGAATGAATTAATCAATTTACTTTTATGCTGTGATATTTCGTCATTTTTGCATGCTATTTCGCACGCACCAGATCACCAGTTATGTCAATCCAATTCCCAAAAACTCAGAGACAATACCAATTAATATTGGAATTGGAATTGGTTGGGCATCCCTACAGATCACCTAGATCTCACGCCCGGGAAAATGGACATTTGGAAAACGAAATGAAATTCAAACCAGTGGCAGTGGCCGCCTTGCCCTCCGCACTCCGTCCCTTCTCCATCGAGATGCTCTTGCTGCCGGATGCTGTGGTCTTCGACTTGGTTGTCGAAGTGACCTGGGAGCATTTCAATAATGATCAAAGTTGATGCCAATCAGTAGATGATAACTTCGGTATATTCATAAGTCGAATGGATTATCATGCCAAAAACTATTTGTGCCGAAAGATCGAAGATCATGCTCGATCTACGAAGCACGACAAATATTATTCACCTTCTTCTTCTCTCCTTCCTTCGGCTTCTTCGTCTCGGGCGGGAGCTGAATTCATCGATTATTTATACGAGAACTACAGTCAAAAGCTTTCCCGACCGCGACGCGTCCCTCACGCGTTGCGGTTCCTCCGTACCTTCTCCGGATCATTGTCCTTCTTGTTCTTCTTCACCGTCTCGCTCCTGTCCACGTTCTCCATCTCCTCCTCGGTGATGAAGCGGTTGTCCGTCGGGTCCTTGCTGCCTGAAAGGGAGGTTGATCTTTGATCTTTGATCTTTTAGTCGTTGGCGTGATCTTTAGTCTTTCTCCCTTTGATCATTCGTTCACGTCCGCACTTCGATCTCTTATCTTTAATCTGATCTTTTGATCTTACGAACCGAGATCATATACCGTAAACTACCGTACCCAGAGTGGTACTCGGGGACAGGGCCATGATCGGTTTTAAATATGATACCCCCACAATCGAAGATACTGTCTTACGTACAACAACCTTTCACGATCCAAAGAAGAGCCGTCCACAGTTAGCGTACAAACACACCTAGCGTGTGTCACCTAGGGCCATGATCCGATTCGTGAGGTTATCTTCCATTCTAGTAACACCACAGCTCTCACAATGTGCATCGACACTCTTAACCCTCTTTTTTAACCCCCTTTAGTTATCCTTAGTTAGTGTACACACACACCGAGAGTGGTGCTCGGGGACAGGGCCATGATCCGATTCGTGAGGTCGTCCTTGCCGTCCCCCTCAATGGGCGTGCGCGCTCATCCGCCCTATGCCCCTACCCTCCCAAGAAAATATCGCCTAACAAGCCCTTACAATCAGCACCCCAGCGTTCAAATGGAAGATGATAACAGGATACTTTTCTCTAGATCAATTTACCTAGTGTGGGGGCAATTCACCGCTCATCAAGGACATCACACACCAAGAATCAGGGAAAGACCAGTTGAGTAAACTACCGTACCCAGCGTGGTGCTCGGGGACAGGGCCATGATCCGATTCGTGAGGTCGTCCTTGGCGTCCCCCTCCATGGGCGTGCGCGCTCATCCGCCCTATGCCCCCTACACTCCCAAGAAAATATCGCCTAACAAGCCCTTACAATCAGCACCCCAGCGTTCAAATGGAAGATGATAACAGGATACTTTTCTCTAGATCAATTTACCTAGTGTGGGGTAATTCACCGCTCATCAAGGACATCACACCAAGAATCAAGGAAAGACCAGTTGAGTAAACTACCGTACCCAGCGTGGTGCTCGGGGACAGGGCCATGATCCGATTCGTGAGGTCGTCCTTGCCGTCCCCCTCAATGGGCGTGCGCGCTCATCCGCCCTATGCCCCTACCCTCCCAAGAAAATATCGCCTAACAAGCCCTTACAATCAGCACCCCAGCGTTCAAATGGAAGATGATAACAGGATACTTTTCTCTAGATCAATTTACCTAGTGTGGGGGCAATTCACCGCTCATCAAGGACATCACACACCAAGAATCAGGGAAAGACCAGTTGAGTAAACTACCGTACCCAGGGTGGTGCTCGGGGACAGGGCCATGATTCGATTCGTGAGGTCGTCCTTGGCGTCGCCCTCCATGGGCGTGCGCGCGTGCCGCAGCAGCTCGTCCGCCTTTGCGCCCAGACGAGCCGACTCCGTCTGGTGCTCTTGAAAGTAAAGGTTGATTACGGTATGATAAGAGTATGGTGTAGGGTTGTCTAAACGGAAAACGGAAAAACGCCCCTCTCATTCCTCTTTACAATCATTCCGTAATGCGGTCCACTCCCTTCATTTCGTATGCGGGTCGACGAATGATTACGGAATTCCGTAATTCTAATTTTTCCGCGCCTCATTCTCCCTCGTTCGACCGTTGAAGAATGGTTGTTCAGCAGGAATGAGGCAGGGGGTTCAGCTATTACGGAATTCCGTAATCATTCGGAAAACCGAATCATTTCTCGAGCAGTGAGACCGCGTTACGGAAAAATTGTAATCGAAGAATGAGAGGGAAAATCGATACGGAATAACGGAATAAATTCCGTATAGACATCCCTAGTATGGTGCGCAGACTTTGAGTAGGAACAAGAAACTAGTGCCTTACTAGTCCAATCGAGACTTTCCGCTCACTCTTTTTCGAATGGAGCTTTTGAATAGAAAGGAACTTGTTCTTTGTTCTTTTGCAAAGTCTAATCGTAGGTTGGTCAAAAATACGGTTGGATTAAGGTGCAATAGGACCATAGATTGCGGTAGGACAAAACACGGTAGCACTGGATAGATTCCGCATGGAGCGTCTGCATTTTGAGATTACGGTAAGACTCAGCAGGAAGCAGAAAATGGTGTAGGACGGGGATCTTCCCCCTGCTCACCTCCTCCCTCCTTCTTATTCTTCTTCTTCTTCTCCTTCTTCGATTTCTTCGATACTCCTTCTCCTCCCAGTTCCGTCCCCGTCTTGTCTTTTGGTCCTGAAGTTGTTGTTGTTGTTATTACTATTGTTATTGGTGATATTGTTGTTGTTATTGTGTGTTTTTTACCTGTAGATCCTCCCGTTCCCTCAGTTCCTCCGCTGGTTCCCGTCAGCCCGCCCGTATGGCTCTTCTGCTTCCTCGACGTTTGATCTGAATGATAAAATTGGATTGATGATATCATTCAGGGTCCGGTACCGTAACCCGCTACCGTACAATCATTATTGGAAGTCAATATCGTAGTTCATTACTGTAACCCGCTGTCGCACTCATTTAGTCTACCGTATTGCCAGCTCATTACCGTAACCCGCTACCGTACCTTCATTATTGGAGGTCGGTTCTTGGGCCTTCTTCTCTTTCCTGCTCTGCTTCTTGCTCTCTTTCTCCGTCTTCTTCTCCTGAACAATAATCAATCTGGTACGGTAGGGATTACGGTAGGACGAGTGGATGGGTACGGTAGCAAGATTGGAACTTAATGTTTCTGTGTCAGGACTCTTTATTCCTCGTGTTTTGAATTAATAGGTTTTTTATCCTTATAGACGGTAAGATGACAGGATGGATACGGTAGCAAAACTCGGTTTGAATGAGTTGAGATGGATGGAGCAGAATAAGTTGTGCAAATGCAGTGAGCATCAGGTGTTGTGGTCTAATGTTCTTGGCCTGTAAAAGGGAACCATTGTGCATACCTTCTTCGATTTCTTGACCGTGGCCGATTTGTCGTATTCGTCCTCCTTCTTCGACTTCTTGCTCTTCCCCTCGGGCTCTTCCTGAAGGTATCAATCGATGATTGGGGTACGGTAGAATGAAGTATGACTACGGTATGATGAACGAACGACGAGGATAATGATATGATGGGGTACGGTAGGATGACTATAGTAGCACGACTTCGACAGGATGAGTGTTATGGTATGGTAGCTAAGGTACGGTATGATGAGGTTGGGTGTGGTACGGTAGGATCAGGATTACGGTAGGATGAAAAAAATCGAAGAATGAGGGAGGAAGGATGAAGTACGGTAGGAGGAATCTCAAGAGGGGACAGAGCCTGGGATCTTAAACGGAGTCGGGATTTGGGATCCGAGGAGGATGCGGGATCAGGAATCGTACCTTCAGGGAGTTCATCCGGTCGAAGGGTCACCAGTCAGCGTGCAGCGAAGGGTGAAGAGTGAGGGAAGGGAAGGGGGGAGAGAGAATAATGAGAAAGAGAGGGAATAGGGAAATGAGGAGGAGTGAGGGTAGAGAGTGAGGAGATGGAGGAGGGTGAAAAGAAGTAATTAGAACTTCAAGAATAGGAAAATGAGGGATGAAATTTAATTATATCATTAATCTGAATTCCTGTGCAGATTTGTGCAGTCACGAGCATTTATTTTCCATTAATTTTCAATGTACGTATTGAAATGCGGCTAACCAATTCAGGAGGAAAAAATTACAATTTATATACTCAATAAGTGAAGAGAACAATGAGAGAAAATAGCGACTGAAAAAATGAACAAATTGTCACGTAGAACAGCGTATGGAACCCGAACTTCGTACGGAACATAAAAATCCACAATATTAAGTTACAGTAAACTATGGCAACGGAGGTGAGAGTAGATCGCATGGTTGTACGTTGCGTCTATTCCAGAGATGAATCTTTGTGCTTGAATGTGCCTAGAATTCGTAAATTCCCGAGGAGTTTGATAGAGTGACCCATTACGGAGTAGATGCTCATAAACGCTTCGATTATAATCGATGTATACACCAGAGATATACTGCTCGACTTGGATGTGAGCCCTCTCATCAGGAATAGTCGACATCTAAATATATATTTTTAGCGATATTCTCGAATATTCTCTACTTTCTCAGCACGAATTAGAAATTTGGAGGATATTTCATGAATTTCATGTTGCAGTCTGTGTGTAGGAGCCGGTCTCGTTGATCAACATGGTTCTGAAATAATTTCAAATATTAAAAAAAATTTGTTTAGCTCCAGGAAAAATCATTCACAAGGGAGAGCCTTCTACAATTAGTATCTGTAAAAGTATTTGTTCTGGAAGTATTCAAAACTTACCTTGTTATGTAGAATATTTTCCATTCGTGGATTTCCTCATGGTGTAGACATGAGATTTAGAGACGGCGTAGGCATCTATGGATATTAATTTTTATATTTGGCAATTATCAAATTGGCCTGAAACTGGTAAAAAACAGAGAGAGGGGGGGACTAGGTCTGAAAGAGTAAGTGAATGAACGAACGAATAGGAACGTGAAGGCAATCTCATCTAGCGTCGATTGAACCCTAAATCCATCGTACGTTTACAACTATAGTGAAGAACTGGGACAGTGTTAACAACTGTAAAAATGAGGAGGCTCGCCACAAGAAAATATGCAATATACGATGGACTGATTTACTATCGGTGGAGAGCCCCTAAAGGAAAGGAAGGGAAAGTGTAGTTTCGGACTGCCAGTGGCGATCCCGTAAATCAGCCGTACTCAGCAGTAAACCAGCGATGGTCCATATCGGAAAATTACCATGCCCATCGTCATCCCTTGAGAACACCGGTTACAGAGTGTTTGAAAGTCAAATTTTTTTCTGTCCTTCGCTCGATTTCTCTGCAGACGGCATCGTTGAAGCGGGTTTCCGAAAGAGGGGAATATGAGACACTATCTGAGAGAGCTCACCTACCACCGTACAGTGAAAAATAGAATATTCTGAAAAAAATGCCCTAGGATCAACTTTTTGCGTAGAACTCGAAAATCGACCTCAAAAAGTCGTATCTCAAAAACTAAAATTCCTACAGGTGACTTCATGGTGGCAGGGGTGCCATACAAAGTTTTTTGTGGGGCTTCCAATCATCCAACAAAGTATAAATTCTTTCAGATAATGAAAAATGAAACTTTTTCACAAAAAAAAAATATAGGAAAACTCACCTGGAAAAAAAAGTTATGCTATTTTTTTGGGTTAAAATAATTATTCGTGAACCGAAAATTGAAAAACGGGGAATTTTAAGTGCGATTTTCAGACTCCTCGTAAAAAGTTACATATATCGTAATTTTTTCAGAATTTTAGCTTTTACAATATTGGCTCATTTTTGCCTTCAAAGGTTACGGAAACACGATTTTTCAGTATTTGGGCGGCCTACCTACTTGCAATCAATGAAGTTTCCACGGGAAAAGACTCATACAGTATTAAAGCGCCATATTACGAATATTTATCACTATTGGACTCCAATTTGCCACCATCATTTTTGACCCTTGACCATGAACCCGGGGGTCATACCTGTCCAGCACTGGCGGCGCCTTGGCGTTCGAAAAAATTTTTTTTCGGATCGTTAATTGATGCGATACCCATTGTGACCTACAGTAACCCTAATTACCGGCTACCGTACCTCAAAACATTGTGAACTAACTATTCATAGTTGCGCAGGCCCCACCAAGCCTGTTGGCGGGGCTAGCGCAACCATGACCCGGGGTTCTTTTTCCAAAATGGGTTGGTGGGTCATGGTGGAACTTGATCGTGAAACATATCCCAATGTCTTCTACAGTATGTCATTATCGATTTTTGGTTTGTTTATTAGTAAAGAGGGCATCCTAGTATCACCGGGTTAAATAAAACTTCGATTACGGAGGTTGCTTATTAGTAAAGAGAGCATCCTATTACCACCGGGTTGGATGAAACTTTGATTTCGCTTGCTTTTTCTCAAACCAGGTGATTGCAGGATGCGCACTTTATTAGTAAACAACATGTGTAATCGAAGATTTGTCTAACCCGGTGATTCTAGGGTGCGCACTTTATTAGTAAACAACCTCCGTAATCGAAGTTTTAGCTAACCCGGATATTCTAGGGTGCGCTCTTTGGTAGTAAACAACCTCCGTAATCGAAGTTTTAGCTAACCCGGTGATTCTAGGGTGCGCTCTTTAGTAGTAAACAACCTCCGTAATCCTGGATTCATGGTCAAGGGTCAAAAATGAAGGTGGCAAATTGGAGTCCAATAGTGATAAATATTCGTAATATGGCGTTTTAATACTGTATGAGTCTTTTCCCGTGGAAACTTCATTGATTGCAAGTAGGTAGGCCGCCCAAATACTGGAAAATCGTGTTTCCGTAACCTTTGAAGGCAAAAATGAGCCAATATTGTAAAAGCTAAAATTCTGAAAAAATTACGATATATGTAACTTTTTACGAGGAATCTGAAAATCGCACTTAAAATTCCCCGTTTTTCAATTTTCGGTTCACGAAAAATTATTTTAACCCAAAAAATAGCATAACTTTTTTTCCAGGTGAGTTTTCCTATAATTTTTTTTTGTGAAAAAGTTTCATTTTTCATTATCTGAAAGAATTTATACTTTGTTGGATGATTGGAAGCCCCACAAAAAACTTTGTATGGCACCCCTGCCACCATGAAGTCACCTGTAGGAATTTTAGTTTTTGAGATACGACTTTTTGAGGTCGATTTTCGAGTTCTACGCAAAAAGTTGATCCTAGGGCATTTTTTTCAGAATATTCTATTTTTCTCTGTACGGTTGATAGGCGAAATCGCTCAGTTCTCTCAGATAGTGTCTCATATAGGAGGAGGGGAGGGGAGGAGGTAGTAGGCCAACGCTCTTATTCGAAACAACAATGATCATGAAATGCGAGCAACATTTTTATCGGTAATATAATTTATAACAAATATAGCACAAGGCCGACTGAACGACTGTTTGGTATTCTTTCGAACGCATCCATATGACTTTTGATAACTTCCATCTTCCATTAAATGTCCGGTGCATTGACTTTCACAATGGTGAATCTGGAAAGAAATTAATAAATTAGAGTTGGGCGTTGAATGGATTTTAGTTAGATCTTCTTCGTATAATCGAACATGGGAACATACCTTTTTTGTCATAGGTTTTGCATTTGCAGTTGTGTTCTCATGGCCTAGACACGAGAATGAAGAGACGATGTAGCCGCCTATTGAAAAAATTATAAGTTTGATGAAAAATTGAAAAAGACAGAACAACAATGAGCACGTTCAGACGTGAATTTCGTGCGCGAATTTTTACAATACGAATATTTGTACAATACGAATATTTTTACAATACGAATAATCGCACAAAATTCACGGCATGTGTGTGCAAGCTTTATGGGTATAATTAGAAGAACTGTTGTTTAAATCATTGAGCCGTTCCTAATAGAAATCTTGATGGAATAAGCGCAAGGGGCGAGCTATTTTTACTTTAGGAAATGAAGAGAAAAAGCGTCGAGAGACTGAATCGATGTCTAGCGACTCGCTAGACCCACTACACTACAGATAGCGCCACTACAACGAGAAACTAGATTGTGAAAGCAAAACGGCAACTCATCTTTTCTCTGGTCTTGTTTTCTCATATGCGGCAATTGCCGGGCGATTCATTTTTCAGTTGGAGCATTTTCAGTGTAACTGAACATAAAACGATAAACGGGAAAAATCGTATTCAATATTTGAAAAAAATGGTTTCAAACCTCTGAGTAAACTGTGAGACAAACGTGTCGAAAAGCGCGAGCGACCAGTCGATAGAGAGGTGCGGGGTCGAAATGATGAGAATGATTCATCTCACGATGCAAATCGCGCGATTACGAATCAAGAACGCTCGATTTCGCGCAAACTTTTGACTCTCAGGTATCGGGTCATTGTCGATTTAGACGAGCCCGTATCGGATATCTCTCCCACTCATTCTTCATTCACTGGGCCCCGTGGTATCGGGTCGTGCTGTTTCTCGAACTCTACTAGCGAGACACAAGGAAATGGGGGAGAGGGCGAGATAGATAAGAGTAGGCAGAGAGAACGCACTAGGGCTGGAGAGAGCTCGGTCGAGTGTGTTGCGTTTCTACTGCTATCATCAACTTCGACTTCATCATTTTCGTGGACCTAGCATTCTTCGTTATTTCGTTTTGCTATCTTTCTGACAAATTTAGAATTGATTTTTTTCAGACGCTTACATCGTCTCTCCTCGTCGGAAAAAGACGAATTGCGCAGTTACTGGAAAATGAAAATTTACGAGACAGGTAAGTACTTTTAATTTTACGATGGAATGGATGTCTTGAAATTTCCTTTGTTCAGAATAATCGACGAATAGACACGAGTTCATAAGAGTTGTGCTGTTGATATAACTAGCCTCGCGCGAACTAAGGAGAAATATGTCAGTATGATTATTCTTTAATTTTATGCTATAGTTTGAAAAACGGTAATATATTTTTCGTAATATTGATTGAATTGAATTCTCCAAATTCTCTTTTTTTTCCAGAATGGGTACAGGATCCAGTGAAGTGTGCTGTGGATGTGTAAGAGAATGAAGCTTTTTCAATCCAGGAGAGATCTGTGAGTGTTTTAGTTAAGCATGGCTTGGCAAAAATGACTATCATCATTATCTCGCCTCTCTCTGACAGGTGAGATAGATATAATGCGAAATGAAGAGATCATTTCTTTGATCTTCATGTAATAGATTCCAAGTGATGAGCTTGTTCACAATGAATCGTATAAAAAGAAAAAAAAAACAGGAAGAGGAGAGAAGCGAGCTGTCAGGGTGAATGAATGAATGAATTTATCAGTGTCGCTTTCAAGGCGCTGATCAGGATAGGCGGGTACCCCATTCTTCATAGTCGATACTCCACCAGTCGCTACCAATTTTCCGTTTCAAATCATTTCTCCACCTTTCTTTCGGTCTCCCTTGTGATCTTTTTCGTACATTGCCATAGGGGATCCACGTGGTCATTCGTCGGGCCCATCTGTCTCCGTCCATAGTTCTTAGCTTATTTGCCCAAGCAAGCTTTCGTGATTCGGCTTCTTTAATCCAGTCTTTTACACCGGTTGCTTGTCTCAGGCGTTCGTTACTCCATCGATCAAACCATCTGAGCCTCAACATTCGACATTCAGGGTGAATAATCCGACATTTAATGCTGGTTCATTGTAATCTCTTATCAGTCACAATTGCTAGAGAGCAGTGCACAAGATGATGACAGAACGAGAGAGTGATCTTTAAAGAAGGTGTCCCACGAATATCTTGCTAACTGAGTTCTCGGAGTGAAATGGTGGAACGTGGCTACACGATAACACCTTCGAAACTCCCATGTTTTCAATTTTCGTTTGAGCTGAGATATGAGCATTTGGCTGCGTGCCAAGTGACCCTGAAAAGCAGGCAATGCGCGAGAGAGTATGCAAAATTAGGAGAGCGCGCCCTCTCTCTCCTCACTTTGCATAATCTCTCGCGCGGTACGTGTGACGCCTTCTTTAATGATCTTTTCTTATAATGATCTTTTCTTCATTTGCAGCCCGAGCACCGAATCCAATATATCAATTTCAGCCAGTCACCTACTAGAACCAGAAAAAAGATGGACGAAATGTTCGGAAGTAAGAGTATTGTGGAATAAACGGACATCTCGTTACCTCGTCTGGAGCTTATCATGGAAACAGCTCATCGTAGCCTCCAAGCGCCCCTTCATTGTACGATAAAATTCTATAGATGAAGTCTCTTGCTCATGGTGGTCTTTCGGGGTGACATAACGAATTGTGAGGCCATATGGAGATGTGTGAGTTTCCAAGCAATAATAATCACATTTCCTCCGTGATTCTCTCTGTTCCATTCTCTTGTCGTGTTTGAACGCTTGCACAAGTGTGGCTCTGTTCTGCGCGATGACAGTGCGATTAGGGCTGCCAGAGTGAAGAATCCGTCTCTTCATTCCACGCACTCTCTTACCGGTCAGAGTGACGAGAGAGTGCGAGGAATGAAGAGACGGATTCTTCACTCTGACAGCCCTAATTGCGATTCTAACAACCATTTATCGTGCGATTATTTTCAATTCCACGCGTAGCTGACCTTTGACGAACGGAGTGGAGGGAGGAGGGAGGAAGAGGCCGGGAGGAGAGGCTAGTGATCTACCTGCTCTCCTCTCCCCTTCCTCTCTCTACCAGACAATCAATACGCTAACCAGCACATTGAGTTTGCTGAGCATTTGAAACGCACGATATTCTCTATTTTTTTCACGAAGAGGGAAATTGATGGTTCGGCCGATGTTATTTTAAAACCCTACTCCATTTGGGGAATGTTGTATTGTAATTACCTAAAAATAAGTTGATGCAGCAAAATAGAATGACGAAGGGTAAATGGAAAAGGTTAACTTGTGAGAGAAGAAAAATCTTCCTCCTTCAGCGTCCAGCAACACTGCACTTCCTCCTTGTATTATCGAGTGACTCTGACTCCACAACTCCTGCTCGATCTGTTCGATGCATTCGGTTAGCGAGTCCAAAGAGCTGGGCGTTCCCACTCGTTCTCTGATGTGAAACTCCTCTGGGGGCTGATTGCACTGGGGGAGACTCCATTGGAGGGGATGCGTCGAAGAGTTGCATGCATCAGTCAATGTCCCGTAGATCGTACGGGTTCATTCTCATCTTCAAGTTAAAGACACGGGGTCGATGTCTCGGATCTCGAACGTTCTTCGATCTCTCCATCTGATAAAAACGATCTTCCAACCTTCTTTACGTTTTTTTTCTATTTAAGATTTACAGCTTTTACATTATTAATATTATTATTTGAATAATCATTTCAGAATTTCTATAAAAACAATTCCAATGTTAATTTTTTAATAGTTAAAGTGAAAGTGGACAGTGAGAGTGAGGTTGCATACATGCTACGAAGTCTAGAAAAACTGAAAGAAAAGAAATATCCAAAATATTTCTCTACCTTTTTTGCTGACACGGTATTGTCGTTTGATTGGCGATTACATTGATCGTGATGACATGGTGTAGACATCTGTAGACATTGAATACTGTATACTGTTTCGACTGTTTCGCGAGATGTCGAAATACCGGTAATCGGCTCGTCATTTCACGCATTCTTTCTCACATTCGAGAGATTACGCGAAATTCAGAAACTATAACCACAATTATAGTAGTAATCGAGAGAGATTGAAAAAAGATGAAAAATGCTATAAAGTAGTGGAGATCCAGTAATCAACAAGATGAGCGGGATAGAGATACTGGTCAGTAATGACTACTACTAGTGAGTATTACACACTCATCGAGGCTACCAGAGTGAGAAAGAGGCAGAGTGGAGGCCAAGGAGCGATTAGACAGCGTTCACACGGAAAAAGAGGAATGACCAATCTAAGTTGGTAGATGGTTTGTTATGATTCCGACGGTGTGTCTGTCGTAGTCGCAAGAAGATTATTGATTCCCTTTCTATTTTTTGTCAACGACCTGGATAAAAATGATGATGATGGGCGTGACTCAACGAGACAAATCGGAAGAAATTTAAGGTTTTTATTCACATTTACACCAATAACAACGGAGTGAGTGGAGGACGGAAACTCGGACCTTAACGAACCATTGATACTCATCCCTTTACTTTCCACTGCGAACGATAAGGGACGGTAAGCAGTTGTTGTCAGAGCACTGATTGGAAATGAGCTTCACAACATTGCTAATTGTTAAACCCGGAGCACTGCAAATACTTTAATTACCGAGAGAAACAGAGGAATCGTCATACCGTTGAACAATCTTGACATGGAATCGCGATTGCATCTGAAATGGTAAATATTGTTTTCCGCCCTTTTTTCTCCTTTTTTTAAAATTATGTTTCTCCATTATTTTAAATATGTGGCAAACAATGCAACGAAAGGATTGCAAAGCCTTTCAAAGCCACAAAAAAAAGCCTTATGCCGTGGAAAAAGTCAAAGTGAAGAGCTCAGATTTGAATTCCCGCAATTTTATATCTCGGCTCCCTGTGGTGCTAGGCACTGGAAATAAATTTCAAGTCGCTATCTAAACTGGGAGCTGAGATATAAAATTGCGGGAATTCAAATCTTCCCTCTTCTCTTTGACTTTTTCCACAGCATTACACAACTCACCATTTGTTTTGATGTTTTTTTTTTCGGTAGTATGTATGGTGCAGATTGAATCTCACTGAGATGATGTAGGCATCTGAAGTGATTGGATATTGTTTCTTGATGCCCAAATAGGAACATATCGTACATCGCCCACATTACCGAACAAACGAACATTTTTTACTTTTTTTACTTTTTTTAAAGTCTGCGAATTCGCATCGAATATTCCTAATTTTTGTTTCATATTTTTTGTCCACCCACAATTCCGCGCGATTTTAAAAATTGAACGGTGAAATATTTAATTAAATGGGTGAAAAAATGGAGTCGAAAGTGGCGAAAAGTGGGGCAGCTGGCTCCAAGTAAAGCCTATACGCTGGCTCTACCGTAATCACCCTTCCGTCATCACTTTTCGCTCTTGCGGCTCCAATTTTTCACCCATTTAAATAAATATTTCACCGTACAATTTTAAAAATCACGCGGAATTGTGGGTGGACAAAAAATATGAAACAAAAATTAGGAATATTCGATGCGAATTCGCAGACTTTAAAAAAAGTAAAAAAAAGTAAAAAATGTTCGTTTGTTCGGTAATGTGGGCGATGTACGATAGGGTATAGATAACGGCAACAAATAGAACAATAAATGCAAAAGAGACGCTTGGCTCGACGCATTCGATTGATCGTCCATCGATTTACCAGGTCAATTTTCGATTTAACATCGAGAGAGAGAGAGATTAAGGAAAAAACGAGAAGGAAGAGTATTGGAAAATATAGATTTGAGGAAAGGGAAATGTTGAATTGAAGAAGGACGGAAGAAAAGTGCCCACTATCAGTCACGAGATAGATCGATACAAGTGGAATCACTTGCAAAGAAGAGAGTGAGATAAGAAGAGGGATGAGTGAGAGAGCACATCAAAATCGTGAATATAGATAAAGATAGAAGTGGGTGACATTAGTGATGACAATTTGGCATGCGCCTGCCTCTCCTTTTCTAAGGAGAGGCAATTCGAAATGAGAAAATCGATTTGACATTGCCGATATTCCGAAATTTAAAAAAAAAACAAGGAATTTTTCATTTTCACGCATTGCACCTAGTATTGCATCAAAGAATCTTGAAGAGCTATGCTCATGCCATTGTGAAATTGTATTCCGTTGCTCAATGAAAACAATGCTCTGACACAAATGCACATTCGTCTACGGAATATCTTTATTTCTGAACTTCAACATATCGTCTTCCTGGGTCCAATGCGCTGGATTTCTTCTAGGGCGTCTCCTATACTTGACATGGTGTCCAAGGAAGGAATCGCGGACGTAGTGAGGAATTGAATGTAGCGAGGGCACATCGGAAGGAATCCATTCCCTTGATAACTGTATTGATAACTGGCGAAGAGTGAGGTAGAGACTGGAATTGGTAGAGAATAGGATCTTCAATCAAAATCTGTTCGGCAATGCCTACTCCGAGTCGGGCAGTGTGATCTCTCTTTATTGGTGATACAACTCAGAAAGCTTGCAGAAATTTGTAGAATTAGAGAACACTGCACAGTTTTGAGTGCTTCCTCGTTTATCACCTCAATCTCGGCTCCAATACTGATCACACTCCGTTCGCTGGTCTCATCCTACATTCACTGATCTCTTCTATGTCCCAAGGGTTTATGACTGTTTTCATGTTGAAGACTCTTGGCAGACTTCGCCGGTCTCTTGAGCCGTCCATCTGACATGAAATTGTCGTCAATACGATTTTACTGTTTTTGTATAATTTCAGAATTCATGGGAATGTGTGAAACAATAAGTAAAGAACTATTGCGTAACTTTCTTCCGAACTATTGCGTAAATTTGGGAAGGAAAGAGTCAACAAGGCAGGAGGGTGCTGGTCAATTGTTGATTCCAGGGATACTGGAATTAACAATTGTCACAACTTGTGACCTCTCGCGAGAATAGCTAGTCTACGTGCCTACGCAAATATCGATCGGTGTAACATGAGTCTCATTGAAAAACAAAGAAATCATTAATTAAAACAATAGTATTTATCAAAACTTTTACACTTACCTTTTGTGCTGATATTCCGATAGTATGGTGCTGAATGAATTGCGATGAGACGATGTAGACGCCTGTAGGATTTTTTGTCAAAGAATAAGCCGCGTTAATGGTCAATGAGTGTGATCAAACTGAATACTGCATTTAGTGATATTAGCAGTAGGGCTGTCCGGATGAAGAATCCATCTCTTCATTCCTCACACTCTATCACCGGTCAGAGTGACGAGAGAGTGCGTGAAATGAAGAGACGGATTCTGCACCTGACAACCCTAATTAGCAGACATTAGTTCAGAGATAGAACACGATAATAAGTGAATATTATCGTCGAGGTCCGATGAAATGCGAGAGGAAGTAGTAATCAACAAAGTGAAGAGGAAGAGATCTGGTGAGCTGCCAGAGCTGTGAGTATTACACATTCTTCGAGGCCGCAAGTGTGGCCAGCAAATTGAGATAAATAGAGACAGAGTAGAGGCCAGGGATCGCAGATCGGTGATAGTCAACAATAGAGTTCGAAATACGGGAAATCGTCTCTTCATTTCACGTGCTCACCGGTCAGAGAGGCGAGAGAGTACATGAAATGAAGAGAAAATTACCCGTATTTTGAGCTTTAGTCAACAATCGCGCCTCATCTACAATTGCTGCCACAAGAACTGATTCGTCAACGTCAAACGTGTGCCGTAGGAATAAAAATATAGCAAATATCCAAGTTCTATGGGAAAATCAAAACATTCTCCACTTTTTCAAGTCCGAAAACTGCCAACTCATTGTCTCGAGAGTCGCTATAGTGACAGGATGAAGGCTCCGCCACTGAAACGAACCTGACATGCTGTGTCTACCACTCTCACCACACTATTCCCCCCTTTTCTGCTTCTCTCTGTCCTCTTCTTTCTTAGATATGTCTAGCCAGCAGGCGTATGGTCCCCAATGTCTGTCTATTCACTATGCTTTCCTGCTATCATGTGCACTCGTGTTCCTCGCTGACTTGCGGCTTTTTTTGCCTGCGCCCTGGTGAACCACATTTATTATTTACAAAAGTGTTGGGAAGGTTAGTTATTTGAATTGTATCTTCTTCGACTATTTTTTTAGGTGCCTAGACTGCGAAACACCTCGGTGGCGGTTTGTTCGGGCAGTCGAAAACGTCGTGTTTTGGTACTTCGACCGGTGGTACGGCCTGTGGTCAGACCAGCACATTAATGTTCGGCTCGGCTGGTTTGCGCTATTCAATTTTTAATTTTATTGTGTTAGCTTCTTGGCCTTCAAATATAATACTTTGTTGTACAATTCAAGCGTAAGACCAAACTTTCCTCCCCATACGTTTGGGGTGAGTCATGGCTGGTTACACTCTCACTCTGTATTTCTTTTCACCGGAGGAAGAAAGGGAACAGGGACAAGGGACCTTTCCTCTTCTCTTTTTTGCTCTCCCCCCGAGAGTTTCTTTCTCTCTCTCTCCTGAGCTTTGGGCTCAGTTTCCCCTTTGCTTGTATGATTGTCTTACTATCACTCTAGTCTTCTCCCTGTGAGGCACTTTGTCCGAGTTCTAGTTCTCGCACCCATTCGTTATTTATATTGTATTTGTGAAGTATTAAGAAGCAATCTAGGAAAGGTCTTTTTTATCACCTACATTTAGCCGTGGCAGCTCCCAACGGAACAATGGGCAAATTCGAGCCGGCCATTGGGCGTGATACAATGCGATGCAACGGCACGGATGTTGAGGTAATTACTAAATATGTAAATATTAAATTGATGTTCGTGCTTTCAGGTCTGCACAAAGTGCATGTGCATCACTGCCATGAAGCAATACGAGTCAAAGTGCTTAGAGGTGAGCTAATTTGTTAAATAGATTAAAATTTATGAGATGTATCATAAATTATAAAACCGTTCCGCTTCTTATTCATCATGGAAATCCGCAAAAATTGAAGGAAGGATCTTAACTTTTGTTCCTAATCGTTTCCTACAGTCCTTAGTAGTGCTTATTTAGAAAATGAGAACTTTAGAACTAATTAATGATGATAGCGTCCTGCGGACGCTCGCGAACCGCTTACTTTTGCGCGCGAGGCGAAGAATGAATGGACTCGACTCTCCCCAATTGGATTAGTCTCCTCTCTCCCCCTCACTCTCTCGCTAATCCAATTTATTCCGCCAGATTCGTGTCGCCGAGAAAGTCCGAAATTGCCCTAGTTGTAATAGACTAGCCCCCTTCGGGGGCTAGTTCCTGCGGAAGGCAGTGTCGCTCCGCGACACGTTTGCCACGCGGCAATGCGAATTATCCAAGTTAAAACATTAGCCATTCCTTCTTTTTTTCCCTTGCTATTTTCCCTCTGTATCTCCCTCTCTATTGACCGTATCTCCCTCGCTAGTATTCGAATCTCCCTCGCTAGTATTCGATTCTCCCTCGCTAGTATTCGATTCTCCCTCGCTAGTTACCGTATCTCCCTCGCCTGTTACCGTATCTCACTCGCTAGAATTCGAATCTCCCTCGCTAGTATTCGAGTCTCCCTCGCTAGTATTCGAATATCCCTCGCTAGTATTCGTATCTCCCTCGCTCGCTACCGTATCTCCCTCGCTAGTATTCGAATCTCCCTCGCTCGCTACCGTATCTCCCTCGCTAGTATTCGAATATCCCTCGCTAGTATTCGTATCTCCCTCGCTAGTATTCGTATCTCCCTCGCCTGTTACCGTATCTCCCTCGCTAGTATTCGAATATCCTTCGCTAGTATTCGTATCTCCTTCGCCTGTTACCGTATCTCCCTCGCTAGTATTCGAATCTCCCTCGCTAGTATTCGTATCTCCCTCGCCTGTTATCGTATCTACCTCGCTAGTATTCGAATCCCCCTCGCTAGTTACCGTATCTCCCTCACCTGTTACCGTATCTCCCTCGCTAGTATTCGAATCTCCCTCGCTAGTATTTGAATCTCCCTCGCTAGTATTCGTATCTCCCTCGCCTGTTACCGTATCTCCCTCGCTAGTATTCGAATATCCTTCGCTAGTATTCGTATCTCCTTCGCCTGTTACCGTATCTCCCTCGCTAGTATTCGAATCTCCCTCGCTAGTATTCGTATCTCCCTCGCCTGTTATCGTATCTACCTCGCTAGTATTCGAATCCCCCTCGCTAGTTACCGTATCTCCCTCACCTGTTACCGTATCTCCCTCGCTAGTATTCGAATCTCCCTCGCTAGTATTTGAATCTCCCTCGCTAGTATTCGAATCTCCCTCGCTAGTATTTGAATCTCCCTCGCTAGTATTCGAATCTCCCTCGCTAGTATTCGAATCTCCCTCGCTAGTATTCGAATCCCCCTCGCTAGTATTCGAATCCCCCTCGCTAGTTACCGTATCTCCCTCGCCTGTTACCGTATCTCCCTCGCTAGTATTCGAGTCTCCCTCGCTAGTATTCGAATCTCCCTCGCTAGTATTTGAATCTCCCTCGCTAGCTGCCGTATCTCCCAAGCCTGCTACCGTATTTCCCTCGCTATTATCCGTATCTCCCTCGCTAGTGCCCGTATCTCCCTAGCTAGGATCCGTATCCCCAAACTCACCCCTATTCCGCTTCTCCCGACCACCCCTCGCCGCCGCGCGCACCTCGAATGAAAAGAGAAACCACTCTCCCTCGCCCCTCTCGCTCACAATGAATGCCTTTGCATTTCATTTCGAGACATCGTAATTGAATCACGTCGCGGATCAGCCCTCGACTCGACTCTCGATAATAAAATGTCTTTATAACTCTCCTCATTTCTCCCCTCTCTCGCTAATCCAATTTATTCCGCCCGATTCTGTCCACGAGAAAATATCGAGATTCCCCTAGTTGTAATAGATCTAGCGAAGAAAGTGTTTCGAGTAATACGCTATGAGCACTTTAAAGTTACAATACTTTCAGGAACTTCGATTGGAGGACTACTTACTGGGACGAAAGATGTATGCTCCCGGAACAACGATCAAATTCGAGCCGGTGACCGAACTAGATACAATGCAAAATAACGGCACTAATTTACCGGTAATTTATTAAATATGTGAATTTTAATTGAAATTAGCTTTAAGATAAGCACAAAGTACATGTGCATCACTGCTATGAAGCAATACGAGTCAAAGTCCATAGAAGTGAGCTAATTTATTAAATAATTTGAAATTTTTGATATATATCGTGCGTGCTAAATGCTCAGCTGGTTATCGAGAGGGGGAAGAGGGGAGGATAGGCCAGGTAGATCATTAGCCTTCTCTCGGCCTCTTCTTTTCCTCTCTGCCATTCGTCAAAAGAGTGGAATGGAAAAATACGCTCACCATACTTTCAGGAGCTTCGATTGGAGGACTATTTGGCGCGACGAAAGACTCCATTTCCTGACACGAGCCTGTTAGGGTACACTGCGACACCAGCCACTGGTGAGGGTTTTGCACTTGTTTAGATACTTGGCCGTTCCAGCTTGCATCATTTCTCGAGCTCTACACTGCAGAGATCACGGAACAGCTCAAGCCGAATACCCCGTCCAAATTGGATAAGAATATTGAGTCGGAGCATAGGGTAAACGAAACTTACTACTAAAATGCAAATGAACACCCACTATGAAAATGAACACCCAATTGTTCACTATGAATTGTTTGCTTCAAGCAATGCCAGCAATGTTTAGCCATGCCAAAGTTCTACATTCATGATATTTTCGTCCTAAACAAACTCCGTATCCTCTTAGCGACCAGCTCCAGTTAGCAACATTTCGAGTAATGTTAGTGTCAATTTCTTTATATGAGGCCGTTCGCCTTAGGTTCAACAAGGGTCTGGAACAGGTCAAAAATGAAAATCTCTCAAAAGTTGGCCCTATGGGTTATTTTTGATCCTCTACACGCTGGTACACTCGATTTCGCAATATGTCCCCTCCCCGCTCCAGGAGGGGGCACCCCTCATTTCGCCCAAAAACGCGTTTTTCGATGTTTGTTCGTTAAAAATTGGCCAAAATGTCACGAAATCTCACGTACCCGACCAGAATTTCGAGCTCTATCTCGTGGTGCTATTGAATTGTCATGATCATTTTTCGTTCTCGAGAAAAAGCCATTTTTTGACAGAGAGGATATGCCCGGAAAAGCCTTCCAGGGTTGATAGAGGAGGTTCTCCTGATCATTTTGGTATATTTGACTTAGGGTTTTAATTTACATTTTGATGTTTTGGGGGGTGGAGCAAAAATGGGACACAAAAAAATGTTCGCGAATACCCTCGTGTTTGTGCTCATTTTGTAGAGCTCGTTAAACTGATCAACTTTTGTGTTGGACTTTCACCTGAAAATATTTCTTTAAGAAATTGCAATCGATCAAAAAGGCCGTTTTTGCGAGATGTCCGGTAATCACTTTTTCGATAGCTGTAAATTCTTAGAGAAATATTTTCAGGGGAAAGTCCAACACAAAAGTTGATCAGTTTAACGAGCTCTACAAAATGAGCACAAACACGGGGGTATTCGCGAACATTTTTTTGTGTCCCATTTTTGCTCCACCCCCCAAAACATCAAAATGTAAATTAAAACCCTAAGTCAAATATACCAAAATGATCAGGAGAACCTCCTCTATCAACCCTGGAAGGCTTTTCCGGGCATATCCTCTCTGTCAAAAAATGGCTTTTTCTCGAGAACGAAAAATGATCATGACAATTCAATAGCACCACGAGATAGAGCTCGAAATTCTGGTCGGGTACGTGAGATTTCGTGACATTTTGGACAATTTTTAACGAACAAACATCGAAAAACGCGTTTTTGGGCGAAATGGGGGGTGCCCCTCCTGGAGCGGGGAGGGGACATATTGCGAAATCGAGTGTACCAGCGTGTAGAGGGTCAAAAATAACCCCTAGGGCCAACTTTTGAGAGATTTTCATTTTTGACCTGTTCCAGACCCCTGTGGAGGCTTGTTGAACCTTAGGCGAACGGCCTCATATTTTACAGCTTCTGATCCATAAAGTTCGCTCACTTATCAACAAGTTCCACAACGAACCTAATGCGAACAAATCATCTCTTATCGAAGAATTTGTTAGTTATAAAGTGCACGAATCTCCGGAACACAATAAGGTACATTTTTTTGTTCACCACTCCGTTTTTCACCCTATCACTTTCTTTGTTTAAATCTGAGCTAATTGTTAATTAAATTTTGTAATAAGTTGATTAATAGTTGTAATGCAAACATCAAAAATGGCTCTGCCGTTATTTAACATTTAGGATAAACTAAAAATAATTCAAATATATCTGCTTAATCAATTGTGCTCAGATCGCCTCGGTTATGATCGATTTGGCTCTTGAGAAGCCCAACTGCTCCTCTTTCGTATCGGATATCTGCCATGCTCAGGTGTGTTTTCTATCTCTGTAGAATAGAAAGAAAGTGTAATCGATAACGCACGAAAATATATGGATTAATCATATGAAAACGTCATGTCAATCTCATAGAATCGCGTTTTAGCGATGACTTTGGACGTTATTTTGACCTATAAAAGTATTTTACAGATACAGGAGGAGTTGAAACTACATTCCACCTTTTCTCTCTTCCGAAATGCGGTTCTATGTCACGTTCAGGACTTGTTCTCGATCATGAATGCGGATATCGTGAGATTATTTTCCATTCCACACGTAGTTGACCTTTGACGAACTGAGTGGAGGAAGGAAGGAGGAAGAGGCCGGGAGGAGGCTAGTGATCTACCTGCTCTCCTCGCCCCTAACTCTTCCCTTCCTCTCTCTCCCAGACAATCAATACGCTAACCAGCACATTGAGTTTGCTGAGTATTTGAAACGCACGATACAAATATTGAATGGAAGGTGGGAATCAACGATCAAATACTTCTCCCGTAATGACCTATCCCCGCCACATTTTTCGGCCAATTTGATCAAATATGACAGAAAAGCCTTTCTCATCAATCGTTAATCCGTTCGTTATTTCTAGAAAGAAACGATTGAAGTTGATCTGAAGAAGAGAAGAGAGGAACAGCAGGAATTGGATCAGATCAGGGTACGCCTGGGATGGGACCCAAATCTAGGATTTTTTGTTGTTGAAATTAATAAAAAAACTGCCAAAATACTCGAAATCTGGGGTAATACAGAAATAAAAATAGCTTTTTAGGAGAAGTTTGAGCTTTTTCTCCGTAGTCTCCATCTGCGATCGAAGAGGCTCAGATACATCAAGTCAGGTTTATTTCTATGAAATATTAGCAATTGCTTTATAAAACTTCGTTTTACACACAACGCATTGTTTAAAAAAACATATTGACAGAGAAAATATACGAGGATAAATATGCAGTACACGTTTAGATAAATTATAACTTTGTTTAGGATACTCGGTCATTTCTACCTTCGTGAGATTATGTCTATTCGAATCATTCACTTCTGTGTTGTCGATCTCCTAAAGTCTGTGACAGAGGAAAGCGGTTTTCTCAACCCGGTTTATTATTTTTCACGATGTGTCAGACAATCTCCCTCGTTCAGAACGAGCAGGCGATCGAATGCGTCGTGTTGCTGCTCAAATTGATTGGCAAGCACGTGCAGGATCATAATTGTGCTGCAGCTGCTACAACTGCTGCAGGGGGCGAGCACTTCCCTCTCGATAAGACCTTTGACACGCTCAAAAAGGCGTTGCCCCACGTCAGCGATGTGCTCAGGTATGAGAAAGAGTTTGAGAACATTAAAAATTTCTCTGAAAAATTATGTGCATCCTCATTTTGATCATTTACAGTGATATTATTCCAGATTATCGATCAAGAAACTGTTGGAACTTCGCAAGAACGGATGGAAGATGAAGGAATGTGCTAAAGAGACGAATGCTCGGTCTCTTCCTTCCCTTCTTTCCCTAAGGTTTGACGATGTATCCCATTTATTCGCATAATTTTCATTTGCTACAAATTGTTGAGTTTGTCAATCCAATTTATGCTGTGGAAAAAGTCAAAGAGGAAAGCACAGATTTGAATTCCCGCAATTTTATATCTCAGCTCCCCGTATAGGTAGCGACTTGAAATTTGAATTCCGGGGTGGAAATCTAAAAACCACCCCAGAATCCAAATTTCAAGTGCCTAGCACCACTGGGAGCTGAGATATAAAATTGCGGGAATTCAAATCTGTGTTTTCCTCTTTGACTTTTTCCACAGCATTACTGTTCAGAAATTTCATAGGTAATTGTAAGTAATTATTGAGAAGATCCGTTTTTTTTGTTGTTGAGAAATCATCACAAAATCGTTCATGTTACAGAAAGAGAACTCGTTAGCCTTCACATCAACCGCCCATTGATTGTACTAACTTTATCGATAAAGTCGCCTGATTTGTGATGAAATCTAGTGAGAAAATTAAATGACGAGCATGGTTAGTGCAACATCTTGTTGAGAAAATCGAAATTGGATATCAATAATTTGTAAATTTCTATCCGTGATTATCTCTTTCATTCATGACTCTTTCTGATTAGGGTTGGCGGTTCGGAATGACGGAATTGATTCGGAAATCACGTAGTTTCACTCTTATTCCGGAATGAGACTCACACAATAGGCCATTCCGTATCGATTCCGTATCGATGCAAATTGGTCTCACTTTTCCATTGTCGAGAGAAAGAGCGGCGAGGAGTGGGAATGATTTGCATCGATACGGAATCGATACGGAATTGCCATTGTGCGAGTCTCATTCCGGAATGAGGGGATAATTGAATCAACGATACGGAATTTCCGAATTCCGTTTCCGAATGGTTAACCCTATTTCTGATACATTCTTGTTCTGTGTTGGAGCGCTTGCACAAGTGACTTTGCTCTGCGTGATGGCACTGTTATTCGACAACGTATTTATTTCTCTATTTTTAGGGAGGGGAAGGAATCATCTTTCTGAAACCCTAACTTCTGTGGAATGTTGTTACTTTCTGCCAAATAAGTGTTGCAAAAGAAAAATGGAATGACGAGGACTAAAGATAATAAGAAAATTGATGGAATGAACAAAACAGTATCAGTCTTCCCCATTTCTCTTTCTCTTTCTCTTATGTTTGGCTCTGTTGATGTATCGGTGCATCACTCTCCCTCATCCAACTCGTATTTGTCGATGGGCCTTCTTGGAGCAAAGGATGTTCTAATCCAGTGTACTCCTGAAATATTTGGAATGTCATCCATCCACATTCAGCGCATAGCTGTTTCACATCCAGCGCATAGCTGTTTTCTTGATTTCTAAACCTAAAGGTTGATGAATTCTAGATCAAATCCGCTCTGCTGTGATCTGTTTGTCACACTTCCTATAATTTTTTGAGGTGATCGCGGAAAGAGATCGAAAGCGTTGGGATAGAGGCGCTGATTAATTGCCCACTGGCGATAACAGACAACAGTTGTCGCAATTAATCGAATCTCGCGAGAGTAGCTAGTGACTTGAGGTGTCTAAGCAAAAAAGCGAGAGATTCAATGTAAGTTGCTTATAAAAATATCGAAAGCAAAACATAAAAACGTTTAGACGCACCTGTCGTGTTGATGTTTCGATTGACTGGCGCAGACTCAATCGTGAGGAGACGATGTAGGCGTCTGAAGTGATTCGATATCACTAAGTTATCGCCAAACATGATGAATCAGTGGACATAACAGTAACAGACAAGTGAATCGAGAAAGAGTAAAAGGAAAAAAAGGAGACAACAGAGGGATTGTCCTATCGAAAAAAAATCATGACAACACGGTAATAGAATACGTTAATAAGCGAAGAGAAATCACAATCGTGCAGAAATTGGAGGGCAGACGAGGATAACCAGCAATCATCAGGATGTGAGACCTAGAGATACGGGTCAGAGGCATAGTGTGAACAGCCAGCATTACACAGGTGAAGGAATTGAGATAAATAGAGAGGAAGCAGGGGCCTGGGATATGAGAGAGATCATCAGGGGGGAAAATAACACAGAAGCGAACTGGGAGGGGAACTGGGGGCTAGAGTTCGAAGTACGGGTAATCGTCTCTTCATTTCACACACTCTCTAGACCGGTCCAGTGGCGAGAGAGTATGCTAAATGAAGAGACCGGGATCCGTATTGCTCACTCTACTGGGGACCTTTGGAGAGTGTTCAGTGCCCGATCTTCCTGTGTTGTTCTCGTATCCCTTCTATTTGGATTCAGACAGAAATCTAAAGCTAATAAAAAAGTTCTTTATTCACATTGATATAATTACAACCTTGACCCCCCTCCCCATTGGCTGAATAGGTACGGTTTTAATTCTCACTAGAGCTGTGGATTTTTCCTCTGAAGGAAAATGAAGGCCCTGTGATCGGCTGAAGAATTGTGAGCAGTTCATTGCAAAATAGGGACAACGATATCATCATTACACCCACACTATCCTCTCTTTGTCAGGCGAGGGTGCACATGAAATCAAGAGATAATTTCCTAAATTTCAAACGAAGGTGAGCAAGCACACCCATCGTCTCTTCACTGCGCAAACGTTCCTTTCCACTCTTTCCATCTCTCGCTAGTGCCTCTCTGCCTTCTCTACTTTTTTTGCTCAAGCTGACGTCGCAAGTGCTCCCATTTCCCTCTCTTCCACTTTTTTGCCTCGCCCCGAATGTTGCGATAGCTCCACTCTTTCTCTTTTCCCCGTGTCTCTTTCTCTCTGTTCTCTCTCAGGCACACCAAACCGTGCAATTCCGATACGTTTGGGCGATTACTCACTCTTTTCTTGCCTGCTATCTTTTCTGTTTGTCCTTTTTCCTCTCTTTTTCCTTTTCATATTGCGGGATAGGGAGTTACTTTTTCTTCAATTTCTGTTCGCATCTCCATTATTAAATAAATCACGTCTGTACTGATGATTCTGTCATTTTCCAGATGCCTACACCGTCTCCCTTTTCGAAAAAAAAACTAACCGACTCTCCAATGTAAGTAGTCTGACTCTGATAATGCAGAAACGTATTTATTTTTTCAGATGTTTACCGGACCATAGTCGTCAACTGGAGCATAGCACGAGTGTCTGAGGCATGCTTCTTGAAAAATTAGTATTTCACACCTCTGTCTTATCACCACGTGCGCATTCCGATTTACAGTCTCAAGGAGAGCAATTGTAAAATTGATAAAGTATATTGTTTATCTATTTCTTTCTTAAAGCAAATTCGTAACTAGACGAGGGAGGCTTTATAAAAAATGGCTCTACTAATTTTACATTCTTTCTCTTCCCACTTGAACGATCAAGGATCGTCCGAAATCAAAAATGCTTTCGATCAGTACTGTCGCGGCAAACTAGGCCGTATACTATGCCGTGAACTATACTAGACGTTCGCAGAACTCTTTTGTCATGGTGGAATGGAAAGCTAAAGAGGGAGAACGCTCCGTCCTTTTATACACGTTCGGTGACTCAGTACGTTTTCACGATACCTGTTGCAGCCATACGATCTGGTGTTGCAAAGAATATCAATCAGTCAATCAATCAATCAATCAATTTATCATGTCTGGCAATGGTTGCTAGTTGAGGATGGGACGGAAATCTTCATAGGGTGTATTTCACCAGATACCAATGGCTCGGTCCAAATCGTCCCTCCAGCGCACTCTAGGCTTGCCTGGCGGGCGGTTCCTGTTATACGGCGTCCATACTGTAGTCGCGCGGCTCCAATGCGCGGCGCGGCAAAGAACATGCTCAATAAATATCCCTTGCCCATTCACGGCATGTCAGAGTGAAGAGTCATCACTGTGAATACGAGAGATGAAAAGATGACAGCTCCAATCCTTCTTCCACTTTCTTGTCCCGTCCCGAATGTTGCGATTACTTCACTCTTTCTCTTCCCTTCACTTCCCTTCTCTTCTCTCTCCCTCTCTCTCTCTCTGTTCTCTCTCTGAAACACACCAAACCTCACTGTGTCGATACGTGGGCTTTCGCTAACTCTTTTTTGACAGTGTCCTGTTTCCCGCCCGGTTGAGAGGGTACGAAATAAATACCATTTTAATGAATCTCTTTCTTCATTCCTTGCACACTTTTAATAAACCGAATTGCGCTCGTAATGCAAATTCATAATTATTTTCGCAATCATTTCCCCTTATGACCCCCCCCCATAATGTGCACTGTTCCACAATATGATTACGCGTGATTTCGATTTGTTTCGAAATTTCATTTGTTACAAAACCATTTTTTTATCGTTTTCAGACGTCTACACCGTCTTCCTGTCCAATGCAAGATGCGAGAGAAGATGGACACTTTGCGAACAAGGTAAGGGGTATCTCTGAAATTAAATTCATGGAAAAATACAATTTTATCATTGCTGATTCTCGAATTTTGCAGATTCAACGCAATGAAATTATGAGGTGCAAGTGTGAGATTCATCGAAACTCCAAGTGATGCTGGTAATGGACGGATTATCACACGGAACATCACAAGCTTGCATGGACCATTACATATACAGTAACGTCGGAAAAGAACAATTGTGATATTGATAATAATACATTATTTTTTCACTGTTGATTGCTTTATACATGCGAAGCCCCATCCCAATTTTTTCGATGCATCACACGCCTTCCGCGAGCGTTCTAACCGTAACGCACAACCGAGAAACTAATATAGCGACCGAAGGAAGTTGTAAACAAGCATACATTCTTCGAATACTTCACATTTATGATAAAACTGTCGAACCACGAGGATGTGACCGTGCGTGCCAATAATGATGAGGGTAGTCAGAATGAAGAATCCGTCTATCCACTAGGGTTAACCGTTCGGAAATCGGAAAGGCCGAAACTCAACTGGCAAAAACACTCTCTTTCCGGAATGAGAGTCGAACGGTTAACCCTACTATTCACTCCCCGTGCTCTATCTCCACTCTGACCGATCAGAGCATACGAATGAAGAAAAAGCTTCTTCATCTTGCCAGCTCGCATCCATCTTCCACTTTTTTTTGCCCCGTCCCGAATGTTGCGATTGCTTTACTCTTTCTCTTCCCTTCTTCCTCCCCTCTTCTCTCCACCCCCCCTCTCTCTGTTCACTCTCAAACACGCCAAACCTTTCTTCGTGATACGATCGAGAGAATTGCTCACTTTTTTGTCCTTTCGATTTCCTATAGCTGTTTTGTCAAAACGCTATTGCTCGTGTCTCCATTTCGTTTCGAAATTATCGATTGTACCAAATCCATCGTTCATGTTTAGACGTCTGCACCGTCTCGTTCAGTGTGCAATGCGATACTGCGGAAGCACATCGACTCAAAAATAGAGAAGCACAATTTGTTACAGTAAGGCAAGGTAAGCAATCCCAGAAAAAAATATTTTGTGAATTTGATTTGATTTTCCTGACTTTTTTTTGCAGATTGACGCGATGTAATGCCCACTCACTAAACTCTGTTACGTTACGAAGAATGTTTGGGAATAATCAGCGAATGAATTGATTGTGGCATACACGCGCGGACGGCAGTTACATGTCTGCAGCATTACATGTTTTGCAATAGTGGCCGTGCCATTATATTATTGATGGAGATAAATGATTTATTCCATTGTGATAGTCACCACGACAATGAACTTGGTTTATGATGTCTTAAGCATTACGTGCTGAATGGCGGCAGCGGCGACAGGACCATTGAATGGATATAAATAGTTTGTTACACGTTGATGATTCCGCTTGACACACTTGTTCTTTATATTTTTTATGTTTTTTATCACATCAATTTCACACAGAGCTGACACACACATAATACAAATGATCCCCATAAAATTTTAATATCCTGTCATGACAACATTTGAAAAATTGTAATACAAGTGGAAACCTACTTGTTTCGTCGATTCAATTTGCATTCATTCTAAAACGCATTTCTCCAAGAGCAGAGGAAATAAAGACGGTGTAGACGGCTGAAAATTTAAAATTTACTAAAAAGGAAAAATAAGCAAAAGAACGAGCGATAACCCAATTCTCTGCATGACTAAACGAATGAATCTTTCCTTACCTTCCCTCTTCCAATTGCTTTAATTTCATCTCTGCTTCTCTCTCTTTGTTACCCAATCTCTTGATGCGTTTGGGCGATTACTCATTCGTTATTGTGCCAGCACTCTTTCCTGATTGCCCTTTCGGGCGCATCTGGCCAGAGAAACGAGAGATTCTTTCCATTGTATCGTGCGTTTCAAATGCTCAGCAAACTCAATGTGCTGGTTAGCGTATTGATTGTCTGGAAGAGAGAGGAAGGGAAGAGGAAGGGGAGAGGAGAGCAGGTAGATCACTAGCCTCCTCCCGGCCTCTTCCTCCCTCCTCCCTCCACTCAGTTCGTCAAAGGTCAACTACGCGTGGAATGGGAAATAATCTCACGATAATGCCACTGAAGCAAGCGAGCTATTGCGTGTTCATGTGTTATTGTTTTTTTCCGTTTGCAACTTTAACGAGTCTATTTTTTTCAGACGCCTGCACCGTCTCCGATATTTCTATCATGAAAGACAAACGGAAAAAAAGAAGACAAACGAATCAGAATATGACTAAAAGAAGGTGAGGAATTATGGCGCTAAAAGCGTTTGACTCGATGACACTGACTATTTAATTTCAGCTACTTTTATTCATCAACATTTTATCTGTGCTGTTTGTGTTATCACTGCAAATGCCAATAGAGAATGGGTAAGTTGTTTGTTTATCATGAGAAGTTTTGGAAACATGACTGTGTGTTTAATATACCTATGATCCTCGTTTAACGACCTTCGAAGCAATAGAGGATTGCCAGAAACAGATCAAATTCGACCTAATTTTTCTTTCAGAGGGAATGACTGTGCTAGTCAACTATTCTTCGCGCATCGTTGGAGTACAGACCACCAGGAAATTGCCTGAAGCAATCAATGAACATACTCATTTATAGAAAAATTGTGTTTTTTGTCTCTCTAGACATGCCTGATAGCATGCGAACATGTAGACAATAAAATTGATTTATTAATTTATAATCGATCACTGCATTATATCTCTGATTGCCTATTGCTTCCCAAAAGCTCGCCCGAGCCTGAAATACCACTTGTAGCCCCTTTCCGCCCCCATCCACATATTATCGGATGGTGATAAAGTATAAGTATAAGTATAAGTATTGCCTCACGATAGGGAATTCCAGGGCAATGGGCATTACGCGTCGACGGGTGACTCACAATTTCCTTTTGTCGGACTCTCCTCTGTACGCTCCTTGCGCGCATCACTTTCCAGCATTGCTCATGCTTCCATAGCCCAGGCATTTTCAATATAATACGCCTTTTTTGATCGCTAGCCCTGAAAGAGACAGAAGAAATAAATACCGTACTTCTCAAAGAGCAATGTAAAATAGCCAAACCAGATTTAGAGTAAATAAACTTACTTGTTTCGTAATTCCAGTTCCCTATTTTCTCATACAAAGAAAGTTGAAGAGACGATGTACGCGCCTGAGCAAAAAAAAATTATTAGCGTAGAATTTTTAAAGCGCAAAGTAGCATCGAAATAGCTAGAGCATACGAAAATTGAATGCGACAACTCGTGCCACAAACAGCGCTTAGGAATGCTTCTCTCTTCTTTCTCATTGTTCATCATTCATTAGAGTTCGAAATACGGGTCGCCGTCTCTTTATTTCCCACACTCTCTCACCGGTCAGAGAGGCGAGAGAGTATGCGGAATGAAGAGACGGATTCTTCATCCTGACACCCTAGTTGTGACTGCCTCGCTATTCTTCTCTACTTCTCTTGTGCACATCACATCTCGCACACTATTACTCAAGGGAGGATTCAAGCTGTTTGTGGTTGTGCTGTATCGGCCACGATACGGTGACTCAACCCTAACTCCGCCCACTGCTCTCTCCTCTATCCCCTCGCCTCAGATTGTCACTTACTACACTCGACACATGAACACTGAACCATAAACCTCTTTCCTTCTGCCTTGGACTTATACATCTTATCGTTACTACCCACAGACAATACATTCGTTATTTATCATCAATAAATGTTTTTTTCTACGAAATAGGGGATATTCTTCTATTCAGCATACTCAAACAATCTACAACAATGTGCAAGTGGTCTCCATCACGCAATGTCCTTGGTACCATCAAGCGAATTATCAAGTCCCTTTGCTCGAACAAGAGAGCAGTAAAGTCCTTTCGTGTCGGCGAGCAGTTCGCTGTGTGTTCCGAGCTGAAAATATGAAGATCATTGCCATTTGTCCGGGTGAGAGAGTTTGCGAAATGAAGAGATTGCGGCTCATATTTCGCATAGGACTGTCAGGATAAAGAATCGGCTTCATCCATCCGCGTGCTATTTCGCCTCTCTGACCGTTGAGCAAGTACAAGTGAGGAATGAAGAGACGGCGGTTCGTTTTCGATATAGATAATGTGCAAGTTGAGATTGTTTTCTCACCTGCACAACTCGTTTCTTGTCAATCACCGCGATTCGATCGGCCTTTTCAATTGTTGAGAGCCGATGAGCGATCACGATTACTGTACGATTGGCTGCACATCTGAGCGAATTGGATTTATTGGTCTACTTACCGATTCTGGGAGTGATCTCATCGGCTAGCAGTAGTATCGTGCGTTTCAAATGCTCAGCAAACTCAATGTGCTGGTTAGCGTATTGATTGTCCGGGAGAGAAAGGAAGGAAAGAGGTAGGGCGGAGGAGAGCAGGTAGATCACTAGCTGGCCTCTTCTTTTAGTTAAAACTCCGCCCATAGAAAAGGAAGTCAAAGGTCAACTACGAGTGGAATGGAAAATAATTTCACGATATAAATAATTTTTGTAAGTAATTCCTCTGTGTCTCAGCCCTAGGGAGTTCATCTTGTGCTCTACCCTAGAAGAACTCATTGGGAAGCATATCTCCTCTATTAAAGAGCAACGATTTTCATTACAAATATTCCAGTTTGATAGAGCAGTGGGCGGTAGAGTTCGAAATACGGGCCGGCGTCTCTCCATTTCCCACACTATCTCACCGGCCAGAGAGGCGGGAGAGTGTGTGAAATGAAGAGACGGCGACCCGTATTTCTAGTGGGCGGAGGCTTACCTTAGCATCGCCTCCTGTACCACTTGCTCACTCTGATTGTCGAGTGCAGACGTGGCCTCGTCGAGGATGAGAATGGCCGGGTCACGAACTAGGGCTCGAGCGATGGCGATTCGTTGTTTCTGACCGCCTGAAGGCATATCGAAGTTCATCATCTTCAAATTTGTATGATGGTTGCGTCTCTCTTCTAAATTTATCTTACGACAAACTGATTTTCTCAATTCCAGCAATAGTGAGTAGCATACCGCTCATCTGTTCACCCCTCTGCCCACAGCTCGTTTCGTATCCCTTCTCCAGTGCCATCACGAAGTCGTGCGCGTTCGCAGCTTTAGCTGCTTCGATGATCGCCGCCTCAGATACGTCGCAACCAAATGCGATGTTCTCTCTGACGGAACAGTCGTAGAGGATGGGCTCCTGGGCGACCAGAGCGACCTGATTTTTTTTTTTTAAATTGTAACGAACCAATGACATTCTCAAAAGCAATCAAGACTCGGGACACAAAATTTCCCGAGAATTTTGAACCAATTTTTTCAAAACTCAAATTGGAGCAGATCATTTCACCTTTCTATGGTAGTACACATGCTCGTAATCCTTCAATGGGACTCCGTCGAGTGTTATCTGGCCCTCATCTGGATCGTAGAATCTCTCCAGGAGGGAGACGATAGTTGACTTTCCTCCACCGGATGGGCCAACGAGCGCGAGAGTTTGTCCGGAATGGATGTGGAGTGTTAAATTCTGCATTATTTTAAACAAATTTTTTTATAAATTTTAGTTCGGTTTGTAAAAAAAAACGAGACGAAACTCGCCTTGAGCACTTGATTTGCTGGTCTGGACGGATAACTAAATCCAACGCCATTAAGCCGGAGCTCGCCCTACAAATAAATCTGAATCTGCACCTGCGCACAAGCTGAGGCTACCTTTACACATTGCTTAACCTTTCCATCGGTCTCCATTTTTGGCTCTCGCACGAGGAATTTGCAGAACTTGCGAGACTTTCCCAGTGTTTCCATAAGTTGAGGAATCTTGTAGTTCAGACGCTGCAAGGGTATGTACTAGGGCTAACCGTTCGGAAATCGGATAGGCCGAAACTCAACAGGCAAAATCACTCTCTTTCCGGAATGGGAGTCGAACAATGGACAATGGAGTTTCGGACAAAGGAATAGTTTCGGAAGAGTTTCGTAAATTTCATTGTTCGACTCTCATTCCGGAAAGAGAGTGATTTTGCCAGTTGAGTTTCGGCCTTTCCGATTTCCGAACGGTTAACCCTAGTATGAACCAAGCGTGACATCACTCTGTCTTTGAAACAGGTAATAATAGCTCTATCAAAAATTGGAATCTCACGAGCAAGTAATCTCCGATTTGCAGCTGATACATCATGAACGTTACGAGGGCGGCTGGATCCATATTGCCTGAGAAAGGGAGGGATGCGTCTCTCTCCTATACGCATGCATCTCCACTCTCGACGGAGCAATGAAGAGACGAAGAATTAGCAATTATCAAATTTTTCACCTGCCGAGATAAGTCTGGCACCATACATGAGAACGATTACGTAGATGCAGTTATCGTAGAGATCGAGGGAGAGATTGAATCCGATTGCGGATAGGGCTCTGAATGTATCGTGCGTTTGAAATGCTCAGCAAATGAGATGTGCTGGTTAGCGAGCTATCGATTGTCTGGGAGAGAGGCAAGGGAAGGAAGGGGAGAGGAGGATACTTGATCTACCGCCTCCTCCCGGGCTCTTCCTTTCTCCGCCCCCTCGAACGTTCGTCAAAAGTCAGCTACGAGTGGAATGGAAAATAATCTCACGATAAGGAACGATTAAGTTGAAGTAACAGTTAACAGCCGGTGCACCATCGTTGTAAAATGGCTGACATTGAACGCTAATATAACTCACTCTTTTTTCGCTACTTTCTGCGCGTGATCGCATGCATTCGCGAATTTGTTCGACGCTCTCTTTTCTGCAGCAAATGAGCGAACGGTTCGAATCGAGGATAAAATCTAAATTAAAAACAATGCCATACCTGTTTTTCGAAATTTCCATTTTAACGAGCCTAACCCTTCATCATTTCAATTTACCTCCGCGGAAATTTGATGTGCAGCCGCTGTAGCTTGGCTCTTTTGAACTCCCATTTTCTAAAAATAAATATTTGTAACAAAACAGCAAAGAAAGACAATGAGTTGAGCATACGTTGTAGAAGTCTCCGTACAGTTTAGTAATGTGGTAAATTATAGGAAATGCGACGAAATTGACAAGAGTAAGCCTCCATGAGATGCTCGACATAAAGAGAAGCTTGCCAGCCTATAATTTACTTTTTTCGACTCATTGAAAAAGTTTATCCACCAAGAATGAGCACCAGTAGACCATTTCAAGGCACTTATCGTGAGATTTTTTTCCGTTCCACTCGTAGTTGACCTTTGACTACCTTGTTCGAGGGGCGGAGTTAGGAAGAGGCCGGGAGGAGGCGAGTGATCTACCTGCTCTCCTCCCCCCTGTCACGACTCCTAGTAGTCGTGTAGTATCTTTTCTTTCCATTCAATGTTTGCAAGCAAGTGATAGATCATTCATTCCCAGATGACACTGTGATGATTTCCTGCTATTTGCAGCTTTCCCTTTATAAGACAACCGTTTTCTTCTATGTTTAGAATTCATACATTCTTAGTTTCAATCCATTCATCCATCCATAGTGTATAGTTTTCTCCTCTTCTAATATGACGGATAGTAATAAAGTCTTCTAAAGTCTTCCCGGACCTATTCCTTTCCGTCACATGGCGACCACCGGCAAACCTACTTTTTCTACAGGCCATCCGTATCCATTCTACTTATATCCAATCCATCCTTATCCATACGCCCATCACGTTCATCCGCCTTTCTATTATCCTCCTCCTGGATTCTATCGTTGTCCATGCTATGGATTCTATCCTTATCCATCGTATCCATCGTATAGTCTCCGTGATCCATCCTTACCGATTGATCTATCTGTCCCTCCTCCACCAGGATTTGTCGTGCCTACTCTATGTCAACAGTCGGTCATGACAAGTCCAATCCATCCAGAATCCATCCATCCAGCATCCATCCATCCAGCATCCATCCATCCAGCATCCATCCTTCCAACATCCATCCATCCAACATCCATCCATCCAGCATCCATCCATCCAGCATCCATCCATCCAACATCCATCCATCCAGCATCCATCCTTCCAACATCCATCCATCCAGCATCCATCCATCCAGCATCCATCTGTCTATCTATCACCGTCATCATTCATACGATGGCTACTCGAGTTCCTCCTCCTGAACTTGATGGAGACAACACCGCTTCCGCTGACTCATTCGATTCGTTGTTCGGATGTATCAATTATGTTACGAGGCTCAGCATTCTATTATCGTGCCTCTACTGCCTCGATCCAGAACCTCCACCCATCCCTCCATCCAGACCGTCTTCGAGGAGTCCTTCACCTGCCATCATCCTGATCCTGATCCCTCCATTAATGATTTTTTGAGATATGACGTTGAAGTTCGAGATGATCACTTCCTCTGATGCAAAGATGAATGATGCCCAATGATGACTCGATCTCAATGATGACTCGATGCCATGATGTACCCGCTCTCTTCTCTTTGCCACTGATGACTTCTTTTTTTTTGTCCGGGAGCGCGATGTCGATTGTATGCCATCGAATTTCACTCATTTTCTGCCCCATCCATATTATTCAATCCATCATTCTACAGATTTCATAGTCTGCCTTGTGATCCCAAACGCTATTTCTTTTCCCGTCCGGAGTGTCACGACTCCTAGTAGTCGTGTAGTATCTTTTCTTTCCATTCAATGTTTGCAAGCAAGTGATAGATCATTCATTCCCAGATGACACTGTGATGATTTCCTGCTATTTGCAGCTTTCCCTTTATAAGACAACCGTTTTCTTCTATGTTTAGAATTCATACATTCTTAGTTTCAATCCATTCATCCATCCATAGTGTATAGTTTTCTCCTCTTCTAATATGACGGATAGTAATAAAGTCTTCTAAAGTCTTCCCGGACCTATTCCTTTCCGTCACACCCCCTACCTCTCTCTCCCAGACAATCAATACGCTAACCAGCACATTGAGTTTGCTGAGCATTTGAAACGCATTATACCACCCTTCCTTCCATTTTACGCTCCCTTTCTTACCAGACTCAATGCGCTCTGTAGGGCATCTCCCAATGAACGCGACATTCGAAGGGAGATTTCGTCCACATCAGAGGTCAATCGCGACAGAATCTCACCTAAAGGAAGAAAATCTTATCGTAATTTTGTTAAAAGAACACCGTAATTTGTATTCCATATCCCTCATTTGCTATTGTAACACTGTGATTTTTCCTCATTAGACACTCGCCTCCACGAGCGCCCACGATGGAAGGACGAAACACAATCTACGATCGGCCGCAACTGGTGGTCGATAACAGCCAAGGAATACAGAACCAGAAGAGATAACCTAACACCTACCACGCATGATACTGTTAAATATTGATTGATTGAGATTAGACTTTCAATGGTAACGAAACAACTAGTCATTTAATAGGGAAATGCACCGCCTTCTTCACGAGAGACAGCGCGGAATGATGAGAGCGATAGGTGATTTCCCTATTAAACGACTAGTTGTTTCGTTACGATTGAAAGTCTAATTGAGACACTCGCCTGTTTTGTTCTTGTCAAAGAACCCAATTTCTTGATGAAGAACTGAGTGGAATAGATCCTTTCTCATTTTGGATGCGCTGAGTGAAGTGACGTAGTTGAAGGATCCACTCAACAATCCCGATAGGATCATGCTGAAGTTCCATTTTTAATACGAGCCGATGAAACAACTTTGACATTCGGGTAATCGTCACTTCATCTCACACAGTCTATCACGAGAGACTCGAGAGTTCATATGAAATTAAAGAAGGGGTGGCACGAATATCTGGCTAATTGAGTTCTCGATGTCAGACGATGTGGCATGCGCACCCCATAACGCTTTCGAAACTCCCATGCTTTCAATTTTCGTCTAAACTGAGATATACTCGATTAGCTGATTGCCAAGTGACCCTGAAGCGCAGGCAACGAGCGAGAGACTGTGTGAAATGAGGAGAGCGCTCTCCCTCACTTTGCATTTCGGCGCGGTTCGTGCCTCTCCTTCTTTAAGAGACGATTAGCCGAATTAAGAATTTCGAGCTGATACCTTGCGAAAGTGAGCAGCGCAAGCATCTGAATTGACTGGTAGATGTCAACTCCGTCCCTCAACGAAGTTATTCCATTCATAACGAGACTTGTGTAGTGCGGCATGAGAACATTCACTGCATATGAATTAGATCTTTGGCCCGCTCTATGAATTCTGCCAATAATGCCAAACGATGCCGCAGGTACACTCTCATAACTCGAGTGTGTGTGAAATTACCCATAGTGCGTACTCTAAAATTGGGTTGTCAGAGTGAGGAATCCGTCTCTTCGTTTCGTTCGTTCTCTCGCAACTATTACAATCGTGATGGATGCGGATTTTTCATCCTGACAATCCTGCCCTAATATCCAGTATCTGAACAAACCTGCAGAGTGAGCGACACAGAAGGTCAATCCAAGCAGAAGCCATGAGCTAGCATAGGAATATCGGAGAAGGATGAGCATCTGTTGGGTTGTCGACATAGGATTTTCATCGTCATCATCGTATCTATTCTTCCTCTTATCGAAGCACCAAGCGAAATCGGTCGACCTTAGTATATTGTCAGTTCATGCATTAATTTCGAGTTGAGCCCGGAGGCAAGATATCAACAAACCTGTGACGCCCTTTTGTGATACTATTATTCAACTTACCATAGACGATAGAAATACGCCGATGCTAGGACATTCCACGCGGGTAGCAGCCAAACGCCTGTAATTTGTTCATTATAATTTATTGAATTGTTGTGAATAAAAACTAACCAATGCATTCTAGAAGAAGCTCCTTTTGTTCTGAATAAATCAGACATTTGAGGAAAGAGAATGAGATGGATGCAACACAGAAAGTCGCGATAGGCTTATCAAACCATGGAATGAAAGAACTCTGAAAGGAAGAGCCAATAAGATCAAGTGAAAGAGTCGTTTGATCACCTTTTTTGTCGTGCTCAAGTGATGAGTCGAAATGTAGACGAGAACTCGGAGATTGGAGAGGAATAAAAAATCAAGCGGAGATGAAAAGAAGGAATACGAAGACGGTTTTAGATGCTGGAATCGTACTATGGAATCGTACTGAATAAGATGGAGTGATGGCTATACCTCATAGACCTTTTGGATATCGAAGTAGCGTGTGGTGAAGAATCCGAACAGAGTAAGGATAACTAACGAATCTATGATGAAGAAGGGAGATATGGATGTTGGAGATATTCGCATGGTTGGAATTAATATGAATCAGAAAAATGGGAGGAGGAAGCTGCACAGTACATATATGTGCGAGAGCTTGGAAGATGGAAAGATCAGAGCGCGGGAAGTGGGGGATGGTTTCTGGCCATTAACAGGGATGGTTTCTGGTCATTAATAGCCTTTAATAGGAGGCAAACGAGGGAAAGCACGTAGAATCATCACACAATCGCGTCGAAGGGGAGCGATCGTCGAAACAAATAACGCGAAGTGGACGGTTACAAGGGTGAGCGATCACAATCTCCAGGTCTTTGCCGATCAAAAACAAGTCTTTCAATAACGCTATATTGAGAATGCAAGAGCCATATTATCCAGTGTGAACGCATCATGAGATCTAATCTGAATGGTTCTGAATGGTCGTATTTCCATGGTGTGATTGTTGTAGCCAATTAAACCCATTGTAAGCAATCTTATCATTTGCCGCTCGAAATTTCCGCAATTAAATCCCGTCCAATGGCTTGGAGTCTCCAATAAAAATGCAACCATCTCGTCTTAGTTCCCATCCAAACCACATCTCGATGGGAAAGCACATAGTGAAGGATCTTTTCGATGAGTAAAAGTAAAGGAGAAGATCTATCCACATCAAATTTTTTTACAGTGGTAGGACTACGCTAGGTGACTGGGGCTGTCCTTATCAAAACTCCGTTTGTTTACTCATCAGTGAGGAACACAATCTCGTCGCATGATCAATGTTCTGTATCCTAGGATGAGGAGATTCCAGTGCTCGACCTTCTCACTGGGGAGTCCTTTTTGAGAATCCATCTCCCGGTCAGATTCCCTCTAATTGCTCTTCCTTTCTTTTACTATCTCCCTTTCTACCTTTTGTGAAGGTCAGAAGACAGACATTATGCGAAATAGAGAGAGAGGCAGATCGCATCTTGAAAGGAAAAGAGAGGAACGGCGAAAAAGGGCCAATTAGCTGTTAGCGGAAAGTAGGGGTGGGTCTCCCATACCTCCCGTTAGGTCCGCATTTCAAATCATTCCCTACTTGTTTTCGTAGGTTCTCTGCCGAGACAGGCTTGTGCAAATTGGTAGTAAAACAGCAAGGATAATGCTAAACCTATCGCCGTTTTACTGTTGCAAAATCGCGTTTATTGTTGACAAAATGTGTATTTTTGCTGCGTTAGTTTGTTCGAAAAGATAATTTATAATCTTCTTTCAGACGCCTACTTCGTCTCATTTCTCGTTACGCTCACAAAGAGAGACAAGAAAATATAAGAGACTTCGTAAAAAAGTAAGTTACCTTCAGTAGTTCTTGATGGCGATTCGGCGCGTGTCATTCCTCAATTTTCCATGCTCTGTTTTCTGCCTGGCAAACCTGACGTAAAACCAACTTCTCGGTATTGCCAACATCGAATCTCAAATGCTAGTCGGACTCTATCTTTCTTTGCAGATTGGGGAAGCGATACGCCATCCTACACGCAATTCACCATGGTCAAGGGGAGAACAAGGAAACGTCGTACGCGATCGGAATTGTAGCCTTTCGGTAGGAATATGGTTGCGAATTCTAGTTGGTTGAATAAGGTTTCGAGCGGTGACAATTGGAACCGATCTGTGATCGATTGGTTTCCACGAAGGAAGAAGATGCTGCAACGATATATCAACGCCTCTCACCTAAGAATCGAGCAAGAATGGCTAAATCTGTCAGCGTGTCATTTTTCGATATCGGATTTCCAACGATTTTGGGTTCTACTAGACCCCCTAAGGTCCCCTGTGAACGGAATAGTCCTAGAGATCACTCCTGGTCGAGATGCATCATCGGTCTGCTGCAGCTTGCCCAACTTCAAAGTATTTTTTCTAACCTTCAACTCAGTCCCCGAGAAAATTTTTCTGAAAGAGCTAGGGTAATTTTTCGATGCTCTATCGGCCTATGCCGGTCGTTTATTGATAACGTTCATGATACACCTACACATTTTTGAACGATAACAAAGAAACCGCTCGAAAAGATAAGGTTTTTATTATTCAAGATTGTAGAGCTCGTCACGACAATTCGAATGATAGGTCTGCGCTCGCATATCGAGGGGATCAAGTCTTGTTCCATGTCCAAAAACTGTTTCTCCACTTTTTGAACTCGCTTTTCAACATTTTCGCACCAGGGGTGGTCCCTCACATGCAGTGCACTGCGGACCTCGCGTGTCGTCCCTCGGCCCTCATACGACAAACAAAAATGGTTCAGTAAAATGCCAGATTTCCCAAAAATATTTGGCGAGCAAACTCTTGTCCAAATTCTAGCCGAATATTTTCGTAAATCCATTGTTCTCGCCCAATATTTTTTCGGCCAACAACATTCAGCGCCGAAAAAGACAAAGGAAAATTTGGCTTTTCGGCGTAACTGTCGAAATTTGGCGAGGCCGAAAAAAATTGGGCCGCCGAATTCGTTTTGGCCAACTGAGAACAAAGAGCCAAAAAAAAATTTGGGATAGTCAAAAAAAATTTTTGGCCGGCCAAAAAATGAGAGAAGAATACCACCCCAGTTGCCGTATTGTCCGGAAATGTAATGTCCCCGATCGAAGTTGAAGCTGAAACTTTTTGCAGATACACGATCGGAGGCAGTGAATGAGTCGAGGAAGAAGCGATTCGGTAGGAAAGAAATCCAATCTATCTTGGGAAATGTTTCATTGCAGATCCCTGGACCACTAGCGAAGGAATCCGCAACAAGTCAGTATATCCATAAGGTTAGTGCCGACTACTCAAGCCAATTTGTAAGTAGGGCTGTCAGAGTGAAGAATCCGTCTCTTCATTCCTCGCACTCTCTCGTCACTCTGACCGGTAAGAGAGTGCGCGGAATGAAGAGACGGATTCTTCACTCTGACAGCCCTATTTGTAAGCCTCACCACGGCTCCTAGGTCTCGTAATCACCTGTTCGAGAGATAGACCTAGTTGAAACCTAATTAAAATATATTGGGGGTGAGTATCCTTTGAGTATCCTTTTTTTTTATCGACGCTATGCGCCGGTGTCGTAAAACGGCAGAGAGATCCTGGTCCGTAGGTCGGTGATAGAAGAACGATCGTGATTCAAGATCTGATTTTCAAACAAATAGGAATGAATAATTACAGAACGCGAGCAATGACCGCCTCTGTCTCTCGTGTTCAGCGGAACCCACACATACCACCATCACCATTAACCTTGTTTTAAATGTGTTTAGTTTTGTTTCTTTTGATAAAGATATTTTTGATAAAGATTAAATCATGCATTTTTCACACTTACACACCAATACATTTGACCTAATTGAATTATGTTGGGGATGGATCCTTTCGGTATTGTGCCGTAGTAAAACCGTGAAGCATTCTTTCGAGGTGGATCCACCATTGCGATGAGAGAACCTCCACCCTCTCCGAGTTTAAAAGAGGATAGCCTTTTTCCTTGTTCAGGTTCACTTGCAATGCTCTTGTTCCCACCCACATAAAAGAGAGTGCTCGGTAGTTAAAAGAACGGCGAACCGCTGGCCTAGAAAACGGTGGGAAAGGAGAAGTGGCACAATCAAGGACACGTCTCTTCATTCCGCACGATCTCTCGTCACTCTGACCGATGAGAGAGTGCGTGAAATGAAGAGACAATATTCCGTATCTCGCACGGCTCTGAGTTCAGAGTTCAAGCATGAATGGAACGCGGTGTTATCTCTCAAGACCAAAATTCGCCTCCATTGCTCCCCCACTCTTTCCCACAGGTAAATTAAGGAATGTGCGGCAGTTAAATCGCCGAGAAATAGCCTTGAAAAGGGGAATGAAGAATTGCAAAAAAGGGCACTAATGGTCAACGGTAGAGGGCCGCGTTTTGTCTGTATTAGCCAGTACCGCCTCCCCCCTCCTCGTTTCGACCCATTTCGAAGGAATGTAAAATTGCGCTGGCTGTAGCGAAAGTGTGTTCCAATGAATTCATAATTTTCCATCGTACTTGTTATTGTTTCTTTGTGATTTCCTATTTTTCATTTTGATATTCAACATTCCCAATCCTCTCGATCTTCCCTTGTCGCTTACACCCGCCGCTTCCCTTGTCGCTTGTTAGGGCAAAGATAGAAAAGTTTCAAATAAATGCCTTCTTTCAGACGCCTACACCGTCTCTCTCCTTCCTATTCTGACAGGAGGAACATCAGAAAACGGTCAATACAAGAAAGATGAAAAGTAAGTAACTAGCGTCTATAGTATATTTAGATTGCAAATTTGGCCAAATTCCTCCCTTCTGTGGATATTTATATGAAGAGCGTTTCACGTTATGCAACCGTTATGTAAATTATGCAATGACGTCAGTTTAGAGATCCCAAAATCCTCCTTGATCTGGTTTGTGCTCTGCAATGACAGCCTTTCAGGTCAATGGTGCAACAGAGATCGCAGGCACACTGACCATCACGATCAAGTGCAGCATAGCCAACACTGCGTGGACGTTCAATGGAGTTGCAATCACTCATCTAGAGTGCTTCTCTCGTATGATTTACAAGGATTTTTTTTGTTTTCAATTAGCATGTAACGCAATCTGTATACATACAAAAATCTGATTCATAAGAGATATCTAATTGTTAGGCGCCATAACGGCTCAAGCTTCATTTTTATGACAGATATGTGATTTTTTAAGGATTTATTTATTGAGATAGACTGTGTAAATCTAATTTATTTTCAGCCTGTGACTCGTGCTCACCGACGGGCATTATCACGTGCAATGGACTCGCAATGAGCAGCTCTGCTGACGTGAACGGATGTCTGGAACTAAGATACCTGTGCCCTACCAATCCTGGCAGTAATTACTACTACGCGGTAAGCATTCCAGTACAAGCGTGAGTTTCCCAGCTATCGCAGTAGACTCTGCTTGGGATCGGTCGAGAGTTTATTTTTTTGAGATTTTTTCCATGTGGCCTCAATGGATCAGTGAAAATGTGAAAAAAAGACTCTCCACCTGTTGCATACACTCTCGCAGGCGGAATGGCTCTCCAATCCAACACCATTCCCAATAATAAAATAATATTAAAATTCTCAATTACAGATAAATGGCGGACCCACTATCAACATCTCATCCGGTACACAGATCACGTTCGAAGCAACATGCAAGAACAATGACTACCGTATCTCCACTGAAGGCAACCGAAGGAAGCATCGCAATCACGAGATACATTTGTGTGAATATTGTTGGATAAAGAGTGTTGCCAAGTCGCTTTTTTATCGTTCTTGCTCACACAGAAGAGATTATCCCTCGATCAATCCGAATAAAGTGGAGAAGTGGGAAGCAGGTTGATGCTACAGTATGCGTTCCACCGTCACCGCCGTCATATCTTTGTATCGCATTTCAAATTGTAAACAAATGTACTATTTCTTATCGAGTATTCAGAGAGTAATTCATTAAATTTATCAGACAAAGTATACAAATATGAGGGAGATCTGGTGATGCCGGCGAATAGTACGATTTTGTGGGAAAATATGTTGAGCTCCGGATAGGGAGAGTATCGAGGAGAGCGAGCTAGATTTACTTGGGGCATGGTCTTTCGGATCTGAGGACAGGTATATTATGTTCTCCTCATCGAGAAGTTTGTTGGAATGAGGGGGTACCATACATCAAAGTCATGAACAATTTCATCGAAAATTCCTGCTGGATCCCGATGATACTAAGTAGATACGAGTTTTATTTCCAAGTTTCCGTGCGTTTTATAAAAGTTTACAAAAGTTATAAAAGATCTTAGAAGTTTAGATTTATAGATCAGTGCAAAACTGCTAAATCTCTGCCACTGGGTCTTGTCACATCACTTATCTGAAATATTTTTTTAAATATTCAAGGAGCGCTGCCAGTGGGCACGCGTCGCTTTTCAATTTGAATGGAACGTCGCGGAACGCGCGTTAAAAAGTCTAGCGTTCTTCCATTCTCTCACACTTTAAAAAATCCATTCTACTCATCATCCTTCATTCCACTCGCTTGATTTTATCATCTCTTAATTTTTTTAAAAAGTTTTCGCTACAATGGTATATTTCGAACCAAATCGCCCATTGTAGCATGGACTCAACTGAACCTGGGGACTTCAACGTGTACAATCAAGAGGCGCTCGAGCAGCTGCAGCAGAGCCTCTACTCGGACGTCGACCCTGTCGGGGATACTGCGGTGAGACTCGCTGCTCAAACTTGAACCATCCTAACACTCTCCCTAAGCTATGAAGCCCAGTCGATCAACAGTCATTCCCAAGGATGGGTGCAAAGTGCTGGCCTTTCATTACCAGCTGCCCTTCCCCAATATATTGTCAGTACAGTTACATGGATCAATCCTCGCTGTCAGGCTTCCATAGTACCCCCCCCCCCCTGACCGTCTTTGTGTCACCCAAGTTGGTCACCCCTTCTAGATAATACCTTTTTCATTTTTAGACACCCATCGACGATAAGGCGATCGATCAGTGGATCCAGGCGACCAGCTGCGACAACGTTGACGCGGTGGAGACCCTGCTGCAGGACAACCCGGCGATTGTTGGAGCGAAGAGTTCGGTGTATGGAGTGAGTGAGCGGAAGAGACCATCGGCCATAGGCACTTTCATAGTTCCGTTGAAACTATTGATGTCTTCTTTTGAACGTAAGGCAAAACAAAACAAAACAAAACAACAAAACACAAAACAAAACGCCGTTGTTTTGCGCCACTTACGCCGAGACGCTCTTCTAGCCTTACAATTAGTTATAAAAAGTCATTTCAGAGCACCGGTCTGCACTGGGCGGCGCAGTCGGGCGCCCCGGCCGTCTGCCAGCATCTTCTCGCCGCGCGTCCATCGCTCATCGAGGAGAGAGATAATGAGGGATGCCAGCCACTGCATCTGGGTGAGGAACACGTCATGTTAAAAAAAACCACATTAGGCTAGAGTTCCCTGTATATTGATAAGCCTCTAACTGCAAGCATGATCGTCCCTCATTGTCAATGATCGAGGAGAGAGATAATGAGGGATGCCAGCCACTGCACCTGGGTGAGAAGGATTCCATCTTATCGTCTATGCAGCTGGCCGACGATCCTTCTTCATGCGCATCTTAGGGCAGTATGACAGCGCAATCCTTGAGTGTCATTCTCCAAGTCCTGACGTCGGACGCTCGTGAATCTCTCCTTGCTCCTCCTTGGACTCTGCCAATGGTTGATTGCGAGTGGTTCACAGGGGCAACATTTTAGCATCTGATCATTGCAGCCGTTCGTCGACGTCAACTCGCCATCGTTCGTCTACTGCTCGATGCCGGGGCCTCTCCGACCATACGCAATCGCATGGGACAATCGTCCATTGATCTCGCGACGACAACGGAGCTCAAGCAGCTGCTGCTGGAGAGGGCGGGACTGAGGGGCGATGAGGTCAGACATGAATCATGAGTATTATGATTAGACTTTGAAAGGTAACAAAACAACTAGTTGTTTAATAGGGAAATCATCCTTCACTCTCCTCATTCAGCGCTGTCTCTCGTGAAGAACGCGGTTCATTTCCCTATTATACAACTAGTTGTTTTGTTACGATTGAATGTCTAATTATGATCGATCATGGATAGATGATCATAGATCATCGAGCTTTGGATGATACTTAAAACGAAATTTAAAAGTTTTATTGTTTAGGATGCGCCGGAAAACGAGAGAGCGGTTGAGAAGAATGAAGAAGAAGAAGAAAGGGAGGAGAAGAACGAAGAGAAGAGCGAAGACGAGGAAAGCTATCAATCAGAGACCCCAGAGATGGAGCCATTCGAGCTGGAGGAGAGCAAGGTGGAGGAGGGTGAGTATTGGTTCTATTATTTTCGGGTATCATTTCAGAAGGACAAATTAGCCCTTTATAAAATAATAATAACAAAAATATACAGTGGCAGATATGTTTGCAGGTGCTGCTCAGGAGCCTGTAGAGAGTGCTGAAGGAGCGAAGAAGAAGAAGGAAAATGACGCATATACTCCCGATGTGAGTAAACTGTAGATAATGGATGTTTAGCACTACTTATAGTTTCCAATTTAAAGTTCGACATAAGGGTCGCTCTAGTTAGGTTAGATAATATGCGAAATGACTCTCCCGACGCCAGTGGGTCCCACCTAGCGTTGTCTTACAACTGTAAAATCGCTTGACGTGGTTACACCTTTACCTTTACCTTTTACTCAATTACAGATGCCGCGCGTTGAAAAATACGCTGAAGACGGAACTACCTTTACCTTTTTTTTACAGATGTGCACCCGTGCCACTAATTTCTTCCGTACGATGCTTGTCGTCGGCGCGATGGCTTGTATGATAGACGAACACTTTACGCCTCCCTGCACTCTCGAACACTACGAGGGCAAGCTTACTGGAGAACGCTGCATGCCACCTAAGAACATCTCAGCGATCGATGCCGTCATCTTCGAGCAATGTATCGTGAAATTATTTTCCGTTCCACTCGTAGTTGACCTTTGACTACCGTTCGATGGGCGGAGTTAGGAAGAGGCTGGGAGGGGGCTAGTGATCTACCTGCTCTCCTCCGCCCTACCTCTTCCCTTCCTCTCTCTCTCTCTCTCTCTCTCAGACAATCAATGCGCTAACCAGCACATTGAGTTTTCTGAGCATTTGAAACGCACGATAAGTGTTTAGGACATAAACATCTTGCGTTTGAAATGCTCTGCAAATTGAATGGGCGGACTAGCGAGCAATCGATGCTCCGGAAGGAGGCAAGAGGGGTGGAGTCATGGTCAGCGTTTAGAGAGCGTGACTGAGATATTCTTTACAGTTCTTCTCAACGGTTACACTCGCCTCGTGAGCGAAGATCCGCATTTTGTCTATTATTCCAAACGTGGAAACGAAACCAGCGGACAATTACATCGATATCACAAAGACTCTGACAAGGTGTGTGGCGAATGTGATTAACAGGCAAACGTGTTCAGTCGAGTACCACAAATTTGTTATCACTCTAATTTCAACTACCTCAACTTTGACATTGCACAAAAGTAGACTCACTCTCTGAAAGACAAGCATCTCCAATTAGTGTTCTCATTGAAATTGAGATTTTTTGGTCTATCTATAAGGAATGCTTGGGTAATGTCAGGGTGAATGTTAGTTTAAACGAACTTTGATCACTCTATCTAACTTATGCGGTGAGGGGGAAGGAAGGGGGAGGAGGAAAGGTCACTGGCCATCTCAAAGGTCAACTAAGGGAATTAATCTCACGATACAGGAAATGATTGCTGTCGCACGAAAGGCCATCGAGCAGAGGAGGCTGAACAACTATTCGCTCCCTCGCTGCACGTTGGCCCATTACGAAGGGGACCTCGTTGGACAGCCCTGCGCCCCTCCCGACTTTACGAGGACTGTTAAGCCGTACACCCTCGAATACTGTGAGTTGTCGCAGTATCGTGAGATTATTTTCCGTTCCACTCGTAGTTTTCCGTTCCACCCTTTGAATACCTTTGTTCGAGGGGCGGAGTTAGGAAGAGGCCGGGAGGAGACGAGTGATCTACCTGCTCTCCTCCCCCCTACCTCTTCCCTTCCTCTCTCTCTCCCAGACAATCAATACGCTAACCAGCACATTGAGTTTGCTGAGCATTTGAAACGCACGATAAATATTCGTGCTACTGTTGAATGGAAGAAACTAGGAACTAGTTCCTCACTAGTCAAATTATTCGCTTCATTCGAGAACGAGTGAGCGGAATAATGAGAGCCACTCTCGATTCGACTATAAGGGAACTAGTTTCCAGTTCCTTGCAAAGTCAACGCTCCTTTCTTAGTATTCCTTTCATAGGATACGAATGATTCAGCAAAATATACTCACAGTTGTCTATCGCCTCCGAAATATAATTGCCTTCGTGGCAAAAGTTGAATCATGAAGTTGAACTCAACCTAACTTATTTTGCTATACTTATTCATTTCGCATTTGAAATTACCTCCATCTAGCGTACCACTCATACCCAGAAACGTATCAAAATATATTCTAAAAAGGCAGTTCTCGATCCGTAAAACATTCAATCCACCGTACCACTGGTTAGCTAGACTTTGAAAAGATACTAGGGAACTAGTTCCTTACTAGTCAAATGCACTGCTCCATTCAAGAAAGAGTGAGCGGAATTAGGAGAGTCCACTCTCGATTTGACTAGTATGGAACTAGTTCCTAGTTCCTTTTCAAAGTCTACTGGTAGCTCTTTTCAGGGATTAGACATGACTACGCTCGCCTCGTCAGCGAGCATCCTCACTATGTCTACTATTCGAGCACATCGAAAGCGTGCTGCAGATATCACAGTGATGACGACAAGGTGAACATCGTAATTTCTTATCGTGAGATTATTTTCCATTCCACGCGTAGCTGACCTTTGACGAACTGAGTGGAGTGAGGAGGGAAGAAAAGGCCGGGAGGAGGCTAGTGATCTACCTGCTCTCCTCCCCCTACCTCTTCCCTTCCTCTTTCCCAGGCAATCAATGGCCCGCTAACCAGCAGATTGAGTTTGCTGAGCATTTGAAACGCACGATAATGCTCTAACTTGGGATCGTTCTCTAGACTCCTCCCGACCTCTTCACGTCCTCTTCCACACCCCTTCGAACGTATATCGTGAAAAAAACTCTTGATATTTCAGGAAATGATTGCTATCGCGAAAAGAGTAACCGAGGAAGTGAGGATGAGACCTGAGAAGGAGAGAATTGAGAAGGAAAAGAAGGAGAAGAAGGAGGCTGATGAGAAACTGAAGAAGGAGGAAGAGAAGCGGGCTGCAGTGGCAAAGGCGAAACAGGAAAAGGAGAAGAAGATGAAGGAGGAAATGGAGAAGAAGATGAAGGAGGATAAAGAGAAGAAGTTAAAGGAGGAACAGGAGAAGAAGATGAAGGAGGAAATGGAGAAGAAGATGAAGGAGGATGAAGAGAAGAAGATGAAGGAGGATGAAGAGAAGAAGTTAAAGGAGGAACAGGAGAAGAAGATGAAAGAGGAAATGGAGAAGAAGATGAAGGAGGATAAAGAGAAGAAGTTAAAGGAGGAACAGGAGAAGAAGATGAAGGAGGAAATGGAGAAGAAGATGAAGGAGGATGAAGAGAAGAAGATGAAGGAGGATGAAGAGAAGAAGTTAAAGGAGGAACAGGAGAAGAAGATGAAAGAGGAAATGGAGAAGAAGATGAAGGAGGATAAAGAGAAGAAGTTAAAGGAGGAACAGGAGAAGAAGATGAAGGAGGAACAGGAGAAGAAGATGAAGGAGGAAATGGAGAAGAAGATGAAGGAGGATGAAGAGAAGAAGATGAAGGAGGATGAAGAGAAGAAGTTAAAGGAGGAACAGGAGAAGAAGTTAAAGGAGGAACAGGAGAAGAAGATGAAAGAGGAAATGGAGAAGAAGATGAAGGAGGATAAAGAGAAGAAGTTAAAGGAGGAACAGGAGAAGAAGATGAAGGAGGAACAGGAGAAGAAGATGAAGGAGGAAATGGAGAAGAAGATGAAGGAGGATGAAGAGAAGAAGATGAAGGAGGATGAAGAGAAGAAGATGAAGGAGGATGAAGAGACACAAGAAAAGAAGGAGGAAGAGAAGGCGAGAGATGCATTCGAGGACTGGACAAGCATCACAAAGGTGGGCAGAATTGACTGTTGATTAGGGTTAACCGTTCGGAAATCGGAAAGGCCGAAATTGAATTGGTAAAATCACTCTTTTTCCGGAATGAGAGTCGAACAATGAGTTTTCCGAAACTCTTCCGAAACTATTCCTTTGTTCGAAACTCTTCCGAAATAGAAAGACCATTGTTCGACTCTCATTCCGGAAAAAGAGTGATTTTGCAAATTCAATTTCGGCCTTTCCGATTTCCGAACGGTTAACCCTACTGTAGATGTTCATGATTGTCATAATCGATGAAACAGACAGACTCTTCATTTTTATCCTGTTAGACTCCGTGGTATGTCATACGTTTGCCACCAAGCACAATTTCAGAAAAGACTGGAGCTATTTTTCGACGTCGTCACCATGTGCATGGTCACTGCCCTGCTGCACACGGCTTGGACTACTATGTGGACAGATATAAATAAAAAAAGGTTTGCAATCTAGCTCTATTAGAAAATAGTCACTGACCTAGTAGAAAATAGTCACTGAAGGACATCGTGTGTCTTGTGATGACCTTCACCTTTAACAAATGCTATCTCCTCATTTCAGCCAACGCGACAAGACCCCGGCAGTCCCTGACGATCTTCCTGAGGACCCCGAAGACTCCGATTTCCCCGAGGACGCGCCCACATTTGCCGAGACTCAGATTGCGTACATGACTTTGGAGAAGAGAGGCGCGGATGGCTACGGATTCGTGCTGAAAGGCGCTGTCGTGAAGAAGGTATAATGCGAAATTCTTCATCTTCATTTGATTTTTTTTGCCCTCGCTAGTATCGCACAGTTTGAGCAATTTCTAATGATAGTGATTGGATAATGGCTCGATTCGAAACGATGTATTAGGGTTGTTAACACCGAGCCAATCCGTAAATTCGGATATTTGTCATTATTTTTAGTGATTTGGCTTGGCCGGATCAAAAAGTCGGATCACTGACACTACTCGATTTCACCAACTTTTCCGACTATAGACACCATTCATTCATGAGATGTTACGAATGAAAGATTCCAAAAAGTCGGATCGCTGACTGACTCGATTTCACCAACCCTAATTGTAAAGGATGCATGGCCACAGCCCGCTAGGACATAATGTGCGAGGAGAGGACAGTCGAATACGGGGGTGCAGCTCAGTGGTTAGAGCAGCCGTCACGTGTTCAGAAGGTCGTTGGTTCGATTCCATCAACCTCCATCAGTATTTTGTGTGCTCCTCTGACATCTTTACATAATCTCTATGCTTCCAGATCATTCCCGGCGGATCGGCCGAGCAGTACGGACTGCGCGTTGGAGATGTGATCATTGGAGTGAATGATCAGAATGCCGAGACCCTCAGTCCCTCGGCCATTGTTGAGCTGATCAGAGGCAGTAAAGATGAAGTTCGTCTGTGGGTGAAGGATAATGGCCAAGCTTGAATATACCGGTATTGAGCAATTGAAAACGTGTATGAAGAAATGTACGCGTGACCATCATCTGTTTCTATTGTATGTGTTTTGTATCTGAATAAACATTTGGCAAGTATTGTATTTCGTAGCTGATTGATATGGGCAGACTAATGGGAAGAGCATTCCAGGAAACCATATTTTTTTGCTGACTTGATTTTCCGGCAAGGAATAGGAATGCCGAGACCCTCAGTCCCTCGGCCATTGTTGAGCTGATCAGAGGCAGTAAAGATGAAGTTCGTCTGTGGGTGAAGGATAATGGTCGGGATTGAGTATACTGGTATTGAGCAATTGAAAACGTGTATGAAGAAAAGTACGCGTGACCATCATCTGTTTCTATTGTATGTGTTTTGTATCTGAATAAACATTTGGCAAGTATTGCATTTCGTAGCTGATTGATATGGGCAGACTAATGGGAAGAGCATTCCAGGAAATCATATTTTTTTGCTGACTTGATTTTCCGGCAAGGAATAGGAATGCCGAGACCCTCAGTCCCTCGGCCATTGTTGAGCTGATCAGAGGCAGTAAAGATGAAGTTCGTCTGTGGGTGAAGGATAATGGTCGGGATTGAGTATACTGGTATTGAGCAATTGAAAACGTGTATGAAGAAAAGTACGCGTGACCATCATCTGTTTCTATTGTATGTGTTTTGTATCTGAATAAACATTTGGCAAGTATTGCATTTCGTAGCTGATTGATATGGGCAGACTAATGGGAAGAGCATTCCAGGAAATCATATTTTTTTGCTGACTTGATTTTCCGGCAAGGAATAGGAATGCCGAGACCCTCAGTCCCTCGGCCATTGTTGAGCTGATCAGAGGCAGTAAAGATGAAGTTCGTCTGTGGGTGAAGGATAATGGTCGGGATTGAGTATACTGGTATTGAGCAATTGAAAACGTGTATGAAGAAAAGTACGCGTGACCATCATCTGTTTCTATTGTATGTGTTTTGTATCTGAATAAACATTTGGCAAGTATTGCATTTCGTAGCTGATTGATATGGGCAGACTAATGGGAAGAGCATTCCAGGAAATCATATTTTTTTGCTGACTTGATTTTCCGGCAAGGAATAGGAATGCCGAGACCCTCAGTCCCTCGGCCATTGTTGAGCTGATCAGAGGCAGTAAAGATGAAGTTCGTCTGTGGGTGAAGGATAATGGTCGGGATTGAGTATACTGGTATTGAGCAATTGAAAACGTGTATGAAGAAAAGTACGCGTGACCATCATCTGTTTCTATTGTATGTGTTTTGTATCTGAATAAACATTTGGCAAGTATTGCATTTCGTAGCTGATTGATATGGGCAGACTAATGGGAAGAGCATTCCAGGAAATCATATTTTTTTGCTGACTTGATTTTCCGGCAAGGAATAGGAATGCCGAGACCCTCAGTCCCTCGGCCATTGTTGAGCTGATCAGAGGCAGTAAAGATGAAGTTCGTCTGTGGGTGAAGGATAATGGTCGGGATTGAGTATACTGGTATTGAGCAATTGAAAACGTGTATGAAGAAAAGTACGCGTGACCATCATCTGTTTCTATTGTATGTGTTTTGTATCTGAATAAACATTTGGCAAGTATTGCATTTCGTAGCTGATTGATATGGGCAGACTAATGGGAAGAGCATTCCAGGAAATCATATTTTTTTGCTGACTTGATTTTCCGGCAAGGAATAGGAATGCCGAGACCCTCAGTCCCTCGGCCATTGTTGAGCTGATCAGAGGCAGTAAAGATGAAGTTCGTCTGTGGGTGAAGGACAGTGGTCGGGATTAAGTATACTGGTATTGATTAATAATGTACGTGTATGAAGAAATGTGCGCGTGATCATCATGTTTCTATTGTATGTATTTTGTATCTGAATAAACATTTGGCACAGTATATGAATTCTCGACAGACGAATGGAAAGAGCATTGCAGGATAAGAAATGGGGAAAAATATAGACGAAGTTCGTGTGTGGGTGAAGGACAATACTGGCCGGGATTAAGTAAATGGGTATAATAAATAATGTACGTGTATGAAGCAATTTTTTCGTGATGTTTCTATTGTATGCTTTGCAACTGAATAAACATTTGGTAATTATTGTAATGATCCGTAAATGTGATGAAGAGACCACTTAGGGACTTTCCTTGCGGGCATTTTGCGAATGAAGGCGAGAGAGAGAGAGCAGCCCTTCTTCCCCCCCCCCCCCCGGTCTCTATTGTAACCAGGACGATGCCGGCATCAAGAGACCGTCTCTTCATTTCGCATGTTCCCTTGCGCTGATTCACTCTTGGCGTATCCACGCCCACCGTTCGAGTCCGTATCTAAGCCGGCTGAATCTCTCTCTCGAATTCATTCTCCCCGATGAATCTCTTCTTACTAGGCTTCTGTCTTCTCGTTTCGGGCAAGACGTCCGCAAAGGTGGTCGACATGGTAAGTTCAGTAGAGCTCGAGAAATGATACCGCCGTCTCTTCATTTCACACACTCTCTCGTCGACCGAGCGAGCGAGATATAGTGTGCAAAATGACAACACGGCGGTATCATTTCTCGAGCTCTGAAGCTCAGCCGAATCTAACTGTAACCCGAGTCCTTGCAGCCGGCAATGTTCGGGTTCACCCAGAGCGCCGGCATAGAGCTCATGGAGATCATTGAGGTAACAGTTATTCCTGTGATACTATTTTAGAGGTGGCACTCACTTTTGCGTCTCTACCTCTTCTAGTATATCGAGTTGACTTCGCCTTTCGTATTTTCTTTCACAACTATATTCGTTAGTTTATGGAATATTGGCAATGATGTTATTCCAGAAGATAAGAAGATACCATCCCCCCCCTCTGTAATCTGTTCATTCCAATACATTATTCGTCTTTATAGATCACGAATCAGGCGGACCACGTGGTGTGCGCGCAGCAGTGCGCGGCGCAAGCAGAGTGCACCGCCTACGAGTGAGTTTTCCCCCATTTGAGAATACGGTAGTGACACTGCCTGTTCCAGATTCGTTCTGCCCAAGCACTTGTGCGTGCTCGCCAGCGAGTATCGCACGCTCGAGGGCCTCGCGAAGGGCGCTTCCGAGGCGCTCTCTCTGGTCTTCGTCAAGGACCGAGGTGAGTGCCAAGAATTCAGGATCCCAAGAAAACCCAGTGCCAACAAACTCGAAATCATACCATTGCAGGACTCCAGCCCTCGACTGCAAGACTGTAATAGAGAATTGGGCGAAGGCGCTCCACACATGCCTTACTAGTTGTCATGTAACCCCTTGCCCCGTTTAATTACCGTGCGTACACTAATCATGAATTAGATCGATTGGGAGAGGGAGAGGAATAAAAAAAGAGCATTCTGAAAATGGGCAGTCAGGATTCACACAGTATAAAACGGCACACCCGACACAGGGGTCGTAAAACCGGCACAACCGAGAGAGGTTGTAAACAAGCTCGAGTACCCGTGTGCCAATTTCGCCACCCTAGTATACATACTACTCATATCGATTCTTCGTTGGTGCTCTCATCTCCATCCACCACTGAACTTTCCTGTCTGACAACTGCACCGTCCCTGACACTTCATTCCGCATGCTCTCTCGACTCTCTTACCACCGAGAGTCGTCGAGTTTCTGTCATTGCACCTCAATCACATGCCATTTCTCCCTTGCTGAGTCATCCGTGACTCCCACCTCGGCGACGGTTACCACGAAGGATGAGGAGGAAGTGAAGAGAAAATCCATGATTCATTATGTTTTTGCAGAGTGAAATGCAGCAAGAACCGTTATCCTTGAATTACACCTTGTGGATTCGACCGCGATGACGTTTACTAAGAAAGACGAGAAGGAAGCGATGATCCACGGGCAAGACTCTTATGGAAATTGTTGGATGGAGAGTTAGGTTGAACCATGAGCTATACTTTATCCCATAATGTGTGTGGTAGTCGATGTTCCGTATCGCATTCGACAAATCATCAACCTCTGAAAATATTCTCCATTTGATACCTGGATGAAACATATTCGGGTTACCTCCAACATCTCTTCCCCCCTCATTTCTCCCCTCTCTCGTCGCTGCTCCAAGAACAAAGACCGGATCGGAAGAACAATGTTCTCACCTCTTTATTTTGCCTCATCTCTTGTCAGTCAGAGAAGCGAGAGAGTATTGAGAGTTGAGAGAAACAGACCATCCACAGATTGCAAAGAAAGGAACAGTCAATGGAGTCGCTTCTTCTTTGTTCCTTGTGCAGTCCTGTGACTTCTCACTCAATTTCAGAGTTCCTTTATGATTAGATTCGAAATCGATCTCTAATTACTAGGGTTAACGAAACGGAACGGAAATCGGAAAATCCGAAATTTTGATTCAATTATCTCATCTTTCCGGAAAGAGAGTCGAACAAAGACCTTTCCGAAATTATTCCGAAATTATTCCTTTGTCCGAAATTCATTCGAGTACTCGCGCGGGCGGTGGATCGAGGAATGATCGGCGCTGAATTCAACCTTCACACTAGATATGTTTCATCAGGAATTTAAAAAGCGATTTCATTCCAAAGGGATATACTGTATTCAGAAAAACGAAAAACGATTCGCTCTTTAACTCATAATTGAAACATAACTATACAAATTCGTGCAATTTCAATCAATCATTCACCGCTTTTCTTTCCAAGTGATTCGAAAAAATGAGATAATTTCGGACGAATTTCGGACAAAGGAATAGTTTCGGAAGAGTTTCGGAAAGCCCTTTGTTCGACTCTCATTCCGGAAAGAGAGTGATTTTCTTCACTCTATTTCGGCTATTCCGATTTCCGAACGGTCAACCCTACTAATTACCTTCTAGAAGTATTCCCAATTCTTGGACTATGGATGAAACATATCCGAGGAATTCTCCACCTCTCCCCACATCACTCCTTTTCATTCCTCCCTCAATCGTTGCTGCTCCACGAAGAAAGAACGGATCGGGAAGAAAGGGAAGTAATGTTCTCGTCTCTTCACTTTGCCTTATCTCTCGTCCGTCAGAGAAACGAGAAAGTATTGCGAAATGAGAGGCATCCACAGATTGCAACGAAAGGAACAGTCAATGGAGTCGCTTCTTCTTTGTTCCTTGTGCAGTCCTGTGACTTTCCCTGTCTCTTTCTCTCTTGCACAGATGTTCCCAAACCATCTCACCGCTTCCTTTACCCATTGTTTTAGTAACCCTCACTTCGTACGCTGGTATGATTAAAGTTCGAAATACGGGTAATCGTCTCCTCATTTACCGCACTCTCTCACCGGTTAGAGAGGCGTGAGAGTTTACGAAATGAAGAGACGATTACCCGTATTTCGTACTCAGGTATGGTTTTCCTATTACTCTGATATTTTATTAGAATCGCGACCAAAGTGTAATTAGCCTCTAGAAGAATGTTTCATTGTTGATCCCGGGGTGAAACATATCCGGGCTTCTCTATCAGGAAGAGACCTGAAAGTGTGAAATACGCTCAATGTCGTTACAGAAGAGTACTCCAATGCCACCTCCACCGCCAAATGAATCCATCTCCATTCCTTCCTATTTCCATACATTTCGTGCCCCACTATTAGGGAAAAACTCGCTCGCGCACTATTATTGTACATACGTTACCATTCAGATCGAAAAACATCAGATCAATGCCACCTCCGCAACCAAATGAATCCATCTCCATCGGCACCTTCCTTCGATCGAGCATCTCCAAGGCGCTCAATGATGTCGACTCGAAGGATATTGTGTGTGCTGGGTCGAAGTATGGACCGAGGAAGAATGTAAGGCC